>CANSZD010001250.1:0-624599 GCA_947648045.1 Beta corolliflora
TTGTGGTTTTTCATTGGTTGCCATTTTTTGTAAGAAATGTCAAACCATTGAGCAATAATTGTGAATTTAGCTTTGTTAAGCCACAAAATAAGGCAAAATTAAATGGGTTCTAAAGAAATGATATTCAGTATTTGGAAATGCCACGTACGATGTAGGCTGTTGTTGAACCATTACCGTAAATGGCCAGAATTACCCGCACTGGTGCTCCTGCCATGGTTGTTGATCCTACCTTTGTCAGAGAGTCCAGTACATCTTTGGTCGGTCCTTCCTTAGTAGACGAGCTAAGTGATGAGGGGTAACCTCCAGTGAATACTCCAGTTCAACAACAAAATGTGGGAAGAAGAACCTTGGAAGCTAGTAACTAGAAAATCAAAAGGTAAACAAGTTGCCTTCCAAGCTATTAGAGGAGTTAATTCTAATCATCGAGTGCTAACCATGACTCGGGGAGACACAGGGGGTGCTAGGGGACCAAACCCTATTTGTCCCGATGTTATTCCAGGCTTGGAATGTTAGGGGTTAAATTATCCTCTAAAATAAAAGAGACTAAATTATTCTTGCGGCCAAAAGTTAGTCCATGTGCTCTATTTCAAACTAGAGTCGAGTGCCTAAGTGTACTAAAGTCCAAAGCAAATTTGGGAGTTTGTGGGTTTGGGAGAGTAATTATGATTACTTTCTCCTAAAGGCGAGATATGGATAGGATGGAAACCAGGTGAAGTTAAAATGGAAATACTTAGCAAATGCGAACAAGTTATGAGTGCTAAGATTGAACATCTAAGCGGGTTCTTATGTATTCGGGCTCTTTCTTTGTTTATGGTTTTGCATACCATAGCGGCCGAAGAAGTTTGTGGAGGGAGGTGGTGCAACTAATTGACGATTGTAATATTCCTTTCATGGCTATTGGTGATTTTAATGCTTTGTGAATCAAGCCACATATAAGATTAATGGTACCGATTGAGTGGCGGTGACTACGAATTTTTCCAATTTTATAATTGATACGACCATTATGGAAGCCCACTTTATAGTGAAAAAAAAATAATTCTGGTACAATAAAGGTACGGGAGATAGTAGAATTTCCGGTAAGATTGATAAAGCCTTTATCCAATGACTAATGCTTGATTTATTTCGGAACTTGTGGTGAAATACTTGCACGGGTGGATGTCGCGATCATACACCTCTAGTTGTCAATAGGGATGGGCATGGGTCGAGGACCGGACCCGGCTCGGTTGGACCGACCCATTTTAAAGGGTGCCGGGTGCAGAGTTTGAGACGATTGGAGTGCAGGTGGATCTCGACTGAGGTGTAGCGGGTCATAGGTCGAGTCGATAGATTCGACGACCAGCCTCGCACATACCCATGTTCTTTTATATATATATACAATGATAATAATAATAATAAATATTTAAAAAGCAATAAAACTTTTTACCTTAACGTATGAATTTTTAGATTTTCATGTGACCATCGCGTCGAAGTGCTCGAGCCCAAACTTCTCATTTTATCCATTATTGACCGGGACTAAGCTTGACTTATTGTGGATATTTTAATTTGGAATGTTATGTAGAAGTATTAGACTATTATGTTGGTATTTTATCATTTTAATAACTAATAAAACAGGCGTAAAAAGAAACGCGTGTTGAAAAAATAATGGGAACTCTTAATAATTTTGAGACCCAGTTTGGACCAGGGCCCGTAGACCCATTGAATCCGAGTAAGGGTCCGGATTTTCTAGACCTGTGCGTGCAGGGCGGGCTGGGTCTACATCAAAATTTACGAGTGCAGGTGCAGTCTTGGACCCGCCCGGATCAGACCCATGCCCGTCCCTAGTTGTCGAGCTTGGGGCCGAACCGGGAGGGGTATACCATTCAAGTTCAACAATATATTGGTGAGGATCCTAGATTCCTTGACATTATTCATGAAGCTTAGAACTCTACTGATGCCCATTTTAAGTTAAAAGGGTTTGGAATAAACTTATGCCTGTCAAGACATCTCTTAAAAACTTGCATTCCATACATTATTCTCAAGCTCATATGAAGGTGGAAGAATATAGAATCAAGTTAGCAATTGTTCAAGATTCATAGGATGTAAATCATGATGATAATCTTCAGGACCAGAGAAAGTTTTGAATGATCAACTTAGACATTGGTCTAGAGTAGAATAAAATATACTGAGGCGGAAGTCTAGAATTCATTGGCTCTCTCTTGGGAGATGCTAATACAAAATTCTTTTTCTTGCAACAAAAGTTAGAAAAGCAAGAAACAAAATTTCGGTAATTCGGAATAGTCATGGTGAGTTACGCATTCTAATGATGATATACGAGAATGAAATGGTGGGATTTTACAAGTGGCCTACTTGGGATCTTGTGCATCGTCTTTACCGCTTTATTGATCTTGCTACAATAATGCGGCAAATCTCTCAAGTGAATCTAGAGCTTACCTTATTCGACCTATAACTCATCGAAATTGACAAAGCTATGTTTGTAATTGATGATTCAAATCTCCGGAATTGATTGTTTAATCTTTGTCTTAGAATTTTAGAATTTTTTAATTCTTTTATTCACAAGCCTATCAATGCTGTGTCATCACTTTGGTTTCTAAAGTTGATCGAAGCTATCCATGCTAAGAACTTTAGACCCGATTGCTTGTTGTACTATCATGTACAAAATTATTTCTAAAATATTCACTCATAGGATGCAATTGGTGATGAGTCGTTAATCCTGCTCGGGTGACTTTATCCCCCGACGGGTTCATTCGAATAACATTCTTCTTGCTCTGGAGTTGATAAGAGGCTATACTAGAGCTCATATCTTCCAAGATGTGTCATTAAAGTTGACATAAAAAAAGCTTATGATTATGTGGAATGGCCTTTCTGGAAAGTGTTTTGGTGACTTGGATTTTTCCAATACCTTTGTTGGTTGGATAATGGCTTACGTAAGAAGTGTCTCATATTCAATTTTGTTGAATGGTATTCCTTCTCCTCCCTTTTCAGCAAAGAAAGGTCTTAGACGGGGGATCCTCTCTCCCCATTTTTGTTTGCCTTGAGCATGGAATATCTTAGTAGATGTCAAGTTTGAGCTTAGTGATAATCTAGATTTCAACTTTCACCCTAAATGTGTCGAAATTCGACTTACACACCTTATGTTTGTTGATGATCTATTACTATTCTCAAGAGCATATCATAGCTCAATTAGCAAGATCATGAATGCATTTTAAAAAAATTCCTCAACCTCTAGGCTTGAAGCTAGTATTAAAAAGAGCAATATTTATATTGTTGGTGTTAATGATGTCGAAGCTCTGCTATTGTGCGATGTTGTTTAACTATCCATAGGTCTGCTCCCATTTAGATATCTTGGAGTTCCTTTATCAGCAACGAAACTAAACTTTTCTCAATGCAAGACCTTTATTGATAAAATAAATGAGGGAGCTCAAGGATGGATTGCTAAGTCTCTCAGTTCTATTTGGTAGACTTCAACCGATCCCGATAGGGATGGCGATGGATCGGAGATGGGTCGGGTGGAGCTTCATCCGCCCCATCACCCGCGACCCAAACTCCATCCACACCATCCATCACCCGCTAAAACTATCATCCATTTCAGCTCCACCCATCATCCGCGGGTGGGGCGGGTGGAGCGGGTGGGAAACGGGTGATACTAGGAATAAAAAACTATTTTTTTTTGACTCAACAATTTTAAAGAAATTGATATATATGAAAAATTAATCATAGTCTCATAGATTAACAATAAAGTGACAAAATATCAATCTTATTACACACCCAAAAGTAATTATAAGTATTTTTTTATCCCTTAAAAAACTAAGTATTTTTTTTAATTAACTAAAATATACGTATCAATAAAAAAACAATTTTTTTTATATTATATTATATTTATATATATATATATATATATATATATATATATATATATATATATATATATATATATATATATATATATATATATATATATATATATATATATATATATATTAATGGATGGATGGATGGAGCGGGTGATGGGTCCAAAAAATATCATCCATATCAGGCCCGACCCACCACCCGATCCATCCATCACCCGCTTGGTCACCCGCGGCGCGAGTGATCACCCATTTATTCGGGGCGGGTGGGTGGATAATCCACTCACCCATGGATGATTACCATCTCTACTTATCAGAAGTATTTTGAGCAGTATGCAAAACTACTGGGCACAAATTTTTCCACTCTCAAAAATAGTGATTAAAGCAGTAGAAGCTATATGTAGAAAGTTCCTTTGGACTGGGGAAAACTGTTGATTCTAAGAAAACCTCCTATCTCTTGGCGAGACTTTTTTACTATCCCAAAGTGGTTGGAGGGTGGAGTCTCATTAATATGGTTGTGTGGAATAAAGAAGCCATTGTGAAATTATTGTGGGCTATAACTTTCAAATCTAATAAACTTTGGATAAATTGGATCAATGCTTACTATTTAAGAAGGCATTGATGTGTACAATGTTGCTATTAGTAGCAACATTTCTTGGGGTTTGAGGAAAATAATTGAAACAAGAGATCTTTTGGATATTATTGGTGTATGGGATGCTGTGATTATAAATGGGATAAGTTTAGTATCAGACACCATCTTACAAAGATAACCTCAAAGAGTAGCTTGGAGAAGGCTCATTTGTAATGACAAGGCCAACCCTCAAAGTAAGTTTATTCTACGGATGGTCCTTGAAAATCGTCTCGCTACCTCGGATAGAATTAGCAAATGGCATATTGAATGCAATACAACACGTTGTTTATGTGATGGAAGTCCATAATCGGTACATCATTTCTTTTTCAAATGCGGATATCTTCGCCGATACTAGTGGAAAAAAGCCCATCCGATCGGATCAAAATCGGAGCTTGCGATCCCAGTATTGGTCCGAATCGGATGGGCTCGCAGCGGCTATGGGGAAAACTAATCCGGTCCAAAACCAAATCAATTTGTCACTAACGGATCCGATTTTGGTAAAAACCTGGATCGGTTAACTAGTTAACCTCCCCCCAAAAAAACCAATTTTTTTTTTTTTTCATTTTTTCATTATTAATCAATACAAAATCAATAATATATATAAATACTCATTTTATTAAGCATATTATGCTCAATTGAAGCATAAATTATTAGATACATAAAAATATTAACAAATATAATTTTAACATCATACTCAACTATAACATCATAGTTTATCCACAATATCTTTAGGACTCTAATCCCCAAGTCAATGTAGATCATTATGCTGCTTGGAAATAGAACCCACCTGAAGAATGCTCCTAAATGTGGCTTCATCTAACAATGAAAAATCCATGCTTGATGTGGTACAATAATCAAACTGCATTGAGAATTTCCTCTTGCAGGACTCAAGATGGAATCGACGAAACGACTTGAAGTATTGGACATACAGAATCCTGCAACAAATTTTAAGAGTTAGCTTCAGAAGCAATCTACTATTCCAAACACTAGTGGAAAAAAGCAGCTTCTTAATAGTAAAAGGGCAACGGTTAGCCCAAAAACCGTTGCCCTTTTAGTGAAGGGCTGCGGTTTTTAGCCTAACTGCAGCCCTTAACCCACCCGCGAAAACATTATTTCAGTGGGCTTTTAAATATTTTGGAAGGAATTCAGGGCGGGCTTTTAAAATATTCTATATACCTAGCGCTCTTTTAATCTCCCTCATTCTCTCTTCTCTCTCACAAATCTCACGAGTCACGACTAACAAATCTCACCCTTATTCTCTCTCCTCCCTCTCCTCTCCTCCTTCGTCGTTCGCCTCCTCACCACCACAACGACTTTCTCTCTCCTCATCCCCATTTATTCGCCGGCGACGGGACGACTTTCTCTCTCCCTCTCATTTCTTCGCCAGGTTGACAAGATCTGCGCCGCGCCCCCATTTTCTCTTTCACTTCTTGGTTGTTGGTGCTCCGCCGCCGTTCTTGTCGACGCCGCGCCCCCATTTTCACTGCTGCTACTTCTACTTCGAGCATTGCCTTCGCCACGGCAACGGCGGGCGATGAAGGAGTTGGGCGGGCCGTCGCTGCATCAGATCTAGGGTTGATCTAGTTTTTATCATTTTTTTTGTAATTTATTTGTTACTTGTGACATTTAAGGTTTAGTTAAGCATTTTATTTTGTATTTTAGGTTTTTTATTTTATTTTATTTTGTGGAATTAATTTGATGTTCTTGTTGATTTAATTTATAATTTCGTTTCATTTTGTTTGTTTTTTCGACTGTAAATTTCGGTTTTTTTTTTGATTTGTTTCTACTGATGTTTTGCTTCTTATTTTTTTATTTGCTTTCCATTTCTTTATTTTCCTATTGTCTACTGATGTTTTGCTTCTCTTTTTATTTGTTTTCCATTTCTTTATTTTCCTATTGTCTATTTTGTCTACTCATTGGATCTAAGCGGTTATTTATATTAGAACATTTTGTTTTCTTTGTTTTCACTTTCATTTCTTCGACTGTAATTAATAATTTCGTTTTGTTTGATTAGTTTAGATATGATGCATCAAATTATAAATTATAATTCCGTTTTGTTTGATTAGTTTTGTTTGATTTGTTTGCATCAGATGAAGGAGTTGTAATTTATAATTTCGCTGCACAACCAACTTTAGGAGTAAAAAAAATGCAAAAAAAAAATTATTTTTTTTTGGGTCAAAAGGAATGCGGTTATGGTCAAAACCGCAGCCCTTTGTACAAAGAAGGGCTGCGGTTATGGTCAAAACCGCAACCCTTTCTACAAAGGGCTGCGATTTTGGGAAAGGGCTGCGGTTTAGGCCCAAAATCGCAGCCCTCAGGCCTGTTTTAACCGCAGCCTTTGCGTTTCTCTCCACTAGTGAAAAACTCCGGTTCCTCGTCCATTAAACTTGTGATATTAGAAAAACGCTTGTTGTATGACCTACTTCCATTAGAAGACGCCATCCCTGCATTGATATATAGATAGACGTATTAATATCTTATAATTCATGGTAATATGGTGTGCCTGTTCATTTGTTTTTCAGAAGCCCCAGACTTCATGTCACATCTTCGCTCTTTTAGATCAATATCGTGCAAGCAGAACTTCATTGTCATGAGGAAACACAACCATATTTCCATGTGAAAACCAGGCTTACACAAATAAGGATCAAAGAACTACCTCGTAGAGACGTTCTAGCAATATCTTGCAGCATTCTTGTTGGAGGTGTGTGATGCCAAACTGGTCAGCCAACAAAAAAAGGTGGAGTGACAAGGTGTCATTGTCCTCGAAGTCTTCTGTATTAAGCTCCCCACTATACATGTAATCAAGCATTGCTTGCAATGCTTCTGGAGATACCTCCCTTAAATAAACTTTTGTAGAAGCACTCTCTCTCATTCCATTTGTGAACATCTGCCAACAAAAATTAGGTTCATGTACACTTTAAGCAGAACAAAAGTGATAAAACACTGATTTGCACAATAAAGAAAAAGCCTAACTAAGAAACAATTTGGACAACCAGAAAGTCTCCACAAGACAACCTCTGCGAGTACTAAAGACTTTAGATGCTTAATTCTACACAGAATGAGATCACTTTGTTGGAGAATATTTCGTACCATGCAGATTTCAGGACACTAAGAATCTTATCCACGTTTGACATAAAAAGTAAAAAGGGAAACATAGGATAAAAATAGGATAAAGGTCAAAGCAACTGCAATAAGACTTATGACCCAGGCCATTATACTGGCTTATTGTGCAATTAAGGAATTTAAACAAGCTTCACTAACAGACACCAAGGATGGAAGTGTTTTACCAGGTACCATGGCACCTCTTTACTCATACATAGCATTAATGCAGAATCTTGTACCCATGAACCAGCGTCATTGTGTTTTAAGAAGTGTTACTCAGCCTGAAGCAGCCACAAATAGACAAGGACAAAATATTAGTGCATAGGTATGCATCAAGAATGATGAGCAGAAATGCAAAATATCGTTTCTTAATAAGAAAGAGTTTTAGATTAATATTGTTCATCAAGATAGCTTGATTTACATATCGTTTCTTCCACAAGGACACCTCGTAAACCACTGTATTCACACTTTATTGGCGTCTCAGAGCCAACTCGTCCAGACACACAGACAACAAAAGGTATAACTTTGCTTGCTGCATCTAGCAATACTGCTGAACAATTACAAAAAGGGACAAAAACGTGGAACCTAGTCAGCAATGAAGAAATTACTATATTTGCAAGTAATCAAACAAAGATACAATACACTGATCCAACCCATATCACTAGATACATAATAACATTAAATCGACAAATTTAGTATTGGCAAGAAAATCACACAATACAAGCATTTCATTTCACAGTAGTGCAGTGATAAACACAACTATCTAATATAAATTACAAAGAAAGAAATTCATCTTACCCAAATCTTTCAGCTGATTAACTCTGCCCACAGATTTCAGATAATCCACAGATAGCGAAGAGAGAGAAGGAGGAGAGAGAGAAAGCTAGGCTGAAGTGTTCCCTATCTAATACCTCACAAGTAGACAATTACACATCACAGATTATAGTCGTACAGACGCCACAGCAGGTTGTTTGTGTAAATCATCTTCCTCCCAAGATCTAACAGCCATCTTTTCAATAAAGCACATAATTTATTTATTTTTTAGAAATGAAGCACTTGTTCTTGACTTACTGGAAAAAAAAATGATTTTCCACCAAATGTTTTCGATAAATCACATAATTTACCATTTTCTTCTTCGTAATTCGATCACGCAGATTATAAATCAGTAAAAATTATCTTCATCGATTGACATTAGAAGCTACAAAAAATTGCAACAAAGTAATTAATAATGTCCAAATCAACGCCTTCTTCAAAAACAACCCACAGTTTTACAATAATTGTTCAGAAATTATAAATTCAAACATCAATTATCAATGCTCATATAGCAAGATTTTCAACTAGCAAAATACAAACTTCGATGGCCGAAATTGTAATTATAACCAACGATATGCAAAGAAATGTTCATAAATTCACAATTTATCAACAAATGTGCGCAAATAAGTTGAATCGAATTCCAGCGGAACCCTAGATAAAACATAGAACTGAAAATTGGGAAGAAAAAATGGAGGACAGAGTGTACCATTGTCGTTGAGTGATTTGGTTTGGAACTGTCTTTTTGTCTTCGCTGATGAACGACGGGGTGAAGATCTGGCTTTGTTTGTCTTCGCTGATGAACGACGAGGTGAAGATCGACGAACGAACGAACAGTGCAAGAGAGGAGGTTGCTTCGTCGCTGAGGAGAGAGGAGGAGGTTGCTTCGTTCGTGAGAGGAGAGAAAAGAGTGAGAGAGAGAGACAGGGGAGGGAAGAGGATGAGTGAGAGAGAGAAAGGAGGAAATCTCGCCGGTTTACGTTGGAGGATGAGAGAGTTAGGGTTTAGAATGGGGGATAAGAGAGGCGTGAGAGGGAAATGTTGAGCACTACTGGGCCGGGTTAAAATTTGAAGCCCAAATACCGATGCGGTATTATATATGGACCGGATCTGTTGACTTTAGCTGATCCGGTTTGGGCCTAACCGGATCAGTGATCAAGTGACAGATCCACTTTTTTCCACTAGTGGTGAGGTTTGGCATGATGTACTGCAAAGAATGGATGTGAATCATCCAGTTATGCATTTTGATGATGAATGCAGGATTGCTAATAGCGAAAGTATTAAAGCTAAGGTGTACATCATGCTTTACACTGAAGCTAGCTATTTATGCTATCTGGAGACAAAGAAATAACAAGACCTTATCAAATACTTGTGTTCCTCCTCATGTGCTGATTAAGGAGATCATCTTTAGAGTGTCTTGTAATTGCAAAGATAATGAGCGTGCTCTACTGATTCAGTAGTTCTGTAGTGTAGAGTTTGGCTTTTTCGTGTTGCTTAATTTTGTTTGTGTGGGGTTAGTCTTGTAAAAACACCTATTTTTTTGGTTATCAATAAAGACTTTGAATTAACAAAAAAAAAGTTGCATATTTGCTTATTTACTTTGCAATCAATATGAGTTACTTTAATGTCTTTTTTGTCTTAACCTGTCCGCAGATACTCAACCCTCGTCAGGCTGCTGGCATTGCTAAATGCTCTGCCATAAAGCAAGCTTTCCTGAATACGACAACTCAAATGCGGAAGTCGCTGCAAAAGCCAGCCTAACCTTCACCTTCAATTCCTATAACCAATCTTATCTCTCTGTAATATATATATATATATATATATATATATATATATATATATATATATATATATATATATATATATATATATATATATACACTTGATTTGTAGCCGGTATCATACGTAGCCGGTATCATACAAAAGTTAAATTTCTGATAAAGTACAAAATTTTCTTTGTTAGAAATATTACTAGAGTATTGATATTCTTAAATACAATAATTATAAGATCAATTTGATAAACTAATACAACATTTAGTTGTAAATTAATAGGAGTATTATGGAATATTATATGTAATTACTATTTTCCAATACTCTCCATAACTTTCGCAAATTCTCATCTACATACTATGATTACACTAGTGGAAAAAGTCCAACCGATCCGGCCAATGGGCTTATCCCGATCTCGAAATCGGATCGGATCAATTGGCCTAGGAGCAGTTGACTTTCAACTGCTCCGGTTGACCACCGAATCAGTTGTCCCTCAACTGATCAGGTCAGGGGGTTAAAACCAGATCAGTTGAGGGTAATATGTAACAAAAAAACGATTGGCACTCAACATTAACAATTGAAATTGTGAAAATATTGGCACAACCACTCCTACTTTCCTTCAACGCTTGTGCAAATATTACAAAAAAGCAACGAAAAAATCAACAAAATTGTGCAAATATTATAAACACAATCATATTAACAAGTGAAATATATTGTACAACTTACAAAAAACCAACTAAAATCAGGAATTAAAATGGCACAATTCAACAATTACACAAAATTATACAAAAATTACAGAAATTTCCAGCAATTACACATAGCGTTACTATAGAAAATTACAACGAAATCTATGAAAATTACATAAATTACAGAAATACAGAAAAATTATAACGAAAATTTATCAAAAAATATTCCACATAAAAAAAACTAAAAAACGAAAAAAATCCTAAATTGTGTAGATCATGAAAATAATATAAATTATGAAAAATCTGATATTACAAAATGAAATTTCAAACTTAAAACCAAGAGAAACGAAACAAGAAACCCTTAATCTGAAAAAACTCAAACGAACGACCTGTTGTTTATCTGAAAAACAAGAAGCGATGATGAACAAGACGATGATGAACGAGAGATAGGGTGAAGATGTAGCAACTCCTTCCTCTGTTTCGGTGTGATGGTGGTGCCTCGAAGTTGCGGAACACAGTGGCACAAGAAGGAGAGAAAGAGTTGATGAACGATGAGCAAAGATGATTATGAGCAACGATGATGAACGATGACGAGAGATAATAAACAATGATGAAGAGGGTGAGAAATGAGTGGAAAGGAGAAATGGGTGAGAGGGAGAATGGATGGGAGGAAACCTTAGGGTGGAAGGGAGAAAGGAGTGAGATGGAGAATGTGAGAGAGGGAGAATGGACTGAGAGAAAATGAGCGTTTCATTTAATAAGTTGCGCAAGCCCAACTGATCTGACCATTAAGCCCCACCGGATCAGTTGAGAGAGAGGAGAGAATAGGATGCAAAATGGGCCAGAGTAAATGTCAGTTGATGCGGTCAAGGGAGCCAACCGGATCAGTTGACTTTAATTGATCTGGTTTAGGAAAAACCGGATCAATTAATTTGTGACATTTAAGGTTTTTTCCACTAGTGTCATATGAAATTATGGAAATATTATATATGGGTCGTATCGTATATTTTCCATATATATTATATTTATTTCCTTAATAATGTTTGGTGTTTAAAAGCGGTGTCAAGTGTCGAGTCTTGTGTCAATCTTTCGGCTTTATATATGAAAAAGATTATATAACATAGGAAAAATTCAAATAAATTATCTAAAATATGTTAAGTATATATCTCAGAATGATCCCAACTATTGATAATTCCATAATAATCCCAACTACTGGAGGTGTCTTCTCAAAATATTCCAGTTACCTAAAGACCTCGATTTAAGAGGTCAAAAATTAATGTGTTAAACTCTAGTTGGTTAGATAGATGGAGGAGACACAAGAGAGGAGCAAGAAAAGTGAAAAAACAAACAAAAAGCCGACTAATTAAATATGATATTAGACACTTAATTGAGATTATTTTGGAAAGTTAACTCCCATAGCTAGGATTAGTTAGAATAATCCATATGGGATTATTATGAGAATGCAACCCATAACCATGGAGTATTTCTCAAGGCATATGAACAATATGAGTAAGAGGGAAGGTGTAACACCCGACCCATATGGAGTCGAGTCTATCATCACCAATGCACATCCTAGGCCAATAACTGTCCTCAATAACCAGCACAAGTTCTTCCGGCGCATTTTGTCATCACTCATGCACACCCTGAGAAACTTCCCAGGAGGTCACCCATCCTTGGACTTCTCTCAGCCAAGCACACGCTTAACTAAGGAGTAGCTAAGGAAATAAGCTCTCTAAAATAAAGATGCATCTCGTTAGAATGAGTAGCCTGTTAAATCCCCTTAAAGCAATTATGAGGGGTATTACATACACCCCCACCTAAGGACAGCAACGTCCTCGTTGCTCCTGATGACTCCACATATTCGGTCACAACGACCTGTGGGTCGCCTCAGCCTGGAAACTAATCACATATTCAACACGCATCCGGCAATATAGCCCCATAATCTTCCCTCACTAGGCGGTTAACCTTGGATTAATTATCCATATGATCAACACGCGGTCGCAAAGTTGCTCTGATACCATTTGTAACACCCGACCCATACGAAGTCGAGTCTACCGTCATCAATGTGCATCCAGGGCCAACGACTATCCTCAATAACCAATACAAGTTCTTCCAACGCATTTTGTCCTCACTCATGCACACCGTGAGAAACATTCCAGGAGGTCACCCATCCTTGGACTACTCTCAGCCAAGCACACTTAAGGAAATAAGCTCTCTAAAAGAAATATGCATCTTGTTAGAATGAGTAGCCTGTTAAATTCCCTTAAAGCAATCGTGAGGGGTATTACAGAAGGATTTGCATAACACTATAAATGTGCTTCAATTGGGTTAAATCACTTGATCTTTGCTGATGACTTGATGATGTTCAGCAAAGGAGATGTTCAATCAACTATGCTTATGAAAAGATCTCTCAAAACTTTTGCAGCAGTGTCATGGTTATATGCTAGTCGAGAGAAGATTGCCATCTACTTTGGCAATATTGCTGAGGAGGCTCAAAACATAATTCTTCATATAATTGGTTTTCAGAGATGGCAATTCCCTTTCAGGTGCATGTCTTGGTGTACCTATTACATCCAAGAGAATCTTAAAATCTGACAGTGATGCTTTAGTGGACAAGATTTTGAAGAGAATTATGTGTTGGAGTTTAAGACACTTGTCCTATCAACTAAGGTAACCTTGGTACATTCAGTGTTGTTAAGCTTGCATACATACTGGGCTCAAATCTTCTTATTACCTAAAGGTGTGATGTAAAAGATCACTCAAATCTATATGGCATTCCTATGGGAAAGGAAGGTTTATTTGCATAGGCCTCCACCTGTGGCTTGGGTCGGAGTGGAGTTTGTAAACACAAGAACCAAGGAGGTTTGGGAGAGAGAAACTACATGAGTTGGAATATTGTTCTAATTGGGAAATACATTTGGCAGATTGCTCAGAAGGATGAATTGTTATGGATGAAGTGGGTTCAAAGTGTGTATATTAAGGAGAGTAACTGGTGGGAGTATGAACCATCCAACTCGCCTAGCTTTGTGTGGAAATGCATATGCAAGGTTAAAAAACCAACTCAAACCCGCATATTGCTAAGGAGGGGTATAAGTGACTAAAGGGGCATCATGAGCGAGTAAAGTGGCATCATTGTGTTTGAAATTTCGGGAATGTTCCTAAACACTCCTTTATATCTTGGCTTGTTGCTCTAGGTAAATTGAGAACAAGAGATAAGTTAGCTACTGTAGGGATTTGCCAAAGTACTGAATCTTTGTTGTGTGGCAAGGGGTAGGATGCTTGTGTGCATTTGTTCTATAAATACCAGTTTAGGATTATGATATGGTTGGGCATCAGATTTACTACAGAGGTGAGCATTTTACAACATGGAAGAAATGGGGGAGAAAGTACAACAAAAGGAGCAACAACAAGTGTTTTATGTTGCATTGGCAGCTACGTACTGTATACCATATATGGTGTGCTAGGAACTACTTCTTGTGGCATGAGGCAGTCCCTAGGCCTGATCAGCTGTATATAAAGAAAACTGTGTGTTTGAGAATTAGAATTAGAATGTATGACAAATAGTATGATGAAGAAGGAGATTGGGTTCAAAATCTCTATCTAAATTGTAATTAGTTGTTGTGTGGTGTTGTCTTGATAGTGTGTTGTACTACCAAGTGCATTAGGTTGTACTGTTGTTGGGTGGTTTCTCACTGTTTTTGGTAATATACACTCACATTTTACCAAACAATAATATGATACCACCTCCGTTCTTTTTCTATTGCAACAATAGAGTTTGCACGCTTGCCGATACACAACTTTAACTATTTATATCTTTAATTACTTTTTAGTAAAAATTATACAAATTTGATATTTTGAAAGTATAAATCGAGACGAAACTAACAAGATTCTACATGACTATATTTTTCCTTACGTAAAAATCACAAGAGATAGTGAATGGGTGGTGAGTGAATAGTGTAAAAATCTCATTGTTGCAATAGAAAAAGAACATAGGAAGTATAATATAATATAGTCTAGTACTTCCTCCGTTCTTTAATAATTGCAATATATATGTGTTGCACATTTTTTAAGGAGAAGAGAGAGATGAAAAAAGGGCCCCATGTGATAAGGAGATAGATAGAGAGAAAACATAGTGATTTATGAGCAATTTGAAAAGACTTGCAAGTTCACGACTAACATTTCTCTCCCTATCTCAGACCGAGTCAGTCTTGTGTGGACCTGGCCCACACTAATATTATCATGACCAAAAGCCCCTTCTTTAACATAGTGACTTTTTTTTCATATAAGTAACATTTCAAAATCTTAAGTTACACTATATAGTTATTATCTATCACAAATGACATTTTTTTTAATATAGTCACTCTTTTCTTACATTAGTTTATCATAGTGAAATTTTCACCTTGTCACATAGTAACTTTTTTTTCGCATAATCAAACTTTACAATCTATATCTACCCATCTTTTATATCTATTTTTTTATATAGTGACCCTTTTTTTCATAAATTACGTGAATTAAGTATTAGGTCCATACTAATTTTTTTGTGGACCGGGTCCATATAAGTGTTTTACTCTCAGCCTCCCTTTTTTCTTGACTTTGTGCTTAATACCTGATCATGTGGTCAACGTGAACTAATCAACAATATCTGACCAATCTATAATTATAGCAATAACATACAGAAAATCATATAGAAAATTAACAAGTATTTCAGCCATGTCTTCTCTTAACTTTCTTTGTACTCTTTCTCGCTTAATGAGTAATATAGAAATTGTCCAGTTGATCTGTTCATGACTTCATGTCAACTAGTTAAATGTCCCTTCCCCAAATGTAATATCTGATAGCAGACTCTTTCGCAGATACATTCTTAATCTCAAATCATTCATACAAATTAAAACCATAGATTGTATCAATCCCGTATAAATATATTACCAAAAGAATTTGCATGCAATTGCAGTAATAATTAGTACAAAACAGATGCCTCACCATCTGTTTTTCATGTCGATAATCAATCTAATAATCATCCTCAATCTACTAATTATGCTTCCAAAACATGTCACTTCTTCAACCAACCCTCATTACGTGCACCATCACTGCGCTTGGATCGACAACAATTACACCACAGGCAGCATGTTCGAATCAAACCTTAACGACACCCTCGTCAGCATCCTCCCAACCAACGCCTCTCTTACAGGCTTCTCAAACTTTGCCATTGGAGAAGGCATCGACCAACTCTATGCTCTCTCATACTGCAGAGGCGACATCAAAGGTCAAGACTGTCGCAACTGCTTTGAGGTTGCAGGGGAGACAATCCTGCAGCGGTGCCATCTTTTAAAGGCAGGTATTATATGGTACGAGGAATGCACCTTGCACTACTCTAATCAAAGTACTATATTTTCAGCTGATGAAGTGACTCCAAACCATCGTAAATACAATTTCTCTAGCATTCTAAAGAGTCTCGATCAACATAAAAAGGAATTCGAGAGCTTGATGAATGGACTTATTGTAGAGGCTGCTGATTTTGATCATCGCGGAATACTTCAAGGTTTTGCTGTAGGGGAAACTTCGCTTTTATCAGCATCTCAAAACGTGATATTGAGTGGTCGTGTTCAGTGTAGGCCTGATATAATTGGTGTTCGTTGTGAGACATGCTTGAGATTAGCACTTAAGCAAATGGATGGATGGTCTACTACGATGATATATCTTCCTAATTGCAATTTGAGGTTCGACTTGTATCCCTCGCAAATTAGTCATCCAACCTCATTAGGTAATTAAACTCTTACTCGCAGACTGTTTGATTTTTAAAAAACTGCTAGGTATACTAATTTCACTGTTTCTTTTAATTTGCAAAATAAACATGACTTTAATACTTTTCAATGCACAAATGACAGCAAATTTAACCATTAGTATCTGTTGAAGCTATGATGTATAGCGCACAACACATGTGAGAGTCCCACATTGATAAAAGAGATGATAAAAAGAAGAGAGATGAGTTCACTTTATAACGCAGGGGTTACTCCCTTATCGCCATATGGTTTTAAGGTGGCGCAACCTCTTGACTTGTAAAGTGGATTCTCTCTCATTGTGATCCCATATTTAATAGTATCTCTAATATTTCTGAAAACATAAATTGAGATGAATTTATCAACATTTAACATGCTATAATTTTTGTTAACATATTAACGGAAAAATTGCAATCAATGTTAGCAATAGTACACAAATAATACAAACGTCAAAGTGTTACAATTAAAAAGAAAGTGAAATTTCAACACTATTCGTTTTCTGCTGCAGGAGGACGTGGAAACTCTGTCCCTCTTAAAGTTGTTGTTCCTGTGGTGGTGGTTGTTAGTGTTGTGTTATTGGGTTGTATCGTCTGTCTCATCATTTGTCGTAGACGAAATCGGCAGCAACAACAGGAAGGTATCACTGCTGATCAAGAGGTGCAATACAAGCCTGAAAACGAAGGCGAATCATCACCTTCTGTTGGTGTTCCATTTCAGAAAACCCAAAATTTGGCTTCCAATGATTTTCCTGAACCAAGTGCACCGCCACTTCCTCAAGGCATGTCAATTGACCAAGCTAATGTGGCTTTTTTTGCTGGTTCTTGATTGCGTCTCAAAATCTAAGTTTGTGAGTTTTGATTAGTCCACTTTTACGATGAGTCAAATGTAATCAGTTTAATATTTTACTAGGCTTTGTTGCTAACAGTGGCGGATCTAGAGTTCATATTAAGTGGGTTCAAGTCAAAGTTACATGAACAATTGAACATCTTGAATTGTTTCTTATTCAATTGAGTTGTTCAGTTTAAAAACATATAAATAAAGCATCTCCGAGAACATTTTGACATCTACATGAAGTAACTTTTTTCAACAATAAAAAGCAATTTTTTATAAATTATAGACAATTAATACACCACTTGAAACCTTTATTATTTGACAATTTCCAATACACAAAAAGAAAACAGACAAGTTCCAAAATTATTACTATTGTACTCGCCGGAGCCTTAAGCTATCCAATACACAAGAATCATCACAAAAAGAAAACAGACAAGTTTCAAAATTATTACTATTGCACTCGCCGGAGCCTTAAGCTATCAGCAGCCCAATTTTTTTATTGGGTAAATGGTGTATAAACTACAATTTGGGTATTGAGATTAACGTCTCAAAAATAAAAATAGATAAAAAGTGAATAAATAAATATTTGAATTTTTTCTACTTTCACTTTCCAATATTTTATTTGCATAATACAACAGACAACACGGTGAGTAGTGTCGCCACTAGCCGGTGGGTTCAATTAAAGTCTTAGTTCCTCTCAGTTTCACTTGGTCTTCTAAGCTCTAAGCTTTATGGCCTTAATATTAAGTGGGTTCATTTGACCCCTCTACCCCTAAGGTAGATCCGCCCATGGTTGCTAATTCTAATGCTTCTTCCTTTCAGGGTTAACGAATGTGAATATACGATACCCTCCTTTGTACAGCCCTAAAAGTTAGCATTATTTTTGTATTAAACCTACTTGTTTCAACAATTATATATTTTTTTTATCCAATGTTTCAACAATTGTACAATAGTACAAATTCTAATATGGTAATCTAGGATTAGGTTCCATATTTTGAAATTAATTGACTACTTGTATATGAAAATTATTCTCAGATCAAGAATAGATAAATATTCATGAAATTGTCAGTATAGGATGGTACAAATTCGGACTACAGATGGTATAGACAACTACTCATGGTATAAAAAAAGTGGGATAGAAGATTTGGACTCGTTATATGGAAAAAAATATCTTCAGTCCCACTTATTTGTACCATTATCAGGCGCCCCTCAATCTTATTGGTTGATGTCAATTTTTTTTGCCTTATTTTTTCTAACTTACCAAAACTAACACAAAATAATTATCATACAAATAAAATATTATAATACCAATTCAACTTATTAGCTCATATGGTATCATGATCAACTCCACCTTCTATGAGGGAGTTCCTAGGTTCAATCTCAGGCATGAGAATGTTTGCTTATGGGAGGATGAACCGATGAGGTTAAGGGGGAGGGGTTCTGGGTTCCAACTAGGCGGGGTAGGGGTGTTCAGAAAAACCCGACTTGGTGATTTGATGACTCGCAACCATGCCAAAATCCGGGTACTAAAATCAAATTTTTTATTACTAGGTCAGGTACTTGACCTGAAAAAAGGGCGTGAGCGGGGTAATGGCCCGCAATGCAACTTTATGTTTTTGGATTATTTTTTTCTCTTTATACTACGACTGAGGGGGTTTTTTGTCATAAGGTACTTTATAGAATACGTTTTTTGTGAAAAAATACCTTATAAAAAAATATTGTAAAAAAACACCGTATATAAGTACCTTACATTGTTAGAACTGATTACCCAAAAAAATCCTAGTGGTTCATTTAATAGAACCAAGGAGTTCATTCAATGTGACTAGGGGTGTCAGAAACAAACCTGACCGCTGGGTCAACCTGATACTGACCTGACTTGAACCTGGTTCGACATGTGAGTGTCAGTCCCCAGACCTGATCGAAACCTGACTTGGGATTACCTGCACTCCGACCTAAGACCCGGCTAGATTATATTCTGACCTGACCACAAAGACCTGCATTCAAACCCGAACCCGACCGAACTAAACCAGATATTAACCTAAAACTCAATTAGGCCCAATAAATACCTGGTTCAACTCGAATTCTAATTGATCTGAAAATAAAATCTACCTAATTTTACGCAATTTTTCAAACCAACTTATTTTGACGACTAAACTCAACAAAATTACTAAAATTCAATTATTTTTCTATATCTACAAAATCATTTCAATATGGTAATTTATAAAATTACTTACATTTAATAATAATTTAATAAAAAAATAAATTACATTCTCAATTAAATTATTTTTGATGTAATTTTGGTTCATGTCATAGTGTTTTAACTATTGATGAGATTATAATAGTCACTTTTTAACTGCTAGTTTCTTACTTCTTAGTGCATATTATAGAATGTCTTCTTATTAATTTTTCAGTTGCTTTGTATAATGCAAATGCTTCCATAAAATACTATACTTTAATTTTTCCACAACATATAATTAAGATCGTAACTTGTTTGAGTGAAGAACAAAGTTTGGTAATTGGGTCGAGTTAATATAATATCATAAATTCATTCAAAATACATGTGTCAATGTCAAACGAAATTACAAAAATTAAATTGCTGAATTTATTATATGTAGCAAGCCAACAACAAAGAACCACCATCTAGAATTTCCAAAGACAAACCAAAGAACAAGCCACAAGAAGAAATTCAACATACGGGTACCAAAATTCGTAAACCACAAGCAAAGAAGAAGAACAAGAGGCCACAAGAGCCACAGAGCAGCAGCAGCCAGCAGAGCAGGAGCAAAGCCACAAGCCACAGCGGCGGCGAGCCACAAGCAAGAGCAAAGCAGCCCAAGCCAAGAAGATCCAACAAGCAGCAAGAAAGCCACAAGCCGAAGCAGCAGCAGGAGCAGGCATAAGTAATACATAGGTTCAACCATACCCTTAATGCAATCAGTTGCATGATTATGTGCATTAACAATCAAATTCTCAATTAATGCAATGTTAGAAAAATACAAGTTGACGGTGGGGTACTCGGAACCAGAAAACAGCACAGTTATATCATAAAAAGGTTCCAAAAAATCACAAACATTTTGTATGATTTCCCAATCGGCATAAGTAATAAGAATTTCAAACCCCGGCTCATATCTAACAAACCTATCAATAGCTTCCCTTCCTTCCAAACAACGACGAAGCCTCATATCAAACAAACTTATCAATCACTTAGGCCTCATATGAACCGTCGTTGTAAACATATGAATGTATGATTGTCATTTGTTATAATATTATAACATATTAAGAGTCGTTATACTAATTTATAATCAATAGAGTATTAGATTGGTTTTACAATTATTTTGATATCAACCTTATATTAAAATGATTCAACATATTAGTATTTATATTGTTATTGTTAGTATTTTTGTTCTTGTTTGTATTACTATTGCTATTGTTAGCCTTGTATTACTATTATTATTCTCATTACCATCATAGCTATTTACAAACTTATATATCAATCATAATGCTTATAATAATAAATCATTTATATAAAGTTTGGAATTGATCGTCTACTCGTTATTATTATCGTTGGTTATAATATATAATATTAAAACATATGAAGAGTCGTTCTACTCTTTTACTCATTAGAGTGGTTTTACGCAATTGATTATTCGAAATAAGAGTTGACTCAAGAGAATACACTAAACATCACTGCGTAATCAATATAGTGTTTTTTTTTTGTTTTTCGTTGTCATCCATATATTTATCGCACACACACATATGTATATATACGTCGATCTTAATACTTTTATTAATATGATTCGTTTACAAAATCCATAACAAAATCAAGATGGCCCGATCAGGAGTTACCCGAAGTTGAGTTGACGTTCAATAGCGAATGGACCCGATGTTTCACAATGATCGAACTAAGGTCATTACTAATTCAACCCGAGTACATTTGACTTAACTCAACCGTACATGAAACCTAAATACGACCTCGCGCAAACCCGGCAAAAAAAAATGTCAACGGGCGATCATATCCCGGAATAGATCGACTTGTAAATGGAACGCTCGACTGCGTCCCAAGACCGGAATCCAATGATTCAAATGTGTTCGACCAGTTGAACAAAACCCGACCAATCATGACGCAAGACCGACAATCGAATCCTAACTCCGTCCGGCTCGACTCGATTCGCCGTGGGTATACCCAGAACCTGTTTGAGAACCTGTTTTGACACCACTGAATGTGACTCATATACTGTCATACATCATACAAGTACAACCATAAAAAAAAAGTAAATGCAACCAAGAATTATACAGCACCACGATCTAAACTAGAACACAGGTCCGAAACACACAAAAGCGCAGCACGGATTCCTGGTTTAGGAACACACTACTAATAATTTCTTTCAGCACAACTTTAGTGCAATAATTTCTCCATAAAAAATGGCACCATCAACCATACTTTTACTTGAAAACAACACCCTTATTTTAGCTTTTTCCATAATAGGATTCCTAACTTTCTCCACCCAAATCCTCAAATTTACCAAATGGGCTTGGTCCATGTTCTTAAGACCTCCAAAAAAGCTAACCACTTATGGTTCATGGGCTCTAATCACTGGCTCAACCGATGGAATCGGCAAATCACTCAGCTTTGAATTAGCCTCAAAAGGTCTAAATCTAATCTTAATTGGTAGAAACACCCACAAACTCCAAACAACATCAAATGAGATTTGGGCAAAATATGGTAAAGAAAAAACCAAGATTAAGATAATTGTCATTGACTTTGAGAAACTTAGTGGGCAGGAAATTGAGTGCAAAATTAAGACAGAAATTGAAGATTTGGAAGTTGGGATTTTGATTAATAATGTGGGTTTATCTTCTAATGGTGCAAAATTTTTCCATGAAGTTGGAATTGAAGGGATGAGTAATTTGGTAAATGTTAATATTGAGAGTGTAAATTGGGTTACTAGAGCTGTTCTTCCTGGTATGTTGAAAAGAAGAAAAGGTGCCATTGTTAATATTGGTTCTGGTTCTGCTCATGTTGTTCCTTCTTACCCTCTTTTTTCCATTTATGCTGCTACAAAAGCGTAAGTTTTACACTTCTTTTTATTGCTTTATTGTTTCAGGTCAACTCTTTTCTTTGTTGGAAATGTTAATTATGAATGTTTTTTTGGTTAATTTATCCAGATTTAAAATTATTTAGCTTCGATATTTGTTTCTCTTGATGCAAATTACTTAATTTAGCTGTTGAATTTGTGATGATTGGTGCTTTTTTTGTTGATGTTTAAGTTGCATCTCATTGAGTATAATAAATCTTGTCAAAAAATTTGGTCAATGATTAGCAGCTCACAAACTCTGATTAGTCAATGGCACATTGAATTCTAGTAGTACTGAAGTAGATTCATAATTAAGCATCTTCTATTCTATTTTTGTCATACTACTAAGCTAGTTATGTTAGTTGCAACTCAGTAATTTCAAATGCTAAATTTTTGGTATTTGTAAATTACTCACATGTTGAATATGAAACTTGGATAATCATTGTGAATTAAACTTTTTTCGTCTTTTTCTTATTGAGTTTAGCACTTTAGCTATTTGACTAAAGTTTAGGTAGCTAAATTTTTGTTTCATGAATCTAGCGGACTATTTTGGTAACTTCAAAATCAGTGGGGCCAACACAACTCGTGTCTCTTGTTTCACTAAATAGATTTTTCTTATTGAAACTACGTTGAAAATCAATATAAATTGTAAATAGCCGTAGTTTAAAAAAATCAAAGCATTGAAACATTGCTGAACTGTGCTGAATAGAGATGCAAGTCTCACTTGGTCACATGAAAAGAATCAACCTTACTACAAGCTGAAAATCATGAACAGAAACATTATCATAAAATTTTGCTGATCGGTTTATGCATGAGGAATGCAAATAACTGTTATACTGTTTTAATGTTGTTAACGTGACATAACCAAATGCTTCTATACCCCAGATATGTTGCCATGTTCTCGAGGAGCTTGAGTTTGGAATATAAGCAGTTTGGAATTGACATCCAATGTCAGGTAATATCAGATATTGAACTTGTTATTTACCATTGCGCAATGTAAAGAAGTCCTGCTTTTAGCAAGTTGTAGATGATAATGTTTTGGCGGCATTGTTTGTTTCAGATACCATTGCTTGTAGCAACAAAGATGGCATCCATAAAGAAATCATCCTTCTTTGTTCCTTCACCCGAGCAGTACAGCAAAGCGAGTATAAGATGGATTGGTTATGAGTGCCTCTGTGTTCCCTACTGGACTCATGCTTTGCAGTGGTGTCTAATAGACGCGATTCCTGACTCTTTAGTGAATTGGGCTCTTTTGCGATATTTTATCGGCTTGCGTAAGAAAATTCTTCGGAAAGAGAACAAACTAGCCTAGATTAGGTCCATTGTTAACAATGGCAAGAAGGTTCTGTAGGGTGAGATGTGCTTATTTCATCTTTGTATAATTATTGTTTGCTCATTAGCAAAAATCGGTTGATTAAATTCTTGCTATAAACTTTCTTAGGAGTGTACATGTATATGTATTTTCTAATCCATCTTGAATTAATGATTATGCAGTATGATCTAGGACCAGTGGCGGAGCCAGTATAGGGCACGGGGGGTCACGTGACCCCACGATTTAAAAAAATTATTTTTTAAGGTTTTTTGTAAAAAAAAATTGCGCCACACGCAACTCTGCGCGTCGCACGCGACGATACCGCGATGTTTGTGTGACTGTTTGGTGTTTGTGTGACCGACAAAGATGAGTCCTATACTCCCATGTGACTTAGAGAGTGTCAGCTTAGTGTTAAAAACTGAGTTTTCATTTGTTACTTTTTACTTTTCAACTTTTCCTTTTGTCAGAATTTAAATTATTTTTTAATCAAAAACTAAACAAACAACCCAAAATTTTGAGAGAAGAAAGTGTGAGTGCGTCACTTCACTCTGTTCACTTTCTCAATTCTACAAGCCACTGAGTCAGATCTGCCGACGCCTGGTGCCTGCCGCATGCCGGAGTTATGTCGCCAAGAAAGTTCTGCCGCCAAGAATAGGACGGTTAACGGGCCGGCGGAATTGCCGCTGCTGGATTCCGGTTAGATCATCTACTTTTTTTTAAGTGGATTCAATACGTATAACTTTAATCTTTGTGGAAAACTGATTTCTACAATCTATAGCTTTAATTTTTGTATTTTGCTTGTCATTTTGTCAACTATAATCATGTTGATGTATTTTGCTCTACTTTGCTTTAAAATTTTAGTTTGTGAATTGGGTCAGTTTTGATTGTTTTGAACCGTAATATCATAATAACTAATACACTAATACTAGTATATAGGAATTTGGTGAATTGTAATGTGTTTATAAATTAGTTTGAATTAATTGATTTATATGATTATTGATTGATTGTTGGTTATTACTTTGGTTTCATATGGACTATTTAGTAGTTAGTGATTAGCTTATTTGTGTATTGGATATAGGAAATGACACCTAGATCAAAAAAATCAAAGGGGAAACAACAACTCGATCTTTTGTCTTTTGTCTTATTTTGTGACCCCCCGATTTTGAAATCCTGTCTCCGCCACTGTCTAGGACCATTAATTTGGAGATCATAAAAAGTGTTCTATACTCCTATTAATGAATTTGAAACTTGTTCTTGGTCATGTATATTTACCATGGTATCATAAAGAACAAATATAACTGAATGATGATGATTCAGAACTTCCAAACTAGAGTGACCGTTGTAAAGGGGCAATGTAAGAATCATAAAATGCACGACTGATAATTGCGTCTATACGACTACACATCAAATCCATAAAAAGATTGAAAATGAGGTTTGTGGTTTGAATTTTAATCGCAAGAGTTTAGCCCTTCTGTAATACGACTACACATCATAAATTTGCTTTATGCATGGAGAGAAAGTCCCAACCTATAATCGTAGAAATCTAACCACCGATAAAAACATTTATGAGATTATTAAGTTTGTAGTGTGGTTCCCGTCAAAAAAAAAGTTTGTAGTGTGGTTGGGACTTTGGGAGTTTGGTTTAGGAAGTGCTAATACAAAAAAAATGATTTGATTGGCAGTACAGATGATAGCAAAAAAAATGCTCTTATAACACTCATTTTCTATATTTTTTTTTTAATGCAAAAGAGACAAAGCCAATAAAACAAGAGAACAAAAAACTACAAACTAAAAATGCAAGAAACTACTGAAGAACCAAACGTGGATAAGCCATGCCTCGGACATCCTCTACTAGGATCCTATGGAGCTCTAAAGGAGTCTCCTCTAGGATAACAATACCACCACCTTGATCCACTCCTCGGTCTGCCAACCAATCCCTTGCTTGATTACCCTTCTAGAAGACGAGGATCACCTTCAGTCCTTCACAACCTAATTCTCTTTATTAATCAAATTAAGAAATGTTAACTTTATAACACTCATTTTCTATCTAATAGTATGAATTTAATTGATATTCTTGGCACAACTAGGCTCTTGCAGTACTAATTGTTATCTTCAATTTGCTAAAAGACCAAAATGCTATCTCTATTATATAAGGGAAGGGAGGAGCTATGGTGTCCCCCTATAATTTTACTTAACTGTCCATTAGTAAATCAACTATTACCAAAAAAAGGGGTAAAACAAAGTCAAACTCAAATATAGCATTAAAAAATTAATTTAAAGGTTAAAGACAATCAAGTTATGATTGAGCCACCAAAAAAAAGAAACATTGACTATAAGATTTAGTACATTTATGCTGAAAAAAGTAAAAACAATATTATGTCAATCAAATATCTTATCGATCAATTCACTAACACAATCAAGTATTACATCAAAACGGAAAATTCAATCAATTAACAAAGTGAAATGATTTATTTAACACAAAAGACTATGTTAAATACAACATAAGAAATCCTAAATAAATTCACTTAAAATTCTTTTACCGTTCATCAAGTTTAATTTTAAGAACCTACAAGAAAGAATAAGTAAAAAAATTAATAAAAGAAGGGTTAAGTGATATAGGCTTAACCTATGAAATTTAACCAAAAAAATGTCTAATGTTCAAAACTTTACCCCTGCTTATGCCCAAAAAGACTATAATATGTTTGAAAAAATAAAAAAATAAAAATTCAGACGCATCGCGTGCATAATTTGCTAGTTGTGCACTATGGTCTTCCATTGTGACACAAGCTCTAATGCATGATTGCATGTATGCGCGATTTATGTTTCCAAACACGCACACTAGCTTGTATGATTGAGGTTTTCTCCTCTATGGCACCTTGAATTGAACTAGGGATAGTAATGAGAAAGAGGGATGATAAAACACTATCAGCTAGAGGGCACATTGTAGTTATCATCCCTCAATGAGAAATGCCGGGTCCATTTCCGTTATAAACAATTTCTACATTATATCATTTTATGGTGGCATCTATAGTTAAAATATATAGTATATGAAATCATCAATGTAGTTATTTTTTTCAACATGATATTTTAGGTTTTAATATAGTACTATTTTTTTGTATATATTACATTCATGATTCTACATACTTGTTTTCTTGATATGGGCCGCAGAGAATTTTACATATTTTTTTTATGTGGACAATTTTTTTAACAATATACGATATGAGTTGTGGAAAACTCTGATAGTAAAAAAAACGGGTGGTGATGGGACAGATGGTACAACATAGCAGCATCTAGATTCTGGAAAGAGACATATCTTTGCCACCGGTTGTGTATATTAAAGAGGAGGATACCCCTTTAGGTTTTCTGCGGAATTAGTAGAGTATTTGGAGATTGTTTAGAACAAAATTACTAGGCTACTTTAAGCTATAAGAAGGAGGCTTTTAGCAATTTTACTCTATTATTTCTAAATCTTTCTAAGCTTTGTTCTATATCTATTATTTCTTCTAACTTGGATATAGGCTCTTTCTTAGTTAACCACTTGAAGGGACTAAATCTTTTATTAGTGTCTACTTCTTCTGCTGTTATTGTGCTTAAAGATCTATTTAACATTCTACTTGTTCCTGGAAAACTAGTCATTTTGCTGGTTTTGGTATAAAATATTTATACTCTGTTAGTGGTTTAACCTTTTTAATTATTCCTTCTGGAGAAACACTAAGATTCTTAAAAGCTTTAATTAAACTTTCTTCGTTTGTAGCTGAAGTCTGTCCTTTGACACTTCTAAGTTCGTCCTTTAACTCTCTTATTTGTTGTTTTAGATCTAAAATTAATTATGTTATAATATTAAATCTAATGGTATTGTACTTATCCCCTTTTGTTGGTGGATTATAAGTTGTAAATTCGTTATCTGTAAAATCTAAATATTCTTTTGATTTCTTTTCATTTGTTAAATAGTCTTCTATTTTTTCGGGACATTAACCTATTACTAATTCTTTTACTTCTTGAAGCAGAGCTTCAACCTTACTTAATTTTTCTGTTGTTTGGTTTAAGATCTTTTTAGTCTCTAATTCTATGAGTTTAGGCTTGTTTTGTTGTATGTCAAAACTAAGTTGTTTAACCTCTTCCTTAGTAGGAGTTTTATCTTTTAGGGTCTTTACTTCCTTACTTAATGAACTAATTTGCGATCTTAGGAAATCGTTATTATTCTGGACTTCTTTTAAGAGTTTTCTATTATCTATAAAAGCTCTGATTATTTTATCTAAAGATTCGTGATAATTTTGTCTTTCTAGATTATCTGCTAGACTAATTAACAAGTCTGTTATGCTATTAAGGTGGGAACTGTCACTATGTAATTTATGATTAAATTTACAATCAAATCTACAAAGAAACTTGTTTTTGCCAAATGAAACAAAATGTCTATCTTTGGAGTTATAAGCAAGATCTAAGTATGCAATTGTCTTTAAATTTTCCTCAATGATTGAAACACCTTATAGCTTTTTCACTGTTCATTTATGTTCTTTCTATCAATAAATACTCATAAAAGTTTTTATAACAAAGGTATAAAATTAAATAACAATACTACCTTGAGATCGCCTACTATTTTGCGGCGACGTACTACACCCCGGATTCGTCCCGTGGCCTCGAACAGTCTTTCAGCTAGAATCGTTACTTGCTCTGATACCAGATTAAAGAGGAGGATACCCCTTTAGGTTTTCTGCAGAATTAGTAGAGTATTTGGAGATTGTTTAGAACAAAATTACAAGGCTACTTTAAGCTATAAGAAGGAGGCTTTTAGCAAGAAAACATGGTGTTTATTGCTGTTTTAAGTGTTTTTGGGTGGATATAAGAATTCACTCTGCTTACAACTGATGCAGAATGAAGGTATTTATAATAAAACGCAAAGTACTATTACTAAAGCAGAGGGGTGACTCACCCTTGCTTTTTACAAAGATACCTTTTACTTTTCTAAAAGTAACGGCTGCAGTTTAAAGAACTATAAAAGCATAAAAACGTGTTTGTTTTTTTAAAGAAAAGCGAAATAATGGATGATGACTCATCGTCCATAAATACAGTGTAAAATAGTAAGAGACTTAATCGTACGGATCTCGTCCCTGTAGATCTATGTCTGTATCTCCATCTTCATCACTAGGATATTGTTCAGACATTTCAACATCCTCTAATGGCTCTCCATATGGAGGAATGTTGAGCTTGATAGTTAATGGTCCCCGTATCTTGAAATATGGTCCTACGCTAAGAGATTCTTGTGACGCCGGTTGAGTTTTTTGATGGTTTTTTCTTTGCATAAGCCATTTGTATAACTCGGCTTATTAACATACCGAAAAT
Organism: Beta corolliflora; assembly: GCA_947648045.1. Taxonomy (NCBI): domain Eukaryota; kingdom Viridiplantae; phylum Streptophyta; class Magnoliopsida; order Caryophyllales; family Amaranthaceae; genus Beta; species Beta corolliflora. Next base: position 29,180 of record CANSZD010001250.1, read on the forward strand.
TTTGAGGAGTCTTTGTTGTGGACTATGAACATTGGATCAATGTAATCTTGTTGGTAAGGCGGTCGTTGTTGTAGACCGTCGACCTTAGGTAAGGTCTTTGATAATTTGGACTATCTTGGATCCGATGGTCATGTTAGGTTCTCCTATATTACAATATTGTAGGCAATAGGTGAGTCTTTCACCTAGTCCTGCTGGAATATCACTATTATTTTTGTAGTAGAGTACGTTGATCATCCCATGGTCTAATAGATCAACTATCTCTACTCTGCTTAAGTTGGTGCTGTACAGTTTAATATTTGCCTTGAAGAGGCCTGTATAAACTATTTCTTACGCATTTACTTCTTGACACATTATTGTCAAGATTTCCTGTTGAATATCTACACCTTGGATTTTTCTTCCATTAATTGGTTCTCCAAAGTGTATTTCTACTAACTTCTTCGGAGGCCGATCATGTGTTGTATTACACTTGTCTTGACCTTTTGCGCTATTATTTCTACTACGTCTGTTCCACCATCTTTTTCTAGTAATTCTGTAGTGTTTCTTGTGTTTTTAGCTTTAGTGCGGGTTTAAGGTAATGGAAGGGAATATTTTTATGTGGTGTAAATCCTCTTTTAATAAAGGATGTAGAAAATGTAGCTAGCTGAGTTTTAAGGCTATGGTTCTGTTCTGTTAATTTTGTGAGTTCTTGATGAAGATGAGGCAGTTCTGTTGCAAGATTACAGTTGTGTTTTCCAATAAGGTCAATTGTATTGGCCTTATAAGCACATTCTTGTCTTAAATCTATCATTTCTTTACGTATTTTAAGAAGCGATCATTCATAGCCTTATTAGGGCTTGGCTGTAATAATTTTTGTGATTAAGTTGGAGGGTAAAATCCTCCGCTGTGAGTTGGATCGGAATAGGGGTTCCGTCGTGAAGAGGAGGGATTGAATTCTCCTCTTTGTACTAAGTTTAAGGTGGTATCAACACCTTTATACGCTACTAAAGAAATTTGGTCCTAATTTTAGTTTAGCAAAATCCATTGCTTCTCCAAAATTATGGAACCCTTTAAACAAGGGTTTGGAAAACCCTCTATTTGTTGTAACACTTGGTGCCATGTGCGATAGACTCCTGGTCTTCGACCATGTACCACTGAATAGAAACAAAAATTTTTTGAAAGCGGTTTTTGTTGTATTTTATTAAAATAATAGGTAAGACAATTTAATGTCAGTACCTTATGCTGTGTAGACTGCATGATCCATAAGTTATCACAGATAACTTGCTGTGTTTTATCTAATGTTTCACCTTTCAAGGGTTTAAATCCCTTAGATCTGCTAATTCACAGGGTATGCAAGTGGGAACTTCAAACCTAGTACTAATTGGTCTTCAATAGATTATGAAATACAAGCCGTCATAAATGCTCTAGAAAAGTTTAAAATACATCTAGATAGAGAAATCACAGTTAGAACAGATTGTGAAGCCATAGTTAAATTTATTAAAAACGACAAGAACAGTAAGAAGGTTAATAATAAACGATGGATTAACTTTCAAGATCTAATTGCAGGAAAAGGCTATCAGATAGTGTTTGAACACATCAAAGGTATAAATAATAACCTAGCTGATGTGTTGTCTCGAATAATTGACAGATACATACAGAAGAATGGATAAAGCTAATAAGCTTAAATCCAGCAGTTCTACACACAGCGCTAGCTTGTCTAGCAACCAGGCAAAGATTGAAGAATTTTTCTTTGGGAAAAATAAATTATACAGCGTTGAACCAAGTAAGGGATTTAAACCCTTGAAAGGTGAAACATTAGATAAAACACAGCAAGTTATCTGTGATAACTTATGGATCATGCAGTCTACACAGCATAAGGTACTGACATTAAATTGTCTTACCTATTATTTTAATAAAATACAACAAAAACCGCTTTCAAAAAATTTTTGTTTCTATTCAGTGGTACATGGTCGAAGACCAGGAGTCTATCGCACATGGCACCAAGTGTTACAACAAATAGAGGGTTTTCCAGCCCCCTTGTTTAAAGGGTTCCATAATTTTGGAGATGCAATGGATTTTGCTAAACTAAAATTAGGACCAAATTTCTTTGTAGCAGATAAAAGTGTTGATACCACCTTAAACTTAGTACAAAGAGGAGAATTCAATCCCTCCTCTTCACAGACTGGAACCCCTATTCCAGATCCTACTCACAGCGGAGGATTTTACCCTCCAACTTACTCACAAAAATTATTACAGTCAAGCCCTAATAAGGCTATGAATGATCAGTTCTTTAAAATACAGAAAGAAATGATAGATTTAAGACAAGAATGTGCTTATAAGGCCAATACAATTGACCTTATTGGAAAACACAACTGTAATCTTGCAACAGAACTGCATCATCTTTATCAAGAACTCACAAAATTAACAGAACAGAACCATAACCTTAAAACTCAGCTAGCTACATTTTCTACATCCTTTATTAAAAAAGGATTTACACCACATAAAAATATTCCCTTCCATTACCTTAAACCCAGACTAAAGCTAAAAACACAAGAAACACTACAGCAATTACTAGAAAAAGATGGTGGAAAAGACGTAGTAGAAATAATAGCGCAAAAGGTTGAAGACAGTGTAATACAACACATGATCAGCCTCCAGAAGAAGTTAGTAGAAATACACTTTGGAGAACCAATTAATGGAAGAAAAATCCAAGGTGTAGATATTCAACAGGAAATCTTGACAATAATGTGTCAAGAAGTAAATGCAGAAGAAATAGTTTATACAGGCCTCTTCAAGGCAAATATTAAACTGTACAGCACCAACTTAAGCAGAGTAGAGATAGTTGATCTATTAGACCATGGGATGACCAACGTACTCTACTACAAAAATAATAGTGATATTCCAGCAGGACTAGGTGAAAGACTCACCTATTGCCTACATTACTGTAATATAGGAGAACCTAACATGACCATCGGATCCAGTATAGTCCAAATTATCAGCACCTTACCTAAGGTTGACGGTCTACAACAACGACCAGCTTACCAACAGTATTACATTGATCCAATGTTCATAGTCCACAACAACACTCCTCAAAATTTTCAGTATGTTAATAAGCCAGAGTTATACAAATGGCTTATGCAGCAAAAACCATCAAAAAACTCCAACTGGCGTCACAGTAATCTCTTAGCAGAAGGACCATATTTCAAGATATGGGGATCATTAACTATCAAGCTCAACATTCCTCCATATGGAGAGCCATTAGAGGATGTTGAAATGTCTGAACAATATCCTAGTGATGAAGATGGAGATACAGACATAGATCTACAGGGACGAGATCCGTACGATTAAGTCTCTTACTATTTTACACTGTATTTATGGACGATGAGTCATCATCCATTATTTCGCTTTTCTTTAAAAACAAACACGTTTTTATGCTTTTATAGTTCTTTAAACCAGAGCCGTTACTTTTAGAAAAATAAAGGTATCTTTGTAAAAAGCAAGGGTGAGTCACCCCTCTGCTTTAGTAATAGTACTTTGCAGTTTTATTATAAATACCTTCATTCTGCATCAGTTGTAAGCAGAGTGAATTCTTGTATCCACCCAAAAACACTTAAAACAGCAATAAACACCATGTTTTCTTGCTAAAAGCCTCCTTCTTATAGCTTAAAGTAGCCTAGTAATTTTGTTCTAAACAATCTCCAAATACTCTACTAATTCCGCAGCAAACCTAAAGGGGTGCCTAAATTAGGGATGGAAATGGATATCCATCATTCGATTAACCCGGTTTTATTAAAAGGGTGAAAACCCAAAATAAAGGGATGAAAAGCGGGTCAAATGCGGGTGAGATTTTTTTTCATCCGTCACCCTACCCATCACCCACTTAACACCCACCCATCATTCATATTATCAATTCCACATGTTTATTTACTTACTTTTTTTTGACATGAAGAAAAATGATTTCATTCATAAGGGATAGCCAAACGGCACTTACAATCAATTCATGAAAAATCGAAAATTCCAACACAAGTATATAACACCTTAGAACTAGATACATCGCAGATTTGATTAAAGATAGCCTTAATAAAAAAACTTCATCCGAAGCAATACAATCTGTGAGTTCGCTCTAATTATGCTTAACTTCCGCTGATGCATAGTCATTTGGGTGAAAATACTTCCGTGGTCTTCTAGATTCTTACAGAGAATAGAGATTGTTAGATCTTCCTCCTTCATCAGACGAACAAACAAATAAATTGAACACCCTAAAGTAAATACCATCTTAAGGATGGGATATACTTATTGGAAGCAATTAAAGAAGTTTTTGGGGCTTACCACCGGTATGAACACCAGTGGAAGCCCCTACAAAGATTCACAATTGAGGCCAAGAAGAAAAGAGATGAAAGAGAAAGAGAAGAAGGGTAGAGAATGAAGGAAAAACCTTCAAAAAAGAAGAAAAATCTAGCGATGGAGGCTAGGAAAAAACCCTCCCAAAGAGAACCCCTAGAGAGAGAAAATCCTCCCAAGGAGAAACCCTAGAGGGAACCAGTATATTGAGCTTGGCTGAGTTAATTTACTTACTTAATTAAACTTTTTAGTTGAAAAGTTTAATAAATATGTATCTTACGGCATAATTTTTTGTATAAATTGTAATATATCTCCTCACTCACTAACCACCCGACCCACCCGTCCAACCGGTGGATGACGGATGGATGGATGCGGGTGATGGTTTATGCGTGTGATGGATGGATGCGGGTGGAGCTCCACCCGCCCCGAACCCGATCCATTTCCATCCCTAGCCTAAATTAGCATTTTCAAAGATTGGCCCGGCACAACTGCTTAACTTTGAGCTTGCACACTTAAACTCTTCCTTAATCCTTATCCTTAACCTTTTAAAAGTGGGAAGTGTGGGAACTCTTGAAAGGAATAGTGCTTTGGGTGAGTAAAGCATGAAATATACTGTTCATAAGAAAATGGGGCAATTTCAGCCCTCCATCTCAGCCCCATCATCTCAGCCGAACGATCGGTTTTTTCTATCCCTTTCTCGCTGTCTCTCTATCCTCTCTCCTCACTCTGTGTTTCTCGTTGTCTCCCTCTTCTCTCTCCTCTTTTGCCATTGTTATGGAGTGAACAAAAGTCGATCTTCTTCTTCCTCAGAAAAAGCAAGTGTTTCACCTTACCTCTTGAAAATGGATTTGATTCGAAAGTGTTACTTCAGATCTGAATTTAGGAGAATTTTCCTGGTTACCATCTCTTCATCTACTTTCAGCCCACCGATGCCAAGGTACTTTTCGTTTTGCTTTCTTTGATTTTTTATTGATATTTTCTAGGTATAATAATGTATGAACTCTGTAATAATTTTATTTATTCTCAATCTTGTCTTAATGTTTCTTCATCAACATTCATCTTTCTCTTTCCTCCTATCTATCTTTGTTTCCTGCTTAATTTTTTTTATTGAGAATCGCAACCTAATTAGACTTTTAATTCTTTCCTTGTTTTAGATTTCGCAAGCTACGATTAAGATCAAAACTAGCGGTAAATATTCATCTCCACTTTCATTCCATCTTTTAGATCTACCGTGTTTTTTATTAAAAATATATAAATGTGTTGTGTGTTGATGGTTTGATCTCAAACGATCTACATATTTTTGGATTTATTTGGGTGTGTTCTGTAGATATTATGTCGAAATGGGGGAGTAAAAGTTGACCTTTAAGCACAGGTCATACCAAGCTTCTTGTCTCTTGGTAGTAAAGGTTTTCTCATAAATGTTAGTTTGGCTTACAGGTTTTCTCACATATTTTTTGGATTCATTTGATTTGATGACATGTTTTTGGCTTACAGGGATGCATAATCTTACTTAAGTCTTTAGTTCAGAAGTAGTGCTTTCGTAGTCGTTTCAAATACTCTAACACTTCCACAGAGGGATGAACTCTTAACACTTCTTTCATTAGTGGTTAATTCGACCATTGAAGATATACCTCATTCCAACTTTTATAGCTAGGTCTCAGTAACATTAAAGCAACATATTTAATAATGTCTAAAGTGCAACTCTAGGTTTAGGACCAATTTCACAAAAACAATGTTTATTTTTAGTTGTCAGCTGGAGTTAATGGTAAGAGCTTATAAGAAGATTGGTGTGTATTGGTTGGTTTTACTAGCAGCTGATTTATTTCTTGGTGTATGGTAATAGCTTATTGCCATTGTCTTAATGTTTCTTCATCAACATTCATCTTTCTCTTTCCTCCTATCTATCTTTGTTTCCTGCTTAATTTTTTTATTGAGAATCGTAACCTAATTAGACTCTCAATTCTTTCCTTGTTTCAGATTTCACAAGCTACCGTTAAGATCAAAACTAGCGGTAAATATTCATCTCCACTTTCATTCCATCTTTTAGATCTACCGTGTCTTTAAAAAAATATATATGTATGTATGTGTTGTGTGTTGATGGTTTGATCTCAAACAGTCTACATATTTTTGGATTTATTTGGGTGTGTTCTGTAGAAATTATGTCGAAATGGGGGAGTAAAAGTTGACCTTTAAGCACAGGTCATACCAAGCTTCTTGTCTCTTGGTAGTTAAGGTTTTCTCATAAATGTTAGTTTGGCTTACAGGTTTTCTCACATATTTTTGGATTCATTTGATTTGATGACATGTTTTTGGCTTACAAGGAGGCACAATCTTACTTAAGTCTTTAGTTCAGAAGTAGTGCTTTCGTAGTCGTTTCAAATACTCCAACACTTCCACAGAGGGATGAACTCTTAACACTTCTTTCTATAGTGGTTAATTCGACCATTGAAGATATACCTCATTCCAACTTTTATAGCTAGGTCTCAGTAACATTAAAGCAACATATTAGATAATGTCTAAAGTGCAACTCTAGGTTTAGGACCAATTTCACAAAAAAAATTGTTTATTGTTAGCTGTCAGCTGGAGTTAATTGTAAGAGCTTATAAGAAGATCGGTGTGTATTGGTTGGTTTTACTAGCAGCTGATTTATTTCTTGGTGTATGGTAATAGCTTATTGCCATTGTCTTAATGTTTCTTCATCAACATTCATCTTTCTCTTTCCTCCTATCTATCTTTGTTTCCTGCTTAATTTTTTTTATTGAGAATCGCAACCTAATTAGACTTTCAATTCTTTCCTTGTTTTAGATTTCGCAAGCTACGGTTAAAATCAAAACTAGCGGTAAATATTCATCTCCACTTTCATTCCATCTTATATATATATATATATATATATATATATATATATATATATATATATATATATATATATATATATATATATATATATATATATATATATATATATATATATATATATATATATATATATATATATATATATGTGTTGTGTGTTGATGGTATGATCTCAAACAGTCTACATATTTTTGGATTTATTTGGGTGTGTTCTGTAGAAATTATGCCGAAATGGTGGAGTAAAAGTTGACCTTTAAGCACATGTCATACCAAGCTTCTTGTCTCTTGGTAGTAAAGGTTTTCTCATAAATGTTAGTTTGACTTACAGGTTTTCTCACATATTTTTGGATTCATTTGATTTGATGACATGTTTTTGGCTTACAGGGAGGCACAATCTTACTTAAGTCTTTAGTTCAGAAGTAGTGCTTTCGTAGTCGTTTTAAATACCCTAACACTTCCACAGAGGGATGAACTCTTAACACTTCTTTCTATAGTGGTTAATTCGACCATTGAAGATATACCTCATTCCAACTTTTATAGCTAGGTCTCAGTATCATTAAAGCAACATTTTAAATAATGTCTAAAGTGCAACTCTAGGTTTAGGACCAATTTCACAAAAAAAATGTTTATTGTTAGCTGTTAGATGGAGTTAATTGTAAGAGCTTATAAGAAGATCGGAGTGTATTGGTTGGTTTTACTAGCAGCTGATTTATTTCTTGGTGTATGGTAATAGCTTATTGCCATTTGAAAGAGTAGATATGTAAGTTAATTTGCTGAAATACAATGTACTCTCTCAATTAGCTCTGAATTTGAGTGTATTGCTATTAATGTTATTGGACCTAATGTGACCAAACACCTTAAAAGGGAAACAACTATCCTAAATAGGGTAAAGTACCCTTCAATAAGCTCTGTGTTAAACGCGCTGATAATAATAAGCTACAAGTCCTATAGAATTTTTATGGAAAACCAAGATTCTATAGTTAAATCTATATACATTAACGAAATAGAAGCTAAGATTTTCACAATAATTTATGATATGAAATATACTTCCTCATTTTATGACATTTTGAACATGTTGCAAAAGACTTAAATCATCTAAATTTCCTTTGAGTACAAACTTATATAAGTAGTCACACACATTGTTGATCGATGAATCCCTTATTGGGAATTAGCTCATCCGCGAGCAAATTATGGCAATCTGCTTTATGACTAGAAAGAATCAATTAAAGTTGGATATCATACTGAAGGTGTACTAAGAATGCAGTCCTATTAATAGGGCAGAGGCTGTTATGACAGATATGAGAAAGAACAAATAACGAATGCAGAAAAGCAATAGACAACACCCATATTTAACGTGGTTCACCAACGGAGTGTTGGCTACATCCACGGGCAGAGAGAGAATAGTTTTATTGATGTGGAGGAAAACCAGAATTACTGATACAATTAATGACTTAATCGTCTAATAAATAAACTAGGTTAAAAACCTATTTATAAGCGAAATCGGAAAACACGTTTCCGCGTCAAACAGCTCACCGCCCGATCGGGTCGGGCGGTAACACGCCAACCCAAATTCGTCTCGCACCCGATCGGGCGACCATTGCCCAAGTCGTAGTTCGCTACTACGCCCGATCGGGCGAACACGCCCGACGCCATCAGGCGCCCTGCTCCTTGAGCTCCTGCTGAGACGCTAACCCCGCCCGATTGGGCGAGCCTGCCCGGACCCCAGACGTGCCCCAAAGGGCAACTAACAACCTCGATCAGTTTGTAAGTCCAAGCAACCTTGGAACTTACCTTGTGGAACCAAATTCGTACAGATGGCTTGCTTATACTCTTTCCTAGCACAAGTAACCTTTCTTGGACGGCCCAAATATATTCACCTCTCCGACATATAGTGCAAAACCCACCGTGTCTTCACAACCGTCCCTTCTTTGGGGAGAGTTCCCAAATATTACATGCCGGCCAAGAGCCAAATTTGGCTGACTCGATTTTGACGACGAAGAACACGGAATTTCAGATTCAAATTGTGAGTGTTGACAGACTTTTCCCTGACGTGAATCATCACTCCAACCTAGAGTATCTCTGTGCTCCACCTGTTTCTCAACACTACCACAAACAGCCAATGTGGCAACCCCAGACTCAGATAACGTAGACCCTTGCAACACATACAATGTCTCTCGTTTAACCCCTTTCAGAATTATCTTTGAACCCCTGTAGACATACAACCCTCCACCTTCACCTTTGAAACTGAACCCTTTTCTGTCTAACAGACTAAGTGAAATCAGATTCTTTGTAACCTGTGGAACGTGCCTAAAATTGTTCAAAGTACAGACTTTGCCATCACATGTCCTAATTCTGATGGACCCTATACCAACTGTCTTGCAGACGTCACTGTTGGCCATAGTAACACTTCCATCAACCTGTTTATAGTTCATAAACCGCTCCCTGCGCGGACACATATGACAAGACGCTCCAGAATCTAAAACCCACACATCACTGCAATGTGTTTGTTCGTTAGCAACTAAAGCAATATCATCATCAGAACTCGAATTTTCTGCTGCAACAGCAGCAAAACCAGACCCAGATTCATCAGACCCAGACTTATTTTCCTGATTCTTCTTTTTAGGACATTCCCTTATCCAATGCCCCGTTTCCTAACAGTAATTACAGACATCACTAGGTTTAGGACCTCTAGAAAACGGTTTCCTGGATTTTCTCCCCAAATTCCCTTGTCTGTTACCACTGGCTACTAATCCAGCAGCCTGATCGACTGAACCTGTACCAGACGCCTTATGACGAATGTCTCTAGTATGAACAGCAGATCTTACTTCTTCTAATGATAGACTATCTTTCCCAACAATAAAAGAATCCATAAAATTCTCGTACGATAAAGGCAAAGATACTAACAGAATTAAAGCAGCATCCTCATCATCTACTTTGACATCAATATTACGAAGATCTAGTAAGATAGTATTCAACTTTTCGAGATGGTCCCTAAGAGACGTACCTTCCTGCATATGCAGGCTGAACAGACGTTGCTTCAAAAGCAACTTGTTGGTTAGAGATTTTGTCATATACAAACTCTCCAACTTCAACCAGAGACCGGCGGCGGTTTCCTACTCCGCAACCTAAGTAATTATGTCGTCAGCCAGACACAACATAATGGTTGAATGTGTCTTCTCCTCCAGAACGGCCATCTCAGCGATTTCTGAATCCGATGACTTCTTTGCCAACGGTGCCCACAACCCCTGTTGCTTCAGTAAAGCCCGCATCTTGATTTGCCACAGACTGAAACTGTTTCTCCCAGTGAATTTATCGATTTTCACATTCATCCCAGACATATTTCTCACCCGGATCGAACACAAAACTCTGATACCAATTTGTTATGACAGATATGAGAAAGAACAAATAACGAATGCAGAAAAGCAATAAACAACACATAGATTTAACGTGGTTCACCAACGGAGTGTTGGCTACGTCCACGGGCATAGAGAGAATAATTTTATTGATGTGGAGGAAAACCAGAATTACTGATACAATTAATGACTTAATCGTCTAATAAATAAACTAGGTTAAAAACATATTTATAAGCGACCGCCCGATCGGGTCGGGTAATATCCGCCCGATCGGGCCGTAACACGCCAACCCAAATTCGTCTCGCGCCCGATCGGGTGACCATTGCCCGAGTCGTACTTCGCTACTACGCCCGATCGGGCGAACACGCCCGACGCCATCGGGCGCCCTACTCCTTGAGCTCCTGCTGAGACGCTGACCCCACCCGGTCGGGCGAGCCGACGAAGACCCCATTTGACCAGATTCAAGGCACAAATTCCTAGAGAGGCAAAAGTCTTTTCCACACAAACTTCATTCTTTGGGAATCTCTCTCCTCCGTCATCTCTTATCTTGTGGCTCATATTCTGGTCTTAGACTTATGTCACCTCATGTTATCCAATAATCTTGTCCTCATCACTGTGAAGGCAGAATCCTAACTTTGAATATCACATACATGTATTTAAGCCACACATTCTACCCCATGTTTCTTGAACTAAGAACTTGAGCGACCCATGTAGTGGGGGTATTTGGTTTCCACGCTCTACACTTTCCCTCCTTTGGGGACATTGGTATTTCCTATAATCTAATACATTATTTGATACATGCAAGCACTATTTTGTTGTGTTTTCATGTGAAGGCCTGAAGGGTGAACTCTATGGTTTATGCCTAATTTTGGGTTTTGCTCTTCTCAAATTTTCGTATTACCCGTCTTACGAGGTCTTCCGTGCCGATGTTTTATTTTCTCGGTGTAACGAGAGGGTGGCAATGCAAGTTCATCTCGCATTTCGAACTTGGTGCTTTTGAGCACCCCTTTGGATTTTCGTATAGAAGATGTTGTGGACATCAGGAGTGAGTATTGCTAGATCTCTTTGCTGTCATAACAGCTATTATTACTGTTATGATTCTTCCACTCCAGTACTCTTGATGGTTTCTGTATCTCTTTTTACTATTGTGCTAGTTCAATGATGGTTGCATTATCATATTACAACTAAGCATTTTAGCCTTCTTTTTATCTTTTCTCATGTTTCCTTCTTTTTGGTTCATTTAATCCCTCTCTAAATAATCTTGGTGAAAAGAAGTATGAATACATGGCACATGGTTATTGTCTGCTACTTGAGTTGTATTCACTATTGTTATCCATGATCTACCAGCTTGCTGGTGTATTCACTATTGTTATGGGTATTAATCGCACATGCACCTGGTCTTTAATTACTCGGTATTAGGTGTTATTGTTTCTCAGAGGTTAGCTTATAGAAGTATATATAGGGGGAAAAAAATTTGTTGCTTAAGATTACCTTTAATCTATGTCAATTGCATTGCTTCACCATTTGTTCATTTTTAATTTATATAAATTGGATTATTTCAGGTGAATTTTTGGCACTATATTTGACCTTTGATCTATTGCTGCCTGTCGCCCTAGCTTCTGTCTCATCACAGTCGCTATGAGCTGATCCCATAATTTTTTATAGTGCAAGCAAGTTCTATTGTTGTTGTGTTTGAGGCTCAAGGACTCAAACGTAGGGATTCGTTAGTTCTTTTTAGTAAAGAAAACATCTTTTTAGTAAAGAAAACATCTTTTTATCTATATTCTTTCCATTTTATTTTCTATTAGTTGTTTCTTTTGGCTTAATCCATTAATTGCTATATTCTGCTAACTGATTCCAGTTTGAGGAAGTTTTCACTAGTACAGAATCGACGATTTGTGTCGGATGCGAGGCGCCCATTTGTGTCGGACATGGGTCCGACGGCACAGGTCTCGACGCAGATCAGGGTATAGGATCTGCGTCGGACAACGACGCGACGCAGTTGATTAGATATCTGCGTCGGACCCTGACTACCATGCGACGCAGATGACTCCTCGCACATGCATACAACACTAATATGTGTCGCATGCAGAGCAACGAGCGACGCAAATGGTCCACATCTGCGTCGCACATTGCTCAGCATGCGACGCAGAGCAACAGTCATCTGCGTCGCACATTGCATGCATGCGACGCAGATGAGTAGGAAAAGGGTTGATCTGCGTCGGTTGAAGTTACACCATCCGACGCAAATTAGCTAATTTTTATTAAAAAATAAATAAATTCAAACAAAAAAGCATCTCAAATCAGATCTGACAACTGCCCCAGTTTTCACACTAAGTTGCACAATTAGATCAATTACAAAATAAAAATTAAATTCAACAATGTATAATGAAAATTGATCCCAAAAATTACAATACTCTGTAATACAAACAAGTATCATCAATTTACAATGAGAAAAAAATGGAAAAAATCCCCTAAGTTCGAGATCTAAAACTGAAACTGAAAATATATGAAATATATGAACTTACCTCAATTGTATTGAACAAAAATGTAAAAAAAATGTAAAAAAACGAATTGCCAAAAACAAGAAGAATTCATCTTCATCCGAGCCGACTTAAATATTAAGAACCGAACACTTTAGCAGCCAATTGTATTGAACAAATTCCTTCGCTTTTGAAGTGTTGTGCGGCATCAGGGAGAACAAATTCAACTTTGCAACACCAGATTCAAATATCCAGAAAAAAAATCTAAACCCTTTCACCGACTGATATATTAAGAGACGCAAATGGTCTGAGCACCGAGATTCAATTACAATACTCTGTAATACGAACTCCACTTTCACCGACTGAAATATTAAGAATAAGTTTCTGGACCTTGAAGTCCCTCATATGGTTCGAAAGCTTCTTCTCCTGCGCCTGCATTTAAGAGGAGAGAGAAAATCAAAGCATTAGAATCCATTGAAATCAACGTTAGGAGAGTGAGAGGAGAGAGAAAATCGATGTTAGGAAGAGAGAGAGAGACATCACCATTTCTGTGAGTTAGTAGTAGCAGCCGAATGAGGAAGAAGAGGAGAGAGATAAAGTGTGTATGAGGAATGAAGAGAAAAAATAAAAACCCTAAATATGTTCCTTAAAACTTAAAAGAGTAGAAGCCCATCATGTGCGTCGTCTCTCGCGGCCCAGCCGACGCATATCATGGCCCAAATAATTTAGTTCCTTTAGCACTTGCGTCGGCTTCGTATTAGTATCCGATGCAAATCTATGTCCCGTCATTTGTAGTGGTGATTTGCGTCGAATGCTCTAGTCAAACAACGCACATTACTTACAATTTGTGTCGGATCCTTTTACCCATCCAACGCAAATGGTCTCAGCCTGAACTACTGCGTCGGCTTCTTAAATGTCCGACGCAAATAAAGAGTTGCAAATTAGCTTTTTTCTACTAATGTTTGGATGTACATGAAGAATGGAATGGAAAACTTTTGCTGCTATGACTGTCTTGATTTGCCTCTTCTTGGTAAAGGTCTTCTTCCATCAAAAATTTCAGCAGTAGTAGCTACTGGTGAAGTACCAATAATGCCCATGATAGATAGTATTGAGGTAGTTAAACCTTCTTTGTTTATCCTTTCTCCTTCTTGTTTGCTATTTGAGAAGATGCTAGTTGTTGCCTTAGCTTTGGCCTTGAGGACTTATATATATATATATATATATATATATATATATATATATATATATAATATATTTTTTTATTATATATATATTATATATATATGAGGTGTTTTTGCTGATTTAGATGGGAAGGAATTTTGATCCATGAACATGCAAGTTTCATGTTTATATTGGTTAGGGAGCATGCCAGCTATAGCATTTATTCTACACAATTTTTTGATGATTATCTAGACAGCTGGATCTTTAGAGTAGATTTATTTAGACTATTAAACTGGATAATTTGGACTTGTACATTCATGTACTTCAATTTCTGAATATGCTAAGGAAACTTCTCGCGGATGGAGCTTTTTGTTTCAAGTAGTCCTCCTTGGTTTGTGGAAGCAGCACATGTCAAAGATTAGTCCTCCATTATTATGCTATTATAGTGATGCTGCTTGATGTTAAGAAATGTACATGATAAGTCATATTTATATATAGTTTTCAGGTGTATTTAGGTTGCATTTTAGAGCATTTAGTTTCATATTTAGGTTCATTATTGCATCATATTCTTAAGTTATGTTATTCTACTCCTATTCGGTATGTTTTCTTGTTTTTGATGAATTTCAGGTAATGAGAATGTATTTGGAGTATAATTAGCTAAACTTGAGGATTAGGATCACTTAGAAAGAAGCTACAATGCATAAGGATCGTATGGATATATCATAGTACGAGTTTGAGCGAAAACAAAGCGGAAAATCATTAGAAGAAATGTGAAAAAGGAGTCAAGTCTACTCTTCTAATCATAACTTTTTATGTGCTTCTTATAATCGAGTAATTCTATCAGAGTTGGAAACTAGACTTGAAGAGCTTTCCAACGATAGGTGGCACGCCCCGAGGAGACTTCTAGTCAAGGAGTTATGCATTTCCGAAGTTGGAACTGATTATGTTGGAATCTGTTTTTGTACGCGCGGATAACTAATTCCGCCCATTTAATGATATTTCGACTTTCCTTATTTTTGTAACTTACTTTCCTAGTCATATTAGGTTACCTAGTACCAAGGACCACCCTTGGGTCCAATGCTATGGCTTCCTATCTCCCACATGGGAGACCAAGGTTCAAATCTTGGTGGAAGCAAAATTTCAATATTGTTGGGGGGGGGGGTTTGGGGCTTGTTGGGCCTCTGGGTGAGTGGCCCTGTGCGAGGACAGCCCAGAGGAAATTCATCTTACCACGGGTTCCCGAAAGGGGGCCCCAAAAAAAAAATTAGGTTACTTAATATTAATTATACTTCCTCCGTTCCAAAATAAGTGAAACACTTCTCTCATTTATGTGAGAGCTTTTTGAGACAAGTGTTTCACTTATTTTGGAACGGAGGAAGTATTAGTTTTTCACTCTTTCCTCTCTCCTCCTCCCTTATCACGTTATTTTATTTTCTAGTTCTGAGTAGTTTTTATATGTAGGGTTTGGGAATCCATGTTTATCTCTTTGATTGTGATTTATAGTTCTTCAATGATTGGATTGGATTAGAGTAATTCCTATATATTGATTTGTTATAATTGTTTAATTCATGTAATTGCACAATATCATGGGTTATGCTTAGTTAATAGGAGTTAGAATTGAAAGATCGTACTCATTAGAGGCTTGTTACAATTGGTAGATCTAATTATGTTAAGCGACCGTACTAGCATATGTTGATCTAAGAGTGTTAAGACCCGATCGTAGGATTAACAAAAGACTCTAATTACTCGACCCTCAATCCAAGTATTGTTGAATTAAATTGTATTGATTGAATTGGTATAAACATGGTGAACCATTGCCCTAGATCTTTTTTAGTTTGATTTTTCGTATTTTATTAGCTTGTTTAGTTTTCCTATAAGTTAGAAGCTATATTAAAACGACCATCTCTCTATGGATTCGACCCTACTTAGCCTACTATATTGGAAGGTTTGCTAGGATTTATCTTTAACAGGTCTACGACAACCTATCAGTACATCGTATCAATAGAACCCTGCAGGAATCAGTCAGTGCATTGATTTTTAAAATTAGGCCACTATGTAAGGCCGATCGTGTAATTGTTGTTGATCCTGCATGGAACTCTAGGTAAACCATTTTTTTGAGCATGATATCAGTAGTTTAATTTTTTTTTTTTAAATGCCTGCTTTTTTACTGAGAATTTAAGGAAAACAAGAGGAGAGGAATAATGCCTTGTCCATTTTCGATAATCTTTGGGCATGAAGTCTCTTCGGTCTTACGTGTTGTCCCAGCTTTAAATATCTTTTCTAATGAGATTGAGAAGATGAAACACATCAGGATCAATTGAAAACAATAAGATAGATCCCTATGCCCTGCCCCCCTGCCATAAAATCATGCTGATAATTAGCTTCACATAAACAAATGATACATGGATTGATATCAATAAAGGTCATGTTTCGATTGTGAAACGGGTGACCGCTTTGTGTTGTATGTCGCGGCCGCGATGGAAAGCCTCGCGTGGCCGTCATGGAAACCCTGCAAGACAACAAACGTAAACTACCCCCGGGGGGTGCCGAGGAAACCCCCTCCGACGCTCAAGTCAGTATTATGTCCGTGAAGGATTTAGAGAGAGAAAGTAGAGAGATAGAGAGAGAATATTGTTGTTCAGAATGTCCCTGCAGAATAGTACCAAATGGCTATTTATAGATGTACTATTCCTCTGACAGGGTGCGTAATCCTTGTACACGTGTATGGCAGTGATGTGCCTGACATGAGGAAAGATTCCTCTATTTTGTCTTATTAGATGGCCGCCAACAGTGTTGTCGGACAACTTCATGGAATTGACCTCAAGCGTTGTTATGGCTGTCTCTTGATCGCATCCTAGTATGATGCTCGCGGACATGCTGCTCGCGGCCACACTAATGCGTCCGCTAGCATACTTGGTATTACCCATACAACTAGTCCCCCCAAGCGTCTATGGCGTTAATTAATGCCATGGAGGTTTTTTTGTATGCGATGATGATTTATTCGCCAATATACACTTGGCGTATCATCTGACTGTTTTTCAATTTATGACCTGTCATATCTGTCATATGGCCGATAAGAACCTTTGGTCTGTCATATGACCATTTCATGACTTTGGCCTGTTATATGGCCGATAAGAGCCTTTGGTCTGTCATATGACCATTTCATGACTTTGGCTGTTATGTGCATTCATATGACCATTTCATGACTTTGGCTGTTATGTGGCCGATAAGAGCCTCTCGGTATGTCATATGACCATTTCATGACTTTGGCTCGTTATATGGCCGATAAAAAACCATTGGTCTGTCATATGACCATTTCATAACTTTGGCCTCGTTATCCGGCCGATAAGAACCATTGGTGCGTCATATGACCATTTCATGACTTTAGCTTGTTATTCGGCCGTTAGATAACTTGGTCCGTCATATGACCATTTTTCTTTTGGTCTCCGTAGTATATATACATGGCCGTTACCAACTTTTAGTTTTTATTATTTATTTATTTTTATTTGACATTTTTGTCTCGCATTTTTGTACTTGAGCAAGTACAATTTTTTGAAAAAATGTGGCACCATATTTTTTCAAATTATTGTTATTTATTGAGTCATTTCTTACTCTTTGGACACATGTCGCCCGGTTAACGAGTGATGGAGGAGCTCTTAAAACATTTTTTGGCATGACCATGGCCGATATGGGCCGACGACCTCTATATCATGCCATCGACTAACCTTGAGTTATCGTTGTGAACTTGTACTTGCATCTATCATTATATCCATGTCCGCCAAGGTAGTGGTCACGAACAGAGTTGGGTTCATACCCATGCAACTATATCTTTGCTTCCATCATTATATCCATGTCCGTCATGGTAATGGTAATGGCCGCGAAGAGAGTTGGGATTATACCCATGCAACTAGCCCCCAAGCGTCTATGGTGACAAGTGACACCATAGAGGTTATTTGGATGCGATGAGACGAATGCCATGACTAAAATTATACTTTAATAATTTTTATTGTTCCTGGGCCTGTCATGTGGCCACTAAGGAACTTAGTTTTTGAAACTGTTTAGTGTTCTTTGCGAGTCATGTGGCCGCTAAAGAACTTGGTTTTTTAAACCATTTTTTGTTCCAGGCCTGTCATATGTCCGCGAAAAAACTTGGTTTTTTAAACCATTTATTATTTTCAGGACAGTCATATGGCCGTGAAGAAACTTGGTTTTTCAAATCATTTTTTGTTCCAGGCCTGTCACATGGCCACGAAGGAATTTGGTTTTTTAAACCATTTGACTGGATTTGACTGGAATGTCATAGAAAACGCTCATGCTGACGGCCAACATCTTACACCTGTTGATGAATTCGTATCGGCCCTCCACAAGAGATATGATGGTGGATGGGTCGCCGCCATGAGATGCGTGTGCAAGACAGTCCATGGATTTGACTGGAATGTCATTGAGGACGCTCATGCTGACGGCCAACATCTTACACCTTTTTTTTTTGTTCCGGGCCAGTCATATGGCCGCTAACGAACTCGGTTTATTGAACCATTTCATTTTGTTCCAGGCCTATCATATGGCCGCAAAGAAACTTGGTTTATTGAACCATTTATTGTTTCTGGCCTGTCATGTGGCCTAGATGGAACTTGGTTCATCATAAACCATTTCTTACTTTAAACAAGTCATTTGGCCGATACAAAGCATATTATAATTAACGACTATTATTTTGGTTCTAGCCTGTCATATGGCCGAGATGAACCTTGATTTATTTTTAAACCATACTTTGATCTTGGCCTGTCTTATGGCCGAGATGGACCTTGGTGAACTTTTGAACCACATTTTGATCCTAGCCGGTCATATGGTCGAGATGGATCTTGGTTCATCATAAACCATGTTTTGATCCCAGCCGGTCAGATGGCCGAGATGGGTCTTGGTTCATTATAAACCACTTTTTGATCATGGCCTGTCATATGGCCAAGATGGATCTTGGTTTACTTTTGAACCAAGTTTTGATCCTAGCTTGTCATATGGCCGAGATGGATCTTGGTTCATCATAAACCATGTTTTGATCCCGGCCTGTCAAATGGCCGAGATGGGTCTTGGTTCATTATAAACCATGTTTTGATCCCGACCTGTCATATGGCTGAGATGGATCTTGGTTTACTTTTGAACCATATTTTGATCCTAGCCTGTCATATGACCGAGATGGATCTTGGTTTACTTTTGAACCATATTTTGATCCTGGCCTATCATATGGCCGAGATGGATCTTGGTTTACTTTTGAACCATATTTTGATCCTAGCTTTGTCATATGGCCGAGATAAATCTTGGTTTACTTTTGAACCATATTTTGATCCTAGCCTGTCATATGGCCGAGATGGATCTTGGTTCATCATAAACCATGTTTTGATCCTGGCTTTGTCATATGGACCGAGATGGATCTTGGTTTACTTTTGAACCATATTTTGATCCTAGCCTATCATATGGCCAAGATGGATCTTGGTTCATCATAAACCATGTTTTGATCCTGGCTTTGTCATATGGTCGAGATGGATCTTGGTTTACTTTTGAACCATATTTTGATCCTAGCCTGTCATATGGCCGAGATGGATCTTGGTTCATCATAAACCATGTTTTGATCCTGGCCTGTCATATGGCCGAGATGGATCTTGGTTTACTTTTGAACCATATTTTGATCCTAGCCTGTCATATGGCCGAGATGGACGATCTTGGTTCATCATAAACCATGTTTTGATCCTGGCCTATCATATGGCCGAGATGGATCTTGGTTTACTTTTGAACCATATTTTGATCCTAGCCTGTCATATGGCCGAGATGGATCTTGGTTCATCATAAACCATATTTTAATCCTGGCCTGTCATATGGCCGAGATGAAGTCTCTTCGGTCTTACGTGCTGTCCCAGCTTTAAATATCTTTTCTAATGAGATTGAGAAGATGAAACACATCAGGATCAATTGAAAACAATAAGATAGATCCCTATGCCCTGCCCCCCTGCCATAAAATCATGCTGACAATTAGCTTCACACAAACAAATGATACATGGATTGATATCAATAAAGGTCATGTTTCGGTTGTGAAACGGGTGACCGCTTTGTGTTGGATGTCGCGGCCGCGATGGAAAGCCTCACGTGGCCGTCATGGAAACCCTGCAAGACAACAAACGTAAACTACCCCCGGGGGGTGCCGAGGAAACCCCCTCCGACGCTCAAGTCAGTATTATGTCCGTGAAGGATTTAGATAGATAGAGAGAGAATATTGTTGTTCAGAATGTCCCTGCAGAATAGTACCAAATGGCTATTTATAGATGTATTATTCCTCTGACAGGGTGCGTAATCCTTGTACACGTGTATGGCTGTGATGTGCCTGACATGAGGAAAGATTCCTCTATTTTGTCTTATTAGATGGCCGCCAACAGTGTTGTCGGACAACTTCATGGAACTGACCTCAAGCGTTGTTATGGCTGTCTCTTGATCGCATCCTAGTATGATGCTCGCGGTCATGCTGCTCGCGGCCACGCTAATGCGTCCGCTAGCATACTTGGTATTACCCATACAGGTCAATTACATGTATCATTAATATACGGTTAACTACTAATTCGTGTTGAAGTAGGTTAATTACTTATCAAACAAGACATAATAAGCTATGTACAATTTAGGGGTAAGGTTGAGTATATATATAACTATTGCTTTCCGGCACCTATTACCTTTAGACTCTGTAGATGCCATGATCCTTCTTACTAAATACAGAATCAATTTCAGGAACTGTCATCCTAATCTCATTGTGAGCTGCGTACCGTGGAGCATCGATGTTGTCTAAAAAGTTACTTCCTCCGTTTTTAATACTCGCAACCTTGAAATGTGCACAAGGACCAAAGAGAGGAGAGAGCTAAAAGAGAGCCTCGGTGTGCTAGGAGAGGGAAAGCGAGAATATATTGCCTAAAATACGTTTCAAGTTATATAGAACTTCCTAAAATGGGAAACGTTCCAAATATTAAAAAAACAGAGGATGTATTAGCTTTGGAGTGCAGCGCTTGAAATAAACGACCAATTATTGAACTTTAAGGTGGATTATTCATAGAAAAACAATCTCCTTTTTTCCTGTTTATTTACAACCATTTATAGGCAAGCAACCAAAGGATTCATTTTATTTGATCTTTACAGTATGGATAACCAAAGTGTAGATCGTGCTTATCGTATTGGTCAGAAGAAAGATGTTGTGGTTTACAGATTGTTGACATGTGGTACAATTGATGAAAAAATATACAGGATGGAGGTTAGCAATTCTTTTGACCTTTTTTATCTCTGCCTTATTTATTATGAGTAGATATACTGTATGATAATTGGCTAACAACTTAAATGTGCATTAGATATTTAAGGTCGACCTGTTCAAAACAGCCACAGAGCACAAAGAACAAACCCGTCACTTCAGCCAGCAGGTTTGTTAGTTTTTACTTTCTAGGTTACTATATATGTTGCTCTGAAGATATTTGTTAAGGTCTTGATGCACCATGTTTTTTCCGGATCTTAGGGAGCTTTTCAGCCTTCCCAAAGATGGTTTTGATGTCTCTCCCATCAGTTGTAGTTGATTCAAGAGCATGGTGACCAGATCTCACTGTAATAATATTCTTGTCTGCATGGTCTCCATTTTTTGAGTTGTTTGCTTTATTTCACCTGTTAGTTAATGACTCTATTATGCTTTTAACAGGAGTGACTTCTTGAAACCCATATCAAATTCCTGGAATCTTTAGGTATAGGAGGTGTCAGTCACCATAGCTTGCTTTATTCGAAATCAGAACCTACACCAGCTGTGCAGGTAGGAGAAGAAGAGCCAAGGTGAGGGACAAATCTTTGGCATATTTGTTAATGTATGTGTTTTGCCCCATGTTCCATATGTCAAAGAATCTTCTATCTAGAATTGCATTAATATTGGGGGCTGAAAGCTACATTCTGCATAGGTAATAGTTTTCTCTTGTGTAGGGTGATCCTAAAAGTCGTTTAGTTCTTGCGTCTATAACGAAATAGTAATATTCTTCATTTCTCATCTCAGGATAATGAGAACTAAAATTTATAGGAATTTTGGTGGTTCATGAACAGAGTATTACGTGGATGGGCATGATTTTCTCAAATCTTGAAGATAATTTTATGTTTCTGTCCTTGTTAAATCTTGTATAATGTAATCTTTTTAAAGTTGCTACATTGACGTCACTTTCTCAGGTCTCAATACGCATTTAACCCAAAGGATGTAAACTCCCAAAAGATGATCTCATCCCCACATTGTGCTGCTAAATTGACTCAATCAGATATCAAGGAGAGAATCGCCCGACTTTCTCAACTTTTATCAAATAAGGTCTGACTGCTTTATTCTAATATATCTAAACATCAATAAAAATACACCATGTAGGCACCTACATAAAACTTCGATGACCCAGTTGCACTTGTACACTTTGTATTGATCTTTTCCCTTGTGGGCTGTGCTTGAGATTTATTTTTCTTGCTCTTTACGTCATCTAAATATTGAGACAGAGATGGTTAGGATACTACTATGTTAGTGATTAATTCCATCAACCTGACAATCGGGTCAATCAGATGTGGTTAGCTTTAGTTAAATTTGGATTGGTGTAAAATGATTTGAAATTACAGTTTGATGTTGTTTCCATTCAACTGAAGTTATTGTGGTTTGTGTCATACGTGAATTACATTCAATTATTTGTGAAAACACACTCAATAACAGATGACTAAAAAATTGGGTCTGTTTGGCTCAGATATGGTCTAATTGGGCTTGGTTGAAAATCATGTTACCTATTCTGAGTAATATCTTGTTCTTGTTTGGAATTTTGAATTTGGGAATTCAGTAGATGTCACATGTCAGTCTTCTCAGGTTCAACTTTCAGTCCCCATAAAAAATAAAGGTTCAACTTTTATGACGAACTCAGACTTGTTTATGTTAAGTTGTATTATCCTTGTTTAGAAGTGGATCATGAGGATCAGTTGCGTAATGCTTCATATGAATAGCAAGCCAAGCTAACTTCTTGGCTTCTCAGATAATCAATGTTGTGCGTTCATTACATATTACAATCTTGTCCGTTAGTTGGATTGGCATATCTTTACTGATCTACAAGCAAAATATAGGCTGATACTTGAGAGATTAGTTGATACACTTATTTTTTTAGCTTGCCACCCATATTTTTTGAGTTTCAAAGGGCTTTTTAGGAAGCAATCGATATGAAGCTAATGTTTTCTTTGATAGTGAGCCTTCTTTAGTAATTTCCTGATGATTGTTGTTTTTGCTCTTTACTGCAGGCTACTGTTTCAAGATTACCAGATAGTGGGGAGAAACTTCAGAAGCAAATCATAGAGCTGATTTAGCTTGAAATTGAAAATCTACCTCGAGAGGACTAGTGGTGGGTAGCTATGTTCAACCCTAAAAAGCATAACGCGGTTCACTACGGTTCAATGGCGGGCTGTTCGGGGCGAAAAGTTCAATGCTCCCTTCTTTCTCTCCCTCTCTCCTTAGGAAAACAGGCGTTAAGGGCGGTTCAATGGGGCGGGCGGTTCAAACCGTTCCTGGCGGTCCGATCCGGCTCACTTCCCCATCACTCCGTAGCCGTCTTTTGAATTGGATGAAATTTGGGCCCGCCCAATGGCCACCTCTAGAGAGGACCAAGTCGTCATTGAATTGGATGAATATTACCGATGCATTACGGAGGGTTATTAACATTACATGTATAGAACTTTTATGTAGAAAAATTGCCCTCTTGTTCTTTTTAGGTACACTTTGATGCCTGATGGTAATCACCATATCATATGGTCATTTAGTCACAAGAGGTACATGCCTTTTGCTATTTAAGGATATATGGGGCACTGGCTTGCTGCCCCTTTTTTATAAATGAAGATGTAAATTTTTGGTTGGAAGAACTCTGCAAAATGTGTTATCCTACTACTCTTCATTTAATCTATTTTTTGTATTTATTACATGCTGGTAACTCTTATTGGTCCATTAGTTACAAGGGAATTTGTCCTCCAATTGTAGGTTTCGGGTAAGAAAACAATAAGAAGGTATTTAAGAAGCTCACCCACAATTTTCTTCTAACTATTTTGCTTGAATAACTCAAGAGCTTGGTATTGTGATTGATTAGTATTACATTTAGGCGACAAAACCCTTTTTCAATTTAATTTGATAATTTCACATACGTGTGCCTGATGGTTATTCTTCTAAATCAAGTAGCTTCAAGCTTTCTTGATCATGAAACTGATCATTGTCCTGCACCTGCTTTCTGTTTACTATTCATTGCCATATCATGAAACTGATCATTGTCTTACTTCTTTACAAACTAACTCACCTACACCACCGCACTATAATCTTTAAACACGTGCCCTTGTCTGCGTTATGTTACTAACACCCTTATTATACTTTTTATAGCCTCAAACTACAGTGTTAGGCAAAATTCACTGGTTGAGAGTTCGCATTCTTGAACCAACTTATTTAGATTTGCTTACATATATTGGATGTAATACTTGCAGCAAACGTGCGTGTTTCCTTCACAAGCAATGTGACATATAGTTTTTCAAATTGTTTAAGAGAAAGTGTATATGTGTCTAGGTATGCAAGTCCTTACATAACCGCTCCTCGTTATTCGGAAAAAATAGTAAACATGACACTTTCCCTTTACTCGTAGGGTCCATTTCCAAATCAAAGAGTCCGACGACACTGGCCCGATGTTTCTTACTCCTTCACCAAAGAATGTCAATCTCTTTTTAGAATGTCAGTCGAACATATTAGTAATCTGCCTGCCAATGTAAACATCTTGCCTTTTTACATTTATTCTCACTTTACATCCTTTCATAAATCCATTTCAAAAGCACTTCAAAGGCATGTGAAATAACCACAAGTTAGCAACAAGTTCCGGTTAAGGCTCTCTAAAATTGTTAGCTTAAAGCATAAAATTGCACTTCAAACAACCGTGGAATGTATATTGCCTGCCCCATAGTATGGGAGTATGAATAAATTGTGTATGCACACCTTTATTTATTACTTTGCCCCCATATACCCCAAATAACAAGTGCAAGCAACAACTTTTTCGACGCGGTAACTTCAAATTCATCTTACTAAGTAAATCCAGAGTAATTGGAATATCACAAATACGACATTTTGGGGTGCCGCGCGCGCTAAACAAAATGGAAAAAGTCAAGTGGGCTAGGATGCTCAAGCACATGGGTCGTGTGATGTACGTGGTAGCTTAGCCCTTTGGATTGTTGGCTTGGACAGACATGGTCCATGAACTATGAGTTGGTGTTAAAAAAAGACCCGACATGTGGGTCAACCTAATACTAACTCGACTTGAACATGGTTCGACCTCAGAGAATCAGTCCTCATACATGATCAAGATTTGACCTGAGATCAACAGGACCTGACCGGCGCCCGACAATATCATATTCAGACCCAATAATACCGACTCGAATTCAAACTCGTGACCGATTGAACACGACAATCTAAGACTCGGACCCGGCCCGAAGCGAACTCAAAACCCGTTCAGACCCAAATTTTGCTAGACTTGTTCCTATAACCTGACCCGAATTCAACCCAAATTTTTAATGACGATAGTAACTTTTAAAATTTTAAAGAAGAAAAAAGAAATTCAATCTAGACATTGGCTTCATGTCTGTGTAAATGGTCCTAACAAGAGTTGGCCCAAATAATAATTTTTAAAACTATAAATCCTATACCCTTAGCTTGATAACACTGCGTGCACGTATGGATGGTGCAAATCAAAATCAGATTTCATTAACCTATACATTTATTAATCGAAAGGCCTAATGTCCAACATTATGATTGCAGCTAGGGGTGTTAATGAGCCGAACCGAGACCGAACCTATTAGGCTCGGATCGAGAAGGAGAAAGACTGAGCTCGACTCGAGCTCGAAGCTCGTCGAGTTCAAAAAATCTGGGCTCAGCTCGAGATCGAAACAAGTAAACCCCGACTCGGCTCGAGAAGGGTTCGCGAACTCCTACCATGGCCACTCCTTCACGAAGCCACTGCTTAGTGCTTGCCGGCCATGACAACGACAAATCGCCACTCCTCCATGAAGTCATTGGTCGGAATTCGGATGGGAAGATTTGTTAGAGAGTGTAGGCGGAGATGTAGTGGGCTGGTGGCGTTGAAAAGGTTGAAGGAGACGCCGGCCAGTAGGTCTGCGACTTGAATTAGGGATGTGAGGTTGAATTGTTGAAGACTTGAAGGAGCAGCATGTAGCAGGGAACTGGGGTTGACCATAATTTGGGATTTGGGGAGGGTTGGCGGCAGTAGGCCAACAACTTATATGTATTTTAATTGGAAGGGGTTGGGTAGTTGGGCTTGGGGAGCTAGGCCCTAATATGTTTTCTTAGTGGAGTTAAGGTCCTAAACTATATTTGGTTTTTGAGAGGAGGTCCAGGCTAGATTAAAAATTGATATATAAAATAGTAATTATAAATTTATCGAATCTGTTTGCGAGCTTTCGAGCCGAACTTAATTAGGCTCAGGCTCGGCTCGTTAAAGTCTCGAGACGATCTCAAACTCGAACAAAGCCACCTCGAGCCGAGCTTCGACCGAACTTTGACCGAGCTGAGTTCGAATAGTTTGCGAGCCTTCTTGACTCGTTAACACCCCTAATTGCAGCTGTAAGAAATTCTCATGTCAAAACTTTCTTTTATAAGGCAATATACTTCCACCCTCTCAAACTTACATCGATGTGGGACTTTAATGTCAACTTTGCTGTTTTGCTTTTCACAAGGAGAAATAAGAGAAAATCAGAAATATATGAATAACAAGATCAAAGACAACGAGTTTAATTTAGTGTGGTATTTTTTTAATGCAAGAACTCAATCCCAATCGAACTTGACCCAAACTGAACCAAGTATACATGAAACCAAATTAACCCGCACAAATCTGTCAAAAACCCATCCATGGGGCACCCTAAACCGATATAGACCGACCTAACAAATAGTCCGACCCTTACTCGACCGGAACCCGGTTGTACGACGACTCGTATGTGACCAAAACCAGTTGGACGAACACACTCGATCTGGTATGGGTCAACCTTAAACCCGATCGATAACCCGAATTGACACCTCTTGCACTTGCACATAGAAGAACCCAATGTCATGCATGATGAATCTTTTATAAATGAGGAATTGGTAGCCCGTTCCTATAATGGTCTCTCCCCAATTTTCAAGGGTTGTAAATTTTGTGACTATAAACTTTGCAAGTTCTTTCTTCTATGCATATTCTTTCTTCTATGAATAAGGTTGAATACCAAATTACGTGAGCTCCTAGGAAAGCCATAATAAGTCCTATCCGAATAAACTTGGGAGAGGTTTAGGAAAAAAAAACCACATGCGGGACCCATTAAACACGCTTTTCTTGCTAAAGAAAGTAGTAGGTTGTATATTATAGGTTTCTAGGAGCATAGAGGTAGAACTCACCAACTAAGCGTGTTAGTTACCCTATGAGATTTAAATTTAAAATCAATAGAATTTTGGATAGATATATCGTTTTTTTATAATTTAAATTTATTAATTTTTAAATTTTTTTAAAAAACAATACATAGAGTTTGGTTTTCAAATTAAAATGAATTCATTATTTTTAGTTTCACAACATACACAATATAAGTCAAACTAATAAATACTCCCTCTGTATTTTTATATCTTTCCTACTTTAACAGTGCGCATTTGTCAATGCACTTATTTGACCTTAAATATCTTTCAATACATATTAGTAAAAAGTATAATGATTGAATATTAATAAAGTACTCAGTGAGAAGAATCAAACAAGACCCCACATGACTATATTTTTCCTTATATATTGAAAAAAAATTAGAAGATTCTCTCTAATTGTGAATATTGTCAAGATTACAAGTGAGAAAGATAACAGAATATAGAGGGAGTACATACCAAACTAGATCAAATATAATGTGAGTTGTTATTCATCGTCCTAATTTACCAATCACCACCTTACTTTTGCAAATTGATACGCTCAAGTTATACGAAGTTTTTATGATATTGTGGGTGCACTTTGCTAAGGGTTTGTTTGTAATTGTTTATGTTTGCATATATATTAACCTTAGCGGAAGTTTGGAGTTTTGTGAGTTAATTAGTATTAATGTTCTAAGCTTCAAGCTTTTAAGGTGATATGGATATGTTTTGGGAGTGCTCGTGAAGTATAGCATCGTAGCATAATGGGCAATCATCGGAAGCCCAAGCCAAGCATTGCCGCAAGCCCAAGCCAAGCAAAGCACCGCCCCAAGCACAGCACGGCTCCAACACAGCAGCATCGCAAGCCAAGCAGCGCGCAACATCCCAGCATCATCGCCAGCCAAAGCTGCCCAGCAGCGCACAGCCAGTGCTCGTGCTCGCTGCTAGCAGCACACGCATGTCGCGACTCGCGATGTATCTCGCGACTCACGACCCCTGCCTCGCACCTCGCGAGCTACGTCGCGACTCGCGACCTCCTTTTGCCCAGCCAAGTTGTGCGGAAGACAGTGTACTCGTCGCACCTCGCGATCAGTATCGCGACTCGCGACGCTTAAGTCGGTTTGGGGCCACGTTTTGTGCGGGGTTTAAAAGCCTCCTAAAGCCTAATTTCTAAGCGAGAGGAGGAGGAGGAGAGGCGAAATGGAGGAGAGAGAAAAAACACTCCTCTCTTAATTCTCCTTCCTCACTTTTGTTATTTTTCTTAGTTTTCTTTGTTTTATTAGAGATTTCAATGTTGGATTTGGTTTATGCTATCGGATTGTAGCTTGAACTGTTCTTGAAGAAAATTAACATGAAGCTTCAACCATTATTGTGAGATCTTTCCTCTCTATCTATTTTCCTTGGTTATGGTTTAATTTCTATGATTATACTTTATGATTTTTGCATAATTATGCTAGGAACGTTACTAGTTTGATTGTGTAATTAATCTAATGCTAGATTTAAGAATATAATCGGATTGTTTTATTCTTTTATCTACTTGTAGCAAACTAGGGAGTAACTTAGATGCAGATCGTCTTGGTTATTTCTTGGGGAAATTGAATCAACTGTTGAATGTTTATCGCGTGTATGACATTAGCAGGTCTATTGGTTCTCTGTGTTTATTGCTGCTATTGGATTGAACTTAGACGCTGATCGGACTAGGTTATCCTTTAGTTAGGGTTTTATAGTTACGCTGATCGTGCTATTCAACTAAGAATAAGGAGAATACGAGATTAGTTCTTGACAATAGATAATCATGGAAATAATTAGAGTTGAGGTTCAATGATCGATAATGAAATTGAAGTGGATGTTAATCGGATTCAAGATCTTTCCGTATTGATTTCTCATTTTATTTATTTGCTAGTTAATTGTAGTTTGTTTATAATCTACTTGAAAACCCCCCTTTTTATTAGGTTACTCGACCCTTAGCTTAATCTAGGTACTAATTCACGCTAAATATTAAACTCGTCCCTGTTTCCCTGTGGATACGATCCCTACTTCCATTATACTTGCTTAGTGTGCATGAGAGTAGGAGAAATTTATCTTTGGTTAGGTGTACACGACACAACCGCACCACCCACAAATGCATGTAAAGTTAGGGCGGTGCCTAGTAATTTTAGGGTGGTAAATATGAACCCCGATATAATTCAGCTATAGCCAATTAGCCATATCACGGCCGTTTATGAGATCGAACACTTTTGAACATGCTCTTTTCACATCAATATTTGATACAATTTTCAACAAAAGTGTCAACCGATCTGTTGTAATTTTGACACGAAACTTGATAGAATTCGATTGTAGAGGAAGAAGCTGGGTCCTTAACTTGATCCTTTTATAACCAAATGTAGAATGTGTATAAGCACCCTCAAACTCACTTCAAACTCCCAAAACTTATTCAGATTCCGTCGTGTGGGTGAAAGGAGGGGGCCAACCAACTGTACTAACTTCGTAATTGTAAGAAGAAATCAAATTTAACTTTACACATCTAGTAATGAAATTGGCTTGAGGAGGCGCCAACTAGATTCTTTTAGTGAGTCTTTGATATCCAAGTGACCAACACCCCCCATTAAAACCTTTGCCAAGACTCCCCTCTTTATTGGCACATGTGAGCAAGTCTTCTACTAAAAATTTTTGCCCAAACTTTTGTTAAAACTCACTTAGTGATTGAGCACTCCTCATTTGTGATCTGATCACCACTAACTAAAAAAACATATAGCTCATCAACCTCCAACTACCACATTGAAACACAAACACACCGCAATTAATTTCTTACTCATCCGTCTCTCCTGCCATCCTCCTCGTTGTCTCTCTCCATATTACTTCTACCACCTTTGCAGCAGCTAACAAACTCCACCCACTCAACTCTCTTTTCTTTATTTAAATCTCTCAACCCATTTCATCAGATCCTCATCTTTATTCTCCTCCCTCAGATCCATTTCTTCTTCGAAGCTCCAACAATGGTGGCCTGTATATTAGACCAACTCAAAACACAACCCACATGGGTTATCCTCCTCTTCACCATTGGTTCCTTCACCTTTCTAAGAACCCTTTTCGGAGTTCTCAACTGGGTTTATGTTGGTTTTCTTAGACCCGCAAAAAATTTGAAGAAATACGGTTCTTGGGCTGTTGTTACTGGACCCACCGATGGAATTGGTAAAGGTTTCGCCTTTCAATTAGCTAGAAAAGGGCTTAATCTAATCTTGGTGGGTCGAAATCCTGATAAACTCAAAGATGTTTGTGATTCAATCAAGAGTAAAAATGGGAATGTTGAGATTAAAAGTGTAGTGGTTGATTTTTCTGGGGATTTAGATGAAGGTGTTAAGAGGGTTCAAGATGCAATTGAAGGTTTAGATGTTGGGATTTTGATTAATAATGTTGGGGTTTCATACCCTTATGCTAGATTTTTTCATGAAGTTGATGAACAATTGTTGAAGAATTTGATTAAGGTTAATGTTGAAGGTACTAGTAAAATTACTCATGCTGTTTTACCTGCTATGATTAAGAAGAAAAAAGGTGCCATTGTTAATATTGGTTCTGGGGCTGCCATTGTTATCCCATCTGATCCTCTCTATTCTGTCTATGCTGCCACTAAAGCGTAAGTTTTGTTTTTTTTTTTTTTTTTTTTTTTTTTTTAAATGTAGAATTGATTTGGTGTTGAGATTTTTGGTTGTTTTTTTGGGTTTTCTCAGGTATATTGATCAGTTCTCAAGGTGTTTGTATGTGGAGTACAAGAAAATGGGAATTGATGTACAGTGCCAGGTACTATTTCATTTGAGTTAAAATTTTCATATTTCTGAGTAAATTAGTTTATCAATTGGAAGTTAGATTTAAATATATGCAAATGCAATACAAGAATTAGAAACATGAGATTGGTGCTTTATTTGATTACCCATAAGAAACATGGGATTGTTGCTTCATTTGACTGCCAATAAGAAACGTGTGATTGGTGCTTCATTTTACTGCTTATGGGATTTTTAGAATCTAACAATGCTATGGAGGAGTGCACACTGTTATGAGCACGATGAACGAGTGATGGTCAGTTTATGTTGTTATAATTGGGAATTATTAGGTAGTGATCTAAATACCCAAGTAAATAGATTATAGATTGTGTGTCATTTTTTCCAACCACCTTGGAACTAATCTTTCTTAATATGTTTTCACAATTAATACATGTGAGGTATGAACTTGTGCTGCTGCCTTGCCCCTTCATATTTCATGGAGAACAGTTTAATATGTGTCGTTTCTCCCTTAGCTGGATTGACGCAACCTGTTTGAATTTTCTTCTATTGACCTGCTATTCTTTTCTTGTAAGATTAAGCCTTCTTTGCTATTTGGCTCGCCGTTGAGTTAGACTTGGTAGATTTCGTTCTTATTTTATCCTTAAGATTCTTTTTAAAGATTATATATGGAGATACATGATTAACTCTCCAGCTACTTCTCTTGGTTAGGAGAGGAGGAATATGATATATGTAGGTTTAGTCTATGAAGAAAAAGAGGTTAGAAATAATGTCATTCTCACGGTTTAACATTATTTAAGGGCAATATGATGACCTAATATAGTATGTGAAGTAGAAGTCTTAAGGAAAGTTTTATTGTTTAGCTTTTCTAAGTTGATGTGTCTCTCTGTCTAAGTGCTTCAGGACCTTAAATTTCTTATCACGCATGAACAATACATTAATGGGAAAGCTAATTATATCTTCGAAGAAATAAAATGTTTTGCGGTTGATAATATAGTATGTGAAGTAGAAGTCTTAAGTAATTTGCGGTTGATAATATAATATTATTGATGCCCAATAGGAATTACATCCATACAAACCCTCAACCTGCATCAAATATCCAAAAGCAAAGGGTAGACCCAAAAAGCAACTTGATGTGCATTACCCTAGGCAAGTTGGCATCAAAACAAAACACTGATTGACAAATACTACATTGCACTACCTCCGTTTCCAAAAGAGTTACACGGTTCACTTTCGGGGAGAACCAAGGAAATTTGCCAAAAGTATGAGAGAGAGTGTCAAAAAGTTGGGAAAAGTAAACAAAATAAAATAAATTATTGGAGGAGAGAGTTAAGAGTATATGAGTGTAGAGATGGGTTGAGAAGGTGGGGAAAGATGATAGGAAAGGTTTTCACTTTAAATGAAGTGAAAGTGTTTAGATTAAAAAGAAACAGCCTCAAAAGAAAAGTGTGTAGATTTAAAATTAAGGAGGTAGTATGTAACTAAAGACTAATCATGTTCCAATCCATAATCCTGTAGTTTCTAGTTGCTTGTTCCGCTAAACTTCCCTAGCCTCTATGCTTTGCGATGCCTCCTGACCTCTATTGCTTGAAAATTTTCTTTCAAATAGATCCTGAGAATGCCAGCACTTCTAGACAACCTTTAACACTTCTTGCTCAACAATTCTACATCTATTCTAGCATCCAGGACAACTATGAAAGCCAATAGGTCTAAGCGTACACAGCCATAGACCCGTAGCTTCACATTCTAGTGGTTCCTGAAAGAACAATGGTCTAGGTTCCTCCTGCGCAACACCACAAAACACAAACCTCTTTTGATAAGTCATTGGATTTAAAATTTATGCAACCTCTTTTGGTACTCAACCTATCCCATAAACAGTCACAAGATGATCTCGCTGGGGAAGCACCATTACTTTCATCCTAACATTAATAGATAATCGTTCCTTCTTATCTTTAACAGTAGTTTGAAAGCCTTTGGCCTTTCGAGTATACAACCTATTTCTTTTATTCATCTTTAGATAGATACTCTTTCTGTATTACTTGCCTTCACTGGCTTATCATCTTGTCTTGGGGCATGTTGCTTATAATATTTCCTTGTTTCATCTTCTATTGATATTCCTTGTGTCATTCCTGTAGTCCTCTATTAATGTGATCTTTGATGATGATGGTACCTTCTTTTGATGAGATAGGGACTAGGGAGCTTTTAGTATATTTTTCTTGGTAGAAAGACAAATGTAGGATATTTTCTCTATATTGGCACAGAACCAAAAAAAAAGACACATTCTGGAAATGGCAGGTAGTTTGAGCACTTTTGCTACAAAAGCAATATTTCTTGGAAAGTTCTTTTTTTTTTTTGCTAATGTCCAGTAATTTCTTCACTGTTAAACTTCTACGCTAATGTACAGGGTAGTATCCTCGCTTGTACCATAGAAATCTCGATCCATTTCAAACTTTCATGAAGCTTTTGAGATGAACCCCTTGCACAAATTAATAGCCCTTAAAATTTTGCGCTTGAAATGTTTTCTTTCTTGGAACAATTATTTCTTGACATATAAGAGATTTAAAGTATCAATTAAGTGAATATTCATAGACTTGTATCACTGTAAAAATTGTTAGATCTGCAGGCCATATTGTGGCTTATATGCATCTACTTGGAAGCTTCATGTTTACATGTTATTAACTGCTTATATCTTATTCAAATGTCCAAAGGTCCCTCAATGGACAATGCCAACGTTTTTCTGTTCTTGGATGTTGATATATTGTGATACAAAGCCTCTCTGGTTGCGCAGTTATTCAAGAATTAAGATTGCTTGATTCCATATTTTCTTGACATGTTGTGAATGCTTCCTCTTAAATGCAGGTTCCACTCTATGTAGCAACCAAGATGGCTTCAATCAAGAGATCTTCCTTCTTTGTCCCGTCAACAGATGGCTATGCAAAGGCAGGTATTCGACACATAGGCTATGAGCCTCGTTGCACCCCCTTACTGGCCACACTCTTTTCTCTGGGGGATTGCATCCTGTGTGCCTGAAAGCCTCATTGATGCTTGGCGTCTAAGATTCTGTCTTGCAATCCGAAAAAGGGGCCAACTCAAGGATTCTAGGAAGAATGAGTGACCTGTTATTCTCTTACTTCTATGAATTTGCCTGGTCACTGAAAGAGGCTGATTAGGTCTTTTAGGATGGATATGTATCAATTACAAGTGTTGTGCTTAATTTATGCCCAAGAGAATCTAATCTGCTAGTTTTTGTGTTGCTATTTTAACCTCGGGGTTATCTTGCTCGTATTAATCTCGTCTTTTCAATTGATTGACTTTTGATTTTTATTTTTTTTATAAATATCCTGCGTTTTACTCTATGTAATCCACATAGAATAAAAAAAATTAGAAATTACATAGTATAAGATTTGATCCCGCGACTTCAAGTTTATATATTAAAGTCTTAACCACTAGACCAAGTTATATTTAGTGTTATCATATTAGAGTATAATATTAATAAATCATAATTTTCCTTACCCGGGGCATAGCCCGGGCCTAATAACTAGTTAATGATTAAACCACGTCGAATCTTCAGCTGGTGAATGAGCTCGTATGCTTAATCTCCAACAATTTTTTTTAATAATACAACTAGTTTTTGATGCCGTGCAAAT
This sequence comes from Beta corolliflora, assembly GCA_947648045.1. NCBI lineage: Eukaryota > Viridiplantae > Streptophyta > Magnoliopsida > Caryophyllales > Amaranthaceae > Beta > Beta corolliflora. The sequence continues at coordinate 64,226 of CANSZD010001250.1, forward strand.
GAATGATAGATCTTGATTACATAAGGCAAAGCTTATGATAGTCGAAATGAAGTGAGAAGGAAGAATAAGGAAACATAAGGCACTTAAGAAATGCTTTTTCCTCCTAAAAGTAACAGTCTTATTGCTGAATTGTATTATTTAAAGAGGTCTTTGAGGAGAAAATGCCAATTTATTTATGAGCTTTAGGGGTTAAATTTTTGCTTATTTTAAAAAAAGTTAAAAAAAATGAAAATATGACTTAATATCTAACTCATATGATTTAATATTTGTATCATTTATTTGCAAAAATGTCATTGGATGTATAAAGTTTGTACATCAAGGAGATGAACTGACAGGACCTCGCTTTTTAACTATGTTGCGTTGTTGTATTGATATGTCAATGGTTGTATTATATGTTTCCAATTTGAGAGAAAACTTAACGAATCGAATGTTAGACCATGTCATTTGCAAGGATGATGTAACACCATTTTGTTGATTTGGAGAGTGTCATGTAGCGGAGTCTTATAAATTGTAATAATAACTCTTGTAGAATATAAAAGTATAGATAACCTAACTCTTTTTTTGAACTTTTTTCAAGCATGGTGAAATTAGCCTAGCCTAAAATACCTTGATCCGAACATAGATAATCGAATTTTAACTTTGGCGGAAATCAATTCGGATGCAATCCTAGACGGTAAAATTGAGATGGCTAATATTGATTGCTCTTTTTATAATACTAAGAAAATTAACTATACAACAATTAAGGATCCGTTCTTGCATTACAATTCACAATCATCGTCCGAGTTTTTGGTTTTATGATTGTAAAAATTACATATGATCTGAGGGTATGATAAGCTTAAAATTAAAAATATAACAATTTTAAAAATTGACAATAAATTACTAGAAACTAATTACCTGATTTTCATATATTTGTTTTTCGTTTTAAAGAAAAGCAAAAAATTGAAAAAAAATGATAACGAACAAACCTTAAATTAACTTGCACCTGTCTGGACTTTGGGCTTTCTACAAGACTTCCAAAACGAAACCCTTTTTGCACATTTATGGTAGCCGCGAACTTTGCATTTGAGCAGACAACAACGTCCTGAATACGACAGCGTTTCTTGTCACATGAACAAATTAATACCTTAATTTCATTTCGCCTTCTTTCTTTACTGCCGCCCTTAAAACTCTCTCTCTCATACTGAACTTTGAAGGTCTAACAATGGCGGAACAAGAGAGTAGCTCAAAGGTTGAAGAAGAAGAAGAAGAAGAAGAAGAAGAAAAACACCCAGAAATGGCAGCGGATGAACAAAGAGCAATATTCGTTGATACCAATCTTGACACTCACTTAGCCATCCCCATCTCTCCAAATTATTCTATCTACTCTCTCAAACGTAATTTTTTTCATCAATTTGTCAAAATTTTCGCGTTTTTAATGCTATCGAACATCTATTTTCTTGTTCAAATTGCAATTTTTACCTTGTTTATGAACTGGGTATTTTTGAAATTTTGTGGGTCTATAAACCCTTGAGAAATTTCTGCTATATTTTTGCATTTTTGGGTTTGATTTTTGTTATACCTAAAACTTTTGATTGGTGTTACCACAATTCTGAAAAATTTGTAGTACTGTTTAAATTTTTTGAAATAGTGGACTAAGTTTGCTTACTTCTCCCATGACGTGTTTCTTGTTTTCAGGAGACATTTGTGTGGAGCATTTGAAATGCTTTCCTGAATTTGGGAGGATCACAACTGAAGCTCTCTTGGTATTTCATTTTTTTTCCTTGTGCTCTTGTCTTTTAACTTCAAAATATATTATGAACTTTGACACCTGAATGTAGCCCCTAATCATCAAAAAAAGTTCCAGAACTGACGTAAGATCGACATATAAACACAGTTTTTGTTATATGTATTTGTAGCAAAGTCCGTTATATTTAGTGGTTGTTTGGTTTGATGTAGTAAGAAGTTGGTGGTAGTAGGAATTACTTAAAGCAAGTACAATGTCCTATGGTTTCACTTACTTAGGCTGTGCTATGATCAACTGAATTTGATGAGCTATTTGAACTTATCTGTCTTAACTTGGGTAGCCCTTATCAGAAAGTTTCTGAACTTGTTGAAACTTGCTTAAACTTAAAATAAGTTTATTTAAAGGTGAAGAGAATAGAGCTTTAAAGGGACTAGCTAAGCTACTTTCACTATTTTGTGGGAAGTAGAAGATTTTAGGATGGTGCTAATTGAACAAGTTTTCCATTATTTTCTTGTCGACAAGTTTATGTATTGTAGCATGTCGAGAAGAGCACCAGTTTGATCTTTCTTTGAATTAAAATGTACTCCGTGGTGTTTGTAATTTTGTGTAAGGGCATTTCTCTAGGATAGTAGTTCTCTGTTAAAGGATGGAATGAGTTACTGTGTACAAAATAAGATAGAATGTATTGCAATATAGTGTCAATTGTACTAAAGTATAAAGGATTGATATGTGTAGGAAATACAAATATGGAGGTGATGTTCTTTGTATGTTTCTGTGAATACACTTTATGCAGAAATGCACTCACTTGTTTATCTCATTAGAGTCATCGTGGGGAAATTTTGGCTTTATCCTTTGGTTTTGTTGTTGCTTTTTCTAGGTGAAACGTAACGAGAGTTACTATCATCTTCCAGACACTATGCTTCTCAAAACTGCTTTTCATGGGGTAGCAGGGACTTGGTTTGTATTTGCTGATGTCCGGGAACTGGTTCGGTCTTTAAAGTCCCAGAACTGTTCGGAATCCAAGCCCATAAAACCATCTAGGCAGCTTCATATTGAATTCAAGCCAGCAGTACCATCTCCCCATCATAATGAATTCAAGCAGGTAGAAACAGAACTAGCTCCCCAACATCATTATGAATCCAAGCATGTAGAATCGTCACAGCCTCATGTGAGTCCAGACGTGAGTTCGAGGAAGAAGAGGAAGAAGAAATTGAATTATAAACAAGATGTGGGTGAGATTGATATTGATGAGATGAATATGCAGCCTAATGAGATTAGCAAACCTAAAGGGCCTAATAATAAGAAGACCAGCTGCAAAAGTGAAGAAAAAGGTACTAAAACCACGGAAGAGGTGTCACAGTCGCAGCTGAACAATATTCCAGAGCTGTTGTCTCAACATGATCCATTGAACTTTGTGAAGGAAATCAAGAAAGATATTACTTTGTTGAAGTCAGATAACACTGCTAAGAAAAGGAAAACATCTGAAGGTGGACGAAATAACAGGAGAACTACTGAAAATGCATCACCATTGCCTCTAAACAATGCTCCAGAGCCATTGTTGTCTCAGAATGAGTCATTGAACTTACTTGAAAGAGAAAATGAAATTGAGGAAGATGTTGCTTCTTTCAAGTCAGAGAAAACTTCTAAGAAAAGGAAAATTAGTAAAGCCAAAAGCTCTGGTACTGAAAATCAGGATTTGTCTAGCAGAGGGCAAACTGATGATCAAAAAGCAGATGAGACAAGGCATATTCGTGGTGAACTTTCACTAGTAGACGATGTTAGCAGACCTGAAGGAAGTGTGGAAACTGTTAGTGGGAAAATGAAGAAGAGGTCCCGAAACAAGAATGCTGTTCCTGAGTTGGACCCTCCTGGGTCACCTTTGCAAGAGCAACCACCATTGCCTCTAAACAATGCTCCAGAGCCATTGTTGTCTCAGAATGAGTCATTGCACTTAATTGTCAGAGAAAAGGAAACTGATGAAGATGTTGCTTCTTTGATGTCAGAGAAAACTTCTAAGAAAAGCAAAATTAGTAAAGCCAAAAGCTCTGGTACTAAAAATCAGAATTTGTCTGGCAGAGGGCAAACTGATGATCAAAAAGCAGATGAGACAAGGCATATTCGTGGTGAACTTTCACTAGTAGACGATGTTAGCAGACCTGAAGAAAGTGCGGAAACTGTTAGTGGGAAAATGAAGAAGAGGTCCCGAAACAAGAATGCTGTTCCTGAGTTGGACCCTCCTGGGTCACCTGCGCAAGAGCAACCACCATTGCCTCTAAACAATGCTCCAGAGCCATTGTTGTCTCAGAATGAGTCATTGCACTTAGTTGACAGAGAAAAGGAAACTGATGAAGATGTTGCTTCTTTGATGTCAGAGAAAACTTCTAAGAAAAGCAAAATTAGTAAAGCCAAAAGCTCTGGTACTAAAAACCAGAATTTGTCTGGCAGAGGGCAAACTGATGATCAAAAAGCAGATGAAACAAGGCATATTCGTGGTGAACTTTCACTAGTGGACGATGTTAGCAGACCTGAAGAAAGTGCGGAAACTGTTAGTGGGAAAATGAAGGAGAGGTCTCGAAACAAGAATGCTGTTCCTGAGTTGGACCCTCCTGGGTCACCTGCGCAAGAGCAACCACCATTGCCTCTAAACAATGCTCCAGAGCCATTGTTATCTCAGAAAGAGTCATTGCACTTAGTTTGCAGAGAAAAGGAAATTGAGGAAGATGTTACTTCTTTGATGTCAGAGAAAACTTCTAAGAAAAGCAAAATTAGTAAAGGCAAAAGCTCTGATACTGAAAATCGGAATTTGTCTGGCAAAGGGCAAACTGATGATCGAAAAGCAGATGAGACAAGGCATATTCGTGGTGAACTTTCACTAGTTGACGATGTTAGCAGACCTGAAGAAAGTGCGGAAACTGTTAGTGGGAAGATGAAGAAGAGGTCTCGAAACAAGAATGCTGTTGCTGAGTTGGACCCTCCTGGGTCACCTGTGCAAGAGCAACCACCATTGCCTCTAAACAATGCTCCAGAACCATTGTTGTCTCAGAATGAGTCATTGCACTTAGTTGGCAGAGAAAAGGAAATTGAGGAAGATGTTACTTCTTTGATGTCAGTAAAAACTTCCAAGAAAAGCAAAATTAGTAAAGCCAAAAGCTTTGGTACTGAAAACCAGAATTTGTCTGGCAAAGGGCAAACTGATGATGAAAAAGCAGATGAGACAAGGCATATTCGTGGTGAACTTTCACTAGTAGACGATGTTAGCAGACCTGAAGAAAGTGTGGAAACTGTTAGTGGGAAAATGAAGAAGAGGTCTCGAAACAAGAATGCTGTTTCCCAGTTGGACCCTCCTGGGTCATTTGCGCAAGAGCAACCAGCATTGGCTCTAAAAAATGCTCCAGAGCCATTGTTGTCTCAGAATGAGTCCTTGCACTTAGTTGACAGAGAAAAGGAAAATGAGGAAGATGTTACTTCTTTGATGTCAGAGAAAACTTCTAAGAAAAGCAAAATTAGTAAAGCCAAAAGCTCTGGTACTGAAAACCAGGATTTGTCTAGCAATGGGCAAACTGATGATCACAAAACAGATGAGACAAGGCATATTCGTGGTGAAACTTCACTAGTAGATGATGTTAGCAGACCTGAAGAAAGTGTGGAAACTGTTAGTCGGAAAATGAAGAAGAGGTCTCGAAACAGGAACGCTGTTCCTGAGTTGTACCCTCCTGGGTCTCCTGCGCAAGAGCAACCAGATGAGGAAATAATGGCTGCCCCTGTAACTGTGATTCGAAGTGAGAAACCCAAGAAGAGCAGCCAGAAGATGCAGCCTGTTTCTGCACAGGACCGTTCCAGCTTACCTTTAAATAAGCATATAGAGGATGCACCAAGGGAAACTGATGCGCCTAAAACAGTAAGTAAAATCAGGTTACCAGAAGCTAGTTCCCTGGATGATTAGTAAGATTAAACACCTAGCAGTAATTACATGGAAACTGAATCTTTCATCCTTTTATGTTTCTTGTTAGGTGAAACAGGTGCATGATATTCTAATAGAGTGTGATACTAATGATGCTGCCTTAAAGTCAGAGAAGACCGCAAAGAGAAGTAGAACAAAAGCCAATGAACAAGAATATAGGAAACAGACCGAAGATACATCACCATCACTTCTGAACAATGTTCCGAAACTGCTGTTGTCTCAAGATGTGTCGTTGAATTTGGCTGAAAGAGAAAAGGAAATTGGAGAAGATGTTTGTTTGAAGTTAATGAACACTGCTAAAGACAGAAAAGGTGATAAAGCCAAGAGCCTTGGTCAAGAAAATGGAGACTTGTCTAGCAAAAGGCAAAATGATGATAAAAAATCGGGTGAAACGAGGCATGTTTTTGGAGAACTCTTGCTACCAGATGATATTATCAGATCTGAAGATAGTGTGGAAACTATGAGTGGAAAACTAAAGAGGAGAGCTGTTCCTGATATGGACCCTGATGGGTCTCTTGTGAAAGAGCATCCAGATGAGGAAATTAGAGAAATGGCTGCGCCTGTAACTGTGATTCAAGGGGACAAACCCAAGAAGCAGCAGCTTGTTCCTGCACAAGGCCTTTCCAGCATACCTGTGAATCAGCATTTGAATGAAACGATGGAAATGGATACAGCTAAAATGGTAAGTAATTCAAGTAACTAAGAAGCTAGTTTTCTGGATCGATTAATAAGTCCAGGCAGCTGAAAGTCATTACTATGTATATGGAGACAGGATCTTTCACCCTTTGTTTTTCTTTTGGTAGATGGAACAGACTGATGATCTCTTGACAAAACGCGAGACTGATGATGCCGAAAACGTGAAAGTGATGCAGCATGAAGGGGACCAAGATGAATTGAATGAGATGCCTTCCCTAAAAGTGCCTTCTGGTTTAGTAGATTTGAGGAGTCCAGAAAAGCCACGGCCAAGTAAGCAGGAGGCAAAGAAACTTGAAAGAGTTTCATCTGTAGAAACTTTATCTAATAGACAAAACTTGGTAGGATCAAAGAAGAATATAGGAAGCGCAAAAACTTCTGAGCTTCAGAAACCCATCAACTATCAAAAGAACGACAAATCTATGATTCGTGCAAAACATTCATTGATATCTAAAGTAATGGACACCCTAGATCCTCTAGATGATCCTGCCAACACTTTGAGAAAAGCTGGTGTTTCCAGTGCAATTGCAGTCAGAAAGATCCATCAACGGGAAAAGGCCAAGGAGACATCAAAGACGCTGGAAAAGAATAGCACTGGCACTAGAAAATCTTCTCGTTTGAGCATGAGAGAAACTGTGAATGCCTCAGCACAGAAGAAAGGGTTTGCTTCTTCGGGGGCAATTTTTGAAGATGGATCTAGTTCAAGTTCTGATGATGAAGACAGAAGCGCTAGCATCACGCTTCCACCAGACGATCTATCTTCGTCTGATTACTCAGAAGGGGAAAGCCAAGGTGTGGTGATATCCCAACATGGTAATGCGTTTAGTCTTGCACTCAAGATCTCCTTGTGCTTCATTTTTCATCTGGAAGTTTGATTCATTTGTCGTCTCCGTAGTGCTCATACATCTGGTGATTTACTGAATTTATTATTGTGCGCATGCACCTTATCCGTCTGTTTAACCTCTTAAATTTAGTACAACTATACTTTTCTGTAGATTTTTTCAAGTTTTATTTTTACAATTCTACGCTAAGCTATTTGGGTCCAGCTTGCTAACTCTATTATTATTGATGTTTTACCAGATACTTCAAAGGGTAATGGTAATGGAAGGAGCAAAACAAAGTAAGTGTAGCAATCTCACCTCAATTTTGTATTTTAAATCTCCATTGCACTGCTACAATATTCATACTTGCCTAATACTGTTACGAAGAATAAGCTGCTGCACATCAAGAATGAATCTGCAGATGTGTTCAGGCTTATGCACTAGTAATAATAATTTATGCTGTAGAAGTGTGGAACCTTGGGATGGCTTCTGCAATTCTTAACTGATCACTGTCATCTCTTTTGTGCAGCGCATCTGACTTGAAGCTGAAATGGATCCTACGTAGCTCAAGTAGATACAAAAAGGCCAAGTTGGTGGCTTCGCAGTCGCAGGATGAGAGTCAGGATCCTGAGTTTGTTCCTGATAGTCAAGCAACCATGTAAGCCTTCTGAGTTTGCTTGTTCTTTGTGTTTTTTTTGGCGTAACGAGCTATTTTGGCACCGAATTTTCTCATCATATATCAAGGGAAGTGTTTTCTTCCTCTTACAATTTTGTCACAATCACCCTCCTGTTGCCTTTTGCTCAATGGTGCTGTATGTATCGTTGAAGGTTAGTTACTTCTTAGAGTTTTGATGTAACTTAGAGAGGAGAGTATCATATACTTCTATGTTTGAATTTTACAGCAAAGGGAAAGGAGAATTTTCTTTCCAACTATACTATAATATTATACTAAAATTGAAGAATTAAAACAAGATTTGAACCCGTGACATATTGCTATTATACGTAGCACAATTACCATCTCAACCAACATTTAATCATGCTTTAAATGTCCACATTATTATATCTGTACCTTCTAAATGTTGAGTTTTATTTATTATATTTTAATGCGAATGGAAAAAAATGCATATCAAGTTTGGAAAAAAATACCACCCGGGACAACGCTCGGGCCCAAATAGTGGTGTCAGAAACAGATTTGGCCGTTGGGACAACCTGATACTGACCTGACTTGAACCTGGTTCGACTTGTGAGGGTCAGTCCCCAGACCTGGGATTACACAGACCTGATTGGCACCCGGTAAGATTATATTCTGACCTGACCACACAGACCTGCCTTCAAACCCAAACCCGACCGTATCTCAACCAGATATTAACCCAAAACTCAATTAGACCCAGGAAATACCCGCTTTAACTCGATCTGTTTATGACTGACCCAAATTCAACTATAATTCAGTTGAACCAAATAAAATAAGATTTACCTTATTTGATCCAAATTTTCAAACCAACTTATTTTGGACAACTAAACCCCACAAAATTATTATAAGTTAGTACCAACTCATAAATATTTTTTTGATAACATAATCTTTTAAAATGTTGCAATTGATACATATAAAAATCTACTCAATAATAATTGATATACTTCCTCCGTTCTGTTTTAAATGAAATATAACATTTGGAATTTAGAAACGTCGTTTTCATAGAATAAAAGTCATATTTGCCCTTTATATTCTACTTCATACAACAGCAAGGTCACCAACTGATATTTACACGCATCAAAAATTCTGCATTAAAGTACCATTGCTATCAAATTATTCTAGCAAGTAGCAAGCACATAAAGTAAATGACAAAAGCTAATTTAACCAACAACATTAATTAACATCTCCCAGGCTTAAAATTCAACTGCATACCATTAACAAAAACATTACTCACAACAAAAAAAAAAGAAATTGATGTCTCTGTTATACCAAATTAATTCATCATAAAACTACAACAATCTGAATCAAGTGAATAAAGTTAAAGTAAGGATAAAAAAATGTTCAGAAATTGAAATAAATTAAGAATATATAACTTATCAAAGAGAAACAAGATTGAAATGAGTAATTACAAAAATAATTCAAGGAAAAAAATCACAACATTATACATTTGACAGATCTAACAAAAACAACTACAAAAATAAAAATCGAAAATCATTCAAGAATTAAAATGAAATTAGAGATCCAAAACCCTAACTTGAGCTTCTGGAGCTTCGAAAAATCGTAGTTGAACGACGGCAAAGACGAGAGGGTGTTGGTGCGAAAACACAGCGGCTAGAGAAAAAAGATGTTTTTCTCTTTGCCGCATACGCCACCCCCTGCTTTTCTCATGCTCGTATGATTCACAAAATCGTGGTTGAGTCTTCGACGAGCGACGGAGTGGAGTGGTTGAGAGTGTGGCGAGAGAGGAGTGGGTGGTTGAGGGGAGGGTAGGCTGAGGAGAAGGAATGGGGATTAGGGTTTTAGAGAGGATTGATGGAGAGAGACGATGGAAGTGGGAGAGATGGGTTTTAGAGATTGATGGTTAGATTTTCATCCTTCTCAAATCAAGGGTTCTAATTCATGATTCATAATATTTTTCTTTGGCCAATAGGAAAAGAAAATGACCTAGCACATGGATTGATGACCTAGCACATAATTGGTAATCTTATATTCCTATAATCTTACTAATTCTTAACTAACTTTAATTATTAGCTAATTATTTTATTATAATTTAACTAACTTTAATTATTAGTTAATTATTTTATTATAATTTGAAATTTTGGTTATTTTTATTGAAATTATTATGATTAGTATTTAAGTATAACTATCATTAATTAATTAGCATAATATAACCATTATTATTATTATTATTATTATTATTATTATTATTATTATTATTATTATTATTATTATTATTATTATTATTATTATTATTTAATTAGAGTTATGAATTGAGTTTCCAATTTTTAATTAGATCTTATAGCGTTACTTATACAACTATCAGTCTATAACTCAATTAGGTAATAGTATGATTGTATTTATTTAAGTGAACTTATATGTAGTGTTACATTGACTTAGATTATCGACTTACAATGATACATTCATTTATCTCGTCGGATAACAACTTGTTTCAATTCAAATACATGTTAATAGTTTCGAAATGCATTTCACATGAAGACTATTGGCTAAAATAGTGTATTATTATCTTGAATTAGCTTATAATCTATATTAATACATCCATTAATCTTATCTAGTAACAACTTTTTTTATGAAGTAAGTACTTATTAACTTATTGGCTTATGGTAGATTAACCTTGTTAATAATTAACTTCTTGATTTTTATTTTTAACAAGTTAGAATTTTAGAAAGAATCGAAGAAGTTGGGATTTTAGTAAGATAAACTTGTAACCGAATGTTCACACAAGTTGATTTGACTTAATCGTTTGATGATCGATCATTAGTGACTTTAATGTATATTGGTTAATTATATACTCCGTTGGAGTGGGTAACACATAAATGCAATAAGCCCTTAGCCAATAATCTAAGTCTTAGTTTAGTAACTTTACTCATTTATATAAACTGTTGTTATGTTTATTATTATTGTACAACATATGAACCCTCGTTATAATCACTTAGGTCTCATATGAACCATAGTTATAAACATATGATTGTCATTTGTTATAATTTTATAACATATCAAGAGTCATTATACTAATTTATAATCAATAGAGTATTAGATTGGTTTAATTTTACGATTATACTAAAATGTTTAAACATATTGATAAAATAGTTTGTTTATACTTTATCATATATAGTCACAACATAATACATATATACCGCGTTATGTTTGTTATTGTTATTGTTATTATTATTATTAGCATTGTTGCTACTATTACTATTAGTATTTATATTGTTATAGTTATTGTTAGTATTCCTGTTCTTATTTGTATTACTATTGCTATTGTTAGCATTATTACTATTACTGTTATTATTTGTATTATTATTATTATTATTATTATTATTATTATCATCATCGCTTTATTATTGTTATTGTTGTTGTTATTGTTATTGTTATTGTTATTGTTATTGTTATTATCATTATTATCATCATCATCATCATCATCATCATCATCATCATCATCATCATCATCATAGCTATTTACAATCTTATATATCAATCATAATGCTTATAATAATAAATCATTTATATAATCCTTAGGATTGATCGTCTACTCGTTATTATTGTCGTTGGTTATAATATTTTATTTAATAACTCTAAGTTAAATTTTTGAAATTTTTTTTTTTCTTATTATAATATATAATATTAGAACATATGAAGAGTCTTTCTACTCCTTTACTCATTAGAGTGGTTTTACGCAGTTGATTAGTCGAAATAAGAGTTGACTAAGATAATACACTAAACATCACGGTAAACAATATAGTGTTTTTATTACTTTTTCATTTTCATCCATATATTTATCGCACACACACATATGTATACATATGTCGATCTTAATACTTTTAATAATATGATTCGTTTACAAAATCCATAACAAAATCAAAATGACACGACCAGGAGTTAACAGAAGTTGAATTGACGTTCAATAGCGAATGGGCCCGATTAGGGCTGTCAATTAGGTCGGGTCGGGTAAAATTCAGGTCGACCGGTTTACATAAACGGGTCAGCACCCCCAAACCCGAACTGTTTACCTAAACAGGTCAGAAATTCCAACCTGAACCGACCTGTTTATAAACGGGTTGACCTGAACCCGACCCGTTTAACCTGATTTTTAAAAATTTCTTTCGGGGTTCAAGAATAGGTGGGCAAGTTCTCAATGGTGAGAATTATGTAAGAAAAAAAATATAATTAATTGGGGGCATTCAGCTCCAATAACTTTTATCAATAATTTATTGAGTCCTTTTGTATAGTCTCCATGTCTCTTCTTCTATTTCTTTAGTACTTGAAGCTGCAACAATGACTTCCATTTTCAATTATATGAATTAGGCTAATTTATGAGTTTCTTCTTCCCACTTTCTCTTTCTCACACTCTCTCTCTCTCTTCGTGAGTCTGGCTTTACAATTAATTTAAACGGGTTAGGCGAGTTATTTTCGTGTTGAAATTTTCAACCCGAACCTAACCCGTTTAGTTTTCAGGTCGGGTTCAGGTCGACCCATTTAGTTAAACGGGTCGAAAGCTTCAACCCGAACCCGCTTATTTCGGGTTAGGTTCGGGTTGGGTCAACTTTTGCCAGCCCTAGGCCCGATGCTTCACAATGATCGAACTAAGGTCATTAGTGATTCAACCCGAGTACACTTGACTCTACCCAAGCGTACATGAAATTCAAATACGACATGCGCAAACCCGGTTAAAAAATGTATGCGGGTGATCATACTCGGGAATGGATCGACTTGTAAAAAGCGAACGCCGCACTCGTCCCAAGACCCGACAATCCCATGATTCAAATGTGATCGACCCAGTTGAACAAAACCTGACCAATCACGACCTGGGGCACTGACTATCAGAATCCTGACCTGTCTGGGTCTGACTTGGTTCGCCGTGGGTATACTTAGAACCTGTTTGAAAACCTGTTTTGACACCACTAGGCCCAAATACTAGTTTAAGAATTAAAACTAGTGTTCTTTAACTTCAAAATGAAATAAGAAACAACTAATAAGTGATTCATTAAGTAAAGGGAATAGTAATAATGCTTCATAGTTCATAACCATATTGAATGAGTAGGGCTAAATAAACAAATGTTTGTTGTCTCCCTAAAAAAAAAAGTGTTTATTGTACTCCACAACTTAGAATTAAATAGTAACTTCAATTTTTTGTGTTTGACCAATATGGCAAATTATATTATTTCTCCATCCTTCTCATAGTAATCGTAACACTTTTCATCTACGATCGTCCCATATTAAATACAACTTTTTCGTTTTAGGTATGAACCTACTATTTTTCTTTTATTTCTTACTCTATAATTATAACCCACGCCTTTATTAAAAATGATGAAACTATTAAAAATAATAATTGTTTATACATACACATCCCTCATTAAAGGACCTACACGATTTATCCATGATATAATAAAACTAATGTTCCACTTAATCTACTTTCTAAAACTTTGTGCATAAGCATGTGTTACGATAAATGGAACGGAGGGAGTATTAGTTTATATTGGCTGTGTTAGTTAGCGTACGGCTCTACAGATGTTTTTTAATATTACTCCTTTTGCCATCTAAGGACTGAGTACGGATTTGAAGAATGGTTTTTTTTGACATCAACGAAATTTACATTAATTAGAAACGAAAATACAAACTACAGAAAGCACATCCAAACGATAAACGAAAACTAAATGAATAATAAAATGAGCTTGACTAGTTCTTACAACCCCTTCGTAAATCCAATTAAAAGTTACAAACCAACTTGTGACCTTACTAGTCCAAAATTCTATGTAGAGTATAATACGGAAATCACACAAGAAACTTCTCTTCGGCGCTTGTTGGTGGAATTGACCTTTGCGTCTTGCAAGTAAAGAACTATTGACATTTGATGGGAACTGTCGAGAGATTAAACTAAAACGATCTTCAACGCTGGATTTTCAACTTTGTTCTTGTAAAACCAGAGGTTCACAAGACACTAAATCCCAATGCCTTTGATATGATAAATTTTCCTGGGATTCTGATGGAACTACCAAGGAAGTCACTTTCTTTCGTGACTTCATACCTTGCAAAGAGGGTATGATGAATTTCCCCTCAATGAGCATAAACTCAATATTTGTGGAGGTCGAAACTTGCCCCAAATCAAATTGGAGAGCCTTTCATAAGATGTATTTTTGAAATGTGATGATTCACAAAGTCATCACATGAACATAGGGTGATGTAAGGTTTTTTAACTTATCACCAAACCACCTGATCCGAAGATCGAAACCTGCAATCCCTAAAGAAGTGGATTGAATCCATTCAGTGACAGATTTAGGTTCTATAGGACAAGGATCTTGATATAGATAAACACCTGTGTTCTTCGCCAACACACAACTAACTAAAGGTGCAACTATCCAAGTTTGGTAAACTCCAAGATGTACTTTGCTTTTGATCTGATTTCCTAGATCATTTCTTGCCATAGAAAAACCAGATCCACCCAGTAAGACAAACACAAAGTTACAAGACACCATCGCAACAAACAAATACCTAAGCCGCTTCCCAAATCTTACAATTTTCGTCGAAGCCACCGCTTGAAAAACTTCCAACTTGGCGCACGATCCAAGACTCCCCTACTGTCGGACCTTAGGTGCACTGACCAACTGCTACGCCGAGAATTTTATTGTTTTGCCCTCAATTTTCATATGGTTTAACAAAGATGGTCAAGGGAAGGGAAAAGCTAAAGAGGAAAGAAGAAAAACGAGAAAAAGAACGGTGTGGGCCGTGGGGAGCTCGACGACCACCGATAGAGCGCTGAGGCGCCGGTCGAGCCCCCTTGGGCACTTTCGCGTGGGAGGGTTTCTTTGGGGAAGGTGAGAGCTTTTCTCTCAAGCGGGGTTTTCTGATTAAGATGGAGTAGATGAAGAATGGTTGGTAAGGGTGTAGGTTGTAATAGAAGTAATATCAAAAATGGATTGAAAAGCTATAGTCAGTGAAGGGTTCAAGGGTATTATTTCACACGGATATACAAAGAAATCTTGTTAGTGAGAAAGAGTTAGTAGGGAATCTACACCTGGTGGGTTAAGTGGGGTAAAATTAAGAATTTATGTCAATTTTCATCCATTTTGTGAATTGGATTCAACTTATAATAGGAAATGGTTAAAGAATTCTTGAGAATAATCCTAAAAGAAGAATGATTAAAGTATCAATGGATAGATTAGTTTTTCATATGCAATATGGTTAAGTTTTGGGTAAATTTTTTTAATTAATGATAAAACCAACTATAAAATTTAAAATTTAACATACACACTAGAATAACTCCAATTGTAAATATATATAAAAAGCTTTAAGCCAATTCTGTTCACCATGGCAATATCA
Source organism: Beta corolliflora (assembly GCA_947648045.1). Lineage (NCBI taxonomy): Eukaryota > Viridiplantae > Streptophyta > Magnoliopsida > Caryophyllales > Amaranthaceae > Beta > Beta corolliflora. Next base: position 79,450 of record CANSZD010001250.1, read on the forward strand.
TAATTTAATAAAAAAATATTGAGAAAATAGTTATTCAGTGGGCTAGATGATCATAACAACTAGCAAGGGTTAATCTCTTTCAAGTATTAATGATCTCAGAATCTTAGTATTACTCTTGCTTATAAATTCAAACCGCTAACCATTGGCATGCCTCTAAGAGTACGATCTCTCAATTCAATTTTACCAAAATAATTAATCTAGATACTAGCCAAAGTAGGAAAAACTTTTGGAAACGGATGGAGTATATGATTTCAACAATTAAAAACCTAACCAACCAGAACATCTAAGCAGTCAAATAACTAAGGAAATCAAAGAAAGAATTAATTCATGGCATTGACATGGCTTTCCTACTAAGCCTTGGATAGGAAACTACTTACTCGTTGCAGAGTTAATGAAAGCAGTTTTTAAGGAAGCAATCAAATAACTAAACATGATCTCTCTTTTTCTTTCTCTCAAACCTTAGCCTCCCCTACCCCTTCTTCATCAATTAGGGGCTGCCATGGATGATTTCATCCATGGTAAGCCCCTTTTTCCCTTTTATTTTCAGTTTTTAGTTCATTTTCTTATTTTATTTAATAAATTAGTCTCTCTTTATGAGATTTTCTCAAACCCTGTTATGTGGTTTTTAGTTTCTGTTTTGGAAATCTCCTTCTCCTCTATGGGAGGTGTGAGTATGGTTCTTTTGTTTTTAGGTATGAGCAATTATTCTCATTGGTTGAAGTTCGAGACTCAACATGAAGGTATTGGAATCTCGGATGCGGTCAACCTGACTCAATCAAGAATGTTCTTCCCAAACAATATCAGAATGATAGACTTTCTCATCAATAGCTGGTTGATTCAGCAAATACAAGGGGGCTGCGCTGTATTGCTCGATCTGGTTCATTGTAGTTTCTTCGAAGACGAATTTGATTTAGTCTTGTTTAATTGTATCTTGTTTTTCTTTAATACATATTGTAGATGCCGTTTGACCTTCAATTAATGAAATTTTCTCTTTCAAAAAAAAAACTAAACATGATTGTAGTTAATTAATTTAACAAGAATTAATAAAAAAGAAAAAGTATTTAAATAATAACTTCAAATTAATAGTGGAATAAAGCCAGGGCTGGCAATCAGGTCGGGTTGGTTCGAGTTCGTGTTCGGGTCGATAATAAATGGGTCAAAAATCTCTCAACCCAAAACTAATCCATTTAATAAACAGGTTGAAAAACTCAACCCTGACCCGACCCATTTAATAAACGGGTTACCCGTATAACCCATTTAAGCATTATATTGAAAAATAATTATTTTCTTAAAAAACAAAATGAGTAATTTTACTACTGAAAGTATGCATGTTTAATGTTTCTTGGAATAATTATGACCTATTTTAGAAATATTTTTACTAATTTTTAACCAAATTTTAGATTTATCAATATATTTTTTCATGAAATTTCTATATGTTTAAGTTAATCAGGTCAAAGCAGGTCATTTTCAGGTCGGAAATGTCAACCTGAACCTAACACGTTTAATTAAACGGGTTAATCGTGTCAATCAACCCATTTACTTAAATGGGTCAAAAATCCAAACCTTAACCCGCTTATTTCGGGTTAGGTTCGGGTCGGGTTGTTGGGTTGGGTCAACTTTTGCCAAACCTAAATAAAGCTAGGGTTCACAACAATGGAGATGGAGAACAAAACAACATAATATTTTTCAACAATAATCATAAAATAAAATCCTCAAATTAAAGAACTACTTTGAGTATTCATACTCCCTATTTTCTAAAGTAAAAAAAATTGGAAAAGAGATAGGGAGATAAAAATAATAAAACATAAGTCGGTCGGTTATTGGTCAATAAACAATGACGAGGCACAACAAAATGATACACACATGCGATGCATACACAACACACTTGGCTTGGCAGATTCGCATGCGCAAGCTCAAAACTCACAGAGCACCAACAACACTGGACATTGTTTTCCGTCGTCGCAAGCTAGGTGCGGGAATAGGGAGCATGGCTGCAATGGGCTGTTTTATGTCTCTCTTCGCTTCCGCGAGCGTGGGCTTGCTGCTAGGCCCTGCTTACCTACGACCCTTGAATGTAGGGGTGTGCACCAGTCCGGGACCGCACCGGTTGGACCGGTTGGACCAGTGGAATGGAATATGGGAATTTTTTTGTAACGCCTCGGAAATTCATAACCTTAATTAAACACAAATACTTATAATTGACAGCGGAAACTGAACTTAAATCTGTGGATTATGGGGCCACTAGTACAATAATAACCTTAAATAGTTCTTGAGATTACAATTCTTAATAGCCATAATAATATTATAATCTTCCTAGCCCCCAAGATACAAAATACAGACAACAACATCATTACACGAGATCCATCCTGAACACTCTCTTGTTGTGCTTCCAACTTGAGCTTACGAACCCCTACTATTAGTGCCATTCTTAACAATAATAGATTCCTTAACACTCATTAGCAAAAACCCTTTTTATCACGATCTTTTAACTGTCTAACCATACCTAAAACATAAAAGCAAAATGTTATGAGCCGAGGCTCAGTAACAAACTACTCCAACAACGTAAATTCATTTCAATTCATTTTATTTGCAAACAGGGGGAAAAAATAATTCAAACATTTATGAAAACAACATTTGTTCAGCTTTGTCGTTGTAATCCAGTACTCCTTTTTATCCATTTTTACCTTGGTTGCTGCCAAATCAATCAGCTCTGGGACGTCTCATGTGTATGCACCACTGTGCAAGGGCCTGTGCCCCGAGCATTAACCTACACCAGTGACGGGTCAGTGCCCCAGTAAAAGTAACAGGCCAGTGCCCCAGTAAACAGTAACGAGCGTATGCCCCAGTAAACAGCTCGGTACGTGTACGACCGTCAATCAGCTCAGGAAACCAGTTCTTTCACTTTACTTTATCATGTTCCGTAACTTTTAATATTCATAGGTGATAATCATCAATTATTCATCTCAGCTCTACCTCAATAATTAAGGTAGCAAAATCATTTCATATCATATCATGGTTTCATAAACAATAGCTCATGACAGTTCATTCAGTTCGTAAAATTCATAAAAGGTATTTATGAATCAATAAATCATAATAATCATCCCGCAACTCAGAAACACATGTTCATAAATAATCTTCATTTCAGTTGCATATTGTAATCTCATAAAAACACATTTTAAGGGAATTACGGGTACCAGCAGTAGTTGTTACCTCATTCGCAGTATAATACTTCTATTTTCTTACTCTTGAGAACCGTTCTCCCTGAGCTCTGAGGAACGAGTTATTATATAATCTTAAAACGAACAAATAATCATAAGTTAGTAACTAATTGGAATGTATTACTAGTGCTCTTCAACGTACGGTTTTTAGTTTAGCAAATTTTCTAAGAAGGTATATGAGTTAGTTTAAAATTTTACTTAATTAGCGTTTACATGTCGAATAGCTTAACTCTTAAGACTATAATAATTTATAGGAAAACTTTTTATACTTAACCCTTGAAAATTCATATATAATACTTAGGAATCGATTTAAATGAATTGTCCATTATTTAGTCATACTACCATATTATAAATTTAGAATCGACAATTAAACTTATTCACATGTGCTTAATTTCTATCTAAGATTATAAACAGTTATGACTTTAGAAATGTGTACTAAATATGTTTTAGATTAATAATTTGAGTCTTGATAATATACATTTTATTAGAACTAACTATAAGCCTTTACTAAACTTGGTAACTAATTAGGACTAAGTTATGAAAGCCCAATTATAAGAATATAAGAAATCAAAATCATTTAAGTTATGTAAACCATAAGTCAGGAAAGTTTATCAGCCATAAATTATAGGAAAAAATAATTTAATCGGTCCCAACTATAGCCCCCCTAACAAAAACAGTCCCAACTATTGTTTTTTATTGTTCAGTCCCAACTTTAAACCCCCCTACACTGGTAGTCCAAGTGGACTGGTGACTTGCTAAACCGGTAAAAAAGCGAATTCACCCCTATTTTCCTTTTTACTTTTTCTTTTCACCTGTTTCTTCGACCTCCTCCTTCAGTCTTTCTCTCTCCTTCCTCCTTCCTCCCATTCCCCTGCCACCCCTCCTTTTCCCCCTCCCTTCCACCCAAACAAAACCTATCTCGGCAACTCAATCCAATGTCGGCGCCTCCACTGCATTATGTAGGCGTGTTTTTATTTCGCCTACGCGGTGTGAGCGCGTATTTGACTGCCCCATTGTTAAGGTTTTATTGAAAATATTTTTTGAAGTCGTCAATAAGTCTTTAAAAGAAGACTCATAAACCTAATTGGAAATTGGAAAATCGTAGGGACAAATTAGGGACTTATCCAATGTAGATTTCTCCGTCCTGACTCCATAGATGGTCAATGAACCACATATTGAGTTCGGGGGTGAGCGTATGAATACGGTCATAATGAACCACATTCGCCCATTATTGGCCTCTACTAAATATCGATTCATGTCAATTTTTATGCAAAAGAATAACCAAATAATATTTTCATGCACCCTAAAAATAATTTAGTCTAGGTTGATTCAGGAAACACATAAAAGACCATTTTTTTAGTGATATGTTATTAGGCAATCAAAATTACAGGGAGCCTAGCAGGTTGTCCAAATTATCTGATTAATATTAGAACACTTATTTAGGTCTTGTTTAGCAATACTAACATGTGGTGATGAAGAGCATGAACAGGACAATCAGGCAAGAACATGATAATAATAAGAAAGAGTAGAGATTAGAATGTACAAAAGGAACGTTTTTTTATACTAAAGATCTACATCATTAAAGAAACAGTTAGTAACTTCAATATAAAAATATAAAGATCTTCTCTGTGTGACGCACAATTACACGTGTCAGGCGCATATTGGAGCGCCTGACGCACATTGGAGCGCCCGACGCACATTGGAGCGCCCGACGCACATTGGTGCGCCTGACGCACCTTGACCAATCAGCTGCGCCCACGTGGCACACACTTTAAACAAAAATAGAATTGACAGCCTGCGTGTCGCACAGAGGAATGCGATAGGCGCACGACTCTGTGTGACTCACAGGGCCACGTGTCAGACGCACATTGGTGCGCTTGACACAGGCTTGGTTTGTGCGCTTGGCGCACATCATTGCACTAGGCGCACAGCTGGTGCGCTAAGCGCACCGCCTTGCTTTTGACACGTTTTGACTTTTTTTTTTATAAAACACGTTTTAACAATTTTCTTTTATCTTTTAAGTCCGAAAATCTGATTTTACGGGATAAAATCCGATTTTAATTATAAAAATATCTTTGAAAATATTTATTTTATTTAAATAAAACAATTAATTACTATTAAACAATTAATTGGGCTTTTTCAAAGAGTTGGGCTCAAAATACAATTAATTATCATGAATAATTAAGTGGGCTTTAAAATATGATTTTGGATCATTAAAATATGCTTTAACACTTTTAAAATAGTTTTGGCTCTTCAGACTGCTCTGCCCTTGGGTCGGACCAATTAAGACCGCAACATGTTTCATCATTGGGCCCTTAAATGGGGAGATATGATTATGTGTCTACAAAATCTCCACTTTGACTGAGGTTCAGGAAATCGATAGTCAAAATACACCGTGTCGGGACGGAGAACGATTCCGAACGCTCTGCAATTTAGAACTGATCTATAACCGCTGGTCTCTGGAAAACAAAGTTAGTATGCTGGACAATAACTACAAGCAATTTGATTACCTGCAGGAGAAAGATATTAGCATATAGGTGCAAACAACTCACATAGTAATGCACATAATGATGAAAAAATGCAAACTTAGACTCTCTAAAGATGCATGAGACGCTATGCAAGGATTAAGGTTATGCAAAGCTAGCTAAGGAAGATGACACGTCATGCAAGGTCAGGGTTATGCAAGACTAGGATGTATGAAATGCAAGGTCAGAGTTATGCAAGGCTAGGAGATCTGGATATATAGAGAGATAGAATGATTAGAAATAGATTGAATGATTTTCGAAAAAAAATTTTTAGTAAACAATCAGGATCCGTAAACGAGGTCCTCAAATTACAACTTTTCGGGAGTTTAATTTGATTTGATTTGGAGGAACCACCACATATATAGGAAGCCCCCACTTTGGGTAAGCTTGTCTTGAATTAGGCACTATGAGCCTTGATCGAAATGTAGTTGATCTGATATTGAGCGTTTATAGTTCTTTGCTGGGGATTCTTCTTTGGGGAGTTGACACAGGCAAAGTCAGATATCGCCAGAAACCATGGAATTGTGGGAGAGTCCTTCAGGGACAAGGAGAGTTCAGATTGAAAAATAAAAAGGTTTAAATTTATGACTTAAATAAATGTAGGTGGGAAAAGGCTTTGACGTAGCTAGGTTCAGACTCGAGTCTATGTCGGGATCTAGAAAGAATATGCTCCTAAATTCTAGAAAGCTAAATCATTAGACCATGACTAATTTTATTTTATGGAAGCGGTCGGACCTCGAGATGAGGATTCCTACGTATCCTTGCGGAATCAGACCATTCGTAGTTCTAGATCTTATTGAATAACTATTTTTTTGTGCCCTAACTTTTGCCTAGGCCGCCCTTTCGGGTTTTCAACCTAGCGGGCTTGGACATACCTTGAAGAAGGAGTTAGGGTTGAATATAAAAGGTTGAAAGGTTTAAGACTTGAGGTTTTGATGAAGTATTAATTATTAGTTGGGCTAAGGTAGGATCATGGATTTGAATTATATGGTTAAGGTTTAATGGATTGAAGAGATTTGAAACGAGGGGTAGATCTTGTGTGCAAGCTCCCTAGCTTGACTTTTTTATTTTTTTCGCCTTTAGCTTTTTCTTTTTTTTTTGCATTTTTTTTTGTCCTGTGCGTTTTATTTTACTTTCGGTTTTTTCGCACTTTGAATTTTTTCACTTTTTTTTTTATTTTTGCCTGGCATTGACTTTTTTATTAACTGAGGCTTGCACACATGTTTTTTTTTTGTGGTTTAAGGTATTGTAAGGTTTGAAGGCTATATATGTGAAGCTTTGATTTTGAATGGATTATTTGGATAATGGAGATGATGGTTTATGGGATTTTTTTTTTTGGATTGCATGGAGGTGGATGGTTTATTGACGGTGATGGCTTTTTTTTTTCAATGGAGGGAAGAGGGAAAAAAAACTCGTAATCCAAAGTATGTCCATTTTTTTTTAACTTTTATTAATCATGGTCATTAGAAACAATTTGATTTGAGCTTTATCATCGAATTCGAAGCATATATGATGATGAAAGACCAATAAAAATAAAAATAAAATGAAACAATAATGGAAAGGCTATAATAGATAGTCCTATAGTGGCATAGACTCAATGGGAAAGGACAAAAATGGCTTAAGGTAAGGACTCTCTGACTCATCGTAGGAAACCAGAAATAAAAGACCATGCCCTTGAATTGTTGATGCACTGCCTAAGGGGTTGTTGGTTATGTTGTTTCTCGTTGTAGCAAGTATTAGAAGTCGATCTGTTGTCATTGACTATGTTTTGCAGTACATTCGTAGGATCCAACACTAGATGTCAGATGTTCATTTTTCTATTGGAATTCGCAGTAGAAATACAGGTTGCACCTTTTGAATTTTCTTTTAGGTGCAGGGTTGTAACACCCCTAAAATTCTTAACCTTAATTAAACACATATACTTATAATTGGTAGCGGAAACTAAACTCAAACCAGTGGGTTATGGCTCACTAATACAGTAATAAACTTAAATAGTCCTTGAGAATATATAGCCTCATAAAACTTACCAACAATAGCCATAATAATATTATAATCCTCCTAGTCCCCAAGATACAGAATACAGACAACATCATCATATACGAGATCCATCGTGAACACTCTCTCTTGTTGTGCTTCCAACTTGAGCTTACGAACCTTAACTATTAACTTATCATTAACTAGAAATAACCTCTTTAACAACAATTCTTGCATCTGTCCGACCATACCTAAAACAGAAAAGCAAAACGTTATGAGCCGAGGCTCAATAACAAACTACCCCAGCAACGTAAACTCATTTCAATTCATTTTATTTGCAAACAGGAGGAAAGAATAATTCAAACATTTATGGAAACAACGTTCATTCATCTTGACCTTTATAAACATTTCATCCTTTTATCCAATTTTTACTCTGGCTGCTGCCATATCAATCAGCTCTAGGACGTCTCCCAGCCATGTGTATGCACCACTGTGCAAGGACCTGTGTCCCGGGCATTACCCTACACCAGTAACTGGCCAGTGCCCTAGTAAACAGTAACGGGCCAATGCCCCAGTAAACAGCTCGGTACGTGCACGACCGCCAATCAGCTCAACAAACCAGCTCTTTCACTTTATTTTATCATGTTTCATAACTTTTAATATTCATATGTGATAATCAATACATCATTCAGCTCATCTCTACCTCAATAATTAAGGTAGCAAAATCATATCATCATATCAGATCACGTTTTCATAAACGATGGCTCATGACAGTTCATAAACAGTATCAATAAATCATGGTAATAATCACCCCGCAATTCAAAAACAATCATAAGTGTAAACATTCAGCATCTCACTGAGTACTCATATTTTCATAAACATATTTGAAGGGAATTGCGGGTACCAGCAGTAGTTGTTACCTCAATTGCAGTATAATACTCCTAATTCCTTACGTTTGATAACCTTACTCCCTGAGCTTCGAGGAACGAGTTATTTTATAATCTTAACACAAGCAGACAATATTAATTAGTAATTTATTATAAAATGTTGTAAGCCCTTGTACGATTTTAGTTAGAAATTCTTTAAGAAAGTATCCTATAAGTTGAAAAAAATAATATAAGTCTTCTTAATTACTTAAGATCATAAAGTAGAATATTAAAACTTTTAAGGGGTCGCCTGGATTGACGGAGATCAAAGGGGAAAAATTAACAGGATAAAAATTCTGGGTACTTTTGGAGGTTGGAATGAGAGTAAAGATTACATGGGGTAATCTATTACTCCCAAATCAAGGGCAACAATTACCCACCCCCACCCCTGGGTAATTTGTCCACCCCAACTATTTTCCTCTGATGTGCTGCTGCCTGCTGGTGGTGATTGATTGTATCTGTTTTTTTATGCCTGCTTATGAGTGTGGGAGGAAGGGAGGGAGTAGACACAGGGGCAGTAAACACAGCATGAAAGAATGCTCCCCTATTTATACCAAACTTACCAAATGAAAAATATCCCCCCTCAAAATATTCTTCTTGAAATTATTTCTCCCTGAACTCACCCACCCTTAATGATTTCCTATATTCCAGGCATGCCCTAAATTGTAAAAGTTGCAAAGTAAATGAGAAATTTTAGCTTAAACTACACAAGTGCTATGTTTAACTATGTATACTGATTATAAACGTTGACATATTATGAAAACCCATTTGAAAATCCCTAAGGATATAAATAATATAAGTAAACAAAATTACTTGAAAGTTACTAGAATTTAAGATATATAAGTATGAGCTGAGGAATAGAACTTACCCATATTAGATAAAAGAAGTAATATTGAGGGGCCTGAATGTTGTTTTATCTCTATTATATAAGCCAAGGGGGAGCTATGGTGTCCCCCTTTGAAAAGACTATTTAACCCTTAATTTAATAAAAATTATTACCTATTAAGATTTTGAGATTTTCCTCAATTATAGCCCTTCCTAATTTAAAATGTATATCAAAGGAAGTTCAAAGCTATGAAGCACGGGTACGCCTGTTGAGTGCAGTATCCCGTACCCGGTACGGGTACGATTCGGGGACGGTGCGGATTCGGGGTGGATTCGTACCCAAACCGTACCTGAGATGGTGGGTACGTGGGCTTCTCATGGGGACGGCTGGAGTGAAGATTGGGTACGTATTGAATACGGATTTGGGCGAAGGAAACGTACCCATATGGAGGAACACGCAAATTAGGGCAAAGAAAAGAGGAGAGAGAAAGATAATTAGTTTACCTGATGAGTGAATAAAGATAAGAACGAAGCTTGAAGATGAAATTGTAAAAATTAGGGTTCGAAAATCAGGGCAAAAAAAATTGGGTTCGAGCTCGAGAGAGGAGAGAGGAGAGAGAAGGGGGATCTTGTGGAGAGAGGAAGAAGAAAACATCACTCCTCACAGTTCAGACCTCACGCATATGGAGTACTGCATTTCATTTAGTATAGTACTATTGTTTACAGGTGTCATCCACCCTTTTTATTTTCTTCTGTTTTTTTTCTTGGGAGGAGAATACAGTTGTCACCCACTTAAACATAAAGTAAAGATGACAAGTTAATCTCTCTAGTAGACTCTCAAAGAAGAAACTCTTTAGTAACTTTATTTAAGAGTATAATTTACTAACTCATAAAACATTATTCTATTCTTTAATAATCAAATTTTAATTGTGACTAAAATACTGTAAATTAATAAGCTTATAATTTCCATTTAATTTACGAAAACTAAAATTTAAGATAATATCATTCATAAATGATTATATTTATTTATTTATATATTTTTTTTGCCGAATCCAATCCGTACCCGTTTTCGGAAATTTTGATTTTGCCGTTTTCCGTCCCCGTACCCGTATCTGTCCCCGTATCCGTCCCCGTATCCGTATCGGTGCTACCTAGGTTCAAAGTAGCTAAAATAAACTGTCATAAAAATATGTGTAGTGAAAGAAAAAGTTTATGATTGAAGAATAAATTAACATAACTAAAGCAATTTTGAAATCAATTACAAAATCAAAGACATAAAATTTTAATTCTACCTAAACTTTGAAATGTAATAACAATACCAACATCCATTAACAAGTCATAAAAATAACAAGAAAACAACTTCTTTATCAAGTAATTTTTATATTTTGTATTTACACCATATGATATATAATTAGAACTAATGATGATTGTAAATTACATTCTTTCAAAATTACATTTAGATGAAATTTAAGAATAATCGCCAAAATAATCCACGCACGCATCGCGTGCAAAAAAAGCTAGTATTACAAAGGCCAAGGCTTGGTCTTCACGAAGTGCAGCAGCACGGGGAAGAAGGAAAGGCTGCAGGTGGTGTTTGGCCGACGTTGGGTTCCGGTGACAGCATGGTGGCGAGAGAGGGAGCCAGATGGTGGTGCGGCGGCGAGAGAGAAGTGGTGTCGCGGTGGTGCGGCGAGGAGTGAGAAAGAGACATCGAGAGTGAGAGGGTGGGGTGAGCAGCGAGCAAAAGAAAGAGAGGGGAGGTGTGTGGCAGGCGTTGCGGGGCTCGCCGGTGGTGCTCGGAAGGTGGGCAGCAGTCAGGGGGGTGGTTGTTCTAGGTTTCAAAAATAGAGAGGGAAAGATTGAATTTTCCAACTTATTTTGGGTGGTATAAATTCTAAATTTCTGTTTGTTGATTTTGTGATGAGAAATTCGAACTCATTCTTCTCTATTTATAGTGTTATGGCTATCTCACAAGATGGATTTTTAGAATTTTAAATTACCAAAACCATTTGAGTCCATAGAAGATAAGAAATCAGATGGCCAATACTAGAGGTTTCACAACAATTCGATGGGCATATACAGATTGTGAGAGTGGGAATTCGGTATTTCGGTGGGAATGATTGTCGGGTTTGTGAAACAGGAGAAAATGAACCATGGTTTTGTTTTTCCATGGTAGTAGTATGCAGGTCGGCAGGAAGGGAGGAAGAAGAGAAAAGATGGGCTTCCTTTCTTTTTCTGATACTAGTTGTTGCACCGCGCGCCTACGCGCGCGGCACCCCAAAATAGTGTAATTGTGATATCAAGTATCTTGATTTAATTAGCAAGATGATCGTTTTGTAGTTGGCCTCAAACGGTGTTGGTTACTTGTTGTTTGAGGTGCATTGACAAAAGCTTGAAGTTAGCGTACATACGCGTTTATTTATACTCCCATATTATGGGGCGGACAAAATGCATGCTTAGTGGTTGTTTGCGGTGTAATTTGAACGTTAAACCTAGCAATTTGAAATAGTTATCTAAATTGGGACTTGTTGCTGACTTGTAGGTATTCCACATGTATTTGAAGTGTTTTTGAAATGGAGCCTTGATATACTCCCTCAAGATGGATATAAGGTCCCACTGTAGGACCCTTTTTCTGGAAATTCATGTAGCTGGTGTGATTTGGATATAAAAGTTTGTTGCAATCAATTCATCGAAGATGGTGGTAAAGGGCTAGCAAGATAATGTAAATGTACAAGGACTTAGAATTAATGGTCTATATGAAATTAGTACGAGTACGAATGTAAAGTGAGAATAAATGTAAAGTTTAAAGATGTTTACATTGGTAGGCAAATTACTAATATGTTCGACAGGCATGAAAAGAGCTTCACACTGCTCAATGTAAGGAGTAAGAAACATTGAACCAGTGACATCAGGCGCTTTGATTTGGAAACAGAGCCAGGAATAAAGGGATAGTGTCATTTTGGTCTTTTTTTTAAAACAACTACGATTAGTTATGTGAGGAATTGCATACTTTGGCACATATAAACTTTCTCTTAAACAATTTAAACAACCATGTGGCACATTGCTTGCTAACGGAACGTGTTTGCCGCAAGCAGCGCTTGCAATATATATAACCAAATCTAAATATAATAGTGCTTTTAATATTTTTTTTAGTGTTAGCTCTATGGATATCTATCTATTATCAAAATAATAAAATCATATATGCTCCTCTATTGTATTTGATTGAATAAAAAATGCATAGAGATATTGAGGTTTGATGCTCTTAAAAGATAGTGAATGATGTGGAAACCCTTTGCCATTCCTGATTTCTTTGAGAAGTCCCAGGTAACAACGAAATCTTGGCATGTTGGTTGTCATATTTGTTAAGGATGAGGGTAGAGAGAAAACCGAGAATTGGAGAGCTTGGTATTAAAGAGATGAATTAATGATTTTCTCTATAGAGCTTAAAGTAGAGAGAATTTGTGTAACAAAAAAAAATGATATGTTCGATGATAGAGTAAGGTAGATCTATATAGAATAAAACTTGGCATGTTTCAGTAATCTAACTAAAGCAATTGCAAGCGCAAGGAGTGAAAATGACACAAGATAAACTACATTCAGTTCCAAATAACACAATTCCTACTTCATCAAATTCGTTATAAATGAGCTACAGATAAAGTGGATTCAATAGAGTCAAAATCTACATATAATTTACAACTTGCACTATTATATGTATGTTTAACACATTTCTATATTTTGTGACGAATGGACAAGCATGGTTCAACTTGTAAAAAAACTCTTAAAAGTTTAGATTTTATCGATCAAGAATCAATCACCATGTTAAATTCAAAAGTGCAACGAGCTATAACTTGTAGAGGTATAAGCGAAGTAGAACGGCTCTTGCCTTTCTTTGTTTAATACATTTGATACCAACATCACTTGTTCTTAAGAAAGTAAAGGAACTTGTTCTGGTGTTGCCCTTTCATTATGTTGTTGACTATTAATTGAAACATGTCCACCTTCAACATCATAGGTACCTTTGGAGGCGCTGCTAGCATTTGGAACACATATGTATACAATGCACCAACCTGGCAAACACCAAGGAAAATACTCAGATGTTGACATGGTTAAACATACTTCTGAAAGGAAAACAAACACTTGAGGTAACTATACTTCAAAAGAATGAAGAAAAAGAAATTAAACTAAAGAGAAGCATGAAGAGATAGCTTGCGGCGCGTTTGGCTAGGGTAGCTAGATTGGCACCAATGTCGGTAAGTGGCCTACAATAATTTCTTGTTCTTTTAAAAATTATCGAATATATGTCATGAGAAGCACATTTTTTCTTGGGATAACTTCCCTTTCTTTATCTAGTAATATATATTGCTACTTTTAATTTCAGCCAAGAAAATTTCAGATCCCCGTCACATTTTTCACTCCATATCCCCCCTATGTTATTCCTCTATTTCGCTAGTGAATCTTCTTTGGATTTTCAAGGTGAAAAATTATTATCTCACCTTTTCCAGAATTTCCTCTCCACCAAATCCTCCTCCTCCCCTTTTCCAGGTTAAGAATGCCTTTATATGTAATACCAAATTTTAACTAAATAGCCTTTTCAAATGGGACATACCAAACAAACTTGATTATTAGAGAAAGTTAAACCCTCAACTGATAGGTTCTCTGAAAGTTCCTAAACATATGTATGAACTCCAAAGTGATAAATTAGATGGCTAAGCATAATAACATGCCAATTTGAATAAACACAACATCATAAGCGTATGTTGTATCGGCATTAAAATTTAGAACAAAAGTCATGTTTTGTTTCTTGAGTAGTTGGTTGATGAACATTGGATTAAGGCAATCATAGGGAAGTGAATAGCAAACAGAAAGCAGGTGCAGGACAATGATCAGTTTCATGATCAAGAAAGCTCAAAGATACTTGATTTAGAAGAATAACCATTAGGCACGAGTAGATGAAAGTATCAAATTAAATTGAGAAAGGGTTTTGCCGCCTAAATGTAATACTAATTAATCACAATACCAAGCGCTTGAGTTATTCTCAAAATAGTTAGAAGAAAATTTTGGGTTACCCGAAACCTACAATTGGAGGACAAATTCCCTTGTAACTAATGGAGTGGTTTTAAATACTGTCTGGAGTGGGTGAGGGACGGTGGTTATCATGGTTTTGAGCAAGGGAAGGTTGCATCAGATGTAGGTAAGGGGAGTGGAGAGATGCAAAGCTAGGCTGGAATGATTGGTTTTGATGATGCATGGGGACCGATGAGGGTCAAGACGGTGGAGGTGGTCATGGAGGTAGGGAAGGGGATGGTGATGAATGATGAAGCCGTTATAAAGTGGAGAGGGAATGGATGACAATATAAGCGGAAGAAGTGGTGTAGTGATGGTGTTGGCTGCGGTGATTGTCGTTGCAAACTTGTAAAGATGGTGGGACGCTTGCAAATGGTTGCAATGTAGTAACAACTAACAAGTGCTGATGCAATGGTGAAATCCGCAAGCCTTAGTTGGCAAAATACAGGATCCTTAGGGTTGAGGGGGGTAAGTTTTGCTAAAAAGCAGCAGCAATGGGAATACAAAAAGCTAAACTGAACACTAACAGAAGGAAAAGCAGATATCAATTGCCTTCACCATTCCAAAAACTTGCCAGGAACAATACTGATAATGAAACATGGGAGAACAAAAATGATGATACTTTATAGAACCAACCCGCCAAGTTCGAACTTTTGCTAGATGCCATAAAATCGTCTTGATTTTTCGTAAATGTAGTCGAATACGTCCAGGACGTAGGCTTGATCGGTTGGCAAGAACTAACCATACTTAAGTTCCAATCTATTTGCGTGGATGATAAATATAAGACACTAATAAAATTTTACTCGTGATGACGGAACATCAGCCGCTCGGCGAGGGCTCCTTGACCTTTCGAGACGCTCGACATCCCTCTCTTGCTTTGGTGGGGAGCTAGACTTACTGCAAGGGAGGAGGGGAAAGCATTAGACATAGTTCGCTCTCAGCATGAATCAGTGGGATTTTAGCGGCTGTTGTGAGGTTAACAGTGGGTGTGAGGTCCACATTTATGGCCTGTCCCTTAGATATCTTCCCATTTAGAAGTATTATTCATGTTTTACAAACATGGATAGTACATAGAAAAAGAAATGTCATCATGTGGGATTTGTTAGATATGTTTCAATTTGTATTTTTGTCAAAATAGTAACGTAACTTTTACTAATATGTAATAACGATCAATGAAAGATGTAAAACAGCGTAATTTGGAGACTATAAAAATATGCAATTTATGTAAAAATATAGTTGAATAGTTGAATATGTAAACTGGACACCAGTATAATTGAATAGTGTTTACATCAAACTTAGACGGCTCCATTTACAAGATTTTGGAAATAAGACTTAAATTTTAGAGATAAGCCTTAAACAAGAACAAGTCTACAAATTATTCTATAAAATACCTTAAACTGCTTAGCCACATCCCTAGCGGATGATCCGAAACCTCAATCCATGTCTTTGAGAATAGAGTACAAGTTGAAAGCATGAAAATTATATAAAAACGAGCATGGAAAGGATGTTTGCCATGTCAGTGCATTTTCAAAACATAGGCATATAAGCAACTTCAATCAAGCTAACGGTGAAATAGAAACTACTTTAGCTAAGCGAAAGTGTGCACACTGCCGGGGCGGTAACATAGTAAGCAAGACCACCAACGGAATTATTTGATTGACTGCCATATTCAGACTCCATCCACTTGCCCAACAAATTCACAAAGAAGTTTCCGTTGTATTTCCTGTATAGCAACTGCATAAAACCCCATGCATCAGAAAATCCTACAGCTATATTTTAAAATAAACAGTGAGAAGAAGTACAAGTGCCAACTTGAGTACCTGTGAGATGAAGTACAGGTTGGACACAAGAGCAGATTGAAGGATGATGGGCATGTTGGAGGTGTAAAATAATTGGCATAAATTTGTACTAATTATTAAATTTAGGAAAAACTTAATCCCAAAATATATAAGACATCAATAATACATGGGGATTGGGGAGGCAACAACAAACAGCAGCAGCAATCACAGACGGCAGAGCCATGCAGAAGATGGATAAAAATAGATCAAGAACCAAAAATCTATGCAAAGCCTGCAAGATCATCACAAAACCAAAGAAAGTTTCATACAATTTAACAGCTTACTTCCACATTCAATCATAAGGAAGGATCTGAATCAGGAATTAGGACATACCATCTCACTCCCACGATTCCTCCATACTTGCTTTTCAATCTCCAAAAATTAACCTCAAAACAGGAAAATAAAATTAAAACTAAACACAAATTCAAAAAATAAATCAAAGGGAAATTAACGAAATAAAACCCTAGAAAAAGATTAGAGGAAACGAAAGGAAATTGACCATCTTTGTAATTGCTAACAACTTGCTGCCAAAAGAAATTATCCTAGCCATCTCCTCTAATGCTAGCAACTTTCTGTAAAAAAAAAAATTACATTAAATTACAACACTTAGATATCACAAGATCAAACACAAAAAAAAAATCAAAACCCTAACACAAAAATCGCATTTTGTAAAAGAACCCTAACCCAGAAAGTGCAAAAAATTGTATCAAAAACCAAAATCTATCAAAACCATGGTCCATTCCTTCACTTCAAATTAATTCACAAGAAACAATGAGCATTGATTAAGAAATCTAGATCGCAAATTTTTTCAACTGATAGCCTTTTCAAATGGGACAATAAATTTGATTATTAGAGAAAGTTAAACCAAAAAATGGGGTATGACCACATAAAATTCGCAACAAATAATTAAACAGAAAAAAGCTACATCGGGAAATTGGAGGAAGAAAACATTAAATCCATCATATCTGGAAATGACAACTTTATGTAATTAATTGAGAGGGAGGAAATACAAGGAATGCTAGCCCAGAAATCGTAAATAATGTATCAAAAACTGAAATTTATCAAAACAATTCAAATTAGAGCAAAGACTTTGGAAAAGTTTTTTTAAAAATTAAGGCAGAAACAAAGAAAAAAAGAGGATGATGTAGTAGAGAGAGAAACCTGGAAAAAAGGAGGAGGAGGATGTGGTGGAGAGGAAATTCTGGAAAAGGTGAGACTTGAGAGGAAACTTACTGGCAAGAGGAGGAAGTAATGAATCAAACGGGGAAAAGAAGAGAAAATAGGAAGAGTTTGAGCATTGTTGCTAAGATGGCAAGAGGAGGAAGTAATGAATCAAACGGGGAAAAGAAGAGAAAATAGGAAGAGTTTGAGCATTGTTGCTAAGATACAGTGAACTTCAAGTAAATGTGACTCAGGTCACTATTGATTTGCACAGTAGAAGTCTTTCCCACTTTTAAAAGGTCTAGGATTTGGAGTATAATTGGGCCAAATTCAACATATAGGTACTCTTGTTTGGGCTTAAAAGTTGGACAATAGACTTTTAGATTTTAATTTCTAACCCAAGATCCAACACTTCAAATATTTAGAAAGTTGATTAAAGACATTAGTGGTTTGAATATAACTTCATCATCAACAAGTCACTTATCAAAATTATTATTGTAGAAATAACTGAGAAACCCAATTAAAAGCACATTTTAGAAAATTGTCTTAATCTTTTAAAAAAAGTAAAGTCGCTTTTTGGTTAATAAACAAGATTAGTAATAAATAAAAACGAGTTAAAAGTTCGGGGTATTACAAGGGTTCAGAGTAGACCCTATATAAGTGATCGCGCCTCTATTGTGAAGGCAGTCAAAATTTTTGAATTTTCTTTTAGGTGCAGGGTTCGGAGTAGACCCTATGGAAATTATCGCGCCTCTATTATGAAGGCGGTCAAAAAGTAATCTCATGACTCTAAATGAAGTCGGGGTGGTGATAGTGCGCTTGATGAGCCATAGAGTAGGCTCACATTTGTTCTTCCATTAGGCGTTCCTAAGTTGTAATCTCTCGACCGGTCATGAACAAAATCGAGTGGACCCAGGAGAGTATAACAGAGAATAGCAAAATAACAGAATAGGGAAAGTTTTGTGGCTTAAAATGAGGTTGAGAAATATCACTAGGAAACCTTGGAGAACTTGTCTGAGAATGTAAAGTATTCCCAGTGGATTGATTTTTGAAAGAATCTAACTTAGTAGACAAATGATCTACTTGATTAGCGATTGTATGAAGAGTTTGATTGGTATAATTATTCTGCTGATATACCTTCAAAACATCTTCAACAATTACTGAAATTGTATCAAAAACCAAAATCTATCAAAACCATGGTCCATTCCTTCACTTCAAATTAATTCACAAGAAACAATGAGCATTGATTAAGAAATCTAGATCGCAAATTTTTTCAACTGATAGCCTTTTCAAATGGGACAATAAATTTGATTATTAGAGAAAGTTAAACCAAAAAATGGGGGTATGACCACATAAAATTCGCAACAAATAATTAAACAGAAAAAAGCTACAGCGGGAAATTGGAGGAAGAAAACATTAAATCCATCATATCTGGAAATGACAACTTTATGTAATTAATTGAGAGGGAGGAAATACAAGGAATGCTAGCCCAGAAATCGTAAATAATGTATCAAAAACTGAAATTTATCAAAACAATTCAAATTAGAGCAAAGACTTTGGAAAAGTTTTTTTAAAAATTAAGGCAGAAACAAAGAAAAAAAGAGGATGATGTAGTAGAGAGAAACCCGGAAAAAGGAGGAGGAGGATGTGGTGGAGAGGAAATTCGGAAAAGGTGAGACTTGAGAGGAAACTTTCGGCAAGAGGAGGAAGTAATGAATCAAACGGGAAAAGAAGAGAAAATAGGAAGAGTTTGAGCATTGTTGCTAAGATGGCAAGAGGAGGAAGTAATGAATCAAACGGGGAAAAGAAGAGAAAATAGGAAGAGTTTGAGCATTGTTGCTAAGATACAGTGAACTTCAAGTAAATGTGACTCAGGTCACTATTGATTTGCACAGTAGAAGTCTTTCCCACTTTTAAAAGGTCTAGGATTTGGAGTATAATTGGGCCAAATTCAACATATAGGTACTCTTGTTTGGGCTTAAAAGTTGGACAATAGACTTTTAGATTTTAATTTCTAACCCAAGATCCAACACTTCAAATATTTAGAAAGTTGATTGAAGACATTAGTTGTTTGAATATAACTTCATCATCAACAAGTCACTTATCAAAATTATTATTGTAGAAATAACTGAGAAACCCAATTAAAAGCACATTTTAGAAAATTGTCTTAATCTTTTAAAAAAAGTAAAGTCGCTTTTTGGTTAATAAACAAGATTAGTAATAAATAAAAACGAGTTAAAAGTTCGGGGTATTACAAGGGTTCAGAGTAGACCCTATATAAGTGATCGCGCCTCTATTGTGAAGGCAGTCAAAATTTTTGAATTTTCTTTTAGGTGCAGGGTTCGGAGTAGACCCTATGGAAATTATCGCGCCTCTATTATGAAGGCGGTCAAAAAGTAATCTCATGACTCTAAATGAAGTCGGGGTGGTGATAGTGCGCTTGATGAGCCATAGAGTAGGCTCACATTTGTTCTTCCATTAGGCGTTCCTAAGTTGTAATCTCTCGACCGGTCATGAACAGAATCGAGTGGACCTTGCTTGTAAGTTTTTAGAAATGAATTTCGAAATAAGAAAATGGAAATGAGGAATGGAGAAGTGGGAAATGACACTAGTACAGAATCAACGATTTGCGTCTGCTTATTTGTGTCGTATGCGTGAAGAACTGACGCAAATGATCAGGAGCAGACTATTTGCGTCGGATTATAATCAAAGTTCGACGCAAATACCTAAAGCAAATGAATGGCAAGTGGATTTGCGTCGCATGGTCCTAGAAAGCCAATGCACATGAGTAAGAGGATTTGCGTCGAACGTGCCTTTGGTGCGATGCAAATCCTTGTATCAGGTGATTTGCGTCGGACATGAAGGATCATCCAACGCAGATGGGTAAAGAAGTTGGGTTTTTGGATCCTGGGATTTGCGTAGGACCTCAAAGCCCATCCGACGCAGATCCTTGGCCCACTTAATCATTTTTCGAGCAGAAGCCCTAAACAGTTACCTGACGCGAATTGTTGCCCAGCCGTTTTCCTTTTTCGACTCTGAAGCCCTAAATACTCATTCTCTCACTCTCAATTACACTCTCACTACTCTCCCTCTCTCTCTCTCTCTCCGGCAAATCCCTCACTCCGAACGCTTTCGAGTTCTCCGGCGAATATATCCCCTCACTCCGAACGCCAACCTCTCTCTCCGTCGCTGCAAGTGGGCTGCAGTTAGGGTGGTGTAGTGGGTTAAATTACATGATTCAATTCAAAGTTCTTCTCCAGATTTGAATAGATCGTTCAAAGATCTATTCTTTGATCATTGATTTGCGGCGGTGGTTTTTTTATTCTAAGCTTATTTTCTGCAAATTTTGATCGATTTTTTTTGGAGGTAATGGCGTTACATCTGATCTTGTTTTCTCATTTTTTTTTTCTTTCATCTATAATTTTTTGAGATCTATTTGCTTTCTTTGATTGTTTTTCATCAGACATGGTGAATCTTCCACTGCAGACTTGTTCTGGATACCGTTTTGGATCTGCATACAGTTCATTCGAGTAAGGTTTATATGTCTTTGTTTTTAAATTATATTTACTGGAGAAACTTGAAATTCATTTCAATTGACTTATTTTATATGATGATTGTGCTTTAATGCAGATCTCTACTTTGCATATGATTTCCTCTTTGTTCTCCAGCATTCTCAAATATTTAGGTCTTGTTCTCGTATTTTTGGATAAGTATAATCATTTAAGGGAGTAGTCAAGATTGATAAAAATGATTATGTTTTGTAATTTGGATCCTAAAGATGCATAATCTTGTTAAAACAAATAAGATGCAGACCTTTCTTTTTCTCTCTCTCTAATTTTCCTTTTCATTTACGATTCCATAAGCATATGTAAGGATTAAGGTGTTGAAAAATTCAAATCTCTAAACAACGCTGCTTTCAGTTGTTAATTTTGGCATCTATTATCAATTGTTTTGTTACCCATTTGTTTGACTTTAATATATCTTGTGATTAAAGCTCACTGTCAAGTTGTTGTTCTTGGGTTGTATTTCTTACTTCTATTATAAATCTGCATGATTAATTCTTTTTTCATGTGTGGTTTAGTAAGTGGAAATCAGGTGTAGTTTGTCAAGGGTGTGAATGTCGGATTTTAGGTTTTGTGGATCAATTTTTTGGATCATCATTGCCTTTATGCTCTTTGGTTCTTACTAGTTTTGTTGCTATGGTCTTCAATGTTGTTCTTTGTCTGGCATCTTGCAAGATTATCTCAAGTATTTCATTACATTAGGACACTTCATTCAATATAAGTGGACTGCATCTACAATTTTTATGTCTGCGCTTCTTGCTTCAATGGTCAGGAGCACTTGTGCTTGGTTATGTGTTTCAGTACTCCACTCTATAATCGGTTTCATTTTAAATACCACATCTTTAATGGCAAGAATTGGAGTTTTGTTCTTCGAACCTAAGCTAATAACTGTTATCTTGTTCGAGTTTTTAGTGACTGATCTGTATTTTTTTTCCAAATATAATTATAATTCTTTGTATCTGTTATCATGCTTGTAGGTGGTCACACAGCTGAGATGATTAATCTCTTGTTGGCACTCAAGGACAGGTTTATACCTAGATATTATGTAGTTGCTGCCACTGATAATATGAGTTTGCAGAAAGCTCGAACATTTGAGAGCTCCTCGAGTAATGAGGTAATTGGCCCCTCCACCTTGTTTCCACGTCTAACTTTTGTGTTGGAGGTGCATTCAAAGATTTGTGTTATGAATGTTTCCCATTGTAGTGGACTTGATTTTGAGAATAACATACTTTATAATTTTTCGTTTATGTCAAACGCTAGTGCTTATTGCTATGTTTTTATGTTGCTGGATTCATTTTTCTATAACACAAGACTTAGACTATAAGCATATACATATATTAACTGGGGGTGTGCCTTTGTTTTGGATTTATGAGCATGAAGAGAGCTAAAAGTTAGCGGTTGCTTTTGTTTGTCAGCTTTGTAGTAGGGATTCAAAATCTAATCTATTTTTTTGTTGTGTTTTTTTGTGATTTTGTTGCTTTTGGAGTTGATTCATTGTTTCTTCTCTTTATTTTCTCGTCGTGAGGATTTTTCTGATCTATGAAAAATCAATAGAGTATTTCATGGCTAAAAGGATACATATATTGCTTATGTTAATCATTCTGATGATAAAATGCTAAATTTTTGCTTAGCGTAATGGGACCTTTTGGTGATTATGAGAGCAATGATTATGACTTCAACTGCTGATGATGAAATAGAGAATGATCATGTAGCAGAGCTTGTAACAGAGATGTTATCTGCCTAAGAAATAGTAGACAATGAATGGGAGATAAATAGAATGTATGTAATAGAAGAACGAAAGGAAGGTAAGAGATTTTATGCACAAAATTCATCCTCTTATTTGTAATGCCTGTAATGACTAATGAGTGTAAGAGGTTTCTCTACTAGTGTTTTTGTATTAGATGAGATTTTGGTTAGTTTGTTGGGTTGCTGCTAGGATATGCGATCAAGCATCACTTGTCTAATGAAGTGTTATCTTTGTTGTTATATAGATATAATTGATTTTTGCCATTCTTGTAATAAAATCTTCTTGGTTTAAGTAGTATTGTGATAATTTTGAGGGATTTTGAAGAATTCTAATTTTATTTTTTTTTATTGAGAAATGAGTTATTTGCGTCGCATCCCAACAAAAGTGCGACACAAATGACTTTTTTTTTTAGTTAAAAAACAGTCATTTGTTGTGGTTGTTGACAACAACCGCAACAAATGACCTTTTTTGTTGTAAAAAACAGTCATTTGCTTCGGTTCTTTGACAACAACCGAAGCAAATGAACCTGGCAAACCTCATTTGCGTCGGACTTAAGTGTACATCCGACGCAAATAGTTCTCGAGAAGCTTGGTGTGGTGCTGGGCAGATGGAACCATTTGCGTAGCACATTCCTTCGAATCCGACGCAAATAGCTTAAGAATTGCGTCGTGTCCTCATCCGACGCAGATCTTTTACCGCACATTTGCGTCAAGGACTGTAGCATCGGACCCGTATCCGACGCAAATGATGGTATGGCATCCGACGTAAATCAACGATTCTGTACTAGTGTGAAAATGGGGAATGGGAAAATGAAAATTTGAAATGGGAAATGGAAATAGGAAATGATTTTGAAATGGAGGATTAGAAATGGTTATGGGTTTTGGACTAGTATGGGGTTGACCATGATGCTGACATGGGTCTAACTATATGCATATGTAGATATGGACTGGATTGGACTGAACTGGACTATGCAACCAAACTGGACTAGACTTTGAACTTGCAAGCAGACTAAACTCAAAAGGATTGCCTATCTGGACTTAGGGAATGTTAGCTTCGCTAGACTTAGGGGTGATTGGCTTCGCCAGCTCGATGATTTTGGTTGTTATGGATCTAAGATGGACCAGCTTCACTAGATTCAAAGGTTTTAGGCCATTATGGACTTAATTGGGATGCTATAGATGTAAGGTAGGAGTAGCTTCGCTAAACTCGGAGGACGCCTTTATGGTCTTAGGGGTGACTAGCTTCGCTAGGTCTAAAGGATGCCATTATGGTCTTAAAAGGTGAGTAGCCTCGCTAAACTAAAAGGGTGCCTTTATGGTCTTAGGGATGACTAGCTTCGCTAGGTCAAAGAGTGCCATTATGGTCTTAAAGGGTGAGTAGCTTCGCTAAACTCAGAGGGTGCCTTTATGGTCTTAGGGATGACTAGCTTTGCTAGGTCAGGGGGTGCCGTTATGGTCATAAAGGTAAGTAGTCTCGCTAAACTCAAGGGGGGCCTTTATGATCTTGGGGATGACTAGCTTCGCTAAGTCTAAAGGGTGCCGTTATGGTCTTAAAGGGTGAGTAGCCTCGCTAAACTTAAGAGGTGCCTTTATGATCTTGGGGATGACTAGCTTCGATAAGTCTAAAGGGTGCCATTATTGTCTTAAAGGGTGAGTAGCCTCGCTAAACTCAAGGGGTGCCTTTATGGTCTTGGGGATGACTAGCTTCGCTAAGTCTAAAGGGTGCCATTATGGTCTTAAAGGTGAGTAGCTTCGCTAAACTTAGGATTTGCCTTTATGGAATTTAAGAAGTGCTAGCTTCGCTAGGCTTAGAGGTTTTGAGTTTTAGAATTTGGACCTCGTCCTACATGGTTTGGAATTGGATTTGGTTAGACTTGGGGTATGAATTGGGCCTTATGTGGACCTGATTTTGGAAATAGTCCTATATTAGCTTGAAGTCAGGCCTAGAAATGCACATGGGATTGACATTGGAAATGGACTAGGTTTGGACTTAGATTGAAATGGACTGGGATTAGACTTGGATTGGGCTTGACATAGACTATGGTTCACATAAAGATGCAAATGGGCCTAGATTTTGACATGAACTAGACTTATATGGGCCTAACACTAGTGGAAAAATGCTCAAATGCTCCGGTTAAAAAGCCCACAAATGCTCCGTATTTGGCCCGTAGCAGACGTCACACGAGCATTTGGGCATTTTACAAATGCTCCGGTTGTCTGATTAACCGGAGCATTTGAGCTTCTTAACATGGATAAATGCCTCAAATGCTCCGGTTGTTAAGGCAAAACCGGGAGCATTTGAGAAAATGCTCCGGTTTTCCTTAACAATCGGAGCATTTGTGGCAAATCTAAGAATAAAAAACACCCAGAAGCTAATGGCTACACGACTGCGGCATGCGTGCTAGCAATGAGCATACTAGTGGATTAAAATTAGCGTAAGAGGATCACATTTGCTATGTACACCACAAAAACCCAACTAGCTATCGCTCCCGCATATTTTTTTATCGGTTGTCTATGTACAAGTCACAAAAAGAAACCCACCTAGCTACGCGTGCATATCATTCTTATCATTTGTCTATGTACAATCACAAAATACCAAGTGTCATCATTCATCCTATTTGAGACTTTAGAATACAAGCAAACAATATCAAAATTCATTACAAAAGGATAATATCTAAAATGGATATGCTTACTGTATCCAAGTCTAGTAACATGAAGTATGAATCATTTAAACAAGTAGAGTGAGAACAACCACCAAAATATTAAGAGGTATCCTTCAAAGATGTACCTTGCATGATGATATCTTGGAAAAGGTGGGTGTGCCTATCAATATAACAAGTAATGTAGAACTCATACATGATCACAAATATAGATTGGAAACAAGAGGAAAAGAGATACTCACCTAGCCTCAACTTTATTCCAAGTCATTGTGTCAAGGTCGAGAATATGGACATCGTACAAAAGCTTCCAGAGTATCTTCACCGCCGAACATTATCAATTTTGAGCCGCCGGTTGGCGAATCCCAAAGAGTTGATTCTTCTCATTCCTAAGTTCAAATGTACAATAAAAAATTAATTCTCCACAAGGCAAGAATAGAATTGGGGTACTCAACAGAGTACGAAAGCTCCAAGAGAAACAAAATAATTAGAATACCATATGAACAACACCGAATCTCCAGCAACGAGCCTTTTAGCACAAAGACACTCCACCCGTAGTAAGTAGGTGCCTTTGGGTTGTCTGCATAAGTAAAATCAGACATTGTTAGTTGCGAGAATATTAAAAAATCTCAAAGTAGGTCGAGTATAGGACAAGCATACAAAACATGAATCATTAAGTCCTTTGCATAAAACATTTCATAGCGGTAACATGCAACATTTCATAGTTAGCCATTGAAACATTCAAGCATATGAGAAATTATTTAAACTAGAATGAGATTTTACCAATATTAAGAAAAAAGAATCGGAACCATAAAAAATCTTCGAACTACCATTGGATTTCTTGACACAGGTGCGGGAATCTGGGATACTTACTCTTCTATCAAAAGCCTTGCTCTAAATAGAGAGCAATGTATAGAGGTTCCGAACATGCACATCATGATAAATTCTACACTCGAAATCGAATCTTGGATGTTCAACAAAATTAACATGATACTTTGAAATTAGTATATCTATTAATTCCTCACAAATTTTAGAGCAATAGCTAGGGTTTACAAGTGCTAGAGAACATAAAAAACATATAAGTTGAAAAACCTTCTTTTGGCGGGAACACATAAGTTCGCTCCAACGAAGCTTTTAGCAATAAAAACTAAAAAAAGGAAAAAATCGAATATTCTACCATCTAAAACCAATTTTGAGGAATCGGGGCAAGAAAAGTATAAAAACAGAAAAAAGTAATTGAGGAAGTAAAGTATACCTATTTTTGGGTTAATCTTTCGGTATTATAGTTGTTGTCCAATACGGGTACATGTTATGTACGATTCGGACAAAGCATCACGTAATACAAATTGGATAAATTCGGGGATAATAGGTTTTGATAAAGCAAATTCAAGTAAAGTGGCACACCTTACATGTTTCAAGATGCCTTGAATCACCCACAATATCACAACATATGATCTAACCTAAATCAAAAGCAACAAGTTTAGTACACACTCGGCATGCCAGTGGGAATATGTACGATATAGCGCCAAAAAATGGATGTTGGGCGAGGTAGAACCTAATCATTAAGGAATAGAGCATATCATCACCGATGGTCACAAATTTACAACCATAAATCAAAACAAATACGTTCCAGGTTGTAGATCTTTACCATAAAAACAGTTGATAAAGGAAGCAACGAAGGACCCACTTTTGTGAATAATTGCTCCACTTGTGGGAAAAAGTATCATTGTCTCATCAATGAACGCATTACTTCTATACCTTGTATCAGAAGAGTGACCAATTACAACTTCAATCCTAACAAATCCTTTAATGCGAGACTAAGTGGAAAATTACATTAAACATGATACGGGCCGGGGAGGAGATGTATCTAGCATTAATACCTTCTTACTTAACCTTAAGTCGATTGGCTATTGTCCCTCGAATCTCTTATCTTAAGAGACGGGCATATACTTCAACATAAATCAAAGGTTATCGAGATATTAGGACAAAATAAGCAGCAAAATACTTTAAAGTCACTCTTAATACATAAAAAATCTGAGAGAATAAAAGAACCCATGGCCAAATCAATGTGGTTTTGCTTCATACTTAAGTAGATACTTTACATATTGGCTTTTATTGCGGTTATATAGTTTCAATAAAGTCCATCGATGTGTTTGAGTCTTATAACACTTTGAGTACTATGTATGGTTTAGGTAAGACTGCAGTGACACCCATGCCATGAGTTGCTAATTTGTGTGATTGGACTTGGGACATGTGTGATGAAGTCTTAGGCAAGCTTGCTTCACGACTATGGAATGGTTGTGTCGTTGAGATTCTAAATTCACGATTAGACATTAATGATGCAAAATCTTTGCCATTTTTTGTAGTAGTGTTCATAAGAGTTGCAAAATCTTTTCAACTTTCTCTTATTATCTTGCATCGTGATTGTTTTCCTTTGTCATATGAAAGAAGAGAGAAATTGAATCATTTACATGTTTACAAACTATAGAATCAATTCCAAATTCATGATTAGGCACTTAATGATGCAACAAAAACTATTTGGCTAAGCCATACCAACATAGGTGAAGCAAGTAGCGCATACTTTCTCGTGGTAGCTCTAATATGTTGGCGTGGGATCTGGTGGGAGTGGGTTCTAGCCCACCAATAGCAAAGTTCGAGTAAGTGAGAACTTTAGCTTGCTCGGAATTCCTAATGATTCAAGATATCCTCACAAGTTTAGCTATTCATAATTAATACGAAAGCCAAGGTTCTTCTTGGGGAACCATAAACAATTGGAACGACCATGACAAGGGCAACAAGTTGTTAATATCACTTGGAAAATTAGCTTGTAATGATAGCATATACTCACTTAGAGAAACCTAGAGAGCTGGGTCGATCGTGCAAAAAAAAGGAACTTTTAGTTCTCCACTATGTAAATAAATAGCAAGCAATCAAGCAACATTCCGCGATAGCCCACCATCGACACACACAACGATACCCATAAAGGAAACATATTAGTAATCCAAAAGTTCATGAAAACACCGTAACTTATGGAACACAAACCTCTTTTATGTAATTTGAACCTCTTTTCTAGGTATCCATTGGATTTAAATAGAAGTGTCACTTGCTTTTATGCAATTTGAACCTCTTTTCTAGGTGTCCACGGGAAGAAAAGAGGAAAAAAGTAACTAAGAAACAAACCAAAACGTCGAAATGAAGCATTCTTGCGAGTAATCGGGTTGAGAAAAGAGTAGACCAAGAATGGTGTACGTTTAGTCAAACCCAAAATGTAAAACAAAAATTAAAAATCAACTAGAAAACAAATTTAAAATAAAAATGTGTACATTACATTGGCCTTAGTAAACATAAAATCCCCAACCAGGCCTTGATAGGAGCATTATTAGAGGTAGTATTATATGGATTTACGGGAAGGAAAATATATAAAACGAAAGGAAAGGTTAAAGTTCATTACTCACCCAAAAATAAGAGAAGAAACCAACCACTGGGCATAACTCTGAATTATATGTATTTAATCGTGCTCCATGTAGTCAAAAATCACACAAATCTTTTTCATTAATCAAAATATTAACGTAAAGTTTATCGCTTTGGATCAGGAAACTCCATTGTCACCTATAATTCATCTTCATATAAAATCACTGTTCTCATAAAGAACAAAAACAACTCGGTAATGAGCCATCCACTCGATACATTAAAGAAAAGAAACTAGTATATAGCTCATAGCGAAGAGGGATACGAATCCAGACACAAATCTAACTTAAGATTTTCAAGAAACATGAAAAGTGAAGCTCTATTCCATGGAATCAATATATTGATGCAAAGATGCAAACAACTAATAAGCTTAGTGAATATGTGTGTTTAAAAACACATCCTACTCTGCGACCAAAAGAAATAACTCCAACTATATTAAACTACAACACAAGCAGAGAGGGGATAAATGAAGGCCAAATATAGTTCATGGACAAAACATACGTTAGGACACTAGCACTCTAGAGTCCGAACTATTAAGATAATGTACTATGTTACTCTCACTTTTAGCGCCATACCCATGTCCAACATGCATCCTCTTAAACACGTGAATCCTTGGTATATCTCTTAAATTTAATCGGAAAAAATGTACATTCTTCGTTTCTAAATATATGCAAAACATTGACTTTCGTATCAATGGAAAATCAAGATGCAAAGTTTGGGTAACAATGGATGGTGTAGCAAATATTCTTTCATGTACTTATGGAAATGGAGAAGAAGCTTATTACAAGGGTTTGTAATAGACTTCTTTGCAAGGAGATGGAGCGTGATATGTAGAAGTGTAGAACTCTAAGTAAAATAAGTCCTTAGCGGATTGAGAAGTCTAGTGCCCCAAGGTCGCATAAAGTCTTGCATACATTTATCCTATAAATATAAAAATGAGTGCTTGTATGGATAACTCGTGGTTCCACTTCATCAAGACAATCCACCTATAAGAAGCATTAAACTAAAGATCAACAAACTCGTGTACTTTTGGGGTAGGGCTCAGCGCTCTTCTATGTGTGAAGGCTTTAAGTGAGGCATGAGTCAAGAGATGATCTCTTTGATTAGTGAGAAACAATGCTTTAAGGCAACTCGAGTTCATGAAGAAACTCAAAAAAGGTCAAGTTAGTAATAGGTTTGTTAGAGTTGTTTGGTTATTGTAGTAAAAGAGATGAGCCAAAATCCTACATGGTGAGAATTTCCTTCCTATTGTAAAAGGGTTTTTCGTTTAAATCTCTCACTTTTATATTATACAGTACCATTTTGACATTGAAGAAGAGCCATGCTTCGAGAGAATACTTGATTATTAGTACTTTGAGATGGATCGAGTTATTTTACGAGTCCAGTAAAATAGCCTCGAGGTCCTAGATGTTGGAAAGGGTAAACAACATTGATTGAGATAAGCAAGAGTTCTAACACGGACCACTAGGAGAAGAAAAGAGATGACCATTTCCAATTGTTGTTCTCCTCAATAAGTTAGACCTCCTCCTCGCCTTCCTGGCACTAAGTTCGCAAATTTCCAAGAAACATAGTGTTCGGAAAATACAAAGTCTAGTGATCGAAAATAGTAGATTCGGCTGAAGGTGAATTTTCTTCTTTTTCGAAACCCCAACAAAAGGAAAAGAAAAGGGATATGACTACATTAGTTAGTCAACAAAACAACATCTGTTGTGCTAACTTTTGTGAATTGATAAATGATAACAGGGGCCTACGGAAACAACCGAGCTTGGTCACATTATAGAATTTTAGAGTGCAATTGTGTGAGTATCTCACAAGAGTGGATTTTAACCTTTAAGACGAAGAACACTGAATAAAAAAAAGAACTCAAAATTATTTATAAACAACGTCCATAGTAGTACATTTAGAAGTGTTGGGTGTTCTAAATTGATAGGTTTTTATACACGATAATCATGGGAAGTTTAATAAAAGATAAGCGACAAGTACTACAATACTCTAACTTAGGAAATATTAAAATCGCTTCGAATTTGGCATATACCACACGAATTCGTTTGTTTCACACAATAGATGAAGAACATACAACACTATATGAATATTCGACATAGAAGCACTAAAAATCTACAACATACAAACACAAAATGAAAAATACACATAACACCAATAATAAATTGCATAAACAAATCGCATAGACAGCGATGAAGAACAACAAACGGGATCAAATATTTTCATGACCTAAATTAAAAATGTAAACCCTAACCAAATTAAATCACCGATTAGAAAAATCTCAAAAAAAAAATTCGGATAATCAATCCATAATCAAAAGAAACAAAACGGATCCGAATTGCGAAAGAAATGACGACATCTTCATATTGCTGGTGGTATAACCCATAAAAGAAGAGGTGTTGTCATTCTCCCATAATTAATGGCAAAAATCACAAAACTAGTCACAATTTACACAAAACTACTACCAAGTTTCTAATTTGGTGTATGTCATGCTAAAAGCATCCTACTAGATTAGAGTTAGATAAATGATTGGGAAATTAATTATAGTAAACCCTAGAATTATTTTGAGTAATTCGGAAAACCTAGAAATTATGATAAAATAGAACTGAAGGAGTTAGGGCAATTGAAGATACATCAAATCCGAACTGAAGGAGTATGCGGCGTTCGAGTGCGACGGTTGGTGGCCGGACTTGCGCTAGCGATCGAGCTAGGGGTTAGCCGAGTGGCCGACGAAAGCTTGAACGCGCGGGGCGATAGGGGACTTGAGCGGCGAGTTCCAATCGAACTCGGGAAGCGGTGGGGACTAGCGAAGTCTAAACTCTATTGAATACCGACTTGAGAGATGTTACGAGGCGACTTGGGAGGAAGCGGCGCGACGACGGCCCTTCGAAGATGGAGGACGGCGAGTGGGGGGGCAGGACTTGGGGGGGGCACGGGGCGGCAGGGGCGAAAATTGATAAGAGAGGGAGGCGAACTATGGGTCGATTAATTAATACTTCATTTGATTAAATTAGCTGGGGGAATTTCACCAAAAACAAAAACTACCGCTCACAATCCAAGTGCTCCGTTGATTACAGCATTTAGTTCAAATGCTCGGGTTGATTGTCCGGTTTGATGTACTCGGTTGCTAATCGAGCATTTGTGAATTTTTTTTTCTAAAATTATCACAAATGCTCGGGTTGATTAGTCAACCAAAGCATTTGATAAGTAGCAAAAGCTGTTTTTTCCACTAGTGTAAGATCGACTATAATGCTAATTGTAATCCCCCGTAAATTTATGGATTTTATAAATATTTTTTAATATATAGCTATTTATATTTTAGTATATTTTAGTATTTAAATGACTTATTTCTTCAAAGGTTGACTATTTGAAAGTCAAAGGGATTATTTTGATGATTTAAAGAAGTCAAATATTTAATTAAGGCATGCTTTGAAAAGTATTTGAAATGGTTGAAATGCTTTTTGGATTTGGAAAGGACTCTTAAATGGGTTTGAGGAACCCAAACACTCTTAGGCTTGGAAAAGGATTTATAATTCGAGCCCAATTACCTTTTCCTAAGCCCACAAGGGGAATCTATATAAACCCCATAAACCGCCAAAATTTCCCTCACAAGTTATTTTCTCTCTCCTCCTTTTTCCCCACAAATTTTCGGTCCTCCTTCCTTTCCCTCTCTTCCTTCAGTTTTCTTCCGGCGCCCCTTCCTTCCGTCGGCCGACCACCGCCGCCCAGCCGGCAGCAGCGCCGCCGATCACCGCCACCGGTCCTCTTGTTCGACGCCTTCTTTCCTCCTCTTCCTTTGCTTTGGTTAATTTCTTCCTCCTCAAGTTATTTTCAATGCAAAGTTTATATTTTTAAGTTTTGTTTTAATTTGTTTGTGCTTAAAAGTTATAATTTGATGATTTAATATTGAATCTAAGTTATATAATTTATGTAGTGAAGAAATAAAATTCAGTTTTGCATATTGAGTTTAAATTAGAGTTTTAATTATCAAAGCATGAATTTTTAGGGTTTTGAAAGTTAGAAAATCATAGTAGTTTATTATAAGTTATGAAATTTATTATCTTTATGATTTTAAGTATGTTTGAATATGTTTTATGGGAGTTTTAACTTATGATATATTGCTGGAAATATTAAGGGAGTATTATTATGGAGTTTTATGATGGATTTTAACCACTAGTGTAGTAGGTATTATGCTAGGAGGTTTAGTAATCAAGTTTTATTATGGGAAAGGTTTTTAAACATGTTTAAGAAGGGTTTAAAGTATTTTATTATTGCTGTAAATTCATAAAAGATTGATTGTGAATTTATATTGGTTGTTTTAGGCGGAAAATTCTCTCTAGACGACTTTTAAGACTGTTAAAGTGGCCTCTCAATTTATCTACACAAGGTACGTACACTATGTGTTGATTGGAGTAGTATCATGATTTTTAAGAAGGAGAATTATGTAGTATCATGTATAGGAACTATGTTGAGTTCATATAAGATTTCTATTATGTTGGATGTTGCATGTTTTATGCCGTTGTGTAAACATGTTGATTATGAGATTTATATTATGAGATTTATATCATGTTTGTGTGGAAGATTGATGCAAGCATGTTGGTTGGGAACTTTATTTTATTAATTCACATGGGGAAATTAATATATATATATTTAGTTTGGATCATGATTGATCATTGTTTCCTTTTGAGTATTTCACTACTTTATAAGGACCGAGGGCCTTATTTGGTAAGTTGATATTTTATACCTATGAAAAGTAGTTTGGTTGTTGGCTAGGTTCAACAAATAAGAAAGATTGAATTAAAGTTGGAATTAATCTTGGGTTGTTAAGTTGTATGATTACTTATCTAATCCTAAGATAAAGAAAAGTTATGATTGTTTAATGATTGTGTTATTTGTGTTGCTTGTGGGTCATAACAAGTAATAACTGGTAAATCATGTAAAGTAAAACTTGGATAGCAATAGCTTTAGACTGGTGCACGTCTGAAGTGTTGGACAATTAGGAGTTGGAGTACATGGTGGTAGCCCATGGCTTTTCATGGGACCGGATTGATCAGCGTGTCTTATTTTATTTAAAAGGTTCCTCGATATCGTAGGTCATGGGAATACGGAGTCGCGCCCGTATTTCGTCTTCCAAAGGGAAGGCTGGTTTTGGTTAGACAACTTGATCCATTGACTTTTCCATTTAAAGTAATAAGAATGTTGTTAAAGTTTAGTTCAGTAAAAGTTATCTGCAAGTTATTATGTTATTAGGATTTTTTAACTGGAATAATACAAACTTTGGCCCGTTCTCTCGCAATAATACAAACTTTTGATTATTTTTTAATAATACAAACTTTATGTCAAAATTCCTCCAGTAGGTCATGACCGGTTCCTAACTTGTTGGTGCAGGTAAAATTCATACATGGCACTCCCTAAGACACGTGTCGCTTGCTTATTGGTTGATTTTTTTAATTTTTATTTAAATTTGAAAAACAAAAAAAAACCTTTTTTTTTCTTTCTCCTTCACCCACCCCACCCCACCATGCCCAGCCTTCGGCCTTTCCCTCGGCCTCTCTCGTCTCTCTTCGTCCTCCCCCCCCGTCGAGCCCAGAACCCCACGCCCCGTCGCGAGCCCGGAACCCCACCCGTCCCCAACCCCCGCCGAAATCCCCCCCCAACCCCCGTCGAACTCGGAGCCCCGGAACCCCACGCCCCGTCTTCTCTCTCACTCTCTCTCCTCATTTTTCTGTTCTGAGAAAAACCCACTTCATTTTTGAAGATAACTTTTCTGGGTTTCCATTTTTACACTTAAAGACCTTATCTTTGCCTTAGTTTTTCAGTTTTTCTTCATCCCATTTGAGTTTATGTGGAAGTAATAGAAATGGGTTGTTGATTTTTCCTTTTTTGGGGTTAATTTTAGTGGTGGGGGTTGTTTTTGGACCCACTTGATTGAGCTTGCAAGTTTAATCCTTTAATGGAAGTAAAGAAGGGTTGTGGAAGTTGTTTACATATTTTGATTGGATTTGGTGGGTGGGGTTCATGGTGGTTGTGGCTGGGTTTTGTATATTTCGGGGGTGAGGTGGCTTCGGTGGTGGTTGTGGGGTGGTTTCAGTGGTGGTTGTGGGGTGGGGGAGGGGGGGTGGCTGGGTTTCGTGGTTTTCGAGGGTGGGGTCCGCGGGTTGCTTTCGGGGGTGATTGTGGGTTGGTTTCGGTGGTGGCGTGGGGTGGGGGGTGGGGTTTACCGGGTTTGACGGTTTTCGGTGGTGGGGACCGTGGGTTAGTTTCGGTGGGTGGTTGTGGGTTAGTTTCGGTGGGTGGTTGTGGGTTGGTTTCGGTGATGGTTGTGGGGTGGGGGGAGGGGGTGGTGGTGTGGGTTGGTTTCGGGGTGGTGGTTGTGGGGTGGGGGAGGGGCCGAGGTGGTTCGGTGGGTGGGGGGTTGGGGAGGAGGGAGAAATAAGAAATATCATTTTGTAATTTTTTTTTACCTGTTTTACATGTTACAAGTCAACTTGACCTATTGGAGGAATTTTGGCCTAAAGTTTGTATTATTAAAAAATAATCAAAAGTTTGTATTATTGCGAGAGAACGGGCCAAAGTTTGTATTATTGTGGTTAAAAAATCCATGTTATTATTTATTCCTGTTTACTATTTATTAGTATCATGTTAGGATTGTTTATTTGTTTAGTATGTAGTACTCAGCTTTGCTAATTACGTGCTTTTATTTGTGTATGTTGATCATAGCTATGCCTTATTGATCCTGTGATGACCCATTTTGGTGAGCAGTCTCTAGGGATCAATAGTGCATTGTCCATCTACAGGTTTGAAGATGATGCATCATTGGGTTCGGGATTGGAGAGCTTGTTAGACTATTTATCATACTTTAAGTTTATGCTTTTCGTAGTTGGTTTGGTTTTAAGTTTGTCTTTGACTTTGTTGGTTGGTTTTGGAGTTGACTTTGTAGTTGACTAAGTTTTTATTGATAAAGTTATTTATTATGTTTTCCGCTGCAAAATTCTGAATAAGCCGATACGTTTTCACACGGGCGATAATACTTTAATAATTCTCTATGTTTTATATTAAAAAGGTATTTTAGAAAAGAGAGAATTGTCGGGGTGTTACATTAATGAATGCATGGACTCAAATTTGGACAAGCCTAGTATGAATGCAAAATGAACTCTAATGCAAATGGGCCTAAAAATGAATGCAAATGGATTGGATTAATTGGATTGTGTTGACTGAAGGTATTTGCACTGGGCTTAGAATTTTCGAAATTCGTTTTTGAAAGGAACCCCTTGTTTTTTTATCTTTTGTTAGGAAAAGATAATGGATTAATTTTGAACAATATTTTTTGTTGAATATGTGGTATAATGATGATTAGTAAATATTTTCGAAAAAGGTAGAATAGAAGAGGGTGTAGGATTGATTTTGGAAGATGTAATTTTTTTGAAATTGGTTGAATATGGTAAGGTAGAATTGATAGGGAAGATTAGTTGGGTAGCAGGGAGAAGGTAGACATGCATGACAATTCTAACTCTACCATAACCACTTTTCTAGATGCACCTTTTTTAGGACAGACTCGACCTTGCATGAAACAACTGATTTTTTTTATGAATGCTTGAATTAGGTGAGACCCCTAGAATGACCATGATTTTACAGGAATGCAGACGGGTCGAACATAGGCTCGACCACCACGACGACTAAATCGACGAAAACCATGCGATGCACAGACTGCATGTAATACCCTCAATTTTTAAGACGATATCATTAAGATAAACGAGATACGTTAGCATACTAATCAGTACTTAATCAATTGCGTCTTTGAGGAATAAGGAAATTGTGAATAGTTCCAATGTGAAGTCTGTCGGTGAATCTGAATATTATATGTTTATCATGTGTTTATGAATGCAAATTATGAGTTAAGATAAGATTTATACGAATTACGTTAAGAACGTTGAGCATTGCTCTGAAATTTCGAGACTTCGAACTATTATCGATATTGTGTTTGAGATACTTTGTAATTATGATTTAAGGGACAAATGAGCCAAAATATCTTTATTAAGTTACAAAGCATAATTTGAGGGTTTAGTTTAAGTATAATGAAGGATTGGAGCTTAATTACATAAGGTTAAGGATTAAGTAAAAACCATAAAATTCTAGAATGCTCCTAAGCTGTGAAAAGACGATTTTGCCCTCATTACTAAACCAAAATCACGAGCTTGCCATTACCCATTCTCTATTTATATATGACCAAGGTCCCTAATTCATTTCATGAGATTTCATTCACAAAACACAACAACAACTACACAACATTCACCCCTCTTCTTCTTCGCCAGTTCTGGCGTGTTGATGGCTGCTGTTGGCAGCTTTGTTCCTTTTGATTTTAGCTCTGGATCTTGCATGCAATTGTTGTCCTAGACTCCTCAATTTGTTCTTCATCCTGGCCAAGTGTTATTTTTGAGGTATCACATCCATAGCATCAAAGAAAACTAAGAAAGGTATGATGTGGCTACACTTATGAGATTTAGTAGATTGTAAATTAGATTACCTTGGGTTAATTGCTGAATTTAATTTATGGATGTTGTAATTAAGATCTTAGAAGGTTGCTGGAAGAGATCTAAAAGTGCTTAAAGGAGATTTGATTCCTAAACACCCGAAATAAGGTACACAAGCTCCACCACCTAAACTTTGTTTCAAGCTTTGATCATGGAATTTGTTTGTGGAATTGTGAATACTTGGATTATGTTTGAATGTGTATAAAAACTGATTTGCATGTGTTTTCTTATGGAAGATATTGTGTTAAAAATCTCTTGCATGTCAAGTTCCCTAAGACTCTCTGAATAACCGAGTAAGAAAGTGGTTATCCATTCTCTTGAGCTATGCTGCCGTGACTTTCTCTGCCAAATATCTTTCTTTTCCACTCTGTTTTTCGCCTTGGTGTCTCTTGGAAGTGGTAGATCTTGAAAAGTTATTGAATTTAGACCCAAAAATCACTCCATTTGGAGTTGTACATCAAAAGTTATGCTGTCCGGAAGTTGTTGTATGCATAACAAGTTTCCTCAAAAATTCATTAGACCTTGCTATCATCTCGATGGCATCTTGATTAATGATCTTGTTTTTGGTTGAACTTTCATGATGTATCCCAGGAATATACATGTCTTGATTGTAAGATAAACCATTGCTTCATTCCCTTCATTAAACGCCACATATAACCATACTTCGTTGTGTAAAGGAATACTTAAAACCCGATTTCTCTTAGTTACTTTCCAAGTCGATTAACCCATGCTTCTTGGGTTCATTGAGTACCTTTAAAGGTTGAATACCTACTGCATGTAACTACTTATTTATTGACCTATCCAAACCCTTAGCTGAACATAAAAGTTCCGATGTAATCTCGCACGCAAACCATCATATTTTGCTACCAACACCAAAACCATGAAATAGATTATTTGAGTACTTGTGTGGCGTCATCTTTTTATATCTTAAGAACCTCTTTTGAAACCTAATCATGCTGCAATATCATGTTGATCACTTTATTAACCACTTTGGTTAACCACAATGTTTATTTTCCGAAGCTTTGTTAATAAGTCACCCTTCCGAAATGGTGGAACTTGACATAGCAAGCTTGTTTTGCGAAATTGGTTTTGATAAGTTAAAGTTTGTTATGATGGTTGAAATAATGATTATGCATAAGTTTTTAAGTAAGTTATTTGAGTATAATTATAAAGGTATATGTATTTCAGCATAAGTATTTAAGTATAAGTATTTGAGTATAAGTATTTAAGCACAAGTATTTAGTATAACTAAATTTGTATGATGATAAGTTTGTTTTATAAGGGGAAGTGAACAATATGTGTAGAGCAGGTTTGCTCAATATGTGTTTAGAGCGGGTATTGCTCCGGAGCGGGTATTGCTCCGTTATGTGGGGTCATGACCTAGAAGTCTTGCAAGCAGAAATAAGAAAGGTAGGGAGACGTCCCTCAAATGTGTGGAGTGGTGGCTTAGCCTCCATTCATGTTCCTTCCCTGGAGTTATGTTATGTTTTGTGATAAGTTTTAAGAGTATTGTTGTTCTAAGTATTGAGAATGATATGTGATATTTTGAGATAATTCTTGGAGAATTTCTCCCGCGTATGCAATGTAATTTTTATGGAAGTTAAAAGAAAGAATCAACGTATTTATGAGCAAGTATAAATGTATTTCCGAATAAGAACAAAAACCATCTCGATGCATTAATGAAATTCGCCATTCATCTCCCTCACGCATCCTAATTTGATGGTACCCACTTCTTAGATCAATCTTTGAAAACAACTGAGAACCACACAATTCATCTAGCATATCATCCAACCTTGGTATAGGAAACCGATACTTGATGGTGATATTATTAACAGCTCGGCTATCTATGCACATTCGCCAAGTTCCATCCTTCTTTGGTACTAATAAGGCTGGTACCGCACAAGGACTCATACTCTCACGCACATAACCTCTCTCCATAAGTTCATCAATTTGGCGTTGGAGCTCTCTAGTTTCCTCGGGGTTACTCCTATATGGTGGTTTATTAGGTATCACTGCCCCTGGAACTAAATCTATTTGATGCTCAATCCCTCTCATAGGTGGTAATCCCGGTGGCAAATCACTAGGAAAAACATCTCCAAATTCGTCCAACAAACGCTGCAATTCCGGATCACCTTCCTCCCTAGGCTCGCTTACTTCTTTGGGCATCAACATGAACACTACGTTCTCCTCCAACATCTCTTTCTCAAACTCCTTTCCCCTCATGCACAAGGTTGCCTTAGGTGAATTTGGTCGAGGCTTGGCTATCTTAGATGGTGGTAATGGTAGTAAAGTCTTCAACTTTCCATCCATCGAGAATTTGTACACGTTCCTTTTTCCATCATGCGTAACCCCCCTATCAAACTGCCAAGGTCTTCCCAAGAGTATATGGC
The DNA here is from genome assembly GCA_947648045.1 of Beta corolliflora. NCBI lineage: Eukaryota > Viridiplantae > Streptophyta > Magnoliopsida > Caryophyllales > Amaranthaceae > Beta > Beta corolliflora. Next base: position 119,336 of record CANSZD010001250.1, read on the forward strand.
ACGCACTCATTGGTACCACATCACACGCAATCTCATCTTGGTAGTTTCCAATGGTAAAAGCAATTAACACCCTTCTCTTCACCCTTACCTCGTTCTCGTCATCTAGCCACTTCAATCTATAAGGTCTAGGGTGCTTGGTTGTGGGTAATTGTAGTTTTTCCACCAATGCTTGCCGAGGCTACGTTTGCACAACTTCCCCCATCTATGATCAAGCTACACACCTTATCCTTCACTCCACACTTAGTGTGGAAGATGGTTTCCCTTTGCTCTTCATTCTCCGCAACAATAGTAGCATGTAGTGCTCGAAGGACTAGTATATGCGCTTCATCATCACTTTCTGGATTGCATATATCCTCTTCCTCCTCCCCATCTTCTTCCCTAGCCATCAATGCTATCTTCTCGAGCTCCTCAATCTCCTCTATGTCTCGCATAGTCATAATTCTAGCAGTAGGACAATTTGCCTTATAGTGTCCCGTAGCCTTGACACTTAAAGCACTTGACTTTGTCGACCTCCCTTCTTGCCCACCTTCTCCTTGCCTCTTTGTTTGTCGTTCTCTAATCTCCAATCTTTACTACCTTCTTTAGTCGAAGTAGGGGTAGTAGGGTTAGCCTTAAAAGCAACAAAAGGCTTGGTGTATGCTTTGGTGGTTCGCGGCTTCCTTTGTTTTTCAACCTTCATGGCTAGCTTACATGTTTCTTCAAAAGACAAGTAGGGTTGTAGTTCTACCTTGTCCGCAATTTCTTGGTCTAAGCCTCCCATGAATCTAGCCAACTTTTGGTCCTCCCTTTCTTCAATATCACACACCACTGAAAGGCGTTCAAACTCTCCTAAATAGTCCCTCACGCTCATCAACCCTTGCTTCAAAGTTGCAAACTTTATGTAGTTTTCTTGTTGATAGGTTGTAGGAACATACCGTTTTTGTAGTTTTCGTTTGAGTTCTTCCCAACTTTCTATCCTTTTCCCTTGGCGTGCCTTTTTTCTCTTCAACCCCTCATACCATAGGGCTGCGTTCTTGGTGAGTTTAAGCACGGCAATTTTGAGCTTCTTCTCTTCAGGTGTATCCTTGTATTCGAAGAATCTCTCCAAGGATCGTTCCCACTCCAAGTAACCTTCGACGTCCAACTTTCCATCAAAATCAGGCACCTCGATTTTCATGCCCCTATCATCATCCTTTTGGTGTCTAGGATCATCAGGTGGTCTCCTTGTCATGACCTCCAATCTAAGTCGTTCTAAGGCTGCTTGTATGGAGTTGTTTTGGTTTGCTAGAGCATCTAGCATCCGGTCTCTTCGCGCATCCTCTTCGCTGGTTCCCATGATTGCACTCGATTGTTTGTTTCGCTGCGACTTCGTTACTGCTCGGAACGAGCTGAAATTTTGACACCACGTAGCCTTGTATGTTGGATACACACAGAACCAAAAAAATCCAAATTCCGATGTGTCACGCGCCCTCACGCGCCGTCACAGTGACCGTAGCTCTGATATCAAACTTGATCTATATTGATTCACCAAGGCGACGACACGGTCGTGTATGACTTGATTAACCAACAAGATAGATATGTCTCCAGCAAGAAAGAACCCCTCTTAATCACTTTCGACTATATTAGTTTAGGAAAAGAAGCCCTCTTAACTTAAACTAATGATTGGTGTTTGATTGTCGCAAGAATACTCTCAAAACTCTCAAACGTGGTGTGACTTTGCAGCTTTGAACTCCCAAACTCACGGTCTATTTGCTCTCCAATTCACACGAATTTGCAAGAGTAATAACAAGTGTTTAACAAAAATCAAATCTGCTCTTCATTAATGAAATAACCGCATATTTATACTACTACTAATCCGAGTTCTATTCGAATTAGAACTACCACTACTAATCCGAGTTCTATTCGAATTAGGACTACTACTACTAATCCGATTTCTATTCGGATTACTCCACACGCCTAAGTACTTACTATATATGCATAACAAAGACTCCTAATCCAACAAGGATTAGTCACATTTAACTCCTAACAGAACTAGGAGATGCCATAAACACAAAACACCAACTCTACTCCAACCCTTGGACGCCTATCAAGGAAATGCAACAATGACCTTCATTTCTTCCAAGTTTATGAAAACCAAAGCAACGTACACCCTCCATTTCATCCTTGCTTAACATCAATTCTTGGACCCTATCTTCAGTTGAATCACTTGTACTTGCTCCTGGATCAGCTATGGTGAAGACTGGAGAGGGAGTTTCGGTTGTTGTGGAGTGAGTAGTTTAGGAAGATTAGTTATTTCAATTAAAATTAAAATTGATTAATTTGATTAGAACGAATTATAACAAGACACTTGTCCAATTAACCTATTCTAATGGTCACCAACCTGTTTCAATAGGTCATGGTTCAATATAAGCAGATTGTAATAAAAGGTCGGACTATTAAAAAATAATCAAAAGGTGGGATTAATTTGAGCGAACGGCCCAAAGGTTGGATTATTATAATTAATTTTTTCTAGAAAATATACATTGAGATGAATCTAACAAGATCTCACATGAATATGTTTTTTTCCTTAACTATAAATCACCAAAGATAAGTTAAGTAAAGTTTGTGAATAGTGTAAAAGTCAAACCGTTGCAAATAAAAAGAAACAAAGGAAGTATATTTTAGGTAAATATTTTATTAATAATTATTTGCAATTATTGATGAATATTTCATATTATTAAGAAATAAATAATAAATATATTGTATAATGGTTGTTGTGTGATGAGAGAGTAAAAGTAGTTGGATAGGATCCCCTCAAAAAAAATAAAAGTAGTTAGGTAGGAGAGAGAAAAAAAGTAGCTGGGTTGATTTTTTTTCTATTCACTAGTGAGGATGAATGTAGGAAAAGATTGTGGGAATAATATTTTTTAGAGAGAGAAAAGTGGATAATTTTTATTTAAAGATCATCATAATTGCAATTGAGAAATATATCCTAGCTTCCGTATCAATATTAGCTTGTTCTCCAGTGACTATCTTGTTTTCCTGATTGCATTAGGTTACTTCTCCTAGTAATCTACTTCCTCCCTTTTCTTTTTTCTTCCAACGTGTTATTTTAGAAAGTTGCATAATACTTCTATTATTTGTAACATTGATATTTATATATAATAGTATATAATTTCTCTTTCCCCTAGCAAGCACATAGGGGTCTTTTTTGTATCTTTCTAGCTCTCTCCTCCTAGATTATTCTTGTGTATTAGCTTTAGCATATGTTTCTTGCTAGATCAAGTACGTAATAATAGTAGTAGTTGCTGATAGAGAACTCGCTCTACTTCCATTCTTCTTCTTTTTAAAAAAATTTGTGAGAAACAACCTTTTAAATACAAGTTTTTACGAGAAACAACCTTTTTAAATAAATCTAGCAATACAAGACCTTACAAAAAAAATTGCAAGGAACAATCTTGACACATTTTCTTACATTGACCAAGTAATTTCGGTGTTGACTCATTAAACCCAAACATGTGCGTGACCTGCATCTCTTATGTTTCAACTCCATTTTCCGGTATTGACCAATTATTTTCCGCTGTTGACTCCATTAATATATGTTGGGATAATGGAAGGAAATGAGGTCGAAACACAAGAGTTGCGGGTCACGTGCCCTGCACATGTTTGGTTTTAATCAGTCAACACTAAAAAATACTTGGTCAATACTGGAAAACAGGTGAAGGTTGTAATTCGCAAAAAAAATCTAAAGTCTTTTTTTGCCAGATTTTCTTAAAAGGTTATTTGTTACAAATAATTATTTTTAAAATATTATTTCTGACAAATTTTCCTTTTTTAGTCATCATTTACAATTTCTATACTTCCACTCTTCTCTTTCTTTTATTACTATTATGTACTTTCTTTACTTCCATTCTTCTTAATATTTTGCTTTATCAGTACCAATATATTTAATTATACGGATTTTTCACCAGGTACCCCTAAGTTTTACAAATATTCACCGAGTACCCTCGCAGTTTCCAAAATGCACAAGGTGCCCCTGAGGTTTTGCAAAATAATCAGAATACCCTTAATGACTAACGGCTGTCAACTCCGTTAATCATTAAGGCTAAATCAACCAAATTAACCCCTAACTAACCTAATTAATCATGATTAACTCTAATTAAATCTAATTAACTCTAATTGAACCTTATTAACCTTAGTTAACTAAATCCCCACCCCATCCTCACCTACCAGCCACCCCAACCGGCGCCACCACCATACCAACCACCATCACCCCGAAGACCTCCCCTCCCCTTCCTCGGCCGGAAAACCTCCCCCCCGAAAACCTCCCTCCCCTTTCCCAACCCCGAAAACCTCCCCCTCTCCTTCCCCGGCCGAAAACCTCCCCTCCCTTCCCCGACCCGAAAACCTCCCCTTCCCCTTCCCCACCAGAAAACCTCATCTCAACCCTTCCCCAGACGCGAAAACCATCCCCCTCTCCTTCCCCACGTCGAAAATCGCCCCCTTCCCTTCCTCCAGCCCCCGAAAACCGCCCCCTTGTGTGGGGAAAGGGAGGGGGGAGGTCTTCTGGGGCAGGGGGGGAGGGGGAAGGTTTTCTGGGTCGGGGAAGGGAGGGGGAGGTCTTTAGGGTCTGGGGAAGGGGAGGGGGAGGTTTTCGTGGCCTGGGGAGGTTTTCGGACCGGTGAAGGAGAGGGGAGACGTTCGGCGGTGGGGAAGGGGAGGGGGACGTTTACGGTGGTTGGGGGACAGGAGGGGGAGGTTTTCTGGCCGGTGAAGGGAGGGGGGGATGTTTTCGGCGGTAGGGGAAGGGGAGGGGGACGTTTACTGGGGTTGGGGACGGGGAGGGGGAGGTTTTTGGGGTGGTGGTGGCTGGATGGGAGGCTGAGTAGGGGCTTTTAGGCCGTCGGTTGAGAATTTGGTCTTTAGGACTAACACAATTGACGGAAACTTAACGGCAGGGTCAAGTCATGTATTTTTTGAAAACCTCAGGGGCACCTTGCGTATTTTGGACACTGCGAGGGTACCCGGTGAATATTCGTAAAACTCAGGGGTACCTGATGAAAAATTCGATAATCATAAAATTTCCTATATACATGGCCTTGTTTGGTAAAGAGAGGTTTGAGAGAAAAATTAGAGGTTTCAACTCATATTAGATGATTTGACTAGTCAATCCTCTAATTTAAGTGTTTGGTAAAGAGAGCTTTGAAATAGCTAATTTGGTCCAAAAAGCTCTTTTTGAAATATGCCTTATTTGGTAAAGAGAGGTTTGGAGAAAAACTAGAGTTTTGAACTCATATTAGAGGATTTGACTAGTCAATCCTCTAATTTGAGTGTTTGGTAAAGAGAGGTTTTATTTAGCTGATTGGGCCCAAAAAGCTCTTTTTAAAAAAGTTGGGGGGATGAGTTTTTTTACATTAGAAGTTTGGGAATGAGTGGGCCAATTACATTTACGTCCTAAAGTTTCTGAAAATTATACTAATAGACAATGAAAGTACAACAATAGATTATACACATGTCCTTATTGGTCATTTTACACAATTATGTATCAATCAGCTATCAGCTACTTACCAAACACCTTTATACAAACAGCTAGTCAAATCAGTTAATACAATCAGCTAACAACTATCCGCTAATTGCCAAACAGGGTTAGGGGAGGAGATTTTTGACATTAGAGTTTTGGGGATGAGTGGGCAAATTACATTTATGTCTTAAAGTTATTCAAAATTACATTTATAAACAATAAAAAGTACAATGATGGATTATGCACATGTCCTCATTGATCATTTTGTACAATATAATAACAATCAGCTCTCATTTACTTACCAAACGCTTTCATACAAACAGCTAATACAATCAGCTAGTCAAACCAGCTGATACAATCAGTTATCAGCTATCAACTACATGCTAGTTGCCAAATAGGGCCATGGTTTTTTTAAACAATCACTAAAGTGAGGCATTAGGCATGCGTTACATTGGTCATTTGATAGTGTAGACTGTAGAAACTAGAGACAAATGATAAAGAAATAGTGAGTCTACGCTTTAAATTGGAGTATTTCAAATAGATTGCAACGCTCAATTATGGAAAATGTTGTAATGAAGACAAGTTACCTTTCTTCCGTGGAAAAAGGAAAAAAAAAATCACCTCATTATCAAAATCATTTCTATATATCTTTTGCCAACATCACGTACATTTGTCATTCAAGGCAAATAAAGTATGATTAAAATATTAACTATATACTTGGATTATAAGAGTAATAAAAAAGCAACGAACAATGTAAATCATTATGGCTATTAACTTTTTTCCACTTATCATTAAGACATGTTATTATGAATCTGCCATACCATTGGCCTACGTAAAGAACAATCAATTAAAATATGGAGAAGAATCTCAAAAAGAAAAAAAAAATCAAGTAAAACCGAAAACTTCTCCTCAACGAATCAAACGGCTCACGAACAACAAAATTAGACAAAACAAAAAGAAAACCTCCTCGACTAACTAAAGGCATACCGTATACGAAGGAACAACAAAAAACCATGACCGTTGTACTTTATTTCTAGTGTTTCTCCATCCTTAAATAACTGCTAAATCTACTTTTTGACGATCTCAGACAGAAACTTAACCATAAATTCCGTTTCTTAATAAGTGCAACAGTTTATTTCCACGCTTGTCAACGCACAACTTTGACTATTAATACCTCTAGTGGTGTATTTGTAAAAGTTATAAAAATTGATATTATGAAAACATTCATTGAAACAAATCCAACAATATTTTATATGATTATTTTTATTTTTATATATTAGTAAAAGATAATGGTTATTGGTTAGAGTGGGTAAATAGTACAAAAGTTAAAGAGTTACACTCCTCAAAAAGAAAATGAGGAAGTATTTGATTACGCGTCAATAAATATTATAATATTTTGATGTATACATAGACAATGATAAATACAAATCTATTAAAATCCCACATGAAATGGTCGACTTTAAAATCAAATGTACATGACTAATTTGGGACAGAGAAAGTAATAAATGGTCAACAATTCATCTTACGAATGACCTTTTGCTTCGTCCTAAGCTAAATTTTGCCGAAGGAAGTTAAAAAAAAAAACTGTAAAATGCGGATCGGTAAAAAGAATAAACTTCCTTAGAACAATTCACGTAAGACTTGCTCTAATCAATTTTACATTTTTTTTTTTCCGAAAAATTACCTCAGTATCTAACCCGAACCCGTCAACCTTTTTGACCCGTATTAACTCAGACCCTTTAAACAGTTTAACTAACGGATCCACACCCAACAAATCATTAGCAGAGTACTTATCAGACCGCGTAGAAATCGTAACGTGTAGTACACAAACACCTCCAGGCTTCAACGTCCGTTCAATCTCTCCGACAAACTTCTCCGGGTAAAGCGCGTGATCAAACACATTAGAGAATTCGAAGTCGAATGTATTATTCGGGAACGGTTGGCGGTGGAAATCGCCATGGATAACGAGAGGAGGACACGGTACGAGGTCGATACCAATCGAGTCTCGAACACCAACTCGAATAAGAGCTTCAACTTCTTGCCCAACACGCGCACCAATACAAAGCGCCTTAGAAGAGTTGGTTAACAAGGAAGAGTTTTTGAGGTGTGAAAAGAAGGTGGAGAAGACCCGGATTTTACGGTCCCAATCTCGGGTAGTCCAAATATGGCGTAATTTGGGGTTGAGTGTTTTGTTGAGTTGTTTTTCAATGTAGGAGTCGTAAGACGCGTAACCTGGTCGAATGCGAATACCGGGTGTGGTGGTGGTGGTGGTGGTGGGTTTGGGGGAAGAAGGGGTTGTTTGGAGAGAGAAAAGGAGGAGGAGAGGGAGGAAGAGGAAAAGAGATATGGTGAAGTAACGGAGAATTATAGGGGTGAGTTTTGAGGTTGTGGTTTGGTTGTTGGGTTTCATTTTTGCATGGTGTGTTTCAAATTTTTGTTTTTTTTTTCTAGGGATGGGGAGTGGAAAGAGAAAGATGGGTGGGAAGAGAGAGAGGGGAAGTCAACTAATGAGATTAAAGAGGGAGGATTTATAACACTTGGTGATCTATACTCATGCAAGACTTCACGTGGCACTTAATTTCTCACTCTCTTTTAAATGATTTTTTTAAAATTAAACATTACTTGTAACTTGTAAGGCTTGTTTCTATTCAAAAGGTAACTAACTAGGTCACACCTTAGAAAAAATTAATTAGATGAGTGTGAGATAACTGTAGAATTTTTATGATTAGGATAGTTTATGATAATTTTTCTGGTTTCCAAAGTTGAATTGTAAATATATATTGAAATATATACAAGACTTCTCCGTTTTAGGGTGGTATCTGCCTATCTGGTATGAACATCTCAGGAATGATATTTTTTTGGGTAAAAAGAAGGTCCAAGAGGGGAGAATAAGGGGAAATTCTTTCTAGAATGATGTGAGGATAGATATATTTCCTAATTCTATCTATCTAAAGTGTTCGTCTATAGATAATAATTCTTGGTATTATATTATATCTCTTTTGGTTTAATAATAATTCAACTTTTATCTAGATAGATATTGATCTATCATAACAAATGAGCTTTTTGAAATTTGACCCCTGACCTTCCGCCTCAATACTCTAGTCTCGTATCTCATCTCAATTCTCAACAATGATATGCATCAATAGAAAAGCCATTGTAATTGTTCCACCGTAATTTATTTATACTAATTATTATTGATAATTATTAGTTAATTATTTTAATTGTCAACTTTCTAATTAAAGCTTCTGCAGATCTTAACTTCCTCGGTTGGAGCGTAAGATCTCTTTTATGGGAGACGAAATACTAAATAGAAGTATGTTTAAGAGAATGCGTAGATGGAGCCGTACAAGCAAGTGCCTTAATTTTTATTTGGTGTAACAGGCAAGTGCCTTAATGTGTACACAATAAACTATTATTGGACAAATACTCCTATAATGGTAATAAAATATGATCAATATAGTATGTCCAGATCATAATTTAGATTCTTTAATAGAAGTTCGGAGAGCTTTTAACTCTACAACTTGCTGGATACAGAAAATCTATGATTAAAGGCTACAGAACGAATTAATTGAAATAGATTCTAGAGTATTATTATCTTAAAACGTTAGGGGGTTTGAAAGTAAGAGATAGCTCAGTGATTAGAGTTAAGAGTATGTCTCCCAATTTTAAGAGGTGTTGGGATCGATTCTCACTATTTGCAGGTTGGGATCTCCTTTATATCCCCGCCCGAATTTGTCAAGATTTTTTCTTACTAAAAAAACCATTAGCAGGCTTTGGGCCTAGAGCCGCAAATTCACCCCCAAAAATTTAGATTTGGCTTGATCACTTACTCTAAAATAGGTTTCTTTTAGAAGGAAAATCTCGATTATATGATTAGGGGTGTAAATGATGCGAGTCGAGTTCGAGTTTGGGCTAGCTGTTAACATTTCTAGTCCAGCTCAAGTTGAGTCAAGCTCACTCGAGTCGAGTTTTGACCAAGTAGATCTCGAGTAGCTTGCAAATGTCTCGTGTTAAAAGCAGCCATAAGATAGAAAATATGTCGAAGTTAGGTATTTTGTCGTAGATAATTAGGTATTCGAGTTTCTCACGAGTTTTTTAGTCGTAATCGAGTTGCTCAGTCCAATTCGCCAATATCTCGAGTCGAGCTCGAGTTTGATTCGAGCTCAGTCGAGTCGAGCTTTGACCGAGTTTTGACAGAATCGATCTCGAGTAGCTCACTAGTTGTCTCACCTCATTTACACCTCTAACAATGATGACCATCATTAACCATCCATTAAAATTAATATATATGTCCCTCCCTTCATAAACGGTCATGCGTTAGCTTTACAATTGTTCATTACATACATGTAAAATAATTGGCTAAAAAACAAAAATGATAACACGGATGATTTATATATATATATATATATGTTCAAAATCCATTTTAATTTTTAGATTTTAAATCTTTTAAACCCACTATATATGTGTAATGGTCTTATAAGAGTATGGTACTACATTAAAAAAGAAAAAGTAGGGTAAAGGTCATCGAACCCAATTCATAGCCAGTATGAGAAGAGAAATGTATTTTCTAATTTATTTTTTTTCTACCTTAATCAATTATATGAAATTGATAAGTATATTTGATACAATATAAAATCAATTTTAGAGCTCTAACCATCAGCTTACTTTATTGGCTTTATATTCAATCAATATCGTATTAGCATAGAGAAAATTTTCTCCCAATTATGACCTTTCTTTAAAAAATACATAATTAGTAAATCATATTCCATATAATCTCTTAAAATTGGCTATGCTATAAGAGCATATACAATGGTAGACAAGCTTAGACAAAGTCCTTTCTTCTCTCTCCACTAGCCCTCCTTCTTTACATTGCACATTCCACTAACTAAGGTCAACACTTGTCTTAACCCCCTATTTTTCCTCCCAATTGTGAATTTGGTTCACCCATTTCTCTTTCTTACTTAACTACTTCCTCCACTCCTATTTAATTACAACACTTCTCCTCATATAACTAGCCTTTGTATTATATGTAATTATGTATGGAAAAATAAAATCATGTAAGATCTTGTTGGATTCGTTTCAATGTGTACTTTATTGATATCTAATTTTTATAATTTTTTCCAAAACATAACTAAAGATACCAATAGTGCAAATTGTGCATTGATACGCGTAAAACTGGAAGTGTTGCAATTAAATGAGAGTGGAGGAAATATATCCCAACATATATTCTCCATCATACCCTATTATCTTATACTTCCTTCGGTTTTTTTTTTTACTTGCAAACATAGTTCATTGGCACACAATTTAAAGAGAAGATTAGAGAAGGTAAATTGACAAATAAATCAAAATAATTTAAATAGTTGTTAGAGGCTTAGAGCCTAAGAGGGATGATTTAGGATGTTAAAGTTTAAATTATTTTGATTCACTTGTCCGTCTACGGTCTACCTTCTCTAATCTTCTACTTAAACTGCGTGTCAAGAAGCTATGTTGCTAGTAAAAAGAAACAAAGGAAGTATTCTATAAATTTATATTTTAAATTATATTATTCACAAAGACCCATGGTGGATTGGTGCTAATCTCCCCCACAGTTGTGCAGTTGCCCTTAACTACTCACAAATCACAATATAAGCAACTAAAAACTACCACATCGTACATGCTCTAACAATATAAGCAATCCAAAGAGGGGAGGGGGGAGGCTTCTATCAAGATTCAAGGCAACATATAAAATAATTACTAATCCCTCCATTCTTATTAATAATTGTCATACTTGAACTTTTCACTTATGCTAATGTAAAACTTTGATTATTAATATCTTTAATTGTAAAAATCATAAAAAAAAGTTAATATTTTAAAAATACATATCCATAGTTGAGACGAATCAAACAAAAGTATAATAAAGCCTCTTTTCTCTTCATGATTAATGCACAGTTATATTTTTTACTTCCTCCGTTCCAAAATAAGTGAAACACTTCTCTCATTTATGTGAGAGCTTTTTGAGACAAGTGTTTCACTTATTTTGGAACGGAGGAAGTAATTAGAAGCAAAAACCAGTAAAATTTTGGAGAAAGCAAAACGGAAAGAAAATCACGACATTAAGGCAAAAAAAGGGTTAATTAACATAATAGTGCCAGAAAAATAAACAGAATATTACAAATACTTTCCCAGCACAATTACCCAAAAACAAAAGTAAGAAAAATATAATAATAACACTTTGGCCTTTTTAAATATAATTACCAACTTGAATTTTATTGAGACCTCATCCTGTTAAGTTGGTTCAAAGCAGGCTGCAAAATGTTGAAAAGCACCCAACCAATCGCAGGCAACACAACAAACAACAAAAGTGTCCCTCTATTATCACTTCCTCCTGCATTTTCAGCAATCTTAGCAATCTCCTCACTAGCAGCTTGGGCCTCAGGAGTATAAAACAAAAGCCCAGTAGAAGTAAGTCCACTAAGCCCAGCCCCAACAATAACAGCCTTTTCATTCCTCATCTTATTAATCTGGTTCAATGCTGGTTGTAAGATGTTAAATAGGACCCACCCAATGGCTGGGATAATGGGCAGTAAAAGGGCCAGCCCACGATTGTCACTGCCTTCAGCTATGTCAGCGAGTTGTTGGGCCGCTAAGGCTGGGTCCACTGAGCCCAAGGTGGCGAAGATGGCTCCGGCAAGTGCGGGTGCGGCGATTATTGGGCTTGGGCTGGAAGATGTTAGGCCCTTCGGAAGGTTTTGGATTGATAAGAGTGAAATGGGCTTAGGAATGGTGGGCTTTGTTGATGATAATGGGCTTGTTGTTTTGTTGGTGTTGAGGGTTAAACATTTTGTGTTGAGTACTGCCATTGTTGCCATTGTAGTAGTTGCCATTTGATGATGAGGAAGAAGAAGTGTTTTTTTTTAATGGAGAGAGAATGAAAGATGGAAAAAGAAGAGGAATGAATGATCAGGAAATGAGGTTTGTGAAGAGGAAATTTGGGGGATATAGAAGTGATGTTAGTAAGGGAGAAAATGAACCAATAGAAATGGGGTTTCTAGATTCTTCTCTTATCTCTTAGATTGTGTTGAGTGAGTTATAGACCTCATGTTGTATGACCCACACACTACTTTCTTATCACCTTGCCTCAAATATCAGCTAGTTCTTTCACTCTTTGCTGCCTTTTCTCCTTCTCAAACGAAGAGGAGTTTTTGTCTTTTTTTCTTCTTTTTTCTCTTTTTTTTTGTAAATTTGTCACTCATTTTAAAATATATTTGTGTCGTACTGTCCTATCTTAGTGATTGTTGTATTTAGTAATAACCTATTCCTAACGGTTATAAATTATAAAATATGGATTTTAGGGAAAAGTAGGGTGGGTTTTGAAAAGAGGGTAAGAAATGTGAGTGTTTGTATGTCTAATAGCTTATAAAAGTTATAAATTTTGAGTTTCTCTAATTTTTTTTTATCTTTTCTATAATATAAGCTTTGATGGTCTAAACTCTAAATACTAAAATGACAGACAATTTAAGTAGGTCAACATGAATTACCTTTTAACGCATGTTTAAATTTAGGGTAATATATTAAGGGAAATATTAGTCGTTTATCCTTGGCAAATCTAAGTAGCTAAATTAAGAGAAAATCAGGCTAGTCAAAATTAGAAGAGACAAACAAGAGGGAATTGGAGGTTTGAATACATATAAACACGAATAAAATCTTCAGTTAAGCATTCACTTCTTTTTCGCTAGAATTCATTTGATTAGTTAGTTTGGATGATGGAGAAACCAGCAACCTAGGACTAAAAAAACAAAGTAATCTAGTAAGCCATACATGCCTATTTTTTAGATGTTAGCAGGGCTCAAGGAACTCTAATTGTGGAAAGGTTGGAAGATTTAGGTAAAGAAGGTCATGGTTCCATGCTTCCAAGTAACATGTGGTGTGTTGGAATTTTGATCTATTTTACACGAGAAAGGGGGACTTTACACTAAGCGTAACTATTCCTTAGTATTGAAAGGGAAAGATTAAAAAAAAAACTTGTTTAGGGAGTGCTATAGAGTGAGTAATCCATCATGCAAAAGGTACGTGCATTAGAGTGAGTATACGTGCTTGAATACTAACTACTTAACTGAACCTCAAAACTATGCAACAAAAATTAATTAATAGAACTAATTATGTATTGAAAGAAGACCATTATTCAATATTGAAAACCAACAACTGAAAAATATAAATGACAATTGTAAACTATAGGAATGATCCTTCTCACTAGTATCCCCCATTGTGATCAATGCATATCATCAAATTGTAAAACCTGCTTGCCAGGTAAGGTCATCAGAGGGTAAAAGACAAAACAAATAATAAATAAGTAGAAATCATATCTAAGTGCTTGTTTGGTTCATCATAAGGTAAAAGGCAAACAAAAATTAAGCAAGTAGAAAGCACATAAAAGTGCTTGTTTGGTTGATCATTGGAAATAAAATATCTTATGAATTTTTAATACACATAAATGAAATTCGCTCATTAAATTCATGGGATTGGAAAATGTTATGTTGTCTTGTTATCTATAGGAAATTGTGTTGTTTGGTTATCTATACGGAAGTAGAACTTCCCATAAATTTCTACTTACTTAGAATTTATTTTCCCGATTAATAGGAAGCAAAATTTTATATGAAGTTTTATTTTCATTTTTTGTAAAATTTTTGCAAACTAAATACCAAGCTCGTTATGCACTTCCTAGAAAATGAAAATTCTATAATTACCTTATAGCTGACCAAACAAGCTCTAAGTTGCATAAAAAGTTACTTAAATATAAATTCCAAATATTTAAATTTTGAAATCAATCCTTGAATACTTGATAAAAATTATATAATATAAAATATATATTTTTATACAAACCTTTTTTTCTTTCCTGAGATTCCATGCCTAAAGTTTGCATACTCCCCAAGTTTATTCCTTGAAAATATTTCCAACAAGTAGCCTCGACTTACTTTAACAAGTAATGTGAAGATTAACAATAGCTATCGTTCTTGTCAATAATTAACATGTCGGTTGCCTCTTTATAATTTTGAAAATAAAATATCGATAACTAAGAATAATCCTTGGAAATTATCCTCCTTCAAAAGAATTATAAATCTTCAATAAAACTAAAGCCATATAAAGGCATAAATATAATAACTTGTTCATGAAGTAACTTTTTAAAAATAATAATAAAGTTGATAACAATGATTTGAATACCTCATGTCTTTTTATAGCATTTGAACATTAATTTAAAGTTCAATGATAAAAACCCCTCCATCCTCAAATAATTGTCTTGTATATTATTTTGGTTGGTCCTTATATAAATGTATTGTTACCTTAAATTGAAAATGTATGCCATACCCACTCAATCCATGTGATGCAGGATCCTCTACTATCTATCTTTCTCTGACACTCTTTCTTCACACTCATATGATGTGGGATCCTCCACTAACTCCCTCTCAACTTTATCATTTTTTATTATTCTTTTTTACTCTATTATCTCAAACGACCTACGATGTCTTACTATTTACTTTCATTAAGCGGGTCCAAACCTAAAATGACAATTAATTGAGGATGGAAGATAGTATTAAACTGTACTCATGCTCCAAATTTCATATATAAATTCAGAAACATAAAAGCATGTTCATGTAAAACTCATGCATGCAATTGATATATTAATTAAACTCATGAAAACATGCAATTTAGTCTTATTGTCTACGTGGGGTAATCATGGATTTGGCTACCTCATTGCAAAGCTTTTAGTTTTCAAAATTCGTTGTGGAAATGAAGTCGCCAACAAGTCTTTAAAGTAAGACTCATGAACCTAATTGGATTTTGGGAAATCATCATAAGGACAACTTAGGGACTTATCCAATGCAGATTTTCCTGTCATGTCATAATCGTCAATGAACCAAATATAGAGTTCGGGGTGATGATACGAATAAGATCATGAATCAAATTCGCCCATTGTTGGACTCTACTTTATATGTTTTATAAATATAGTTCTATGAAAATAAACAACCAAGCAATATGTTCATGCATCAAAAAAATTAATTTAGGTCGGTTCATTAAACATACGAAAGACTGCTTTTTAGTGACATGTTATTAGCAGTCAAAATTAATAGGAACCTAAACCAATTGTATATATTATCTGATTAGGAGTTAGAACATTTATTTGGATCTTTGTTATTAGCAATAATAAACATGTGCAGTGATGAAAGCATTAAACATGTTGGCATGCATATGAATATAATATAGAAATATATAAAGAAAAGGAACGATTAGAGAAAAATATATAAGAGAGCGTGAATTATTTTGATGATCTACATCATGAAAATTAGATTGTTAGTATAATAAGAAATAAATTGGAATTGACCCTCAGAAATTATACTTTTGTCACCTGGGTTTTGAATAATTGTCCATAGGAAGAGCAATCTTAAAGCTTGAATGGTATTGAAGTGTCTGAATTAATATGCATTTGAAATATTTAGGAATATATTTAAAGTGTTATATGGAGAGTTTTAAGAGGTACTTCGTAATATGCATGAGGGCGTAGGAAAACGCGTGAAAGCGTGTTGAAAAGTGTGTCGTAAGTAGGGATGGCAGTGGATCCCGGACCCGGCCCGGATCCGTGGACCCGGATCCGTTTTTCCGGGTCTGGATCCAAAAATTGTGGACCCGTTGGATCCGGGTCGGATCCGGGTCCACTTGTCAGATCACGGATCCGGGTCCGGATCTGTACAGTAGACCCGGACCCGGATCCGCAGATCCGTTTTTTTTAAAAAACACATTGGGCTGGCTGGGCCTCCTTGCCATTTTAATTTTAACTTCTATAATTCTAATGTCCTAATTCCTAAACTTCTAACTTCTAAGTTTGTAGCCTAAACCCTAACACTCCTACAGCTACCGTCGACCACACCACTCTCCCATTTTCCTCACTCCTACACTCGGCCACTCGCTCAGTCGATCTCCACCGTTTCTCCACCGGTTCAAGCCAAGTTCCTGCCGGTTTCACGCGATTCAAGCCAAGTTCCGGCCAGTTTCTCCACCGTTTCTCCACCGGTTCCTGCGTACGTTTCTCCACCCCTTTTTTTTTTTTCTGTTTACTTTTCGAAATTTGATATTTTTTCTTGTTATCTTTTTTCTTGTTCTCTTCTTTGATGGTATTGATGATTTTCTAGGGTTTTGATTTGGTATGATATGTTTAGGGTTTCGGTATTTGATTGAATCGACTTTGTTGTTGAAAGTTATTGTTTGTTGTGGTTGTATTGTGGTGTTTAGGGTTTTTAATTTGTTGGGAGATTTGTTTTAAGATGCTGTGTATCATTTGTTAGGGTTTTGGAAATCATTTTAATATCACAAAGTAGGTGAAAGTGCATGAAATGAGTCGGACCCGTTTTGGACCCGGATCCGCAGGATCCGTTGGATCTGGATCCGGGTCCAACTTTCTTAGACCCGGTGGATCCGGGTCGGATCTGGATCCAGGGTCTGAAAACGGATCTGGATCCGGGTCCACCTGGACCCGGTCCAGATCCGACCCGTTGCCATCTCTAGTCGTAAGTGTGATTATATGTTTGAAGTGTTAAGTGTTTAGGATTATATTTTGCAGTGTATGTAGAGAAAGTTTTGTAATATGAGGGCGTAGGAAAGTGTGTTGAGAGTGTGTAAAACCGAGTCGAGAACGAGGCTATTTGTATGAGAACAATTTCGGAAATCGCACGGAGGATAAAAAAGCTGATTTGCGCTTAGCACACGGAACATGAACTCCACGCACGGCCGTGCGCCTAGCGCATATACTTTTTGCGATTTCTGTATTTCGTTGACTATCTCGATATTGCGCGGCGCGTCCTAGTAGGGGTGTTCAGGAAAATCCGACCCGTTGACCCGACCCGTTGACCCGCAACCCGCTAAAAATAAACCGGGTGTTTTTTTCATAATTTTACTAGGTCAAGTACCCCACATGGAAAGGACAGGTCGGGTCACATACCATCTTTTTTTGACAGACGGGTACCCCGTTGCCCGAAAATAATATTTTTTTGGGTTTTTCTATATTGTATCCCTGTGGTTTTTGGTTTTCTACATTGTACCCCAACTTTTTTAACTTTCTATATTGTGCCCCTTAACTTATAAAGTGTTACACAAATTACCCTTACTAACATGTCATTAATGACGGACGTTAGGTGGGCATTAAATTTTACAGCTACCCCTTACCACTTTGTTTTACCTTTTTCTTTTGTCTTCCCACTTTCCCTCCCATTCAAATTTGATCATTCCACTTCCCTCCCCCCTCCTTGTTTTTCACTCTTTTGAAAGCGAAATTGAAGAACCCTAATTTGATTTCTGGGGATTTCTGGTGCAAACGATGATTCAAGGCGAAGTCCACTAACCTTGTTCTTTAGCTTTTGGAATTTCGACTTTAAGGAAATCGAAGGTTGTCGAAAATCGAAGCTTTGTCAGGTACCTTTCCACTCCATTCTCCTCTAAGTTCAGTTTATGGCAAACTAAAAGGTTGTTCTTTTTGTATGGTAATTTGTTTGTGTGTGAAATGTGTGGCAAAATTTCTTGCTTTAATTTTTTTAGGGTTTGTATAACTATTTCATTGTTGGATTTTAATGGCATATGTATTTTTATGATTTGCAGAATGCCTGAAAAAATTCATAAGTTGCATTATATAGGTAATTATGTTGAATTAGAAATAGATGATGTTGATAAGTGTTTGATGATAGATATAGTTAATGACATGTGTGATGAGTTCAATAAGCATGGGTTTGAACTTCCGCAGTATCATGTACTACTCAAAGATTTTCGATGATATAGATACCCATCGGTTAGTGGATGATGGTACTATGATGAAGATGTTTGGGGTGATAAATAGGAAGGAGATTGATATTTGGATTGGTGCTTTAGAGCAACCCAATTTTATATGGACTTTAGCAAAGAGGGTCAGATGTGAAAGTGGTGCTCAGGTCAACACAACTGGACCACCCTTAAGGCCCAAAAAACCAATTGAATCTCCAAGGCCCAAGCTTCCATTTAGAAGAAACCCAAAAGTAGGCAACCCAACAGTCTCTCCAACTATGACAAGCCCAAGGAGAAGCCCTAGGAATCCAATTGTTATCAACCCAAGTGAATTCCATTACACTTTTTGTAAAACTCAAGTTGACTCACCTACTCCTGTTGAACAGCAGCCCATTGACTCACCTACTCCTGTTGAACAACAGCCCATTAATGATCCCTTCCCTATCTTTACACTTGAAGAACAACAGTCCATTAACCAACCAACATAAGCTACCAACCCAACCCCTTCAAACCCACCCCCTTCAAACACAACTCCTTCAAACCCAAACACATCCCCTTCAAACCCAGCCAATTCAAACCCAAACACAACAAACACAACCCCTTCAAACCCAAACGCAACCCCTTTAAACCCATCCACTTCAAACCCAAACACAGCCCCTTCAAACACTACCCATCTTAACTGTTTGAAACCATACCCTCATGGTAGAAAAGTACCTAAAACCACTGCAAAACTTAAAGGCACCTGGACTAGGATAGAGAAACCACCCACCACCTCAGTTAGCTTACCTGTTGGTAGAGTAACTAGGATGAGAAAGCCAACCAAATGCAGGGTGTTGATCCTTCCTTGGATCTTTGTGTGGCCAAAGGTGCCAAGAAGGTACTGTGCAAGACATTTGTGCAAGAACTTTAAATCTGAGTACCCTGGACTTGTCATACACAAGATGTTTTAGGCAGTGGTTAAATCATACTCAGCTTTCAATTTCTCATTAATAAAGCTCCAAAGCACTGCTGGTCTAGGTGCAGTTCGATGGTTAAAAAATATTGGTCCCTTAGATAGGTGGACTAGGTGGAAATATGATCCCATTTTGTGCAATGATGAATGTACAAATAACTTTGTTGAGAGCGTTAACTCAACTATTGAAGCTGACAGGTGCTACCCCATACTCACTTTGCTGGAAAGTATACATAGTCATTTTTATCATTTTCATTATTTATTTACATGTTACTCCCTCCGTCCCAGAATAGTCTGAAAACTTTCCTTTTATATTTGTCCCAAATTAGTTTGAACACTTTCATTTTTGGCATGGTCCCACTATTAATATATTATTTCTTTTACATATCTTTGGCCCACACTCTACCTTTTATCAATAAAAAGTTACCCAACTTTCTCTCTCCTCTAATAAAAAATACCCCACCAACTCCTATCACATCTACTTTTTAAATAAAATAACATTTGATAACCACACTACAACTTATCACCTTCAACTACGTGTTCCAACAAATGTTCAGATCTTTTTGGGACAGAGCGAGTATGTAGTAATGTTGGTTTGGTGTTATGTAGGGGTGAGGAGAATAGCCATGGTAAGACATGCTACCAGACAACAGTTAAGTGAAATGTGGGCAGATGGAGTGTATCCTAACATCAGAGAAAAGCTAAGGGTAATTATCAAAGACTCAAGGACTTGTCATGCCTACCCATCCAGTAGAGGGAATATGAGATTCAAGATGGTAGAAGTGTATTGTCGGTTTCACTTACCAACGAGAACTTGCATACGTTGAAGATGGCAGATAAGTGGCATCCCATGCAAGCATGGAGTCATGGCCATATTGGATCTTCGGGAAGGAACCACTTAACTATGTCGGTGAGTGGTTTTCAATGTCAAGATATAGACAAGCATACGGTAGGAACATCTCACCCATCCCGCATCAAGAACAATGGCTCGAGATGGACATGCCCAAGCTTACTCCACCTGCCATGAAAAGAGGAATAGGGAGACCTTCTAGAAATAGAAGAAGGGAGGAAGGAGAGCAACAAAAGGGGAAAAGAAGCACAACAAGTTCAATGCAAAAATGCAGAGCTTTTGGGCACAACTCCAAAACTCGTAAAGGAGGTGCAAGCTGCTAGGGAGATTAGAGAGCAACGAGGGAGGTGAATTACCACCAAAGGAGGGAAAGGTGAAAAAGGGAAAGGCACTCGGCAAGAGGGAACATCTCACAAGATGAAGCCAATGATCACAATCTCATTGACTTCATAATGTCACAACAATCACAACCAGGTGAGCCGAGCAATGATCAACCATCATCAAGTCAACCCCCATCGGTCAGCCAAGGAAAGGAAAATCCACAAGGAAGACCATGAGCCAACCAGCTTAGTCTTGGTGAATCACAACCAGTTAGTCTTGGTGAAGAAGATGTCGTGCCAAAAGAAAGAAAATCATGGACATAATTTCAATGCTATCTGGATGATTTTGGGTGTATACACTCTAGTTTTTGTTTCAAACTCTATCATATTGTTGATGTCAGTGCAAAATATTTTGTTGTTGTCACTTGTTTTTGTTGGGCATAATATAATGTTGGGTTAGTTTTGTTTTTGGATTGAACATGCCTTGTTGGCAGGAATTAGAATATTACATGATTTTGGGTGTATACACATTTTGAACATTGTTGTGAAATGAAATTACCTTTTCATTAGATATGCAATTGCAATCATAGTACAACTTAATGATCCAAAACAAGACTAAACATGCAATTACTACTAATTTAACCACAAAATATCACATGCATCCCCTTCCAAAACATAAATCCAGTAAAGATCTATCTTAATAACAACCACCAAAAGGCCATACATGACTAACCCAATTTTAACAAAATCTCTCAAAAAAACACCTAGGTCAGACACTTTTGCCTTCACATCTTCAAGCTCCTGCCTTATTTGCATCAAATGACTTTGGTCAGTTTGTGAATTTGCAGCATCACCACGCAACATACCTTCTTCCCCTCTTCTCATTATGTGATTGTTGTTAAACCACACGAAATCTTCGGCAAGAATCACATTTGAAATAAGCTTTCCTTGGATTGTGTTGTGAATGTGAGATATGCAATTTCGCCAATTTTGGAGGACTACAATTACATTTTGGTGCAAAAAAATCATACTCATTTCCTGCAGCAATTGATGAAGAGTAAGAGGAAGACATTTTTTAATTTCAAGGAGATGCGAAAAATCTGATGAATCTTGGTTGCAAATTGAAATTGAAGAAGAGAGATAATTTGGGGCAAATTTAGGGGGGGGGGTGATATAAACAAACCCTAGATTTCTTGGCGGGCAAAATTAAAACAATCCAATAATCTGCAGTAAACGTATAACACTAACGGAAGGTTAACGGCAGGGGTAATTTGTGTAATACTTTATAAGTTAAGGGGCACAGTATAGAAAGCTAAAAAAGTTGGGGTACAAATGTAGAAAACCAAAAACCACAGGGGTACAATATAGAAAAACCCTATTTTTTTAAAACTTTGGCTGCTGAGTAAGTGAGGACTGCACGCTGGGCTTGGCTCAATTCATTCTCATTTGTTCAACAAGCAATCATGCTGCTCGACTGTAGTGTTTTTTTTTGAAGGGGAAGCTTGACTGTAGTGTTCTGGTCTCACTTCTCTTCGCACTTTAACTCTCCTGTTAGTGGTGTCAAAACAGGTTCTCAAACAGGTTCTGGGTATACCCACGACGAACCAGGTCAGATCCGGACATGTCAGGATTCTGACAGTCAGTGCCCCAGGTCGTGATTGGTCATATTTTGTTCATCTGGGTCGATCACATTTGAATCATGGGATTGCCGGGTGCCGGACAGGTCTGAGCGTTGCATTTACAAGTCGATCCATTCCCGGGTATGATCGCCCATGAACATTTTTTGACCGGGTTTGCGCATGTTGTATTTGGGTTTCATGTACGCTTGGGTAGAGACAAGGGTACTCGGGTTGAATCACTAATGATCTTAGTTCGATCATTGTGAAGCATCGGGTCCATTCGTTATTGAACCTCAATTCGGCTTCGGTTAATTCCGGATCGGGTCATTTTGACTTTTGTTATGGATTTTGTAAACG
Organism: Beta corolliflora; assembly: GCA_947648045.1. Classification (NCBI taxonomy): domain Eukaryota; kingdom Viridiplantae; phylum Streptophyta; class Magnoliopsida; order Caryophyllales; family Amaranthaceae; genus Beta; species Beta corolliflora. Next base: position 141,693 of record CANSZD010001250.1, read on the forward strand.
AATCATATTATTAAAAGTATTAAGATCGACATATATATACATATGTGTGTGTGCGATAAATATATGGATGATAACGAACAACTTATAAAAACACTATATTGTTCACCGTGATGTTTAGTGTATTCTCTTAATCAACTCGTAGTTGGACTAATCAACTGCGTAAACCACTCTAATATATAAATGAGTAGAACGACTCTTTATATGTTATAATATATAACCAACGACAATAATAACAAGTAAACTATCAATTACAAGGTTTATATAAATGACTCTATTATTATAAGCATTATTATTGATATATAAGTTTGTAAATAGCTATGATGATAATGATAACAATAATAATAATAATTAATAAACATAAAGCGATGATAATAATAATAATAATAATAACAATAATAATAATAACAACAGTAATAGTAACAATACTAACAAGAATAATAATAATACAAATAACAATAAGAGTAATAATAATAACAATAATAATACAAATACTAACAGTAATAGTAGCAACAATGCTAATAATAACAATAATAATAACAAACATAACGCGGTATATATGTATTATGTTGTAACTGCATATGATAAAGTATAAACAGACTATTTTATCAATATGTTTAAACATTTTAGTACTACATTGGTATCAAAATAATTGTAAAACCACTCTAATAATACTCTATTGGTTATAAATTAGTATAACAACTATTAATATGTTATAATATTATAAAAAATGACAATCATATGTTTATAACTACCTTTCATATGAGGTCTAAGTGATTATAATGAGGGTTCATATGTTGTACAATAATAATAAACATAACAACAATTTATATAAATGAGTAAAGTTACTAAATTAAGACTTAGGTTATTGGCTAATGGCTTATTTCGTTTATGTGTTACTCCAACGGAGTATATAATTAAACAATATACATTAAAGTCACTAATGATCAATCATCAAACGATTAAGTCAAATCAACTTGTGTGAACATTCGGTTACAAGTTTATCTTACTAAAATCTCAATTTCTTTGATCTTTTCTAAAATCCTAACTTGTTAAAAATCAAAATCAATAAGTTAACTGTTAACAAGGTTAATCTACTATAAGCCAATAAGTTAATAAGTACTTACTATATAATAACTTGTTAACAACCATATAGTAACTTAGCACTTAGTTTTTTTTTGAAAGAGAAATTTCATTAATTGAAGGCCAAACGGCATCTACAATAGGTATTAAAGAAAAACAAGATACAATTAAACAAGACTAAATCAAATTCGTCTTCGAAGAAACTACAATGAACCAGATCGAGCAATACAAGCTGACCCCCTTGTATTTCTTTGAATCAAGCAGCTATTGATGAGGAAGTCTATCATTCTGATATAGTTTGGGAAGAACATTCTTGATCGAGTCAGGTTGATCGCATCCGAGATTCCAATACCTTCATGTTGAGTCTCGAACTTCAACCAATGAGAATAATTTCTCATACCTAAAAACAAAAGAACCATACTCACAACTCCCATAGGGGAGAAGGAGATTTTCAAAACAGAAACTAAAGACCCCATAACAGGGTTTGAGAAAATCTCATAAAGAGAGACTAATTTATTAAACAAAACAAGAAAATGAACTAAAAGCGAAAATAATAGGGGAATGGGCTTACCATAGATGAAATCATCCATGGCAGCCCCTAATTGATGAAGAAGGGGTAGGAGAGGCTAGGGTTTGAGAGAGAGAAAAAGAGAGAGGGGGCGGCTACTTAGCACTTAGTTAGTTACTCACTCAAACCTATTAGCTCAGTAATTCACTAACTTATTAGTTGTTAATTGTTACTAAGTACAAAAATACTAATTAATAGATAATTGATAAAATGATAACATATTAGTGATATTACAAAGTTAACACAATAACAAGTATAAACAATATGACATAAGTCTAATTGTAAATGTAATTATTAAGATATTAAGTCCTAAATCCTAATATCGGGCCATCGACAATAATCGGCTAACTGTTATTGTGGTACGTCATACATGTTAGCATTAAATTAATCCCTAATCGCCGCATGTAACATGTTCACATATTTCTAATTTATAAATTTAGAATAATCATTTCTTAAACATCAATAATACTAATTTAATTTTGAAAGTTTATAATTTCTTTTAATTTATAATAATACTACTAATTTTTAAAGTTACTAAACTAATAATATTAGAATTAGAAATTTAGAATACTCAATTCAAAATAATACCAAAATACAATACTAGCTTATTAGTAGTTTAGGCCATTGATTTTAGAAAGATGAAAATCCAACCATTGATTAGGTTAGCAATCCATGTGATTGGCCACTTTCAATTCTCATTGGTCAAAAAATAATATCATGGATTATGAATTAAGACCATTGATTTGAAAAAGATCAAAATCCAACCATTGAATCCCTCCCTAACCCTAAACCCTCCCTGTTTCCTCTCATATTCGTTCCTCACTAGTCACAACCTCCCTCTTTCATCTTCCTCAATCCTCTTCCATCTTTCTCGTACATCTTCTCTCTCCCCTGACTCCTCTCACCTTCTTTCTACACCACCACCATTAGTCTTCTCACCAAAAAGTAACCAGATGTCTCACCATTGTCTTTGAACTCTATATTCATTATCGACCCAGTTTCGTCATCTTCCTGATACTCCGGTTTCACTCGCCTTACAGGCACGGACAACTTCAAACTATTGGGTTTTGTTATGTGCTTTTGTTATTGCATCTCTGTATCTGTGAATTCTGAGGACTGCCTGAGGTTTTTGGTCATTCAAAAGTCCACAATGTTTGAAACTCTAATCACATTTTTTTTCATGTACAATTATGAGATCTTCGTTGGTATGAGTTGAAAACAAGGGTGAGTGTGAGCTAGAAAAAGGGAGGAGAAATAGGATAGGGAAGCAGGCGATTTGGAAATTTGGAGAAAGGAGAAGAGGACTGAAGAAGTAGGCAAACGTGAACTGTGATAGATACAGATTCTCAGTTTTTAGATAGTATATTAGTATCATACAGAACATAGTTCATGATCTTCAGTTTTTAGATAGATACAGATGCTTGAATGTTGAACGTAAGCCTGTAGTTAGTAGGTTTTCATTTTTTATTGACACATTATGAGCCACAACTGATCCGATTTTCACCTTAAATGGGATCAATTAATGGGTAACTAATCGTAATTTTATGTTACCTTTTACTTTTGCAAAACATTCACATATATCAACTTTATAATATAATAGTGACATAGTGTAGTTATAGACTTGTAGTTATTTGGTTAGAAAATCACTTGGTCAAGTCATAAGTTATTAATCATAATGTTAAGTTAACTCTAATTTGAGTAAAATACTCGCATCTTTCAAGTTATTATACCTTATAATAATAAGTTTAATAAAAAAAATCAAAGTAAAAATAATTGACTTATGAATTCAAGTACAATTTGATCTAGATAATAATAAATTAATTTGGTTACAAAACAGTTTTGGTTGAGTTAAGTTCGATTTTTAATTAAAATCTGTCAAGTTCAACTCAATTTTTGTTCAATTTAGTTTTAGTAAAAATATTTACAACAATTGAATTTTAATAATTTTGTGGGGTTTAGTCGTTCAAATAGGTTGGTTTGAAAAATTGGATCAAATAAGGCAAATCTTATTTTATCTAGTTAACCTGAATTATAGTTGAATTCGGGTTGATCATAAACAAACTGGGTTGAACCTCATATTAATTGGGTCTAGTCGGGTTTTGTGTTAATATCTGGTTGGGATTCTGATCGGGTTCGGGGTTTGAATGCGGGTATGTGTGGTCGGGTCGGATATGATCTTTTTAGGGCTGCCGGTCGGGTGCAGGTAATCCCGAGGTCGGGTTTTCGATCGGTATGAAGATCGATCTTCTCACAAGGCCGAACAGGGTTAGTCGGGGGTAATATCAGGTTGACCCAGCGGTCAGATTTGATTCAGACACCACTATTTCCAGTCTCCACTCAGTTTAGCCTTTTAGGATTTACGATTTCGAACTCCAGTCACGAACTCCACCATAAGTCCGATACCGGTAGGTAGAAGTTCTTCATTGGCGGGCGGCAGCGACAGTTCTTCTCTCACCTCTCTATTTCTATCTTCATGTCGCTGGTCGCAACATACTGGTTTCGATCCTTTTCATTTCAATGCAGTAAATAATTCCTTTCATATTGGGAAATATGTTCCAGAACTCCAGAAGTGCTATATTAATTTCAGTATGTTGAGCTGGCAAGTGGCATGCCAAGTGCCGAAGAGAGTTTCTGTGGGATGTTTATTTGAACCTTTGGATTACATAATGTTAGACTTGTCACTTGTGTATAACAAGCTAGTGCCAAGGTTTACTTGAATGTTTGAAGAGCTACTGCAAATGCAAGTACTAATTTAAGAAGTGTCAAACTGCCAAGTTGTCGTGAATATTTTTTTTAACACAAAAAGCTGGGTACGATTAGGAATGTTGAACAATTCCACACCCAATTATGTCACCCTATATATTATTATTGGCCCGTAAGCCATATACAGAGGGAAAGGAATCAAGTAAGGGAAACATAGAGAAAGGAATCAAGAAAGAGAATGAGATTAAATTGTTTGGTAGCTTTATACAAGAAAGGGAATGAGCGGTAAGCCCACTATTTTTTATCCTCACAGAAGGACCACCAGTCCACCACACCATCTTCCTCAACACTACCTGCTCACCACCGGATCGGACTATGGCAGCAAGTCACCGACAACCACATCACCGGTGCCCCACCTTCCTTGCCTTCTCGTTTTCCGTTCAACAGCTTCCGTCGACCAACATTTTCTTTCTCTCTCTTTTGGGTGGGGTTGATACAACCGTTTTTGTTTGCTCGCCTTGTATGCGTGTTCGCCACCAACAACAGTGGTTGATGTTATTGATGACTGCATCTCTTCCTCGTCGGAGTAATTAAAGCAACCATGATATTTGAGCGTCGATGATGGGGGCTGGTGGTGGGCGTCGACGATGGAGACTGGTGGTGGGGGTCAGCTCTCGACGGTAGGGCTAATAAATGGTGGGATGGTGGTCAAGGTTGGTCAAGGTTGGCTATGTTGTAGAGGAAAATGGGGGAATGGAAAACATTAGGGGGGTTGGGGAATCAATGTAGAGGGATTTGGGGTAAACTCAAAATGAAAGAATGGGTAAAGGGAATTGCAAAACCCTCAACCAAACAACATAAAAGGGAATCAACAAAACCAATTCCCTTTCCCTTTATTGTAGGACCCTAACCAAACGCCCCCTAATAGTGTAATCGTTGGTGCCATATGGCCCCTGAGTTCGTGTATAACCCTAATTCATAACATTTTTGGCTTTAAAAAAAGTTTTTCGGAACCCCTAGCTAGCAGACTTCGAGAGTTTATAATCTTATCAAGTCTTCATCCTTTATGAGACACTATGCACCCACTTTAACTAAAGAACCTCAACTTTTGAGCAATTTGCCACACATATGTTCCTATAGATCTAATATTTCATTTAGAATTTTAATATAAGAGCATCATAATCTAGAGTCCTTAACGTTTTCCAGGTCATTGGAAAAAGATGGAGAATTTTAATAATCCAACCATATATCCAAACAGAAACATGTGAATCCTAAGATTATAATTATATTACCTTTGACAATTAGGACAATACCACTTTAATTATGATGATACACTAGAGATAAAATCACTTAAAAGCAAAAAAAAAAAAGAGAATCCTTTGTTAAGATATTACATGGTAATTTTTTTTCTTGAAAATGTAATGCTTTTGGAATATTGGCGCACATAGGAGGAGATAGGTTACATTTTGGCCAAAATAAATTAATTTTTGTTTAAACAGGGTTACTAGAGGCAGTAGTTCAATATATTGCTTTCATAAATAGAATAACTAAATAATCACTCAAGAATTGGGATGAAAGATAAAAAAAACATAATAAAAATGGTATAGGGCAATGGTACACAATATTTATATTTCGTGATATGTCCTAAAACAATAAAAAATTCAATTAGCTTGACATCTAGGTTATGAGTTGATCTATCTCGATAGTCACCAACCATTAAATTAATAATGAAGCTGAAAATATAAATGTGAGTTGAATTTAATGGCATTGGATACACATGATTTCTTATCCTTGACGTAGATTTTGCTTGCTATTTTCGATTTAATATTTTCTATATTTTAGGGTTTCAAAAAAATTTATATATTTTCACACAGTTAAATAAAGTTTACTTAATTACATTAACATTCCAAGAGTTAATAATAAAGAATTAGTGTGGAACCCTTATTCTATATCCTTCCTTATTTACCAAAAAAATTACGCACCCTTTCTCCTCATTTTTCTCTAATCAAACTAGTTTGGAAATTGAAATCTTTTTAACAATTGGATCTTGGAGTGTTAATTAGATTTTTATTACTTGATCTCTGAGAAGACTTTAAAAGTTGAGTTAAGACAAATTCTAAGGAAACTCATCCACTAAATTTGAAGATCCCGTACTTTCCTTTTCTTGCTTCACTATCTCTCACGAATGTCAGTCTTGTTTCAGCCCATTCATGTTAATGTTGTTAATGGGTAGTTATGGACCTTATGGTTAAATTGGAGGAAATGGAGTTGTCAATGTTCCAAAGAAAAAAAAAAGGAAGAAGATAGTGGTTGCGTTGTTGGGATTTTTACTGTGGGAAAGTAAATAGTAGAGAGAAAAGGGATTTTACCAATTCTAAAATAGGGAAATAAATTTAGTAGATCAATTTTTCTTATTACAATATTTAATTATTTTGCAAATGCAAAAAAGTATAAGATATTAAAATAAGAAATGGGGTTGGGAATATTTCCTAACATTCTAACTTAGGTAACTGGCATATTATCTAGCATAAATTACTCAAAAATTGGTGTTGTTGTGTAGCTGAATTTGGATTATTTAACACACACCAACAATATAGTTGGATTTATTTACATCCAAATTTCCAGATAAATAAACATAGTTTAATTTATCTAAAAATATATTGTTACTACCCTCTTTTAATATATATATCTTAACTAGTTTGGAATTTTGAAGAAAGGGAAAATCCAAGGTCAATGGGAATCAAGCAAATCCCTCTATCAAACAATATTCATAGACCTAAATTACCAAAACTAGTGTAGTGGCAAGTTAGGGTCTAACCTCAAGGAATGGTGCTTTGAATATCTAGTTCTCATGCGCATAAGCTAATTCGGAAACATGTTTTGGATTTGAGTTAAACACTACCACTATACTAAGCAATTAACAAACAAAAAGTAAGTAAAGCTAGGATATGCAAATAAGGAAAGTGGAAATTCAGATCCACTCCTAATAAGCTAAGCAATTCGATAGAAAAGAATGCACTAACAACTATCATGCAGTGACTAAATTAAATGCAATAGAAACTCAATAAATCATAAACGTAATCCCAAATTCTAAACATAGTTCTCACTACCATCTAGAAATCAAGAGCATGAATTCGAAATGAAGTATGAGTGATGTAAATCATGCACACATTCTCATGCCATACATAATCTACACCCCATGAATATGCAATCTATAGGTTGATCACTCCTAAAACATCACAATCATGAAAAAGCTATCATTTAATCAACTTAATCGCAAGATCGAAGTTACTTCATCCCTAAGTTTCTCCCATCACTCAACTTAGGGGTATCACCTTACCCCTAGCATGAAATCTACTCAGTAATCATAATCAAACTATACTAAACAAGTAAAAAAGAAAACAAAACTAAACTAAAATCCATGCTCAAACAAACAAACCAAGCATTCAAGAGGATTTCACTAGTTGATTGAAAAACAATAGAAAGTGAGCAACAAAAGAAGAACAAGTAGAGTTAAAACTATCAAACTAGACATTAAGCTAAAGACTATAGTTAAAAAAGAAAATAATGTAATAGAATATGAAGATCTTAATTGTATTGATTAAAATTTGAAGCTTTTACAAACTAAAAGATGAGTTTCTCTCTCCTCAAGGTACTCTAAAAAATCACTTTATCCTCTCTAATTTAATGTCAGATGAAGTGTAATCCTACTCTTTAAAAGTTCCTCCGTATATATAAAAACCACTAACTTAATAAAAGAAAATTAAAGAAAAGAAAAAACAAAATAAAACAATAGCTAATTCGCGTGTGGGTCGAGTAAGAAACAACTCGCAGTCAAGAAGAAACATGCCCGCAAAATGTGGGTGCTGCAAAGCACTATGGGCACAGTAAGTGGACTGCAGGAGCAGTCACGAGGAATCGCGAGCGCAGTTGAGACAGAGGCAAATCTTGAGCCACAACTATGTGGGAGATTGCGGGCACTGCCTAGTTTCACTGCGGGCGACTCAAATTGGTTGCTGGCGCATCCATCTTTGTGTCAGCTCAAAGAGTTAGGGCTTCTTCCTTGATTCCTTGGCTCTTCAAACAATGACTCGGATTTCCAACTCTCGATACCGACACAACGAAGGAAAGCTCGAAAATGCATTAGATCAATCAAAATAAAAGGAAAAACAATTAAAACTATCTAAATTGTCTAAACAATGAGAAACTCAATACTAGAGCACAAAGGGTGCAAAATGACCAAAAGCAAACTAAAGCAAACACAAACCGACTAAACGTTACCCCTAATCCTAACCTAAGAGTGCCATAAATGACACTTATAAGTAAAAAATGCAAAAATCTTGTATACCATTAATAAAGAACATGTTAGATATTATAATTCAGACAAATAATAATGTCTTATACATAAAAGGGAGAGTAAAAATGTAAAATACTTAATAAGCACCAAAACATAGTTAAGAAGTAATTATCTTAGTGTAGGAAAAAAAGTTCCAAAAAATAATATTAGTAAGTGCTAGTTTATTAGATTTATCTTAATGATACACGAAAAATCTCTTTAATAAGAAATTTCAAGTATATTTTCAGTGAAGGTAAACTTAATAATTAGCCTTAGGTGGATAAAATAAGGAGAACCATATATGGTGATTTCAACAATGATAGAAATATAACATCATTTGTGAGTATTTCTTACATTTCTATTACATTTGATTCTTATTAAGTATCTTTGTTATAATCTTGAAATAATGTTTTTTTCCAGTTGTAAATAATATAGTTTTTTATGGTAAGATCAAGAGACAATCAATCATATATTTTTTGATATTGTCTTTTGTGAAAAATCATATTTCTAACTTCTTTCTTTTACGTAAATAGTAAAACAAGATCGACTTTGAACTTTACTCAAATCTCAAGGAAATGGTTCCTTGCTTATTTATTCTTACATAAGTGATCATCACCAAATAGTATGTCCAAATCATATTGACAATATCAAAATACAAAGTGTCTAACCGGGTTGCTATAGAAGTGCACCTCATTGACAAAATAAAGTAGCTAGTAACCTTATTTAGACTAGAACGCTCCCCCAAAACTCCCAAACCCTAGAAACCCTAAGCGGCCCCCGCCGCCCCCGCAGCTCGCCGGGTGGCCGCAGGGTCGCCGGCGAGCCTGCGCAGCAGTCTTCTCCGTCACGTTCGTGTAGCGCCTTTCCCCCTCCCCGTTTACTTTGCGCCGAGTCTACTCCCTCCCCCGCGTCGCCGTTCCCCCGTTTCCCCCACCCCGCCTCCAAATCCCCCTCTTCTCGGTTGTCGCCGGTGGCCGCAAACTCGCCACCGACGGTTTCCGCGTCACCCTACCCCCTCCCCCGCTGTAGGTTAGGTTGTTTCTCCCTCCCTTTCACCGTTTTCCCATCCATTTCCCTTCCCCGTCGTTGGTCGTGGTTTCTATCATCCCCCTCCCGGTGCGTTCGGTTTTTGGTGGTGCGTTTTGGGTCGCCTCCCCGTCGCCGTTTAGTTATGTTGAGGTTATTTGGTTCTCCGCGTTGGTCATCCCCCTCCCCGTCGCCGGTCCATGGTCCCCGTCCCCGTCTTAGCGTCCCCGTTTAGTGTTGTAGCTATTATGGACTCCCCCTCCCCCTCCCCTATTTTAGTTTCGGGCTTCCCTTTTCCCTCCCCCTTGTTAGTGCTCGGGCTTCCCCTCCCCCTCCCCGTTATGGTTGTTGTCCGCAAGTCCGGTTGTTTCTTAAAAGGTGTGTTCAATCTCCGAATAATAGTAGTGTGTTGGTTTTCTCGAGTTGCTAAAGATGTTGTCGGTGGTTGGTTGTGGCCATCGACAAGTAGTTATCAGCTGGGTCGAGAATGGTGGTTCAAGGTTATAACAATAGAATATGTCGTTTTTAGGACTATATGCTGAGGAACAAGGTGCGTAAGCATGGACGATGCGATGATAGGTTTTCATGGTTGGGACGTTTGTTTTCCGATTTTGCAAATCGGAGGTGTGTATGAGAGCTTGACTTGTTCGGCTCTCTTTTTAGCTTGACATTGATATCAATTGTCTTTGTCTTGAAAACTTCAAATCTGCAGGCGGCACCCCAGTTGCAACTGGGGGTTTTCAGCACGCCCACTCCTCGCTGTTTCTCCTACTTCATGGAGAAACCTGAGATACTCTCGATCGAGAGTAATGAGTCACAATGGAATGTGACTCACCGGATCATGAGCTCAGAATCCCAAGCGATAGCGCATCGTTGGGATTGCTCATGCGGCGAGACGCGACGCCGCCGATGGTTGTTCGTTGTCCCGGATCGTGATCGTCATCCGCTTCTTCTACCACTTTCATTAGCCATCCGAGGTTTGCATCCATATATCACAGGCTCTGACCCGCGACGCCCCCCTTCCTAAGCACTTTTGTATCAGTTTTATTTACTTTTGTTTTAGGTGGTATGTACGAGCTTCTAAAGCTCCTTTAGGTTTGTTTGTTTGTATTAGTTTGGATTGTATTAGCATTAGGCTGTACTTCCTCTTTTAATTAATGTACGATTTCTCGATGTCAAAAAAAAAAAACCTTATTTAGACAATTAAGGTTCATCTTACCCCGTATATATGTGCTAATTGCATTAACATTTATAGTCCATTAATTGCTTTCTTTTTGTCGTTATCTAATTAAAATGAGTGTTAACCCTTCTAATATATGGATACATCCTTGGAACTACAAAGCAATACATCACAACTTTGATTTAATAACATTGGACCATGACTTTGGCTACGTATCTCATGTTCTAACCTTATACCAATTCTCAAACCTCTTATAATCTATATATATATCTAAAAACTAAAGCAAACTAAAGCAAACAAAAGCCATGCTGCCACATGTACTCCTCCTCTCCTTGCAAACAAATGAGACAAAGTAATCAACAAAAATGTATGGGTAAAGACTCGAACACGCAACCTCCTATTTGAAATAATAACACACTATCCAACTATTCTACCATCTCTTTTTGGTTTTCATTGGGGGAAAAACATATATATAACATACATCTAAGAAAAGCATTCTAAGATATGATAGCTTACATCCCACACAATATCCCCACAATTATTGAGGAGACCCAACATTTACATCCAATTAACTCAAAAGTTATGGCCCAGATACTTGGTAGCTCATGTGGCCCCCCAACATTGCTCAAGCAAAAGTGCAATAATACTACTACTACTAATAGTCCATCCTTCATTTGCTTGCTCCATACCCATTAAAAATCTAGATCAACCATCTAATACACACTCGGGTGACTCATCAAACCCAACATTCTTATAGAAGTAAAAAGTACGTACAACTGCTACTCTTCCTTTCATGGAAGGCAAGGACGTATTATTTTAAGTTATTTTTTTTTCTTTCTTAAAATCGCCTATATGGACAGCTTAAATTTCTTTTGAACTTGCCGCCTACATGGACTTTGTAGGAAACAAAATTATTTAAAGACAAGATAATAATTATCTTTTTAAAACAATTAAGTATAAATGTATAATATTAGTACTCATTAATCTAATGCTAATAATAGTCCTGTCCTACTTTTCAAGACTCTTATATTATCAAAAAACTCTTAATTTTTATAACCTCACTAATTAACACCACTACACTATTTAATTGCATCCGGTTATATTCTGACACATTAACCTAAATTTCAAAAATAAGATTGAATTATAATCTTTGTAATTAATTATATATTTATATATATATGTACTCTCTTGAAGTCGATGGTTATATTGATCAATAATTTATATTATAATTTACTATGTAGAAAATTTAAAAGAAACTGGAAGATTATTTCATGAGCACAATACAAGCCTGTAACTTTTTTTTTCCACTCCTCTCAAGTGTTTGATTTAACACTTCAAATTCACATTGTTAAATAACCTGGGGCATCGCCCTGGTCAACAACTAGTTCTAATCCTATAAGTCGATGCAAATTGAACTCCACAATGTAAGGATAGAAAAGAAGGTCCTCTCCACCTCAACTAAATGTGATTCTCATTAATTTGGATATAATATGTTATTAATTGCTTGTTCTCTTTATACATAACACAAATAAATTTTCAATTTTGTTGATGGTCTCCTTGTTAAGTCAGAATAATTGTTCAAGAAGAGGAAACTTTACAAATCGATGTTAAGTAACATTTGAAGGGAAAGGCAATGAAAAACCAGGATATCTTCCGGCAGATATCGTATTCTTAATAGATGAAAAACAACATCCTTTGTTCAAAAGAGTAGGCGATGACTTAGAGTTAGGAGTTGAGGACCCTTTGCTTAAAGCTCTTGTTGGTTGTAGCATCACACTACCATTATTAGGAGGTGGAAAAAGGGTTTTGAGAATTGATGATGTAATATATCCTGGGTATGAAAAGATCATCAAAGATCAAGGGATGCCTAAATCTAAGGAGGATGGACAACGAGGTGACCTACGACTCAAATTCATTGTTGATTTTCCTAAGGAACTAAGTGATGACAAGTGTTCAAAGATTTGTAATATCTTAGAAAGTTGCTATTAATATGAAATATACACCTTAGTTTCACCCTTAGTGAAAAATGAATCAAGTATATTGATTTTAATATACCTTAATGGTTTATAACTAATACTCCCTCCGTCCCGCAATATAAATGTTTGTTTTTTTACACGGTCTTCAAGATATACCATTTACCTTCAATATCTTCAATTTCGTACTAATAGAAAATCTAAAAAAGTTGATATTATGAAAGTACATATTTAGCGAACCTAACAAATCTTACATGAATATGTTTTTTTTTTTATATTAATGAGAATATTTGGTCAAAGATTTTAACGTTTGACATCAAAAGAGTAAAACAAGCACTACATTAAATAATGGGACGGAGGAAGTATCAAATTAAAAATACATATTTAACATTTTCCCATTAAAAATTATAATATTTATTTTATAATTGTAAATATTTAATATAGAAATTAAGATAAGGTGAGAATCTGGTAAAAATGGTAAAAATCAACTTAAATCACATAAGCATACGGTATGAGTCTATGAGATAGTACATTGATAAAAGAGTTGAACGCATTGGGAAATAACAACTAAGTTTAATTAGGTAAAGTCTTACATAATTGGGAAGGCTTGTGAGCAAATCCTCCCTATTTCACTTACCCTTATTTGCTTATTCAATCACTAAGGAAATAAACATTAAGATCATTATGCTTCACGCTTGTCATGACACTATTGCTTGCTTCACCTCCCTATAGTGATGGTTCCTTGAGAGGAGAAAGACACAATGAATGTCCAACTTAGCATCGATCATGATGTTTTTCCAACAACAAAATTCCACAACTACTTCGCAAAGTAAATACTTCTCAATCCTGACGAGTTAACATCCATCTTCCTTCATCTATTTATAATTATAAATTTTATAAAATTTGATTGCTTTTAAGTGCCTCTAGAGCCTCTGTATTTCAAGTTCCTAATGCTAATTATCTTAATCATATTTTGTGTACATGCTTAGTATTTCTCTTTATAATATTAGAATATTCTATTCGAATAATTCTATTAATATTAAAGAAATTTTAAATATTAAAAAAGAAATTCAAAAATATTTCTTTCAATATTCATATTGACAAGAGTATATTGAACAAATATAATTCAATTTTGAAGTATAAATAAATAAATGAAATCGTTTATTTCTGTCTTCCGCCCAATAAATCGATTTTTTATTCAAGGATTCGTTTCATTTTTTTGCGATTGGATCCAAAAAATAAATAAGGCTACATGATCCCACTAAAAGAAATACTTGTGAAACGTCACAACATTAATTCAAAAGGATAAAATTATATTCCGTTTTCCTAATTTACACATACAATATGCACATTTTGTTGCAAGACACAAATATAATAGATGTATTACAAATATTATAAAGTAAAGGATAATATAATATGTAAACTATAACAAGCTAAAAACAAAAGAGTTTGAATCTTTCATGTTTGTTCCGTTTCAAAATTTTCAAGGATATTGTTATGACAGATGTGAGGAAGAACAAATAACGAATGCAGAAAAGCAGTAAACAACACACAGATTTACGTGGTTCACCAACGGAGTGTTGGCTACGTCCATGGGCAGAGAGAGAATAATTTTATTGATCTTGAGGAAAACCATAATTACAGATTCAATTAATGACTTAATCGTCTTATAAATTAACTAGGTTAAAAACCTATTTATAAGCAAATTCGAAAACGCGTTTTCGCGTCAAACAGCTCACCGCCCGATCCGATCGGGCGGTAACACACCAACCCAAATTCGTCTCGCGCCCGATCGGGCGACCATCGCCCGAGTCGTAGCTCGCTACTACGCCCGATCGGGCGAACACGCCCGACGCCATCGGGAGCCCTGCTCCTTGAGCTCCTGCTGAGACGCTGACCCCGGCCGGTCGGGCGAGCCGACGAAGACCCCGTTTGACCAGATTCAAGACACAAATTCCTACAGATATGAGCTTGTCATAAATGGTGTGAAGACAGTAGTATTTATGTTAAGAGAATATGCGCCAGATATTGTAACTCCATATCAAGATCACAATACTTTAAAAAGAGTAATATAACAATGATTTTGTGTGTTTCTATATGATTTTACACTATCTTTACATGAGATTGATAAATAAGCCACTTAATTCAAAATCTTCACGTTATATATAACCCAATTCTACATGTCAAATACAATTTATCGACCTATTTGAGTATGATTTAACTAGCACTTTTTGCACGCTATGCGTGCGTTTTATATTAAGGTTTTTTTTTTCTCAATTAGTTATTCATCAGTGTTACAAAAAAAATTGATTCCAACAGACATTTATAATTATTTTTAAGTTTTTAAATATATTTTTCTTAAATCAATGTTTCGTTGCTTTTTTTAGTTATTTGTTCATCATTATTAAAATATGAAGTAGTATTGAGAGAAGGAAATATAAAGCAGAAAAAAGCTTGTGCTCAAATAAAGTGGAAGAATTTGTGTATCAGGTTCAATCGTTGAATATTAAAAAGTGGAAGAGTTTGATTTATATAATAGAGATTACCGAAAATTAATCAACATTTAGGTTTTAAAATATTATCAGTATAATTGTTAATATGAAATTCAAGTTTTTATTTTTTTCTTATGATTGTGTTCAATTAAGTTATATTGTCAATTTAATTTTTGATCAAAGTTTTTCACACATACTACATGTAAGAAGAGGAAATCATTCTCCTCAATTAATATTTAATTGAAATTTCAAATTCAATTACATTATTGTTAACTTGTTCAATAGTCTATGGCAAGTAGGAAGAAGAAAAGATTATTTAATATATATGACAATTTAAATTCATTAAGGGTATATCAGACTTTTGTAAGGGGGACACCATCTTCCTCCCCTTCCCTTATATAATAGAGATTAACAAAAGGTAGGGTTAAAAAAATAGATAAGAAACTCAACCAATTACTCTAACTATTATGATGTTTTATCACACACTTCTATCTAATTTGGTAAAGGGGAACAATTTAAGCCTTTGACATACAAACTGAAAGTGGCTAACCATTTGGTAATTTAATATTTTGTCTAAGAAAATGGTTATTCACAATTTGATTTACTTGTTCTATTTGAATAACTTAAATAATAAAACATCTATACTAATATATTAAAAGGCGTTCCTAAGCAAGCAACTACGCCACGTGGCGCTATCCCTTGGAGTGTTTATTTTATATAAACACGCATACAAAAAAAAAATAGAAAATGAATCTTATAAGATTTGATCCCATGACCTCAAGCTTATACACTAAAGTCTTAACCACCAGACCAAGTAATGTTTGGTGTTATATTTATAAAGTTAAATGTTAATAAATGAATATTATAATTACCCGGGGCATTGCCCGAGCCTAAAAACTAGTTACAATATAAGAATGTGAGAGACAGAATTAGAAACCTTATCTCGACACTACAAAATTAATTAAAAGTAATTAACTCGACATTTATTATATTCTAGGATAAAATTCTTTGGCTTAAACTTTACATAAACAACGGGTCAAAAAAAACTTTACATAAACAAACGCTAAGCCACATGATCGGGACAAATACCATGGTTATCTTAAAATTCGGGTTAGTTGGATGGTTTTAGTGGGTTGATGTTGGTAACCATTAAATGTACTAAGGTGTTCGATTTTTTTTATTATTATTTTTTGATCCAAAAGAGGTACAAAACCAAGAGAAAGGGAAAAACAAACTGCAAAAACAAAACCCTACCAAACAAACACACCTAAGGAGGAATTACACGAGGGACATAAACCCCTCTTACATCCTCGGCATTCTATACTACGAAGACCTACGGGAGCAGAATAATAAATAATGATAGGGAGGAGTTGAGTTACCTCCATGATTGGCAAGACAACTCGCAGCTCTATTTCCTTCTCCGCAAACATGAATGACCTTCACTTCCCAATCCTCTTGCTTGATCATCTCAATACAACTCTTGAACATATGCGAACATTCATTACGTCCACTGTCTTGGTTTTGAAGCATTTGCACGCATGCTAGATTATCAAGCTGAACTACCAGTTTATTGATTTGCAATTCCCTTGCAAGTTCAAGGCCTTCAGTCAATGCCAAAACCTCAGCCTTGAAAGTGCTACAACGGCCAAAGTTAGCCGAAATAGCAGACACTAAGACTCCATGGTGATCCCGAATTATCACACCTCCACCAGCTGTCCCCGGTGCTCCTTTAGCAGCACCATCCGAGTTTAAAGCGTACCAGTCCATCGTGGGATGCTTCCAGGCCACGTTAACCGTTTCCTTTCTTCTCACCGACGTAGCACCCAACAAAGCACTCTCCCTCTCAATGCTTCGACGGGTTTCGTTGTATCTAACATGTATAAAACCCCCAACATCACTCGGCACTTCATGGCTCCTACCAAACGTAATGCAATTACGCCGACGCCAAATCCACCAAAGAGAGATGCAAAAGAGAGTAGCCCAAACCGGAAACCCTTCTTCATATTTATGCTGGAGATTACTACAAAACCATTGCTTCAAGCTTTGATGTTAAAAGTCGCGTGTGTCTGCGGGACCCCCTAACTTTCGCCATACCATACGTGCCTTGGGACAATCTCTCAAAATCTGAAGAGTTGATTCTTCAATCCCCCCACACACATAGCATTTAGGATCCTCCACCAACCCACGTTTGAAGCGAGCTGAATTTCCAAGAATCCGGTCATGACATGCTATCCAAAGAAACGCTCGAATGCGTTGTTGCACCGGAGCAGCCCAAACTAAACTCCAACACTCTTCAAAAAATTTATTAGTTGGAAATGATAGCCATTATAATTAAGTTCAATATTCTATTTTATTAGTAGACTTAAGCACACATAGTGGTGTTACAACACCTACAAGTAATTGAACATGCATATTGCTGCTACATATAATACAATGATCAAGTTGTCAAACTAGTGGTATGTTACATCTTTATATCATTATTAGTTGCATTTAAGATGGATTTTAGATCATTTAGATTCTTAATTATTATATTCATTATTGCATTGAACCTCAAGTTTTATTTTTATGCTCCTTTTGGGTATTTTTTTAATTTTCGGTGAATATTCAAGTTTCATAATTATTTGGAATATGAGGGAGATGTGGTAGCTCAGTGGAGTACCACCCCGAATTTTAGGCCGTTGCTCAGGGTTCGAATCCTCATCCAACAATATGTTGGGGCATTTACTTCTGGGTTGTTTAGCCTTGTACCCAATCTCTGAGCTGGTGTGCCCTGCAGGCTAGTAGCTAGCCTAACAGGGGTTGGTCTTCGGACCAATTATCTTTCCTAATAAAAAAAAATTTATTTGGAGTATCATCAGTAAAACTTGATTCCTAAGAGTATTTTCGAGGAAGCTACATTACAGAAGGATCGTCATGGATAACTTCAGTTATTAATTTAAGCTAAAATAAAGAGGAAGTACTAAAAATATGATTGTGAAAAAAGAGTCCGATCCTATTCACTATTTTATCATATATTTTGGGTTTTTTTTTTTTTTACTACCTTATATAATCACAATTTTCAAAATAACCACCTTATAAGTTCATTTTTTTTTATAAATAACCACCTTATATGACTTAAATCTCTTTAAATACATGCAAATTAATAGATTTCGTCAAATAAATTATTCTTAAACAAGGGTTTAAACCTTATATAGATTCTAGTGATTAGAGGTGGAGGTGATGAAATTGTTCTTAAACCCATTTAAAGGACAAGTTCCGTGATGTAATATGTCAATTGGTAGGTATTCAAAAATATTTAGGTCATATAAGGTGGTTATTTTGAAAAACTTTGTTTTATAAGGTGGTAAAAATCAAAAAAATTTATCTTTTGATTTACTTATGATAATGAATCAATTTTAATTAATTTGAAAAATAATTTTAAGAGCTTTCCAACAATAGTTAGCACACTACACCCCCAAAGATAGATAACGTGTTATGATCTTTGGAAATTGATCTAGTTTTGTGAGCCCATATCTCCTGACTTGATAGGCCAAAGTCCTTTTTCTTACATGAGTGGCTTTTTTCAAGTCTTGCTTAAATATTCTTACACACCCAGCAAGGCCATTATTCTAGATCGACTTTGCCAATTATCGAAAAGGCGATTTTCACAGTTTTCCATTAAATTCTAATATCGGGCTTTATAGCGGGTATGGGACGAAAAATGTACTTCTATTTTATTTTTAGTCCCAAGTTTTTAAAAGTATTTTTACTCTCTAAACGCCTAGTTTAATTTATCTGCACAATGTAAGTTGAATATCTAATTTGAAGGACGGAGCACATTCTTTTTTAGAAGCACTGCAATTACAAACCCATGACTGTTTTCATCAAAATTCCGCCATTAAAGATACCAAATGGAGAAACTAATGAAAGTCAGACAACCAAATCTTCATTAGAAGCCTTGAAATAATAATCAGCATAGAAGACAATGCTATTCGAATGGACATATTCAATCGGCCAAATCAATGGAAGGTAAATCTCAACCCTCTTTTGATAATGTAATTCAAGAAGCTGGAATTGAACATGAACAAACTAAGAACAAAAGAAAATCATGAAAATATTGTTCAAATTGATATGGAATACATTCATGATGAAGTTAATTTCTAAAAATCATATGTAATTTGCTATGGAATTAGGGTAAATCCACCAACACATGTATGGAGGGTTTATTAGAAGAAATCCGGGGACAATTAATATTGTAGCAATAAAAAAGTGTTTTGTCTTATTTGACTTGATTCTATGAAAAATCAAAAGGAAATCCTTGATGGGGGTCTTCTTTCTTTTGACAATAAAACCATTATTGTTATACTTTGAAAATCTTGAAATACGTACCATGATAGATGACATCAATACTACTTCAAAATCTATTTTCAAGATTGTGAGGAAACTTGTCAAATTGGATTAAGCTATTTCTTAGAGAAATACACTCTAAAATGCAAGGATACGGTTGAAGTTGTTGTAAATCAATACCTCCCTAATTCAATTCAATATAGAGATAGTTTTCTCTCTCTAGAGTTTTGAAACTCTCTCTTCGCGGGGTTCCAGGTTTTTCTGGTCGCCATGGGCAGACCTCGTGGGTCGAAGAATTCTAAAGCTCTTGGTAAGGGAAAAGGAAAGATGACGCGGTCCAACTTCCATTGATGCGAAAAAGACGAAGTCCATGGATGAAGTGTTGGGGGTGCGAATGTTGGAAATTCAAGATTCTCGCGACGATGATGAAAATGGTGAGATTCTATCCCCTAAATCCTCTTTAATTGCGTTGCAACAAAGAATCAGTAGAGAAACAAGATATTCTCTAATTGGTTGAATGTATTGAATAGTGGTGTTAAATCTGCTAATCAAGATAATAATCAATTGAATGTGGGGGTAGATAGGAGGGTTTCTTGGGCGAAAGAAATTGAAAGTGTCGATAATGTTCCTGAAATTACAGTTCCATCTAGAATTACGGAACAATCAGTTTCTGAGATTCCGGAAATAGTTTGGGATGATATAGAGGAGGAAGTCAATTTTTGGAAGTCAGCAGTTGTATGTTACATTTTGGGGGCAAACCCTCCTCAAAATGTGGTTGAGGGTTTTTTTAGGCGAATTTGGGGAAGAATGGGAATAGATAAAATTGCCATTATTGGTAATGGAATCTATATGATTAGAATGTTGAAACAGGAAGATCAGGAGAGAATTTTGGCTGGAGACCATCAATTTTTTGATGGTAAACATGTGATTATTCAAGCTTGGAAACCTGATGTGGAATGGAACAAGAAGGATGTTAAAAAGGTTCCAATATGGGTTGATTTGTACGACTTGGACCTGAGATACTGGGGTGAGAAGAGTTTGTCTAAGATTGTGGGTGTCATTGGCAAATTCATAAGAGTAGATCAGGCAACTAAGGAGAAGGAAAACCTTAAGTATGCGAAAGTTTTGATTGAGGTAGATGTTGACCAACCTTTCCCTGAAACCATACATTTTAGGAATGAGAAAGGTGTGGTGATTGAACAATATGTGTGTTATGCCTGGAAGCCTATTTGCTGCACAAGTTGTAATGGGTATGGGCACATTTCTGGTGCTTGTGTAAAGCCAAAGAAAGTGAAGAAAATCTGGGTGGTTAAATCCACTAATGGTGGAGAGCAGCAAACTACTCAGATGGTGGCTTCAAGTGTGAAGGAGAGTGGAATTGAGGTGGGTAATGAACTACAGGTAGCACCAGTTGCAGTTTATCCTAGCTTTGATTGTTCCTTTGTCTATGGATCAAATGACAAGAAGGATAGGGAAGTTTTGTGGGTTGATCTTGGGAATGTTAAGACTACAGCTCCTTGGGTTGTAATGGGTGACTTCAATGTGGTGCTGAATTTAGATGAGAGAATTAGTTCCCCTGTGAGACTTCATGAAGTGCAAGAATTCAGGAGATGTGTTTTTGACTGTGAGTTACAAGACATTAAACAAGCAGGGAGGTTTTTTACGTGGACAAATAAGCAAGAGGGGGAGAGTAGGGTCTTTACTAAAATAGATAGAGTCATGGCTAATAGTGAGTGGATGAAGACCTTTGAGAATGCAGTGGTCACTTTCCTACCAGAGGGGGAATATGACCATTGTCCAGGGATTCTTTGCATTCATAAGGAGTTGGGAGGGAAAAAACCTTCGGATTCTTTAACATGTGGGTTACGGGGCAAGGGTACTTGGAGATAGTTTAGGAAGTTTGGACTAGGCCTGTTGTGGGGTGTAAGATGTTTAAAGCTACTCAAAAACTTAGAATGCTCAAAGCTGAGTTGAAAAAGTATAATCAACATGGCTATTCTGATGTCCAAGCTCAAGCTCAGGCAGCTTACAATACAATGATTGAGTTGCAAAATAAGATGCATGTTGTTAAGGATGATGCTGCCATTACTGCTGAAAAATGTGCAATTGAACATTACAAAAGAGCTCAGAGTAACTATCTTAGTTTCCTGAAACAGAAAGCTAAGGAGAAGTGGATTGATCAGGGGGATGACAACACAAAAATCTTCCATCAATCTATTAAAGCTCGAAGAAATATGAACAAGATATATGCAATACAGGATTGTAATGGAACCTGGATGCATGAAGAGAAAGATGTGCAGACTGCTTTTGTAAACTTCTATCAAGGATTATTAGGGTATCATCCGGGATAGGTGTGAAGTGAAAAACCCGGATAATTGAGGAAGGCTTGGTATTCTCTGATGCTCAACAATCTATGCTGGATTGTAATTTCACTATTGAGGAGGTTAAACAAGTGATGATGTCCATTCCAAATGATAAGGCTCCTGGCCTTGATGGCTTCAATAGTTTTTTTTCAAGCACAGTTGGGAGGTTGTTGGGCAAGATGTGGCTGAAGCTATCTTGGATTTTTTTCACACTGGGAAGCTTCTCAAGGCTGTGAATGTGACTTCCATTACTCTCATCCCAAAAGTGAAAAGCCCTTCCACTGTAAGTGAGTTCAGGCCTATATCATGTTGTTCTGTAATATACAAATGTATCACAAAATTGTTGTGTAGTAAACTAAAACTAGTATTACCTAGTTTAGTGTCTGAGACCCAGGGTGCATTTGTTTCCAGTAGGAGTATCCTACACAATATTTTGCTCTGTCAAGACATTATTAAAATGTATACTCCTAGACAAAAACAAAAATGTTGCCTCATGAAGATAGATCTGCAAAAAGCTTACGATACTATTAGTTGGGAGTTCCTTGAAGACCTTCTACTTGCTCTGAGGTTTCCTAGGAAATTTGTGAGTCTCATTATGGTCTGTGTGAAGAGTCCCACCTTTACTCTGTTGTTGAATGGTAGCCCCACTGGTTTTTTTAATCCCAAGAGAGGTATCGGGACAAGGAGACCCATTGTCTCCTCTCCTTTTTGTGCTATGCATGGAATATTTCACCAGGATCATGTCATACATTGGGAAGCAGCCTGATTTTGCATTTCACCCAAGGTGTCAATCTCTTGCTCTTAACCATCTATGTTTTGCTGATGATGTGGTATTATTTTGTAAGGGAGATTTCAAGTCTGTTTATATGCTTCTCCAAGGTATTAAATGTTTTGCAGCTACTTTTGGGTTAAAAGTCAGCCCTGCAAAATCTGAATTCTATAGTTGTGGGTTGGATGATAGTGAAAAGAGGAGAATAATGGATTGTTCTGGGTTTAAGTTTGGGAGGCTTCCTTTTAAGTACTTGGGTGTTCCCATTAGTACTAAGAAGTTATCTCTTCCGATTTGTGAATATTTGATTGAGAAAATGGTGATCAAAATTAGGATATGGAGTACAAGACATATTTCATTTGCCGGGAGAAGAACCTTAGTGAATGCTGTCTTGCTTAGTATCTGTGTCTACTGGTCACAGATTTTCTTATTGCCTAAAGCTGTCCTGAAGCAGATCAATTCCATTTGTAGATCTTTCCTTTGGACTGGTACCTGTAATAGTCCAAGACCAGGTTATGTCAGCTGGGAAGATACTTGTAAACCAAGAAGTCATGGTGGCCTAGGTTTTAGGTCTCTGGTGCATTGGAATATGGCCATTGTGGGGAAACAGGTTTGGGCCATTGCAATGAAGGCTGATAACCTATGGGTTAAATGGATCCATGATAGGTATATCAAGGAGCGTCCATGGAGCATTTTTCATGCTCCACAAAATGCTAGTTGGGCTGTGAAACACATCTGCAAGGCTAAACAGGTTCTTTTAAGGACTTGTGGTTCAGATTGGCTATCTAAAGAGCAGTACAATACGGCTGAGATTTACAAGAAGTTATTGGATCCTGGGGTGAAATATGGGTGGTGCAACGCCATATGGAATCAATATATTCTTCCCAAATACAGTTTCGTGGGATGGCTTGCAATGCTGAACAGAATGCAGACCAGAACAAGACTTTATAATGTAGGCATATGCTCAAATGATCAATGTGTACTGTGTGAAAATGGTGCTGAAACTATAGGCCATTTATTTTTTACGTGTCAATTCAGTCAGCAAGTTTTAAGTAAAATCAAGAGCTGGTTGGGGATAAATGCTATGACTCAGTGTTTCACTCAATTGATAGAGTGGATAAAGAGAAGATCTAAGTACAGCAAGTTCAGACAACAAGTCTGTTATTCAGGAATCTTAGCTGCTGTGTATAAGGTTTGGCAAGAAAGAAATAATGCATTATGGAACCAACAAATTCGTAATGTGGATAGGGTTGTAAAGGATATTAAAGATACAGTGTTGTATAGAGTTAAAGGTAGAATTCCCATAAAGATGAAAAGTAGTGATACAGAATGGTTGTATAGACTGTGAGGGGGTGTTTGTGTTGCGCTGATTTGGCCAACTATAGGTTGTTTTTTTGTTTGGTGCTCAATATACTTACTCTTACCAAAAAAAAAAAATTCAATATAGAGATGAAAAAGGAGTGCTAGCTGTGCAAACAGTTAACTATTAAGTTAGGCCCAGAATATATCAAAATTATGAAGGAATGAGGCCTAAGGTGGAACAATAGATTCAAAAAAAAGAATCACCATAATAAAGTTTACGTTGCAAGGAATAAGAAACAACCGAACTAGGATGGATTCACAGCATTGGTGCATGGCAGACCAAAATTAAACCCTCTTGGCTCAATTATCGCTTGTTAGGTTTGATAACACTTTTGATGCATTGAAAGATGAATTTTGATGATTATATTCGACTGGAAGACATTGTTGATCCTGCACAAACATTATAAGTTCATGATAGTGAAATAGATGATGAGAGGTGGCCTCCTAGCCCTCGTGGATAATTAGGATATCAGGGGGCTAAATAGTCCTAGAAAATTGATGAGTTTAAAAAGTAATACTGCAAGTGCACGGTCTCTGTTGTTAGCAGAGACTTAGAAAATACGGGTCGATCCCACAGGGAGAGGATTTCTATCGATTTCCGCTTAATTATAATAAACAATCTCAGAAAAACGAATGTTTAATTTGACTAATAGCTAAACTAGAATCAAATAATAACAAAATGTTGGTTTAATCAAAAAATTAAAAGTCTAGGGCATACGTTCGGTCCACCATGCTCATACCATTCAAAGAATACAAATCAATTCAATAACAAATAAACTAGAGGGTGAGTAATTAAAGAAATGGTTTATCCTTCGGTCGGGTATTAACACTTTCAATTCAACCTATGCAGTACGATCTAGGGGTGTTCATAACCGGGTACCCGGCTTTTCGGGTACCCGGATATGCGGGTACCCGCATACCCGGGTACTTGAAAAGCCGGCCATGACCCGACCCGTAAAAACCGGGTACCCGGTTATCGGGTACCCGGTTTTCCCGGGTCGGGTCACAGGGTACCCGGTTCGCTAATCCCCCTTTTTTTTTTTAAAGCTGGATTTATTTTACATATACACAAGTTCCAATGTTCCATGCCCACTGCACTGCTCACCCAGAAACATTTCCTTCTCTTTTTTGCAACCCAACTCTGCCTCAAAACCCAATAAACGGCGTTGTTGAGCACATAAACATTGATAACCCACCATTAAAACCCGCAATTTTACTACAATTTGCCTTCTTTTTTATGGTTAGACATAAATTTGAGTGATTTCGAGGAAAATTAGAGGTAAAAGAAAGGAAATTGTCTCTGGGTTTTTGTTGCAGGAGAGAGAAATGGGTTATGGGGGTCGATAATGATGAAATTGCCATTCAATTTTGGAAAAAAAAATTGTGGGTTTTCTTTTCTGAGGTTTTTTGGGAGAAGATTTTTGAGATGGAGGAGAGGAAAGGGCAGATAAAAGAAGAGGGAGGAGAGAGAAAATGTAGGAATAGTACTGAGGGCGTGAAGCAGGGTACCGGGTATTTGAAATGGGCTGAACATTTGTGGGCCAAAACAAATTAACAAAGGGCTGGTCAGAAATGGAAAATAAAAAAAAAAAAATTCGAACTTTAGCCGGGTACCGGGTACCCGCCTTCCTAGTTTCTCCGGCCCATGACCCGACCCGGATTTCTTTGTTTTTTCCGGGTCGGGTACCCGGCCCGATATAATCCAGAAAAATCAGCTTTTGACCCGACATTTTTTGGTCGGGTCAGCGGGTTTTCGGGTCGGGTTTTTCTGAACACCCCTAGTACGATCGCTAACATATTCAGAATAGCCAATTGTAATGAAGCCTCTAAGAATATGATCTTTCAATTCTAATTCCTATTAGCAAAATAATTAACTCTTGATATTGGCCAATTACAAGAATCAAACTATTTAAAACTTATCAATTGGAATTACTCACAACTCTAATCTATAAGTCAATCAATTTCAAAGTCTAAAAATCATGGTATAAACATGGCTTCCCTCCCTTTGCCCTAGAAAAGAGACTACTCACTCATAATTGAAATAACTAAAGCAAAATCAAGAATTAACCTAGAATTCATGAATGAGAAATAATGAAAATAATAATAACACACAACAATAATAAAGAGGAAGACAATAACAAATATTAATGAAGAAGAAAACAATGGAAAAATACCTCTATAGCTTGAATTAATGGAAGAGAGTAAAAACTAGGGTTCCAAGGAAAGAGATGAAGAGAGAAACGTAATACTAGAGTTTTCTAGGAATAATAAGCATGAGAGAGAAATAAAATAAATCTCCCTTTTATATTTTCCTCTAATCTAATCTCTAGATGAGTGAAAAAAAGAAAATAAGAAAATAAACTAATAAAAGAAGTTCGATGATTGGACGACAGTAGCGACGACGACCACGAGCTCACGTCCAGCACTTAGGCGAGTCGAGGCTTGACCATTGGACGCTGGCAGGCCAGCGGGCCAGGCAGCAATGCAGTCGCAAGAGAAGAAGCAACCCGTTGGGCGCTGGTTCTCGGCTAGATTCGCAAGGTCAACTTTCGAAGGCCGTATCTCGAGTTTTAGGCATCTTCTATGGGCGAGTGACCTATCGTTGTGAAGATCTTCAAGTCTAGTTTCCAACGTAACTTGAATCACTTCAATCCGATCTGTAGAAATCAAGTTATGATTAAAAGAGTAAACATATGTCGGTTTTTATCACTTCGGAACTAATGCATTTCTTCGATTTCAACTCAAATTCACTCTCGAGAGATATGCCGCGATCCTCATGGAAGATACTTCACTTAATATGATCATAAGGAATAAGAGAAGCATCCACGAACATAAATTCATCGATCAAAAGCTGCCATTCATCAACTCCCATTACAAGAATTATCCAATTCATCCAAAATCGCTTTGAAAGCGTCCAAATAGCTATGAAACTACCTGAAACATTAAGAAAACCACAAACGAAGCGTAGTAAAGTACAAATAGATAATTCATGCTAATGACACCTAAAATGCAACTATATGAACTAATATGCTCTAGTAATGCAACCTAAAAATGCCTAAAAACTATATACAAAAATGACTCATAAAAAATAACGTCAACTGGTGAATTTGCTTTTCTCGCCACAATATTATACTATTGGGCCTCCTAGAAAAAAATGTAAAAGCTCCTAGATACTTTGTTTTTGGTGATGCATTACAACTACCAATGCATGGCATAAGAATGGAAGAATTATAGTTGCTTGGTTACCAAATATTTTCCACATAAATATCCTTCACTTCACTAGTCAACTTGTCCACTGCAAAAGTCAAGCTTTCAGTGGGGGTATTGATTTTGTTTCAATGTCATATATCATCAAAATGATACTATCGGAAGAAGTTTAATGTGGAAGGAAATTTTTTAGATAACAAATCATCATACAAGGGCTTGGATTCGAATGCTTCACTTAACGCATTGATTAATCAGAAAAGTAGAGGTCTGGAGACTCGAAATGAAGGTTTGCAGGATAAGGGTTGAAGGGAGGTTTGTAAGTTTCTTTTTTTATTTTAATTTGAAATGGAAGTTTGAAAGTGTATGAAAAAGTCAAAGATAAGGGTTATGTCCTTTTGATTATGTAATGGAGGTTGATTTTGGAATTCAAATGTGAGATGATGAAGGTATGGTTAATGGATTATGCTGGAAAGGTTTGGATGAGGGGTAAAAACTTGTGTGCGAGTCCCCAACTTGCCTCTAACTCCTATTTGTTTTTCTTTCATTTTCATTTTTTATATCATTTTTACCTAGACTTGCAACGAGGCTTGCACACACGTTTTTGTAGTTAGAGATTTATGAATTTTTTGGGAAAGGATGGAAGGGGGAGGGAAAAGAAGGCCCTAGTCCTAAGAATGGTTTTGAATTGTAGATCAATAAATACCAATTTGATTTGAGTTTCATCATTGAATTTGAATCATTCAAACAATGTAGACCAAACGGTTAAATGGAGAAAATGCAATTATTTTATGGATTTAAAAGAAAAGGAACATAAATTAGAAGATGTGAGATCCTAAGATGACATGGACTCAATAGGAAAGGAAAGAAGTTGGATAGGGGAGGGACTCTTCGGCTCGACCTAGCTAGATGCAAGAAAGAAAAAAAACTACTCTTGTGAATTCTTGGACAATCCTCTGGGGGGGCTGCCTAGTGGATTGTTGGCGATGCTAACTTTCACTATTGGAGGAACTAGAAGCCGAACATCATCAACCACGTCTTGTAATTTTTTCTCAAGAGTTCAACATTAAGATTTTAAGCATATGTTTCCCTTATGGTACTTTTAACGCAAATTTGGGTTCTACATTTTAAACCTTTCATAGGGGAAGGATCTAGGGTGGCCTCAATGAGAATGAGAGCTCCTCATATACTAAGCTTATTGAAGGCTTCTTCAAGGGTCAAACCAAAGGGTGGGGATTGTAAGTTTTTTGAGACCATTGTACCTTATAGCCCCTATTATCTAGCTAACACAACAAATAAGTTTGGTGCTTTTTGAGGTAGAAGAATTATTGTTGTTTGTCTTGGAAAAACAATTGTTGTCGTTGTAGTAACCCACGTTTTTAGAGGCCTGAACCTCGTATTTAATGAATCAGGAGCCTAAGCTTGTGCAGCTTGTGGAAGGACTCTATAGTTTGGAATCATAGGCGGTCTTCATACTTGAATTGCAAGGTGCAGATTACAATTCAAACGTGGTCCTCCTAAAAGGCCTAATAATCATCTCGAGCGACTTTTTCCCTCCAACGAGTGAGGAAGGTGATAAATTCTTTATTGTTTTTTTTGTTTGGTGATTTACGACTCGTGAAGACCAACTAGAATCTGAGTATTTGTAGCGATATTGTTTAAGGAACTCTCCTTTATTTTAACTCCAATCATTGAAGAAGGACTTTAGCAAGGTCGTTGGTAAACAAGAAAACCCCTGCTCTACCAAACAAATTTATAAGACCTAATTTACCAAATCTAGGGTAGTGTCAAGGTAGGGCCGATCCTCAAGGAATGGTGCTTAAAATAACTATTTCTTTCACGCATAAGTTAATTCAAAAGCAAATTTGGATTGAAATTAATCACTACCACTATACTTAGCAAATAATAAATCAAAGCGAGTAAATCTAAGATATGCAAAAATGAAATTGGTAGGGGAATTCGGATCCTTCCTAAGCTAAGCAATTGGATAGAAGGGAATACACTAACAGCTATCATGCAATGACTAAAAACAATAGAAGCTCAACAAATCATGAAGGTGCTCCCAAATCCTAGACCTAATTCTTACTACAATAATCTAGCATCAAGAGCATAAATTCCAAATCAAGTATGAGTGATGTAAATCATACACATATTCTTATGCCATACATGACCCACCGAAGGCATATTTTTATTGCCTACACGGAATGAATACGGAATTCACTACCTCATTGTAAAGGTTTTTGTTTTGAAAATATTTTGAAAAAAATGTCGCAAATAAGCCATTAAAGGAAGACTCATAAACCTAATTGGATATTGAAAAACCATATAGGGACATCTTATGACTTTATAATAGGTCAATGAACCAAAGATAGAGTGCGGTGATGAGGGTACAAATACAATGAGGAATCAAATTCACCCGTTGTTGGCCTCTACTTAATGCGATTCATGTCTAGTTTTACGCAGATAAATAACAATGCAATATGTTCATGTAATCTAAATATTAATCTACATTGGTTCATTAAACGGAAAAGACTAATTTTTGGTGATACTTTATTGATGCAGTTAAATTACAGGGATTCTAAATCAATTGTCGAAATTATATTATCAATCGTTAAAACATTTTTTGGGTCTTGGTTAGCAGAACTAAGCATGTGAATGGTAATGAAAACAATGAACAAAGTTGGCATGCATATGAATAATATATAATATAGAAAAAACGAAAAGGAAATATATATTAGAGAAGAATATACAAGAGAGCATGAATTCCTTTAACATCTACGTCATAAAAAGTAGATTGTTAGTATAATAAGGAATAAATTGGACTTGACCCCTCATGAATTATAACTTTGTAGCCCCGGGTCGTCTTTAACAGTCCGCCGGAGGAGCAATCTTAAAGCTTTGATGAGTGATATTTATATTACTCTAAACCCCTTATTTATCCCTATATTTAACCTTTCTTTTCTATTTTACCCCTTTTATATGTTTGTTTTGCTTATATTGCACCTTTTTTGTTTTACTAGTTTTTTTTTGTTATGTGTCTTTGTTTTACTTTTCGAGTTACTTTTTACATTATTTTCTTGGTTCTTTGTAGGTACAATTAAAATATACTTTTAATTTTACCTATAAAAGCCAAAGGAATGCAAAAATGAGGAGAAAAGCAAGAATAATGAAGGGACGAAGGCAAATGGGAGTTGAAGAAGCAAAGTTCACAACATGGTCCACTTTGAACGATCTTATCTTTCATACCACACATCATTTTGCCATGATTTAAATTAGAGATTAAAATTTGGCTCGTTATCTTTCCAACGATAGGTCACATACTTGATTTGGATTAAAAACGAGAAAGTTATGGACATTTGAAGTTGAGCTGTTGCCCAATTTTCTTAGGAGCGTCCGCTCCTTGTTATTTAGAGCTCCCGCTCCCTGGTCGCTCTCTGGTCGCTCCAACTTTCTGCCTTGCCCAGTTACCTTAGGAGCTCCCGCTCCTATTTATAAAGGAGCGCCCGCTCCTTTCAAATTTTCCGAGCAGCTATGTTTTTTTCGCGACTCATTAATGATGTAATAGTTGGACCTATAAATTGGACTCATACCTAATTTATGAGGGGGAGACCCTAGTTGAGATAGGATTAGCCTCCATTAGTCTTAGATTAGGATTTTAAGTGAGAGAAAGTCTCAAAACCGAGAAAATCAATGAAAAATGGATGACTTTGGATAATCATCTAGTGACAAGAAGATTTGAAGTTTTCTTTTCATCTATCAATGAGAATTTCCTACTCTCTCTCCTCTTTTATTGCTTTATTTTAATTGTTTTCATTAGATTACTTGTTAATTGCTTAGTTTAATTATTTGTGGTTTATTTTGTTTAGTTTAATGTTAGATTAATGTTTGGTATCATGTTATTAGTTGGTAATTTCTCTAAAATTCTCATTTTTGTGTTTATGGAGTAGTTTGTTGGTTAGGGTTTGGGTGAAAACCCAACAATGATTGATTTGGGTGTTGGAATATGAAATTTGGGGGTTTGATTGGGCTTATTAATTGACTAATAACATGATTACTATTTGCTTGTATTCTAGTTGGCCACTTGGATGTTTGTTTTATTGATACCTTAATCAAATTGAGAGAGGAGATTAAGGTTGACATTTATGCTATTATCTTGCTTAATTACTCATGAGAGTGAGATTTGAGTGAGGGTTTTGTGGATTGACATTGTGATTATTCCTTGGTTGCATGTTTGAGACCATGAGAGTGGCTTAATTATGTGATCTAGGTAGTTTTATGCACCCTTGAGAGAGGGCTTAGAGCTAGTTAAGAGTCAATAACCTCAATTAGTTGCTTGGTTTTCTTTCCTCCATGTTTCACCCTTCTAATTGCCTAAATCATGATTGGTTGGTGTTGGATCCATTTCCCTAATCCTATTTGTTATTTGGAAGTTAGTTAGTTTATTAGACTTTAGTTGGTAGTTGACACCTCCCGACTCTTTTTTCGGCCTAGCTTATTAATTAGGTAAGACATTTTGATGTTCCTTAGTCCTTGTGGAAGAATGACCTTGCTTGCCACTTTACTTAGGTTAGTGGTCTAGTTAGGTTTAGTTTGACTTTAGGAGATTAGTGACAACCTAATTTTCCTTATGTCAAGCTTTAAGGGAGATTTAATGGAAATCGGGGTGTTTACAAATGTGTTTTAAGTGATTTTCGTAGTTGGAAGTGTGTTGAAAGTCTGTAGGAAACTGTGTCGAAGTGTGTCAATATCGTATAGAAAACGAAGTTATTACAGGAAACGGATTTCGAAAAGGCGTGGAAGAGATCAAAGCAGTGGTGCGTTTGGCGCACGCCACCTCCACCTGAAGCACGCTTCCTGCGTCAGCGCAGGCCATTTTTCGTGTCAGTGTTTTACTGACTATATGGATGTTGTGCTCTCACATTTTTGGAACCCGATTTTTTACTATCTTAATTAACTGTATGAATCCCACATAAGTCTCTCATTGGACTATGATTTTTATTGGAATTTTTGAAGCGGCCACCCTATTGGCATCTTAATAGGAACATATTTATTTAATAAATCTTTTTAAAATAAATTTAAAGAAATATCATTTAAAACGATGATGACTTCATATGGATAAGGCTTTTTTAAAAATTGGTCTTTCATACCATGAGACAAAATTTAGGGTTTAGATTAAGAGGTGTGAATATCTGGAACTTGTTTCCTTTTCCGTTCTAAAGAACGAGCTCTCACTAGGGGAAAGAAAAGGAAGGGCTGCGCAAGAAGGGCTGCGGTTAACAAGTAATCGCAGCCCTTCATGCAGTATGAAGGGCTGCGGTTTTGAGGCTAACCGCAGTCCTACTAATGAAGGGCTGCGGTTAGCCTGAAAACCGCAGCCCTTCATAAACGAAGGGCTGCGTTTTCTAGACTAACCGCAGCCCTTCTGATCCCATCCCATATCTCCAGTTTTGCGCGCACACACACATGTACAGTAGGTAGACATATTTTCTAAATTTCCCTCCCTTACACGCATTTGACGAGCGAAAAACCCCTCCCTCCCTCTCACTCACTCGCACATTAACCCTAACGCCCCATCACCGGAGCCCTGATGCCGGAGCACCCACATTGCTTCACCACCACAACCCTTCTCTTTCTTCACCTCTCTTCTCTTCTCTTAGCTTCTCTTCTCTTCTTTTCTCTTCTCTTCTCCACCATTTGAGTGGGTTTAGGGTGTGGAGCTCCTCCACCACTACGCAGCCGCCCACCACTCACAGCGGCAAAGAACAACTACCACCACCACCGCCCTACTCTTTCTTCATTGCTAGCTCTTGGGTTTAGCTAATTTTTTGCTTAGTTAAGTATGAATTAATGTTTTTAAGTTAGTTTTGTTTTTCTTAATTGAATTAAATGATTAATGTGCAATGTGGGTTTTGTTAATTGTAGGAAGAAGAGGCTTAGGAAGGCAAATAAAGTTCCAACTATCTCTACTCTCTTCATTGCTTATCATTGGTGTTAAGAGGTAACTAGTTTAATTTCGTTGTCTTTTTTGTTTGATTTAATTTGTTGATGAGACAAAGTTGTCATGTGATTCAATTTGATTAAGTTATGATAATTTATTGATATATATATGTATTTCTTATAATGTATGTATATTTCTTGATATGAGATTGTATGAAAACACAATGTAATTTAGCTATGAAATCTACAAGTTGTTTGAATTGTCATCATATGCCTAGATACCCGTTCAAGACTTACTCATTAGGAGTAAGTCTTGAATAGTCCCCGGTTTGGGATCGTTCTTGGACGTTTGATCTCACTTAGGTGGTGAATGTGTGTCTTCTTTTCATCCGAGGAAAATCTTGGCTCATCGTTTCTCTACATTGTTCTCCGGGTACATATGTAGATAAGCAATTATCTACATTGTGTACTTGGAGAACTCAGAGGGAAATGCTGCCGGATTTTCCTTAGAATTGAAAAGTTGGCACACATTCACTAGTGAGATTAGACGTCCAAGGATGGGTTAGGTTGGAGTGATAAGGACCTTCGGCTGCATGCATACAATAATTGAACATGTCACTATCTTAGATTGCTCTATACGTGTGTGATATGATGATATGTGAGTGTATGTACTTAAATAATGATTGATGCATTATAATGAATGGTTGTGTTTAATTATTGAGAGGTCTTCTTGAATGAGATGGATCGTACTTGGATGTATGGTAGTCGTGAATCGATTGAGTTTGTGAAAGGGGTCTCGGAATTCCGTACAACCGCATTACAATATCAAGCATCCTCCTGGAGCGATCGACTTTTA
Source organism: Beta corolliflora (assembly GCA_947648045.1). Lineage (NCBI taxonomy): Eukaryota > Viridiplantae > Streptophyta > Magnoliopsida > Caryophyllales > Amaranthaceae > Beta > Beta corolliflora. Next base: position 175,868 of record CANSZD010001250.1, read on the forward strand.
TTGTCCTTGTTTCGATTGTAGAAATGTGAGCAAGGTTAGTAGTATACATGTGGTTAGGGGAGCATGTCTTTCGTCGTGGGTTTAGGCCTCAATACCACGTATGGGTTTGGCATGGTGAGCAGGGGAAGTATATAGGAAGCTCTAGAGTAATGAACGATGTATGTGAAGAAAAGAAGGATGATGAGTTTGCAGATGATGATAGGGATCGGGTAGACGAGATGATACACGAGGTTGAAGATCAGTCGTGTAAACGACCTCGTATTTTTGAGTCTATGTCCGAGGGCCGAAAAGCCGTTGTATCCGGGTTGTACAAAGTACTCCAAACTTTCCGCGGTGATAACACTGTTCAACATTAAGTCGAAAGCTGGTTGGACGGACTCTAGTTTCACATCGTTGTTGGAAGTTTTAGCTGATATGCTCCCTGATGGAAATGAACTGCCAAAGTCGTACTATTATGCGAAGAAACTGATGTGTCCTTTCGGTTTAGAGTACGAGCGGATACATGCTTGTCCTAACGATTGTGTGCTTTATCGTAATGAGTATGAGCATTTACATGAGTGTCCACGTTGTGGATTGTCGAGGTACAAGCGTGAAGGAGCCGGGAGGTAGTGAAGGACCACCGGCTAAGGTGTTGTGGTATTTACCCATAATACCTAGATTTAAGCGCATGTTCTCAATTAAAGGAGATGCGAAGAATTTGAGGTGGCATGCGGATCGTAGGAAGAAAGACGGTGCTTCAAGCATCCGGCCGATTCGCCCGAGTGGAAAAGTATCAACAGTGGTGCATAAGGTATTTGGTAATGAGGATAGGAATCTGAGGCTTGGATTATGTACGGATGGCATGAACCCTTTTGGCAATCTCAGTTCGCAGCATAGTACATGGCCAGTGGTCTTAGTGGTTTATAACTTGCCTCCTTGGTTGTGCATGAAACGCAAGTACATGATGCTGTCGCTTCTTATATCGGGGCCCAAACAACCTGGAAATGACATTGATGTATACCTCCAGCCGCTTGTTGAAGATTTACAGAAGATGTGGAACGAAGGAGTGTTAGTATTTGATGCGTATGCTAATGAGATGTTCACTCTGCGTGCCATGCTTTTTGTACTATGAACGATTATCCAGCTTATGGGAACTTATCTGGGTATAAGACGAGAGGAAAACAACCCTGCCCAATTTGTGTAGATGACATGAAATCTACACACCTTAAGGGCTGCAAACATGTGTATATGCGCACACGAAGGCACCTCAGACGCGACCATCCCTATAGGTTTAAGAAGAAGGCATTCGATGGGACGGTTGAAGAAGAAGTTGCTCATAGACCATTAACTGGTACTGAAGTTTATAATCAGGTGAAGGGCATTGAAACAATCTTTGGTAAACCTGCTAGTGAGGTTGATCGACCTACGGGATTATGGAAAAAGGAGTCCATTTTTTGGAAACTCCCATATTGGAAAGATCTAAAGGTCGACATTGTTTGGATGTCATGCACATAGAGAAGAATGTTTGTGAAGATATTCTTGCGACACTTATGAATATTCCGGGCAAGACAAAAGATGTTAAGGCGTCACGACTTTACTTGGAAAAACGAGGGGCTTCGGCCCGAGTTGTGGGCTCGTAAAAGGGACGAAGGAAGAAGAAAGTAGTGGAGGAAAGGGTTGATGATGAAACTCAGAAAAGTAAAAAGAAGGTGGAGGATTCGGAGAAGAATTATTTGCCACCAGCTTGCTACACGATGTCACGTGCAGAGAAACGGATTTTTTGCGAGTCATTGTATGGCATTAAGGTCCCAACTGGCTACTCATCGAATATGAAGCGGTTTGTTACCTTAAATGGTGAATTGAAGTTATCGAGTATGAAATCTCACGATTGTCATGTCATGATGCAAGTATTCTTACCGATTGCAATTCGTGGGATACTTCCAAAGCATGTGAGGCACACCATTACCGAACTTTGTTCATTTTTCCATACAATATGCAGCAAAGTCCTAGAACCGTCGACCCTCGATTCCTTGCAGGCCAGAGTAGTTGAAACTCTATGCAAATTTGAGATGTATTTTCCCCCCGCATTCTTTCGACATTATGGTCCATCTCATTGTCCATCTAGTTCGAGAAATTAAGTTTGTGTGGTCCAAGTGTTTTTGAGGTGGTGCTATCCTTTTGAGAGATATATGGGCACTTTGAAGGATAAAGTTCGGAATCCCGCACAACCGAAGGTAGTATAATTCAAGGGGTTGTGGGTGAAGAGATCGGTAATTTTGTGGCTGAGTATTTTGCTAGTGTTGATCCTGTTGGACTTCCGACATCCCGACACGAGGGCAGACTTGAGGGCAAGGGCACAATTGGTTCAAAATTGATCACACCTTCCGTAGAAAAGCGTAAACAAGCTCACTTATTTGTATTGCATCACGTAGCATTTGTCCATCCTTATTTAAATGAACATATGGAGGAATTACGTGTTAGCAATCCCGGAAAAGGAGTTAGGGCATTGACGCAAATGCATAACAAGACTTTCATTGATTGGTTTCATAAACGAGTAGTGAATGATTTGGATGAAAGTGTTCTGAAACAGTCAAGTGGTTAGCATTTGGTCCTCGTGAAGCTGTACGCTCTTATGAGGGTTATGATATTAATGGGTATACGTTTTGGATCGAACGTCAAGATCTCGAAGTCAAAATCGCAACAAAATAGTGGTGTTTCACTTGTGGCGTCGCCTACACAATACGCAAGCTCGAAGGATAAGTCGCCCGTACATGCCGAAAGCAATTATTATGGGTGAATAGAAGAAATATGGGAGCTGGACTACTGTACTTTTAATATTTGCCTCTTGTGTTACAAGTGGGTTGACGATAATCGACGTTGCGTAAGAAAAGATGATCCTTGCGGATTCACTCTTGTTGACCTTAGTCGTCTACGTGAAACTGAGGAGCCATTTGTAATTGCATCACAAGTTAAGCAAGTTTTTTTTTGTAATCGATCCCGCCGATAATAAGTGGTCAATTGTTGTACTCGGTAAAAGGAGTATCCTCGGTATTGGTGATGTTGATAATGAGGAAGAATATGATGCATTTGAGGACCTCCCCCCTTTTACCTATCCTGAAAATAGTGTGGAAGATGATGTGAATATGTCGGAGAACTATATGCGTGTAGATCACACGGAAGGGATACATGTACTTGAGGATCCTAAGAAACGGCGGAAGGTCAATAAATCATGAGACATAAACTCAGTGTCGTGTAATTTCTCCAATTTTGCATTTTCGCTTCCAAATCGTACTTATCGAGTCATTTAACCCCAAATGCATTTTGAACATGATAATATGAGGCATAATGTAACTATTGTGTAGATTTTTAGGTTTGCAATTGTTGTAGGTTGAATTTTGGGAACGAAAAGGGCATTTTAGCCCTATTTTTGTCTTTTCGCGTCCAATTCGTATTATCGATTCATTTAACCCCAATTTCATTTTGAACATGATAATATGAGGTATAATGTAACTATTATGTAGATTCTTAGGCTTGCATTTGTTGTTGGTTGTATATCGGGAACATAAATGTGATTTTAGCCCTATTTTTACCTTTTCGCCTCCAATTCATGTTTCTCGAGTCATTTAACTCCATGTTTCGTATCACTACTATCTTTCATTTTCTTTTTTGTTTTATAATGTAACTATGTAGATTTTTAGGCTTCGGAAACGAAAATCAAAGGTCATTTTACGCCTACATGGCAATGAGGGAGTGCAGTGGGGGGCGAGTGGCGGGGTGGTGGGGACCGTGTTACAAATGTGGAGAGTGAGGTCACATGGCAATGGAATGCTCTCCACATTTGTAACACTTCTCACTATCTCCGCCGCCACCAGCTGGTGGGCATTTCATTGCCATGTGACCTGATTCTCGGGTCATTTTAGGCCTAATATAGCCTTTTCGCTTCCAAATCGTACTTATCGAGTCATTTAACCCCAAATTCTTTGTGAACATGATTATATGAGGTATAATGTAACTATTGTGTAGAGTTTTAGGCTTGCATTTGTTGTTGGTTGCATTTCGGGAACGAAAAAGTCATGTTAGGCCTAGTTGCCTTTTCGCTTCCAAATCGTACTTATCGGGGTGGGGGTGCTGGGCAGGGGATGAGGGAAGGGCTTAGGTATAATGTAACTATTGAGTAGATTTTTAGGCTTCCATCTGTTCTTGGTTGAATTTCGGAAACGAAAATCAAAGGTCATTTTACGCCTACATGGCAATGAGGGAGTGCAGTGGGGGGCAGTAGTGGCGGGGGTGGTGGGACTGTGTTACAAATGTGGAGAGTGAGGTCACATGGCAATGGAATGCTCTCCACATTTGTAACACTTCTCACTATCTCCGCCGCTACCAGCTGATGGGCATTCCATTGCCATGTGACCTGATTCTCGGGTCATTTTAGGCCTAATTTAGCCTTTTCGCTTCCGAATCGTACTTATCGAGTCATTTAACCCCAAATTCTTTGTGAACATGATTATATGAGGTATAATGTAACTATTGTGTAGAGTTTTAGACTTGCATTTGTTGTTGGTTGCATTTCGGGAACGAAAAGGTCATGTTAGGCCTAGTTTTGCCTTTTCGCTTCCAAATCGTACTTATCGGGGGGGGGGCAGGTGGGATGGGGGAGGGCTTAGGTATAATGTAACTATTGAGTAGATTTTTATGCTTCCATCTCTGTTCTTGGTTGAATTTCGGAAACGAAAATCAAAGGTCATTTTACGCCTACATAGCAAGAAGAGTGGCGGGGGTGGTGGGATTGTGTTACAAATGTGGAGAGTGAGGTCACATGGCAATGGAATGCTCTCCACATTTGTAACACTTCTCACTATCTCCGCCGCTACCCGATGGGCATTCCATTGCCATGTGACCCGATTCTCGGGTCATTTTTTGGCCTAATTTAGCCTTTTCGCTTCCGAATCGTACTTATCGAGTCATTTAACCCCAAATTCTTTGTGAACATGATTATATGAGGTATAATGTAACTATTGTGTAGAGTTTTAGGTTTGCAATTGTTGTAGGTTAAATTTTGGGAACGAAAAGGGCATTTTAGGCCTATTTTAGCGTTTTCGCTTCCAAATTGTACTTATCGAGTCATTTAACCCCAAATTCTTTTTGAACATGATTATATGAGGTATAATGTAACTATTGTGTAGAGTTTTAGGCTTGCATTTTTTGTTGGTTGCATTTCGGGAACGAAAAGGTCATTTTAGGCCTATTTTAGCCTTTTCGCTTCCAAATCGTACTTATCGAGTCATTTAACCCCAAATTCTTTTTCAATATGATAATATAAGGTATAATATAACTAGTGTGTAGAGTTTTAGGCTTGCATTTGTTTTTGATTGAATTTCGGGAAGGTATATGTCATTTTTAGAACTACTAACTACGGTAAATGATTGAATTCTTATATTATGTGTTTATTCCTTGGTTGTTTTGCAAGGTTTATATGAATAACACACCACGTTTGAGGGCCTTCACCACAGACGAATTACATGAAGTTCGGGATAAGTTGGCGTCCCACATTTGCGATGATTGCTTATGATACATCTACTAGCTAGTTTGTATGAATTCTATGTACACTTTTTACATTATTAAATATATACATATTTAAAGTTAATTATTATATTACGTTCAAAAACTTGTCATATATTATTATTGCAATTTGATCGATTTTTTTTTTGTGTCGAAGGGAGGTTTTGGGTGGGGGTGGGGTGGGGGGCGCCATGGTGGGGTCTTGGGGTGGTGGCCAAGAATGGGTGGAGGAGGTGGCGAGAGGGTGGGGTGGGGTGGGGGTGCGGGGAGTGAAGGGGGTGGGGCGGGTGTGGGGGCGGGGCGGGGGAGTGCGGGTGGTGGGCGGGGTGGGGGCAGGGGGGGTGTGGGGCGGGTGGGGGGGCGGGGGGGGGGGCGGGGGTGGGGGGTGGTCATTGGGCAGGGGTGGGCGGGGGGTGGGCGGGGGTGGGGGGCGTGTGGGCGGGGGGGGGTGGGCAGGGGGTGGGCGGGGGCGGGCAGGGGGTGGGGAGTGTTGGGGGTGGGCGGGGGGTGGGGTGTCTGGGGTGGGCGGGGGGGTGGGGGGGGGGTGGGCGGGGGTGGGGCGGGGTGGGCGGGGGTGGGGGGTGGGGCGGGGGCGGGGGGGGTGGGGTGTCTGGGGGGTGGGGGGGGGGGGGTGGGGGGTCTTGGGGTGGGCGGGGGTGGGTTGTCCGGGGGGGGGGCGGGGGTGGGCGGGGGTGGGGGGTGCAATTTATTTTTTAAAAAAAAAATTGAATGTGAAGGGCTGCGGTTTTAAGCCGAAACCGTGCCCCTTCACTTATGTAGGTTGCGGTTTAGGCTTAAAATGAAGAGGGGCTGCGGTTCGGGCCAAAAAACGCAGCCCTTCCCAGCTTAGAAAGGGCTGCGTTTTTGGTTCGAACCGCACATGGCCCTTCGTTGTGAAGGGCTGCGGTTAAAAACCGCAGCCCTTCTTATTTATTGAAGGGCTGCTATGGAAAGGGCTGCTGGCCAAAAACGCAGCCCTTAGGGCTGTTTTGACCGCAGCCCTTCCTTGTTTTTCCACTAGTGTCTTACTACATGCCTTATTTTTCATTAAAGTAATTATAACTATTCAAAAGAAAGAAAAAGAAACACATAATTTGCACATATACACATTAATCATTTTTACTTAAGAGAGTTAATATATCATTTGTACATGGTAGGTTTGATCACTGAAGTTGCACTACGTACCAATTTAATACAAGTAAGTAAGAAAATATTATATTCGATTTTTTACACGGTTACAACAATTTTGTACTCAATTTAATCTTTTTATTTAACGATAATATATCTATAAAATAAAAAAAATAGTATTATTTAGATAGATCTAATAAAAACTTACTTGTATTAAATTAGCTAGTTTGATCAAATAATTATATAAGTCAAAGGGGGGAGCCGGGGAGGGGAGTAAAAAGTTGGTGTCCAACTTTTAAACTACCCAAATTGCCCTTTAAAGTTAAATAAAAAAGTTTTTTTTAAACAATAAAGTTAAATAATGTTTTGCAATATTCCAGTCAAAGTTTTCAATCAAGCTATAATTGAAAAATAAAAAATCAAATATTTAATCAATCAATTTAATGAAAAAGGAAATTTCAATTCTAAAGTGGTAAAAAAATTAATACCTTAAATTGGTAAAAGAAAAATATCATATTTGCAAATAAAAAATCAAGAAAATGGCAAAATTAAAAAAACAAAATTTTGAAATTAGTACTCCATAATAAAAATTTCTAACGAGGATGTATCACCCTAAAATATCATGTAAATAAAAAATTATCAAATAGGTACTCTAGACATTATTTCTTATATATTTTTCGAGTGAATAACTATAATATATGAATATTTGATATGACATAAGAACCTCTTTTAAAAACAAATGAAGATAATATATATGAACTACATGCATGGTGATGCATCCCCTTTGCATCTTAACTTTAATTCATTTTTTCCTTTTAATTTTATTAATATATTTCCCGTCCATTCTACTAACTTTGTTATTTAAATTAAAAACCAAAATTTTCTAAAGACATAAACATCTCATGAATATGTTTAAGCTTCCATACAACAATTGCACACATCGCTTACATATAGTGCTAGTAAATCTTTCTTAATATGTTAGGAATCTCTAATTTTTAAATGGTTAATATTGTCGTTTTATATCTTTCCATTTCATTACTCGTCAATCATCATATTGTCATCCTTACTTGAAACATCATTAGGCCACACAAGATTGTGACAAGTTAGTTTTTTTTTTTTTGGGTCACAGCTTATGACCTTGCAACGAAAATTAAAGAGATACAATCTATTAAATAATTCTAGAGCTAACTTTAATGAGAGTGCTCCAAAACCCCAATCTTGCACTCACATTCACTCCCGCCTTTTTGCCTAAAATCCCTCCATTTCCTCCAACAAAAACCTACTGAATTTCAATTTAAATTTCAAAAAAATACAAAATACTAGTATATTTTTATACCATGGGCCCACTTTTGATGAGAGCATTTTTGGTAAAATGGTGCAAAGTGCAAACACATATAATGACTTAATATTTTTTTTATGATCAGGAATTTGGAGACTACTTTTTGGAGCAATATTTAGGTGAATGATTGACGAACATATTCACTTTCATATTGCATATTCCCGAGATAGGAATAGTGAGATTATAGTTGCATCTTTTATACAAATAAGATGCGAGAAAGAATTCTACTACTTAAGCGAGACGTCCGCGAACAATCAAACTAAAGACTTAGGTTTATTCAAAACAACATTGCAAGAATCAATTTTTTTATTTGTAATCAGTTTTTATTTATATATATATATATATATTTCTTTGGCTTAGGTCGGTGATTTTTAATGTTAGCTACGCTTTGGTTCTACTAAAGGTTAGATGGATATATATTTTGTATATTTTTAAATCTCATCCTTATATATAATCCGTGCATTAGCACGCGCACATTCTAGTAAAAATAAATTAAAGAGAAAATGTCCTAACAGAAATTGATACACTGGTCAACTTTAACCCATCCGGTATTTACCAAGTTTAAGATTGACAATTTGCCCTAAAAGTTAGGTTTACTTTTCAATAATTGTGAGTTTGTGACATAAAGTACTTTTAGTTTCTACTCCACCTGTTTCATAATGTTAGTCCCATTTACGTATATCAATACAAATCTTTGATCGCAAATATCTTTAATCTCACACTAGCAAACATTGTAAAAATTAGATATTAATAACGTATTCATCAAGACAAATTAAACTAGATCTCATATGACTATGTTTGTTCTTATATATAGAGAGAAATTTGGAAGATTTTCCTTCATTTTTTACCGTCAAAAATTTCTACTGTAAATGGGACCAACATTATGAAACGGAGGGAGTACTATGTAAATAATACTTGTGTTGCCTAAAAATTAAGCATAGTCCTCCATATAAATACACATCATTAGATGCATACTTTCTACAAGGTTCGGCATGATCACTAATTCACTACTGTACTAGATAAAATTTTTACAAAAATTAGGGCTTTATAAAATAAATAAAAGTATTCGTATAAACTCGATATTTTAATGGGTCAAGATTCTATTTCAAAAAACAATTATAATTGTATTAGTAATCATATCACAATTTAAGTAAACTTCCGTCACTGGGTGGACAAATCAATTGGATCATCGGAGTATGAAGTACAACAAATTTTGCGACCATACAAAACTTGATTACGAAAGAAGTGAATTTACTACAATACTTCCCCCAACATTATGACATAATTACTTTTATCTTTTAAAAGTTAAAACATGTCATCACATTAAATAAATTAAATACGCATACGAATAATATGCAAATGTAAATTAATTCATACATTACAAAACCAAATCATTATGAAACTGTTTCCAATATCTATCTAATAGATTAGCGTCAAATTGTGTGTTTTTTATTTTTTATTTTTTATTTTTTATTTTTATTTTTTATTGTACAATATGTACAGTTAGAACAAAAATAATAAAAAAGAATAATGTTGTCTAAGTCTATATATAATAATAAAAGAGATGAGAGCAATTGTAAAACCAACTTATGCTGACCGCATTATATCAGAAAAGTCAGGCTAAAAGAAGTTCAGGAAACTTTTCACAAGTTATAGCTCCTCTATATCAGTAATCAGGAATTTAATGAATTTGCAATAAAAAAATAAAATTTTGCAAACACAAACATAACATGTAAAATAAAATATATATAATCACAATTATCTTAATTATCATTACCTTCCAAATTGTAATTTTCATCATTTTGAAAAGTTAACTCCCTAATTGATGCACTCGGGCCGGCGGATGAACTACCAACCTCGCTAAAGGAGACTTGACTGGTAATAGATGAAGGATGATGATCAACTGGATACAACACCTTCAACTTACACATCAAACCATCTAAAGTCTGGTGTAGATCATTGCATCTTTCAATACCACAACCCTCACAGTTTTTTTTGTAAATATTCCTTGATATATAAATGACTTTTTTTTTGAAAGAATTGATATATAAATGACTTAAGCCAAACTTAATAACTCCATCATAAGTAATGATATCATCCTTCATTCCACGTAACTTAGCATTATGACACCAAACAAACATCCCAATTATACCTTTATGTTCGGTGAAGATGGTTGCCCCGGACGAACCGGTGGCTCCAGCAATGTCGAAGGTTATGATGTCAGTAAAATGATTTAATTTCAACGCCTTCCCAGAAACAAAGACCCGTCCCTGAGCGAGGGCAGGAGGGGCAGCCACCTAGGGCCCACGAATGACAACACTTGAAAAATTGATCTGATGAAATAATCAAGAACAAGTGAACAATGGCATGAAAATATGCCCATCTACAAATTGTAACATAAATTTTGTTATCATTTAGTTCCATGAAACAAACATGAAATAACCAAGTATATGAGATAAAGAAAAAATAAGTTGAATTCATGAAACAAACAATAACAACCGCATAAAAACAATGGCATGAATAATCACATGAAGTAGATCTAAAAACCGCAATTTGACACCAAAATTCGCAACAATAACAAAAGTCGTCTGAACAAGTAGATTAATCTGAGGAACAAAAGAAGAACCTGGAACGAGCTTCTGCAATTCGAGCACGAGGAAGAGGAAGAGGAAGAGGAAGAGGAAGAGGAAGAGGAGAGAGAAATTACGAAATTTCAGATTATTTGAATTGGCGTGTGTGAGAGAAACGAGAAATGTATGGAGTTTTTGACTGAAAAAGCCTAAGAACGAAATTTGAAAAACCATAAGATAAAATGAATGTGACAATTAATATTAGATTGTAGAGTAGCATTTTCATTTAGACTATCCTATTTATTAATATCTCTATTATATATGTAAAGAGGGGTAGGACACCAAAATATTAAAACTCCATTTTACCCTCACTAATCTCTATTCTATAAGGCATAAGGGTTGGACACCGAAAAATAAAAAAAGGCAAAAAAATAAAAAGGTAACTAACTGTAACGCCCCGAAAATACATAACCTTAATTAATCACAAGTACTCATAAATGTCGATTGAAACCGGACTTAAACCTATGGGCTAATACAATAATAATCCTAAACAGCCTTCAAGAATATATATAATATCATATAACTCACAAAAAATAGTCACAATAATATCCATACCATAATCACTAGTACATAATTGTCAATTTGCGTCGGACCTGGGACCCCCATTTGCGTCGGTTCGACGGCACATGCCTCGTCGCAGATGATGGATACAACATCTGCGTCGGATAAGACACGACGCAGTTCATTTACTATTTACGTCGGACCAAGCCCATAGTACGACGCACATGACCCATCACCCCTGCCTTCGCGTCTCCCATCTGCGTCGCATATAGCTTCGCATGCGACGCAGATGTGGCTTCTTGGGCTACTACTAGCTCGCTACGCATCTCCCCATCTGCGTCGCATGCGAGCTATATGCGACGCGAGATGGGAGATGCGCAGCGCTCAAGTAGCCCAGGCAAGCCACATCTGCGTCGTATGCAGAGCTATATGCGACGCAAATGGTAGATCATCTGCGTCGCTTATAGCTCTGCATACGACGCATATGTATGTTTTTTGGGTTTTTTTTTCAGCTTTTTTTTTTGGTTTTTTTTTCTGCTTTTTTTTTGTTTTTATTTTTCATATACTAAACCTCAAGCTTCAAAACTAAATGAACATTTATATTAATAATTATGAGCTGAAAATTCGGCAGAGTCTCCTTTGTAATTTGGACAACCCAAGAAATCGTTGGGAAAATTTTACATATATATAACCAAAACCTGTTCGGTACATCTCAATCAAGCAACCAATGTTGCAATCAATCAATCAACCAACAAGGTTCAAGCAACAAAATATTGTTCAACCTATAAATACATACACTGACTAGTTAGTTTGCTGCTTTAACGACCCGTACAAAGTATTCTGCAAAAAGTTCTTTGAGGTCGTTGATCTCATATATGGAGTATGGCTCAAGACTTGATGGAAAAGCCTAGAAATATATTAAATTAGTTAATATACTTTAAAGTTCTATAAGTATAAATAACGAATTTACAACATACATATACCTCATACAAATTCTTTGAATCATAGTAGAAGCGGATGATTAGAAACATGTATCTCATCACGAAATAGCCGCATTCCACTCCTCCCGATTGTTGAGCACACTACACCAAATTTAAGATATATATTAGAATCGGAAGAAAATCGTAAATAGAATTATAAAGTATCAAATACAAAACCACAAGAGCTTTACCCGCATATATGTCCAAGAAAATTTAGTTCCTTTATTGGATCCTTCAAGGCGCGTGTATTTTGTATATGCACTAAGTATAAAGATTTAGTAACAATTAATTACTATAAAAATTTATAAATTATTTAAAATATCATAAAATGCATGTAAACTTATTAACATGGATAACAACTATGAACTTACGTATTCAGCGGTATCTTGATAGCTAAGGATCTATCTCTCTGGAGCGAATCAAATATATATACCGCTTTCTTAGATAGACAAATGACAAGAAGAATCTAATGATCCCTAAGGCATGAAGCAAAATGTGATGTTTATATATATAACCACAAGTTCATAAAGATAAAACAAAGTAAAGATTAGTTTAACTAACATACTTTTCAATATACGGACATAGGATGTAACGCATATATTGATTCGCTTTCATTGAACTTGCCATGTAGTTGATCACGGCATCTAGTTGATTGCGTATCATGGTCGCTGAAATCATACTTGGACACATGAAACCAATATTATTATCTCCATGCTCCTCAGACTACTCTGCCAAGTACCTAGTGTCCAAATACTTATAGTTAGGAGAAACAATAAAAATAAATATCAATGTTAATTAGTTTAGAGTTTGAGAAATCTCACATCATAAATACTTGCAAAATGGATACATTAATCCATACTCCCGTGAGAAGTTGAAAAACATCTTGTCGCGAGAGAATGATCATCTGATCTCTATCATAGTCGAAGACGGTACTCTTATCAACTTACATATGAAAAGGCTCATCTGAGGGTTTGTTGCAAAATATTCGGTGCATCTCCTTGACAGTATCATCCATATCATCTAGTGCCAAGTCAATAAAAGGATCTACATGCCTATGTGCAGACTCATCGGTGCAAGGATCGCTACGAACTATTTTTTTTTCTTCTTCTTCTTTTTCATCGCACCTTCTTTAGGTATATGTTACGCCCAGCTGTTAACACACGACCAGGACGGTCTTTCCTCTGTAGAGCACGTGAGAGAGCATCATCCATCCGACCTGGAACAAACTCTCCTTCCTTTTCTTTCCTTTTCCAATCATCCTGCGTCAAATAAAAAAAATCATATGATTAGTAGAATATAAGTAATTAGACAAGAAAATATCATAAAATTTGAAGAATGCTTACAATGGACTCTTTTATCTTTTGTGTTTCTTCATTAGGGAAGAAAACATTTCCTTCATTATCTTTTTTCGATCTCACGAGAAGCCATGGCAAAGTTCGATCCGGCAAGGAGGAAAAAATTGATGATGTGGATGAGTCAACGGATCATGTTGTAGAGGATTTAGGGATATACCCTTTGGCTTTCCAAACGGAAATCATCTCCGCATATGACTTTTGACCCAAAAACTGAGGATGAATCAACAGATGATGAATCAACATACTACTTCATTTTTAAAAGGTAAAACAAAAAACTGCCCAAATTATCAGTTTCACATTCCTCACCCGATTTCTTAATTAAAAAATCCCTTATTATATGGAAAAGAATAACTGCAACATCATTATAGGAAACTACCCTGAACTACTTCCCCTCTTGATATCAGTCATAACTCAAGAGCAGTTTTTTGGTTTGTTCCTTTAGAAATTTGGTGCAAAGAAATTAGCATTTTTTGGAATCTCATATTTCGTGAACAAAGATATTGATCTTAGCATCTTGAAATAATAACAATGGAGGAAGGATGTCCATTAACTGAAACTCCGACAAGGGAAGTCGCTACTGTCGCATGATCGTATCTCTTATGGTTGCATCTGTCTTCCTCTTCACGAGATTTGTAGAATCATTTGGCCATGTTATTTTTTTATATTTTTTAATAATTTGACAAATAACTACTCCTATATATGGAGTATATGTTTCTCCAGTTTTTTTCTCACTTTTTATTTATTATCTTGGGTTTTTCATTTTAATCGATTAATGTTTTGATGTTCAGTGGTTAGATAAAACTTATAAGAGAAAGAAGTAAAATAGGCGTTGGTAGTTTGGTACTAAACTTCTTGAAGGGCAAAAAATATACTTTTCAATGAATAAGTATCAATACTAATTAATCTTTGTTAAAAATAGAGTAACTTAAATATTTCAGTATTGGCTATTTACGACCTTTTTCATACTCTTCAAAAATGCAATTTATGATGGACGTGTTTTTTTGGTATATAATGATTTTCATGAGCGTAATTGTTCTTCATCCTTCATGACTTTTTTCTATTATAGAATTATGTTTGGGATTGTTATCTAACTAAGTAAATACATTTGAAAAATGCTAAAAATATCATATACAAATTATACGTATGCAAAAACATTATTATTATAAAAGAACTAATCATATCTAATCTCACAAACAATGAAGAAAATTTGGTTTGCGTAATTTATAATGGATAAAAACGAAATAATAGAAGACATGGTTATTCTTACTCATGCAAGAGACTTAGAACTTAGAAGCGTAAACAATGAAAAAAATCAAAAAATGATAGTATATGCTTTCAAGGAATGTTACTTATTGTATTTTTTAGGAAAATTGGATTTTAATAATCCAACCTTTGACCGATCTTCTTAAAACAGTCCCACTTATAAGTTTTTTTTGAATAATCCAACCTTTTGTTAGTATCTTCTCATAATGGTCCTTGACCTGCTGTGACCGATATAACAGGTCAAGTGTGACACGTGTCACACTATCACTGGTCAGCCCATTTTCCCCCTCCTCTACCTCTTTTCCTCCACAAACACCACCACCTAGCCACCACGACCACCACCCCATGCCAGCCCCTTACCCCACCCCATGCAGCCCTATCCCAACCCCACCCCAACCCCCTTGCCCACCCCACCCTAGCCCCGACCACCGCACCCCCACTGCCCACCCCACCCTAGCCCTGCCCACTGCACCCCACTGCCCAACCCACCCCACCCCGACCTAACCCACTGCCCACTTTCACCCCACCCTAAGCCCCATCTCACATCATCCCACCCCGCCCCCCACCCCAATCCGTTGCCCCCACGCCACCCCTTGGTAAGCCACCCCACCCCAATCCTGCGGCCCCACGCCACCCCTTGGCAAGCCACCCCACCATAATTCGTTGCAGCCCCCCCCCCACCCCCTTGGCGAGCCACCCCACCCCCAATTTCACTGCAGCCCCACCCCACCCCCACCCCCATCCCGTTCTTTGCCCCACTCCCACTCCCACCCCTCCCCTTTCCCCTTCGCCCCTTCGCCCCATTCCCCTCGTCTCCCTCCCCCCTTCTCCCTCTCCCGGAGCTTCCAGTATTGTTAAGGACAACCACAGCCACCACAACACACAACCACACTCGATTCGAGAGAGAGAAAGATGAGAGAGATAGGAGGAAGAGAGAAGTGACGACGAAGAGAGAGAGGGGTGGGGGTTGGTGGCTGCGACGTGGCTTCGGCGTGGCTGCGGTGTGGCTTCGGCGTGGCTGCGGCGTGGCTTCGACTTGGCTGCGGCGGGGCCAGTGGAAGGGGAGGGGGTGGGTCAAACTAGATAGGGAGGTGAAGGGGAGGAGAGAGAAATGAGTAGGAGGGAAAAAAATTACCTGAAGTTCAGGTCACAAGTCACCTGGGACCATTTTGAGAAGATACATCAAAAGGTTGGATCATTCAAAAATATATCATAAGTGGGACTGTTTTAAGAAGACCGCTTAAAGGTTGGATTATTAGAATCCAATTTTCCTATTTTTTATGAAGAAGTTATATCTTTCGTACACGTCACGTACATACAAGGCTAGAACTTTTTAAAAAGATATTGTTACTTACTGCATTTTCTTTACATTATGAAGATGTTTTCTTTAACAAAGCTTTGTAAATAATTTTAAAGCAAAAATTATTACTAGATATAGTTATGCAATAAATTTAATTTCATTAACGATTTCGCATGCATAGCGTGCATATAAGGCTAGTATTAAGGAACATGAGATTGTAGAGTAGTTGGTTAATGTATTTACATTTCAAATGAGATGTAATGGATTCAAGTCTTAAAACACACATTCATTATAAGTTTATATGGCCTCGAGCGGGAGCGGATGGTTTCCTAATGTTATTTTTTCTTACCATTACAAAAAAATTGTTATATATCATGGCTGTAATTTTGGATTTAGATTAATTTTTTCTTCATAGTTATAGTCTTATAGAACAACCTTCCACCTTTTTCGGATTTGGGATAGTGTATACAGCGCAATTGAAGTCAGTCAGGACCTCCTCTAGAGCTTATTTTTTAAATCAATATATTAATATCTAATTTTATATATGATAATTCCACCTTCCTCCCTATCTCCTAGATATTGATTATGAGAATTATATTGTTAATTGATTATATCATATACATCAATTTTGTTATGCTAAATAGCTAAAGTGCATAGGTTAGAATAAAACTAATAGATCGTATGATCAATAAAAATTTGGATTCAACTAAGGATTATTGGTCTCTGCATTAATAAAATGAATGATTATGGATACACAGACAATTAAATATTGGATCATAACCTAATAAAAGTAATCATTATTTTAAAAATTAATTTAACTATGTTATGTGATACGAATATTGATGAATTTTATGTGATATGGATAATTATTAATTATGGAGAGATGTATAGATTCGAAATTAGTTGCTAACAAAATATTTAAATCACAAATTTCTACCAATTACGTACATTATAATAATTCGGTAAAAAAAATTATTAGACATGTAATTTGTTTATTAGATATAAATTTACTCAGTAAAGAAAAATTAACAGATCATGGAATTGAGATTGATTACTTGCCGAATTTAAAATAAATCACATCATATTGCCGAAAAATTGATCATGGAGAAATATATTTATTTGAAATCAATTCCCGAAAAGAATTTGTAAATCACAAATCTTGTCAACCTTGTATTCTATAATTAGGGTAGTTTTTAATCCATTGGGAAAGATGAAATAAAGACATGTTGTAACTTTTCAACAATATTAGAAAAATGGCTAGTAGATAATAGTAATACTCAAGTTACAAACAACGGTTTTTTCACCAAATACCTCCGATACCCCCGAGTTTTCACAAAATTCACGAGGTACTCTCGCACTTTTGAAAATACACGGGGTACCCCTCAGTTTCACAATAAAACACCCAAATGCCCTTAATGACTAACGGCGGTTAACGACGTTAGTCTTAACCCTGATTAAACCCTAATTAGCCCTAATTAACCCAACTAAACCCTAACTTCTAACCCTACATTAACCCTAAGTCCCTAACCCCACCCTCCCACCACCCCTCCCCCCACCCTCCCCCACCCCCGCAACCCCCCCCCCCACCACCCCCGCGGCGCCCTCTCCCCCCCGCCCCGCGGCCGTCGATTCACTGCACCCATCACCCCCACCCCTCGCGATTTCCCCCCCCCCCCGTCGGGTCGACCCGGGAGCGGGAGGGTGGGGGAAGGGGAGCTGCGGGATGGTGGGGGGTGAGGGTGGGGGGTGGGGGGCTGCAGGGGTGGTGGTAGGGTGGGGGAGGGGTGGTTAGGGTTAGGGTTATGGTTTAGTTTTAGTGGTTAGGGTTAGAATTAAGGTTAATTAGGGTTTAAATCAAAAAATTAGGGTTAATGACTAACGGCGGTTAACGCCGTTAGTCATTAAGGGCATTTGGGTGTATTATGTTGAAACTAAGGGGTACTAGGTGTATTTTCAAAAGTGCGAGGGTACCCGGTGAATTTCATGAAAACTCAGGGGTATTTGGTGAAAAAACCGTATAAACAATGTCAAAAAGCTCAAATTTTATGTGCTTATGCTTATATTATAATTCAATCTAATAATCTACAATATTTTAATCAATAATGTAAAGCAATATGATTAATTAGTAAGATTATCAATCACAAAATAGGTAAATATGGCTAAAATACAGTTTCTTGAATTAATAAAAACCGTTAATCAATTGTTGCTATCGGTTTAGAAGTGGGTTTAGTCATTTAGAGAATCAGTATTTGCAAATATGCGGTTGGGAAGGGAAAAGGAAGGAAAATTTTACGTGATTAATAATTAGTAAAATTATAAATCTCAAAATAGGTAAATGTATAAGGGTACTTTGGTCATTTTTACATATTTAGAGTGTAAGTTATTATTTATGACAAGATTGGAGATGTTACTTTTGTTCTACTTAAAAAGCAAGTGTGTAAATTGGTTGGTAAATTCGCTTCTAAATTATTAGAAAATCAAGAGAAGATATTTTCATTGCTTTGTTTTATTTGTAAACAAAAATATAACATATTTTTTATAAAAAAAGATTATCAAACGCTTATTGACAAAAGAATGGGGACCATATATATATATATATATATATATATATATATATATATATATATATATATATATATATATATATATATATATATATATATATATATATATATAGAAAGGCAGGTTCACATGAGAATGTCTCTTACATGAGAAATGAGAATGAATCTCAACCACACGATTGGATTAGAGTTACAATACTTGTTCATTAGAGTTATACCCCCAAAAAAACTTCGAGCCCAAAAAAAAAAAATTCAAATTTTTTTTTCTAATTAATATTTTCTTTTTGGAGTTACATCTCTTTTTCATTAGAGTTACACACACACACACACACACTCCCTCTGTTTTGAAATAAGTGAAATACTTCTCTTAGAAAGCTTTCACATAAAAGAGATAAGTGTTTTATATATTGATAACCTCAAAACCAATTCAAAGTTTCTCCAACGACAAAATATATAGCAAAGAATTTAGAGAAAGAGAATATATTGTTACTATGTAAATACTCTTAAAATATAATCAAGAGAAAATAAATCAGATTTATGTATGTTCACAGATTGATTTGGATATGTTATTGAAGAAAAGTAATATCAATCACAACGATGCTGATTATGTACCCTAAAAGCGCTATGTTTCCATCAACCAATATTTTTTTCTATCTTTAAAATCTTTGTTGGCTAAAGAAAGGAGCGATTGACTATAACCAGAATTTATGTACTACTAATGCATGTTTTTATATTAGTCTCAATTCTAGAAAAAAACGGATACTACTTGTAGGCGTGTTTTTATTTCGCCTACGCGGTGTGAGCGCGTATTATATTTGACTACCCCATTGTAAAGGTTTTATTGAAAATATTTTGAAAGAAGTCGCCAACAATTCATTTTAGGAAGAATCATAAACCTAATTGGATATGGGAAAAAACATAGGGACAAATTATCCAATGTAGATTTCTCTGTCCTGACTCCATAGATGGTCAAAATGAACCAAAGATTGAGTTCGGGGGTGAGGGTACGAATATAGTCATAATGAACCACATTCGCCCAAAGTTGGCCTCTACTAAATCTCGATTCATAACAGATCTTATGCCAGAGAATAATCATATAAAGTTTTAAACAACCTAAAAATAATTAGTCTAAATTGGTTCAGGAAACACATAAAAAGTCTATTTTTAGTGACATGTTATCTAGGCAATCAATTTGCAGGGAACCTAGCAGGTTGTCCAAATTAATCTGATTAATATTAGAACAGTTTTTTAGGTCTTTGATTAACAAAAATAACATGTGGGTGATAAAATCATTGAAACTGGACAATCATATAATAGGCATAGAATGATCAGGCAAGTATGATAATATATGAAAAATTAATAAAAAGAAAGAAGAAGGTTTAGAATATACAGTAGAGCGCTTTTATATTAAAGATCTACATCATGAAGTAAGTGGTTAGTAACTTCAATAAAAAATATAGAATTTATTCAAGGACTCTCAGGATTATACCTATGCGGCTTAGATTTAGGAGCGCAACGATCTTTAGGTGGAGCAATCGTGGAACCAAGAACGCAGTGTGATTAAGAATTGATTGAAAGTATTGAAAGTATTTGAGTGTTTGAGAATTCGAAGTGTATTGTAGAGGTATTCGTAAGTTTTTGTATTCGTGAAATAATAATATGAAAAGCCATCCGTAATTCGGGAAATCACGGATATTTATAGGGAAAAGGAGACGTGCACTCCACGCAAGACTGCGCGCCGGCGCAATCCTACGTGGCGGCGCAGCCCCACGCGTCGGCGCACATTGGTGTGCCTGACGCAACCAGCCCAATCAGGTTTAGGCACGTGTACACGCGTTTTGAAAAGATAGAAAAGAAAGTTGCGTCTCACACAAGACTTGCGTCAGACGCAGGACTTTGTGTGAGTCATAAAATCTACGTGTCAGGCGCTCATTGGCTCGCCTCGACGCGTTTTGGCCTATGTCTGGCGACGCACGTGGCGCGCTTGATCCCCGCGTCCGGCGCATATTCTGGAATATTCGAGCATATGTTTGTTTGCGTGTCTTTCGAAGATACCTTTTTTATCCCCAAAATTTCGGAGATGGAATTTTACGGATTTAAAATCTGATTTATTTATCAAAGATAATAAATATATTTATGAAAAATATTTATTAAAATAATAAATATTTGATTGGGCTTTTAAAATGGACTTAAAACATTTCATGGGCTTAAATCATCATGATCAATTAATTGGGCTTTACAATATCATTTCAAAATACATTTTGGATTGGTTCTTTAGATTGCTCTTCCGTTGAGTCGCGCCAACTAATGCCGCGGTATGTTTCATCATCGGATCCTTAAATGGGGAGACACGATTATGTGTCTACAGAAGCTCCCACTTTGACTGAGGTTCGGGAAACCGAAAGTCAAAGTATACGGTGTCGGGACGGAGAACAATTCCAAACGCTCTGCAGTTTAGAACTGATCTATAACTGCCGGTCTCTGCAAAATAAAGTTAGTATGCAGGACAATAACTACAAGCAATCTGATTACTTACTGGAAAAAATATTAGCAGATAGGTGCAAACAACTCAGATAAAGCACGTAATGATGCAAAAATGCAAACTTAGACTCTCTAAGGATGCATGAGACACTATGCAAGGATTTAGGTTATACAAAGCTAAGGAAGACACGTCATGCAAGGTCAGGGTTTTGCAAGGCTGCAGTGCAAGGTCAGGCTTTTGCACGGCTAGAAGATGTGATGCAATGCAAGGTCAGGATTTTGCAAGGCTAGAAGATGTTTAGAATGATAGCATGAGTAGAAATAGATAGAATGATTTTCGAAAATCGTTTTTAGTAAATGATTAGGGTCAGTAAACAAGGTCGCGGATTCCAACTCTTCGGGAGTTTGATTTGAATTGGAGGAACCACCACACATAGGAAGCCCCCCTTTGGGCGAGCTTGCCTTGAATTAGGCATTATGAGCCTTGATTGAAATTGTATTTGATCTGCTGTTGAAATGTAGTTGATCTGTCTTGAACATTGAAAGTTTTCACTGGGGATTGCACTAGGGATTCTTCTTTGGGAAGTTGACATAGGCAAAGTCAAATATCGCCAGAAACCATGGAATCATCGGAGAGTCCTTCAGGGAAAAGGAGAGTTTGGATTGAAAAATAAAAGGTTTGAATTTGAGACTTAAATAAATGTAGGTAGAAAAAGGCTTTAATGAGGCTAGGTTTAGACTCGAATCTATGTCGGGATCTAGAAAGAGATTATGCTCCTGAACTCTAGAAAATCAAATCATTAGACCATGCCTAATTTTATTTTATTGAAGCGGTCGGACCTCGAGATGAGGATTCCTACGTATCCTTGCGGAATCAGACCATTCGTAGTTCCGAATCTGATTTCTTTTATTATTATTATTTTTTTGGTGCCCTAACTTTTGCCTAGGCCGCCCTTTCGGGTTTTCAACCTAGCGGGCTTGGACATATCTTGAAAAAGGAGTTAGGGTTGATGAAAGGTTGAAAGGTTTAAGGCTTGAGGCTTTGATGAAAGGTTAAAGGCTAATGTAAGGATTATGAATTTGGATTATATGGATTAAAGGTTTGATGAATCGAAGGGATTTGAATGAGGGGTAGAACTTGTGTGCAAGCCCCCTAGCTTGACTTTTATTTGCCTTTGGCTCTTTCTTTTTGAATCTTTTCTTTTTGTCCTATGCGTTTTCTTTTGCTGTTGTCTTTTTTTCGCACTTTGAAGTTTGTCACTATTTTATTTTTGCCTGGCATTGATTTTTTTTGTATGTGGTAAGGCTTGCACACAAGTTTATGGTTATAGGTATTGGAAGGTTTGAAGGATATATGTGGAGCTTTGATTTTGAAAGGTTATAAAGATCATGAAGGATGATGGTTTAAGGGATTTTTTTTATTTTTGGTTGCATGGATGAGGATGGTTTATGGATGATGGAAGGTGATGGAGGAAGAGGGAATAACTCATAATCCAAAGTATGTCCATTTTTTTTTCTTTCTCTCTTTTTTTTCAATCTCTTTTATTATTATTATTAGTCAAGTTCATTAGGTGATTTAAGTTTCATCATCGAATTAGCAGCATAAATGATGGTGAAAGGCTAATGAAAATAAAAAGAAAAATAAAATGAAATGAAAATTGAAAGGCTATAATAGATAAAGTCCTATAGTGACATAGACTCGATGGGAAAGGACAGAAATGGCTTAGGGTAAGGACTCTCTGACTCATCCTAGTAAACCAGAAATAAAAGACTAAACCTTTGAATTGTTGATACACCGCGCAAAAAGGGTTCTTTGGTGATGTTGTTTCTCGTTGTAGCAAGTATTAGTAGTCTATCGTCATCGACTATGTGTAGCAGTGCATTTGTATTATCTAACACTAGATGTCAAATGTTCATTGTTCTGTTGGAATTCACGGTAGAAATGTAGGTTGCACCTTTTGAATTATCTTTTAGGTGCAGGGTTCAGAGTAGACCCTATGGAAGTGATCGCGCCTCTAATGTGAAGACGGTAGACCCTATGGAAGTGATCGCACCTCTATTGTGAAGGCGGTCAAAAGTAATCTTCATGACTCTAAATGAAGTCGGGGTGGTGATAGTATGATTGATGAGCTTTAGAGTAGGCTCACATTTTGTTCCTCCTTTAGGCACTCCAAAGTTGTAATCTCTCGATCGGTCATGAACAGAATCGAGTGAACCTTGCTTGTAAGTTTTAAGAAACAATGTTTTCGAAATGAGAAATGGAGATGAGAAATGGGAATTGAAATGGAAATGAAAATGGAGATGAAAATGCAGATGAAAATGGGAAATTATCAGAGATGGGTATGATTTTGGACTAGTATGGACTTGACCATGATGGAGACATGGGCCTAACTATATGCAAATGCAGACATGGACTGGACTGGACTATGCGAGCAGACTGGATTCCACGATTGGGTTTTGATGATGATAGGAGAGACTAGACTTTGAACTTACGGGTGAGCAAGTAGGCTAGACTTTAAGGAAGACTGGACAATAAGGGAGACTAGACTCTTAACTTAAGGCAAGCAGGCTACGCAACTAGACTTTGAACTTATGGGTGAACAAGCAGGCTAGACAACTAGACTTCGAAACTTACATTAAACTAAGCAGGCTAAACTCAAAAATTGCCTATGTGGACTTATGGAATGCTAAACCTTGAACTTACGGGTGAGCAAGCAGGCTAGACATTAAGGATGGCTGGACAATAACAGAGACCAAACTCTTAACCTAAGGCAAGCAGGCTAGGCAGCTAGATTTTGAACTTACGGGTGAGCAATCAGGCTAGACAACTAGACTTCGAAACTTACATTAAACTAAGCAGGCTAGACTCAAAAATTGCCTATGTGGACTTATGGAATGCTGATCCTTGAACTTACGGGTGAGCAAGCAGGCTGGACACAATATTTGCCTATGGACTTAAGGAATGCTAGACCTTGAACTTACGGGTGAGCAAGCAGGCTAGACACAAAAATTGCCTATAGACTTAAGGAAAGCCAGACCTTGAACTTACGGGTGAGCAAGCTGGCTAGACTTGAAGGGGTGAATTTTTATAGCCCTAAGACTGAATTTTTATAGTCCGAAGATTGACTAGGGCTTATGTGGAGATGCAAACTAGACCTAAGATATGAATTGACATACAGGTTTGACTTAGACTGGGAGATGCACATGGGCTTGACATTGGAGATGGACTAGGATTGGACTTAGAATGGAATAGACTGGGATTAGACTTAGACTGGGCTTGACATAGACTAGGGTTCACATAGAGATGCAAATGGACCTAGCTTTGACATGAACTAGACTTATATGGGCCTAAGATGGATTCTAATGCTAGCGGGCCTAATATGAATGCATGGACTCAAATTTTGATGGCCTTATATGAATGCAAAATGGACTCTAATGCATATGGGCCTAGAATGAATGCAAGTGAATTGGGTCAATTGGATTAGATTGGATTGGATTGAAGGTGTTTGGAATGGGCTTAGAATTTTCAAAATTCATTTTTGAAAGGAACCCATTGTTTTATCTTTTGTTAGGAAAAGATGATGGAATATTTTTTGTAAAATTCGTGTATATGATGGTGTTAAGTAAATGCTTTTGAAAAAGAGTAGAATAGAAAAGGGTGTAGGATTGATTTTGAAAAAGATTTTTGAAATTGTTGAATATGGTAAGGTAGGATTGATAGGGAAGATTCGTTGAACAGCAGGGAGAAGGTGAGAAGAGGTAGACATGCATGATGACTCTAACTCTACATGACCATTTTAGATGCACTTTTTAGGAAAGACTTGACCTTGCATGAAAAGACTGATTTTTTTTTCGAATTAGGTGAGACCTTTAATTAGACCATGCACTACGCAAATGCAGATAGCCAAATATAGAACTAAACGTAGGATCGACCATTACGGCGACTAAATCGACGAAAAGCGCGCGATGCACAGACTGCGTGCCGCCTGCACATTCTTTGCGCGCGCGCGGCGCATGCCTCGCCTAGCGCGGGAGTGGTGCGCCAGGCGCAACTTAATGCGCTTGGCGCACTGCTCCCCCGACACGTTTTTCGGGGATTTAGTCGAAGTTTTGGCCAATTGATGATCTTGTTTAGACGCGATTTTTAGGAACGACGCATAATAATGACAAATTGACAGGATAATAACAGTAAAAAATTGCAATCACAGGTAAATGTCATATAACATGGATGCAAAAGTTCCAACCTAAAGTCTGGTTCTATGTTTGAAACTATTGGTCAGGTTTAGGTTCAGTCTGAAAAGGGTCCATGACTAAGAGATTGATCCCACGTTTCGTACCCCTGCTTAAAGAGGTGGCCACGTGTAAGACACACTCCAGTCTCAAGTCAGGAACAAGAGAACAATGCCATGGTTGGGTAGGTTTGCTTATGACTAAGATCCAACACTATCGCTCAAGAATCTTTTTGGAAGGACAAAGCGCAAACCCCCGGGGGTGACCTCACACATAAAACATGTGCTAATGAGGCAAGGTAGATTGTCCTTATGGTGGCCGAACAAGAGCCATCATATGCAAAACTGTATATTATTCAAAGGCATAAAAATAAGAATGAATCGTATTTTTCAAGTTTCACCCACTCATTTAAAAAAATTAATTTTTTAAAATCCTCCCAGTGGAGTCGCCAAATTGTAGGCGAGTTTTTATTTCGCCTACGCGGTGTGAGCGCGTATTATATTTGATTACCCCATTGTAAAGGTTTTATTGAAAATGTTATGAAAGAAGTCGCCAACAATTCTTTTTAGGAAGAATCATAAACCTAATTGGATATGGGAAAAAACATAGGGACAAATTATCCAATGTAGATTTCCCCGTCAGGACTCCATAGATGGTCAAAATGAACCAAAGATTGAGTTCGGGGGTGAGGGTACGAATATAGTCATAATGAACCACATTCGCCCAAAGTTGGCCTCTACTAAATATCGATTCATAACGATTTTATGCCAGAGAATAATCATATAACATTTTAAACACCCTAAAAATAATTAGTCTAAATTGGTTCAGGAAACACATAAAAAGACTATTTTTAGTGACATGTTATTTAGGCAATCAATTTGCAGGGAACCTAGCAGTTTGTCCAAATTAATCTGATTAATATTAGAACAGTTTTTTAAGTCTTTGATTAACAAAAATAACATGTGGGTGATAAAAGCATTGAAACAGGACAATCATATAATAGGCATAGAATGATCAGGCAAGTATGATAATATATCAAAAAATAAATAAAAAGAAAGAAGAAGGTTTAGAATATACAATAGAGCGCTTTTATATTAAAGATCTACATCATGAAGTAAGTAGTTAGTAACTTCAATAAAAAAATATAGAATTTATTCAAGGACCCTCAGGATTATACCTATGCGGATTAGATTGAGGAGCGCAACGATCTTTAGGCGGAGCAATCGTGGAACCAAGAACGCAGTGTGATTAAGAATTGATTGAAAGTATTGAAAGTATTTGAGTGTTTGAGAATTCGAAGTGTATTGTAGAGGTATTCGTAAGTTTTTGTATTCGTGAAATAATAATATGAAAAGTCGTCTGTAATTCGGGAAATCACGGATATTTATAGGGAAAAGGAGACGTGCGCTCCACACAAGACCTGCGCCAGGCGCAGTCCTAAGGGGCAGGCGCAGTTCCACGCGTCAGGCGCATATTCTGAACGTTGCGTCTGACACAAGACTTGCGTCAGACGTAGGACTCTGTGTGAGTCACAAAATCTACGTGTCAGGCGCTCATTGGCTCGCCTGACGCGTTCTGGCCTATGTGTTGGACGCACGTGGCGCGCTGAGCGCAGCCCCCGCGTCAGGCGCATATTCTGGAATATTCGAGCATATTCGTTTACGTGTCTTTCGAAGAAACCTTTTTTATCCCTAAAATTCCGGAGATGGAATTTTACGGATTAAAAATCTGATTTATTTATCAAAGATAATAAAAATATTTATGAAAAATATCTATTAAAATAATAAATATTTGATTGGGCTTTTAAAATGGACTTAAAACATTTCATGGACTTAAAATACAATTAATCATCATGAACAATTAATTGGGCTTTAGAATATCATTTCATAACACATTTTGGATTGGTTCTTTAGATTGCTCTTCCGTTGAGTCGCGCCAACTAATATCGCGGTATGTTTCATCATCGGATCCTTAAATGGGGAGACACGATTATGTGTCTACACTACTAATTATTATAGATAGGGCATAATTCATAATCGTGCAACATACCGGTCGTAAGCCAAAGTAAAAATTATTGTCAATACAACATCATAAAATTTTAAATCATTTAACTACTGATTTTATTTAGACAATCATTCCTTTAAATCGTATAATCTGCCAAAATTTTCTATATTGATAACGGATGCCAAAATTCTCATTGCAAGTAGTGGTGGCCTGTTAAGCGTGAGCGTGATTGCCAAAAGAGGGAGCGGAAGAGGAAGCGGGTCTGCCAAAGGGAGCGGAAGAGGAAGCGGGTGTATGGGTGAATGCCAATGGTGGTGCGAATTGTGATTTTATTTGAGCATCTAAGGGAAGCAGTATGCAGAGTAAAGACTTTTTTAATCAACTTTTTTTTAAAATAAAATGGCGGGCCACATGATCCACTATGACATTGACCCCATGAGCCATCGAACATACAGGTCATAAGCCAGTTTTAAAACAATCTTAATACATGATTATATAACTTTTAATCACACGTTAATATTCACACAATTCTTTTAGGAAAAACATCCTAAAATCTTAAATTTATGGGAAAAAAAAACTTTTCCGTCCAGTTTTGATTATTGTCAATATAAGATCATAAAATTTAAATCATAAGTTATTAGTTTTGAAATTTAGATAGAATTGTTCTCATAGAGTTCTCAAGCCTAATTAAAACATTGATTATTCATAGTAATATGTAATAAGTATTTCATATTAGTATTGAACAAAATTTTCAGATATCAAGTCCATTTTACTAAACCCATCGTATGGGTCATAAGCCACTTTTAATTATTCTCTATACAAGATCATAGAATTTAAATCATAAGTTATTAGTTTTGAAATTTAGATAAAATTATTCTCATGGAGTTCTCAAATTCTAAAAGCATTAACTATCTCTATTATATATGTAGAGAGGGGTAGGACACCAAAATATTAAAACTCCATTTTACCCTCACTAATCTCTATTCTATAAGGCAATAGGGGTTGGACACCGAAAAATAGAAAAAAAAGGAAAAAAATAAAAAGGTAACTAACTACTTCATTTTTAAAAGGTAAAACAAAAAACTGCCCAAATTATCAGTTTCACATTCCTCACTCGATTTCTTAATTAAAAAATCCCTTATTATATGGAAAAGAATAATTGCAACATCATTATAGGAAATACCCTGAACTACTCCTCCTCTTGATATCGATTCATAACTCAAGAGCGGTTTTTTTGGTTTGTTCCTTTAGAAATTTGGTACAAAGAAATTAGCATTTTTTGGAATCTCATATTTCGTGAACAACGATATTGATCTTAGCATCTTGAAATAATAACAATGGAGGAAGGATGTCCATTAACTGAAACTCCGACAAGGGCAGTCGCTATTGTCGCATGATCGTATCTCTTATGGTTGCATCTGTCTTCCTCTTCACGAGATCTGTAGAATAATTTGGCTAGGTTATTTTTTTTATATTTTTTAATAATTTGACAAATAACTACTCCTATATATGGAGTATATGTTTCTCCAGTTTTTTTTTTCTCACTTTTTATTTATTATCTTGGGTTTTTCATTTTTATCGATTAATGTTTTGATGTTCAGTGGTTAGATAAAACTTATAAGAGAAAGAAGTAAGATAGGCGTTGGTAGTTTGGTACTAAACTTCTTGAAGGGCAAAAAATATACTTTTCAATGAATAAGTATCAATACTAATTAATCTTTGTTAAAAATAGAGTAACTAAAATATTTTAGTATTGGCTATTTACGGTCTTTTTCATACTCTTCAAAAATGCAATTTATGATGGACGTGTTTTTTTGGTATATAATGATTTTCATGAGCTTAATTGTTCTTCATCCTTCATGACTTTTTTCTATTATAGAATTATGTTTGGGATTGTTGTCAAACTAAGTAAATACATTTGAAAAATGCTAAAAATATCATATACAAATTATACGTATGCAAAAACATTATTATTATAAAAGAACTAATCATATCTAATCTCACAAACAATGAAAAAAAAATTGGTATGCGTAATTTATAATGGATAAAAACGAAATAATAGAAGACATGGTTATTCTTACTCATACAAGAGACTTAGAACTTAGAAGCGTAAACAATGAAAAAAATCAAAGAATGATAGTATATGCTTTCAAGGACTGTTACTTATTGTATTTTTTATGAAGAAGTTATATCTTTCGTACACATCACGTACATACAAGGCTAGAACTTTTTAAAAAGATATTGTTACTTACTGCATTTTCTTTGCATTATGAAGATGTTTTCTTTAACAAAGCTTTGTAAATAATTTTAAAGCAAATTATTACTAGATATAGTTATGCAATAAATTTAATTTCAATAACGATTTCGCACGCATAACGTGCATATAAGGCTAGTAGTTAATGATATTGATTGTAATATGTAAAAAGTATTTCATATTGTCAATTCAAAAGTATTGAACATTTTAAGATATCAATTCCATTTTACGAAAATTATAACTGTATAAAGTACAGGTCATAAACCAAATTTAAATGTTCTCAATACAAGATCATAATATAAAATATGAAGTTATTAGTATTGAAATTCAGATAGAGTTGTTTTCATGGAGTTCTCAAAGTCTAAATGCATTAACTATAGTCAATAACATTGATGGTAATATGTAAAAAGTAATTATTCCTTCTTTAGAATATTTTTTCACTTTTGTTTTAAGGTCCAAATATTGAAAAATTTAGTATAATTTTATATTAATACTCCGTATGTGTTAACAATATCATATAAGATCATATGCCTAAATCCATTTTATAACAACATTAAAGATGGAGTGCGAAATTTTTTCTTGATATGACCCTCTATCAATATCCTTGTTTAGGGGTCTTGGAAAAACATATATTCGACTGCATAATAGATTTTGCACTGAAGACAACTGACCCTCTATCATCATCCTTGTTTAATTTATTGGAGTAATATGGGAAATTCCCATTAGTAACCTTGTAATTTTTCGGTTTCCCAATGGTAATCCTGTGGTTTTCAAATTCCCAAAAATGACCTTGTACTTTGTTGAATTCCCAAATGTGACATTTTGTGTTAAATTTCGGTTAAATTTAACTGTTAAATCAATGCACGCAAATTGAGATGTTTCTAGAATGTAAATTGAGGCGAATCTGATCATTTTTTGCAAATTTCGACATCAAATTTGAACCATAAATGACTAAAATGACCCTCAAAACCTTGACAGGGCTATTTTTTCTGAAAAATTTGCGTTCCAGAAATATCTCGATTTGCGTGCATTATTTTGTGTGCCAAAAAAATAGCCCGGTCAAGGTTTTGGGGGTCAATTTAGCCCTTTATGGGCCAAATTTGAGGTCGAAATTTACAAAAAACGATCAGATGCCCCTCAATTTGCATTCCACAAACATTTCGATATGCGTTTATTGATTTAACAGTTAGATATAACGGAAATTTAACGGAAAAAGTCATGTTTGGGAATTCAACAATAGTACAAGGTCATTTTTGGGAATTTGAAAACCACAGGGTTACCATTGGGAAACCGAAAAACTACAAGGTTACCAATGGGAATTTCCCTATTTTTTATAACCCCAATTATCACGTCCCTTCTTTACTGATGAGCGCAACCCTTCCCCTTCTTTTTCGACGAAGACACTGATGTTTCTTTTTTGTAACATTAAGAATCTCTTAGATTACCAGCAAACTTAAGTAGAGAGTAGAAACATAATAACCATTGTTAAATACCTTGGTTGTCGGACATTTCAAGTAATATTTAATTAGAACCTTCATATATATTCTTGATGAAGCTTGTGAAACACTCAAGAATATGAGAAGCTGAAGTCCATTCCTGATGGTGGAAGAACTGTCCTTATGTTTTAATGCAAGATTCTACTCCTTAAACACCCGACATTTTAGTAATCTGACCTTTCGTTTCAAACTAGTCATGATTGAATCAAAGTTCGAACTATACACCTCTTTTTTTTTTTGAAGTTCCATCAATAGAACTTCGTTTTACTAACATCATGCACAAGAAAGCTCATAGATCGAAAGAGGTAGGATGAGGTCATACGTAGGTTCTCTCTTAGGTCTCACAAGAAAATGGTGTGGACCAAAAAAAAATTATTTTTCGGTCTGGACCGAAAAATCAAACATTTAAAAATCTTGGATCTAATTAGGACCCTAATATGTAGGTTCGGCCTTAGGCCTCCAAAATCTCAGAAACGGGGCTGCAGAAACATTAATACCAGCTATGTTTCCCTCAGTTCTCCATATGGAATAAACACTATATGGAAAAGAACACATATAAATTTTTGTTCCTACTGTTGGTGGTTTAACCGCAAATTCTGTCGGTTTCAATTTTTTAATATTCTCTTCTCCACAATACCCAAATAATAATCATATTTCATTCTTGGCGTCATTAGCACTTGACACAACAGAGAATCCTTTCGATTCATATCCGTTATAAAACCACTACTACAAAAAAGGCATAGGAAACCAGGTTGAAAAAGGCCTAGGAAACCTAGGTTTACAACGAGTCTCCATCTCACGGGTGTCCTAGGCTAGGAGACCGGTGATGATACCTGGTTTCTTTGTTTATTTGGAAGACCAGGTGCCAATTAAAACCAGTCTCTTAGGTTATTGTATAAATCATATATAAAGAGGCTAGGAGACCAGTTAACATTTAAAACCAGTCTCCTAGTCTTACCCTTTGAAACCAGTTATTGACCATAACCGGTTTCTTAGGCTTATGACATGTTTTTTTTAATTAGAATAAATTACAGTATAATACATTAATTATCCTGTATTTGCTGCTCGTATATACATTTTTTTTCTTCTATAAAACAATATATAAATAACAACAGTATTATTAAACAGGAATTCCTGCTTGCTTTATTCATCTTGTCAATAAAGGATTCGCTACATTTAATCTGTATCTAAAAACAATTTCACTCGAAGCATAAATTTCTTCCAATAATATCTTAAAAATAAAGTTTCTATAATCTAATGTTATCTACTAAAACTAAAATTTTAAAAAAAAAAATCAAATACTATGTGCAATTCAAATTTGACCGCCGTTGTCTTCAATATTCATCGTCTTGTGTTTGGTTGTTTAAATATGCCGCCCACATATCTCGAAGCTCGTCAATCATCTCTTGCGAATAAGTGCTAGGAGTCCCAGGAAAGTACTACAAAATAATTTCAGATAATTATAATTAGAAATAGGATATATTATATAGGTTTCTTATACAAAAACTCATAAATAACAAATCGATTAAAACTAGGAAATATTTCAGTTCATGACATAGAAAACCATTCCATCTGATCATAGCTAGGAAAATAGGAATTTATGTGAAATTGCATCACTTTAACCTAACACAACCTTGTCACTCTAAAGAGGTGAGTGCTCTCCGATTTCTACTTCTCTCGAAGTTGAATGCATATCAAATTTGATTCTCCCTACTATACATATTTCTCTCTCGGCTTACTTGCTCTCCACTACTCCATATAACTATCACAAAAAGAGTATTTACCTCTTAAAAAATTAATCATATATGATAGAACTAAAATCTACTCACATGGCGGGGGCATCGGTATACAGCGAGTACCAATTTTACCAACTCTTTGCACGTGTAAATATGAGAAAGGATAGGTAGATGATCATACAAGTTAAAAATAAAGATCTTCTTGACCCCAATTCTTAAAATAAAAGAAAGCCATTGAGTAAGTTTATGGCTTACATCTTCTTCTTCAACTACAAGTACTTTTGGAACATCAAATTGGAATATTTGCACAGGACCATTGTAAAGAAAGAGTATGTTGCTGATAAGGATGTTATATTTTCTCATCTGTTTAGAGAAGTAAATTTAGTTGCTTATTCCATGGCTCACTTATCTCCAATCCACTTCTCTACTAGAATGTGGGTGGGAGGTTGTCCTAGTAGTGTGGATCATGTAGTTGCTTCCGATTTCTGTTTACTTAATAATAATAGATGATATCGCTCGGCTTTTCACCTCAAAAAAAAAAAGCAAAGCTTCAAAGAAATCAAGGTAAAACATCTTACATACGTCTCTAGCTTCCTAGTGCCTTTCTGCAGCCAATTCCCGTGCCACTCCCCGCCCAGGATATCTCCTTAAGGTTGCCATGTTACAATAGTCAATTAGTCATTATAATGATATGCAAATTTTGCTATGCATGTTATATATTAAACATCACGTCTTTGGAGGAAAGGGGGGAGTACTATTGAGATTTAAATTATTATTAGATGTCGTTAATGAGTTACAAAGTTACCTTATCGGGAATAAATAGCCGTCTACTTGTGATTGTTTCAATCATGTAACGACAAACATAATAGCCACAATCCTTGGAGCCGAGGGCTTGACGAGGACACTCGCCATTAAAAAAAGTCCGAGATAAATCAACAACATAACTATTTCAATTCAAATGTGTCATTACATGTATATTTTTAGATATATTATTATACAAACCTGTATTTTGTTCCACCTTACAGGATTCTTTTTCAATTTCTTGACGTCCTTTCGATGAATCATGCTAAATTTTACAATGCCTCTAAAATTTTTTTATCTAATTAGATGATGAATTGATAATATGATAACATAAACTATTAGTGGACTATGACTAGGTCACATACTCATTGATGATCCTTTCAGCAAATTCACGGATATAATCTCGCTCCACCAGGGATCAAGCCAAAAAACAGCTTCGTTCCAAGGGCTTATGGCGGCTAGCATCCAATGTCGTCTATATGCAACTTATTAGCAAAGGCCAAAAAAAATACTCATACACGCTAATCTAGATCAAATTGCAATCTATTAGGCATACACACTTACTTTTCATGGAAAGGTGCAAAAAATAGTTGATTAACGTTCTTGCCTCCATTGCAACCGAAAACACAACATAAATAGTCAGATCGATCTTCTTCTACGGTTGGAGTCAATGGAGCTAGATAATTAGGATCACAAAATCCATACACCCCATATATGCCATCTTTCTGACATGATTCACTCAACTGCCTAGCATAGCAAAATGAGCTCATAGGGACACTTATTGAACGTGTCAAATATTTAAAAAATAACACAATTAAAAATCAAATAAACACATACTTCATGAGAATCGACATGTGAGCTGATCCCATCTCTCTTTGGAAGCACCAATCTAGTAAGTCTTCATAGTCAAGCCTTACTTCTTGCTCATTGTAAAACACGCTGTCCGGGATGGATAATATGATGCTTCCACGCGTCTTTTTCATCACCATAGCTTCTTTCTTCAAAGTCCTCAACAAATCAGTGGTCACCTTGGCATGATCCTTATCAGTAATGTCATACTTTTGAGTGGTTGATGTTTGTGAAGCGGGTGATTGTGAAACAACATCCTTTGTAGCTTTCTTTTCATACTTACAAGCAAATAAAAAAATATAATTAATTGAGTTGCAAAAGCTACATTTGTATTTAAGGCATGAATAGTTGCAGAACCTTGGCATGAATGTACCTTTGTCTTTGGAAAGATTAAGCGAGCAGGCCAAGAAACAAAGGTACACTTTGCTTGGCAGACTACAGTGCACTCCTCATTCGGACATGGCAATGGCGCAGTTGGCACAATATCTTGGGTAATGGAGACTCGACGATAATCGTCTGATAAAGAGGTGAAATGATTCAAAGTCACTTCTGTTGACCCCGCTATGTGCACTTGTCCAATTGCAACAATTTGAATCTCAAACTCATTCTCAATAGCCAAGCAACAATCATGAATACCCTGATCCATAAAAAAGATAAAATTAATCAAGGTGGAACAATATACAAACAGGGGAGCTGTCTTTTTTTCTTATTTTAGAGGTTGTGCTTAACCTCTGTGATGAATCTGGTTCACCACTACCTGAATCACTATCAAACACCAAACAAAGTATACCCGTAACAACCAAAGAAGCAACAAGAAGAAGATGGAAAACAGAAAATAAGAACAGATAAATGAGAGGAAGGTGATGATGAAGATTGATAAAAAAGGTCACTACAATGTGGTGAGCTTTCGAGAGGCTCCCTCTCTCCCAAGTCCCAAACCTCTCTGGTCATAGTATACTGATCAGCTTACAAAGTAACTGAAGAACTAAAAGAAAAAACAGTAAATGCAGAGATCAAATCACAAAGTACTTTCCAGTTTACCATATAGTATTGTTGCAAGAGTGACTGGAGAAACAGGGGAGCCTGTCTACTGATGACAAGACTTGAATTAAGGGTCACTATGATAATGGAACGTTTGGTATATATTCAATCTACAAACACACAAGGATACATAAGAGGAATAAGATATAGGTCGCTAACAAGAACGTGGATACAAGCAAAGAGTATGGGAAAAGATGTAATGCTACTGAATTCTAACCTCTGCTTACCAGATATCCTGTTAGCAAGGCTGCTTCCATAGATAGGGCGAAGCATTGCCTCTGTAATATTGATAGAACTCAAAATTTCCGTTGATGTGTTTAAAATAGGCTATGTGAAATAAAGATAGACCTTGTGATTCTTGAAACTATTAGTTGCCTGCACAGTTCTAGTTTTTCTTTTGGATTTAGATTAACAAGTCTTTGTAAAAGGAATCAATACATTTATTTATTATGTAAAGGACTTTCTTTTGGGGAGATAGAATTGCATGTCTACTGAAGAATAACATATAAGATAATTAACAAGTCCTCCCACAGTCCCAACTACAAGTGAAGTTTCACTCCACAAAGAATACTTTGTGCTACATGCTCTATTCTCCACAAGTTAATTTCTTATATCCGTCCATATTTACTGCTAGAGCTGTCAATTATTTGCGTCACGTGTTGACATTTATTACGTACAACTTTCCGTCTCTCATATATAAGCCATTCATAAGAGATCCTTTCACGTTTATTTCCATCCTCACACAAGCATGACTACAGTGCCTTGCTGAATGCCACAGAATGCTAAGCAGCAAGTGCACCCACCTTAGTTGCAGCAACACCACACTTGAGGATAGTAACCTATCCTAAATTTCACTTCATAAGCAAAAAAGTCATGTAATAGAGTAATAGTAGTACAATAAACTATCTCCCTGGAAGTGTTCATCAACTCGGCTATCTTCGTGATATTGAACTTGGGTTCAACGAAAGTAGTTCATTAATCCGAAAATTTACCCCTTATACTAGAATAATTAATCAAAAGTTAAGATGTACTTGGAATTCTGAGGTGTGTTCCTGTTATCCTGACATTTATGAAATTTTTGGGTGGCGT
Source organism: Beta corolliflora (assembly GCA_947648045.1). Taxonomy (NCBI): domain Eukaryota; kingdom Viridiplantae; phylum Streptophyta; class Magnoliopsida; order Caryophyllales; family Amaranthaceae; genus Beta; species Beta corolliflora. The sequence continues at coordinate 212,444 of CANSZD010001250.1, forward strand.
TTATGACTTTTAGGGTGACTAAGCCTATTGTATACAAGTTTCTGTGAGAAAAAAGAAGTGGACACGTAATTTTTGCAAATAGTGATTTGGTAATATCGAGTTAAAAAATATGCGAATATTTGGTATATCTCATGCATAATGGATCATAAGCGCAAGTAACCTGTACACAAACCTGCTACGGTGTTGCTAAGAAAGTAGTGCAAGTAGTGCAAGTTTTCGTTTTAATTATCAACGACAAAAAATTAAATCATAAATAGTATCAAAGAGATGTGGGAGTCGAGTTATAGGGTTTTCATACCTGAGGCAATATATGCTCACTAATAGGCTGAGTGTCATAGTCCATTTCGCGCAAACGAATACTTGTGGGGAAGGGATTAGACTGCTGATAGTTAAGCTCAGGTTGTTGTTCAGTCACAGCATTCTCAGGCCAAGGAACAATGTAGGGATCAGGCTCGGGCTCTTGTTCTTGGTCTTGAGGTTGAGATTTCGAAGGGCTTAACGTACCTTTAAACAATTGAGAAAACCCATCACCTGTAGTTAGTAATTGAGTGAAGAAGCCATCTTTTTGCCCTTGTCCAGAAGAGCTACTTTGTTGTTTCCCTTCAGATACTTGGCCATCTCTATGACCCCCGAAACCACTATACTGCCCACCACCTTGGCCACCAAAGGCCCCCATTAGACTTGCACCGGCCATGAATTGCTTCATCTGCTCTTGGTTTAAGCATGACATCATAAAAGTCATCATAAATTGTTGGTTGTCTTTCATATGTGCCATCTCTGACCTCAAGTTAGTTATTTCCGCACGCATTTGGCTGGGTGGTGTTGGTCTAGAAAATCCAAAGTACTCCGTGTTTGTGATGCCTGATCCAATGCCCCTAACACGTCCACCATGCTCAGGCTTCTTGAGTGCTCTAGCCAAAATATCATCCCGACCACCCTCTATGACAACTTCGCTTTTTTCGGATTGCGCCTTCAATGCATTCTTAAGATAACAGTGAAGAAACAAAATCAAGTTAGTATATAAGACAAAGATTTAGATTTTAAAAAAATTTGTCAAAAGGAAATCTATATTACAATTGCTTTGGCAGTTTCATGGTCGATTGGATTGTCAAAGGTTACCATTCCATCTCTCACACGTGAATGAGCTCTAATCCATAAATCATGGCGAGGCACTTGATCGACGTGGATCCCTTGTTTCAGAAGTTCATTCACCTGACATTAGACATTACATATAAACATATTAAGAATACTTAACTCACTCAAAGTAAATGCCATATAATATAATCGATATTCACATAACTTACGATCTCGTCTTTATAGTATTGGTACCCACGGGAGCTTCCTCGATAGCTTGAAACTTTGAGATTTGATCGTTTTCGACTTTCTTCACTTAGCTCCTTCAAATAGTAAAGTTACAAAGTTAGAACACATAATATTCTATTCGCATAACCAAAAACAGAGACTACAAATAATATTAAAAAACTGAAACCTTGAACTTTTCGGTCGTGCACATTTCTTTAAACTTATCCCAAGTAGGTTGAAGGATAAAAGGATATTTCCATGGTGGCCTTCTTCTCAACCTTCCAGGTGGATTTCTGTACAACCACAACTTTCTTAATCTTGTCTTGAAAGCCCTCCATCGATCGTTAGCATGAGACAAGATCCATTTTCTACGGTCTTTTTGCACTGTGAACCCCTTCTACAAAATATAAAATGATGATAAGCGTAAGTGTTGAGCATGTTGGCCACATGAATTTATGATTTAATTATCCTACTCATGATGATAACCCAACTACAAATATAGCAATATTACTTATATATTTTCGGTTACTACCATCAAAATAAGTGCTTACTTGTGATTATATCATATAACTCATCCAATTTGGCTTTCGGAACATCCTTCCAAGCGCCATAGGTGATGCACACTCGTTCTCGAGTAACTACACCAATATAGGTGGTAAAAGTGAGTCGATTGTCACCACGTGGAGTCCTACGAATTGGATGCCACTCTAAAGAAATTTTGTTTCCATTTTGAATTGCCTTCCCCACCTTGTTAAGTACCGTACGTCCCCTCTCATCATCACGATTTGACTTTTCGACATCAGAATCATCAGAAGAGGTTGGATCACCTTGAGAAGAGCACACTTGCTTTTTTCTTCTTGGCCATAAAGCTACAAAATTGCAAATAGAAAAGTCCGTTAACAATATAGTAGAATTGGCGTAAAACATAACATGCATTTCATTATGAAGCATTAGATCGATTGATACATATACTATAGATTTTTTAATGTTGGTGATTAGACGGTTAACATGCATTTCTTGGGATTTTAGCGCCTAAAACACTACCGAGATTACCAAATACGGGTTTGAAATACTTGTAGAGTCTATAATACTAATGTTACTAACTTATATTCACTACTAGAAGACCAAAACCATAAAAGGAGGATAAAAAACAGAAGCATTGAAAAAGCAGAATTAAAAAAAAAAAAAGTAAAATGCCATCAACACACCTCACTTGTTTTTACGACGACGCTTTCGAGGTTTATCCTTAGTAGTATTTTTGTCAACCCAATCACCTTCCTCATGGTCATCACGCACATATGTCGATGAATCTTCAACCTCATCGTCAAGAACACCATCATTTTGAAATATATTAGTTGTTGGTCTTTCTTCCAAAACAACATCCTCATCATAATCATCAATGTCTTGTCGAGATCTTGGTGTTATAACGACTGACCTCCTCTTATCAGCTGGATCAGTGACGTAAAATACCTGCTTTGCTTGACTAGCTAATATATACGGATCTTCCTTGTGACCAAGCTTGTCAAGGTTGACCAAAGTGAACCCTAACTCGTCATACTCAACTCCGGCATGTGAATCAACCCAATTACATCTAAAAACTGGTATCGAAAATCCAATATAGTGTAACTCAATGATCTCTTGAATGACCCCATAGTATGACATTTTAGCACAAACCTGGATGCTTATCTTTAGAACTAGCAAAATGCATAGCCTCGGCCTCCACTTGTTACCCCACGTTCTGCATAGTACTATTTTCATCCTGATCCATAGTGTAGAATGTACAACCATTTATGACATACCCTGAATAAAAAGAGGCATTGAAATTAGGTCCATACGCTAGACTCTTGAGTCGATCAGAAATGGAATGGGATGAATCTTCAAGCTCTTCAGTAACTTGATTTTTCAACCAACTGCTGAATGATTTGTTATGTTCGCTTAGTAATGATTTCTCATTTCCTCTTCGATTGCATTGCCTTAAATAAGCAATGTGTTGCTTAATATAAGGTGCAACTTTATCCTCGTTAAAGAGAATATAAGTGTGCGCCATGTGCCACTGCTGATAAGACAAGTCAAGTTGCTTACGACCTAAAGTACCTTTTCCTTCCATTCTTCCACTATGCCGTGATATAGGAAGCCCATTCGTCTTCACATTTCCTAAAAACTCACTACAATATCCAGCAGCATCTTCATAAAGGACTCGCTCAGCAATACAACCTTCAGGTCTAAAGTGGTTCTTGACATATCCCTTGTAGGTTTGCATTTGTCTTTCAAAAGGATATTGATTTCTCAAATAAACGGGACCACAAAATCTCACCTCTCTCACTAAATGAACAGTCAAATGAACCATGACATCAAAAAATGATGGAGGAAAGTACATCTCTAATTGGCACAGAATGATGACTATTGAAGTTTCCAAAGATGTCAAGTCTTTAGGATCTATGACTTTGCTATATATTGCATTAAAGAAAGAACACAATCTAATAATAGCAAATCGAACTTTTTTAGGTAAAATTGAACGAAGAGCCACGGGTAGCAAGTGCTGCATCAAAACATGGCAATCATGAGATTTAAGACCCACGAGTTTCAAATTTCCCATTGAAACAAGACTTCTAATATTGGAATAGCCTTCGGGGACTTTTACACCCGCTAAACATTCACAAAATTCTTTTTTCTCTTTTCTCGACAATGTATAAGCAGCTGGAGGCAAAAAATTTCTGTTGTTTCTTTCAACGAGGTGGAGTTCTTCTCTAATCCCGAATGCTTTTAAGTCTTCTCTAGCACTAACACCATCTTTCGTCTTTCCTGACATATTTAATAGTGTTCCAACTAAGCTATCACACACATTCTTCTCAATATGCATCACATCTAGAGAATGTCTGACAAACAAAAATCTCCAATAAGGTAAACACCATAACTCGGAACATTTCTTATATCCCTGTTTAGGAAGTTTGGACCTAGGTTTCTTTCCAAATGTGATCTCGATATCTTTAACTTTTTCAAACACCTCTATACCAGTCAAGACTCTTGGACGTCCCCTCAGTTCTTGTTTCCCGTCGAAAGCCTTTTTTGATTTACGATAAGGATGATCATATGGCAAAAATCGACGATGTACATCAAATATATCCTTTCCAGATGATGGAAGCCACTTTCCCCTTGTACCATCCTCACATACAGGACAAGGGTGTTTTCCTTTCGTGGTATACCCAGATAGATTACCATAGGCTGGATAATCTTGAATGGTGCAAAACAACATTGCTCTGAGGTTAAACGTCTCATTTCGGTGTGAATCGTACACTTCTACGCCTGAATCCCAAAGCATCTTCAAATCATCAATGAGGGGAGCTAAGTACACGTCTATGTCATTTCCTGGTTGTCTAGGACCAGAAATCAACAATGAAAGCATCATGTACTTTCTTTTCATGCATAGCGAAGGAGGCGGATTGTACGTAACCAAAATTGCGGTCAAGTACTATAGGTGGTACTCGGGGAGCGAAATGGATTCATACCATCGGTGGATAATGCAAGGCGTAGGTTCCGTTCTTCTTTACCAAACTCGGGGAATTTTCCATCAATAAACCTCCATTGCGGGGAGTCAGTTTGTTGTCTAAGTTTATCATCCTTAATTCGACCGTTGTGATGCCATGTCAACTTTTCTGCATCTCTGGGATTTGAAAAAAGACGTTTAAATCTTGGTATTATAGGAAAGTACCAAAGAACCTTAGCAGGAACTCCTTCCGTCTTCTTATACCGTGAGGCATTGCAACCGGGCAACTCGTAATGATTCACGTTCATTTCTATATAATATGCAATCGTTAGGGCAAGCGTGGATTTTTTCATAAGGCAAGCTCATTGAGGACAACATCTTTTTTGCCTCATATGTATTACTCGGAAGGACGTTATCACTAGGAAGCATATCTTTCACTACTTCAAGGAATTCAGTAAAACCTGCATCACTCAACCCATGACCTGCCTTTAGATTATATAACCTAAGTATACTTGACAATCTTGTATACCTTTCGCACCCTCTGTACAAAGGCTTTTCAGAATCAACTAACAACTTCTCAAGAGTAGAAGGATTCTCATCAAACTTATGATGAACTTCTCGTAACATATCTTCTAACCTATCACCCTCATCAATAGTAGGACCTTCATGTACACTTTCTCTAGAAGAACCTTCCTCATCCTCCCCATGCCAAATCCAAACAGTATATGTTCTATCAAAAGCCGATTTGTTCAAATGATTAAGTATTTCATCTACTCTTTTATGCAAAAAATTATGGCACCTAAAACAAGGACAAGGTAACCTAGTACGACCTCCAGAGTTCTTGACAGCGAAATCGATAAATTCCTTAACTCCAGTCATATATTCAGGGTCACCCGATTTTGACGTTAATATCCAACTGCGATCCATATCTACACAACAACAATTTAACGTATCTAAAAATTCATAGCATATTTACGTAAGTGCACAAATTCATATACATGCAATCACAGGCCTTGGGTCCTTATGAGTAAACCCTAAAGGACAGTCACAAATACGGGACTATTCAGAGCCTACTCCTAATGAGCAAACCCTAAAGGGGTACTAGGTCAATGCAAAATAAATATATGCAAGCAAACACAAAAGTAGCATGATTGATTAAGATTTAACTTTTATATGCTAGCACAACTATGATTAATCAATCAATAAACAACTATGATATTTACAATGAAAAGGGAGACTCTATAGATAGGAAAATTTGCTCACCTAATTAACGTATAGCTAATGCAGTTCAAGGCGCTAGTAACAACACTCAAGCCACACCTAAAACGAACAAAAAACACATAAAACAAGTTAAATCATCAAGTAATAAAATTTGCATATAGTTGCAAAATTTATTATATGTTTATAGAATTTCGACATTAAACTTCATCACAAAAACCTTCGAAAATAGCATGAGGTATATTTGTAGTCTGCTTTTGGAAAGGGATTATTGTTTGGTGGAGTTTGTGTGACATAAGTAAATAAAATACTTCACGAAGGTCATTCATTTACATAACAAATAATATACATGAAAGGCACCTAACCAAAATCATTGCGAGGCTTTGAGTATAAATATTTGTAAGGAACTCCCTGCTAACCCGATAACTCTTGAGGATTCGATAGTGGAATCTCGAGCTTGCCAAAGAGATTTGCAAAAGATTTAACTAGTTCAAACACAATTACAAGATGACATACAAGAACAAGAAAGTAGCACAACCTAGCAACTTTTTGTACCAAGTCATAGCGGTTCAATACCCCAATACCTAGTGAATGCACTCGAAAACGCATTCGACAGCCTATAATCCTCACTGAACTTCCCTAAAATCGGAACAGGCATTCGCTTAAACAACGATAATGACAACAACTCATGAAGCACTCCCACCATTCTCTTCTCCATTTCCCTGGAACCTGGTTCCAAATTCGAAGTATCATCATAAGGATTAACATAAGGCATCTCTATCCAATCTCGCACCCACTCTCTCATCTCTTTCTTGATATAAAACCCAGGTGGCAATCTCCAATTAAACGAAGGTCTCATCTTAATCCTGCAATTAGGGAGGGTCATGTCCTTTCTTATAGAGCTATTGAAATATTCAATGCTCCTGTTTCTCACAAGGAAATAGATCAGGCTTTGAGTATGACAGCCGCATAGTCAACATGCAAGAGTGAATACAGAATACAGAATTCTTCCCAAACAAAAAACATCAACTTACAGATTTATTTTTAAGAAAACAATTTGGGTCAGCAGCACTCACCCATGCTGCCAATTGCCATGCACAATGTTTTATAACTGCCAGCAGGAGAGAACGAGGTCATGACAGAAGATGTCATGAGAGATAATCAAACCCAAACCAATACAAATCCCACAACAAGTTGGATAAAAGTAACTGCATCAAATGCAGCAGGATCCATAAAGTTCTTTAGTTGTTGCACAATCCTATTACACAAGGCATTACTGCCACATAAAAGTAATAACTATAGCAAGCACCCAACAGGTACTACATGCTAACTAAGTTCAGAATGAGGAATGAACGGATTCAATTGAATGTTCCAGAACTAAATGGATGGTGACGGAAAAGTAGGCACCCAAAACTTGGAAGTGAATGTACATAACAGCATCGAGAAGTTAGACATCACTCATCATCCTTGTATGGATATTCTTCTGGAATTTGCTTATGAACAATATTGAGCTAATTAGCTCTCATAATTACAAAATTAAAGAAAGTAGGAAAAAAACAATAGGAAAATTAAAATCATCATGAGAAAATATTAAACCAATTACACCAAAATTCACTTTTCAGTTTACACTATAACGGAACAGTGTATTGAAGAGAAGAAGATAACAAAACCTAAGAAAGGGAGGCGCGACAACTGCTCTGCAGTGGGCGTGGCGGTCGCCAGTGATTAAGCAAGCGGAAGAACCAGAATAATCCAGTGGTCGCCGGTGATGGATTTGATGGAGTTGCGAGTGGAGATTATCAATTGGGAATGATGAATTCCAGTTTTTCAATTGCGAATTAAATTGAGAATTGAGGGGATTTGGGTGGAATCGTGATGGGCAAGAAGAATCAGTTAATGGAGTTGGGATAATTTGGATTATGGGGAGTGGTGGTTTACTGGTTTGAGGTTTTGGTGATGGTGCACGGTGCGTAGCTTCGAGTATGGCGGGATTGAGAAAAGCACGATGCAGTATAAAAGAGTGGTGGTTTTTATTGTATTTGTTTCTTGTTTTTTTTTTAGGGGATTTTATTGTATTTGTTGCTTCTAAAAGGAAAAACGATTTTTTAAAAAAAAGAATTATATATATAGAACGTACATTACATTACTATTAATCTATTATGTTGAAAAGATATTAAATTTAAAAATTAAAAATATTTCAAGGAAACTGGTTTTAGTTAGAACTAGTCTTCTATATCACAACAAGAAGAATACATACGTACAATATTGTATTTTGATGAAAAAAAATTGAGTTAAAAATTTAAAATATTTCAAGGAAACCGGTTTTACTTAGAACCAGTCTCCTATTTCAAAATAACTTTTTCAATAAGCCAAATAGTTAAACTTAAGAGACTGGTTTTGGATAATCACTGGTTTCCTATATTTAAGAGATGGGTTAGAAAATGCATGGCCGGACTTCTGCAAGGTAATTAAAAATCATAAGTTAGCAATGAAATATGGTAAAACAATATATATATATATACATTTAACTTTAGAAAAGCATATTTACAAACATCATAAATTTTTGGTGCCAAAACAAACCCTGTATATGCAGAGAAGAATGAAAGAGAAAGAGAAAGAGAAGCAAAGTTGGACTTGGTTTTTAAACGTTAAGCAAGCAAGGGAAGAAGAAAGAGAAGCAAGTGAAAAACATGAAACAAACCCTTTAAAAAAAGTCACTACGCCTTTACTGTTTACATCTACAGTGTTATTATGGCCCTTATGGGTGATAAAACATTGATATTCACTGTTTATTACGAAAAGGACACGTGGGTGTATAGGTAAATAAAAATAAAAGTCTATAATAAGGGGAAAAATAAAAAGGTACTTTTCATAACAAAGGGTTCCTTTTTATTTTTTTTTATCTAAAATATATCTCAATAATTAAAAAAAGAATATAGAAAACCTAACCAAAAATTGCAATTCAATATAGATTGTAGTTGGGTTACATTTAAGATTGACTAGTATATTTAAAAGTGGCTAGGTTTTCAATTCACTACGTATAGATCTACTCCGTATAAGCATTTTATATACTTTGTATAAAAGATTATAAATATTAGCATCTAAAATCTTTTATATATATAAAAAAGTAGCATTTAAAATCTCTTTTCCTAAACATATTATAAAATTGTAGCAATAATATTCGCGTCACTTTGATAATTTGACTTGCTCATTATTCACATATTCTCTTTGACTTAATTTTTTTTATTATTATAAAATGAATAAATGTTACTCCCTCCGTCCCTAACTATAGTTCCCATTTTCATTTTTTGTGGCCCTAAATGATTTTTCCATTTCTTTTTTTTACTATTTATGGATCATTTGACATCACTCATTTATCCTTAATTTTCTTTTTGTCTTTATTAGGTGAAGTGCCAAAAGTACGCTCTAATTTTTCTTATTCTTTGTGCATCATTACTCTCTTTTGTACTTTAATCTTTTTTTGTCATTAGAAAAAGTAAAAAAGTACATTTTTTCTCTCTTCTTTTTTACAAATGATTATCAAATTGGTTTTCCCATGTACTTTTAGTACTTCCTTATTCCATTTCTTGATTCCCGTGTTATTTTCTAAATGGGAACTATATTTAGGGACGTAAGGAGTATTATGTAATACGGAGTATATCATTGGATTAGTTATATTGTCTATTTTCATAATTTATTTATTTTTATAATCTTTACTGAAAAAATAGACAATTAAATAAATATATTAATGGTCAAGATTTTATCTCGTCAAATGTTTCAATCAAAGTGATGCAAATATTTAAAAAACGGAAAAAAAGTGTAACTTTATTGCCTAGCCTTAAGAATTTAGAGGCAACTTATAGTTCACTACAACTAAAAAGAACATTTTTGGGCAACATAAATTTCAATTATGCTAGTTTAGAGGCAATTATAATCTCACTAATGCTAAAAAAAAGTAACTTTTAGGGCGATATAAATTTCACTCTTTTTTATTTTTTGACGAAAAATTTCATCTATGTATAATTATCTTTTTTAGACAAACATATATAATTTTACTAAAACGCTAAACTTTAAACTTTTAAGGGCTATCTAAATTACACTAAGGTAATTAAAAAGAAAATCTACTATTAGATTCAACCACAATTTCACTAATGCTAAGAATACTTTTAGGGGCAACCTAGCTAATTTTCACTAATGTTAAAAAGAACTATTAAAGGCAACTACAAATCATCAATGCTAAAAAGGAATTTTTAGAGACAACCTTAATTGTACTCAAGTTAAAAATAATTTTTAGAAGCAACCATGATATATTTTAGACTACATTTTAGATAGAACTAGTTATTAGGCCCGGGCTATGCTCCGGATAAGAAAAATTTTCATTTATTAATATTAAACTTTCAAATGATAACACTAAATACCACTTGCTCTAGTGGTTAAGACTTTAGTATATAAACTATAAGTCAGGGGATCGAACCCTATACTATGCAATTTCTAATTTTATTTTATTTTTATGTGGATACATGGAGTAAAAGGCACTTAGGGAGAGCGCCACGTGGCACCGTTCCATGTTTAGGAACGCCTTTTAATTTATTAGTATAGATATATTGACGGTGAACTATTGTACATTTTAGATGTTGATATCTCTGTTGGAGAAGAAGTTTTAGCTTTTTTTTCCTGATTATCAGTTTTAGTATAGGTGTAATGGTGGTCTGTAATGGAGGAAACAATTTTATTTTTTGGAACTAGGGAATGAATGAATGTGCTGCTGTATTTATAAAGGGAATTTGTAATGTTTAAAATGGTGGAGCCAAATTTGAAATTTGGCTAAAATTTAAAATTTTAGTAGGTTGGGAGGGAAACTTTTCCCACCTACTCCCTATGTTTTTTTTATTTGCATCACTTGCCACCTCACTCCTCACTCACTCCCACCATAGCCACCACCACCATAGCCACCACCACCACCACTGCAACCACCACTACACGGCAACCACCACCACACGGCAAACAAGAGGTGACCGGCGACCACCACACCGGGGACGAAGAACACACCGACGCCAACCACCACCACAACTAGCCGGAAAAAGTATGGGCCCAAGGAAGAAGGCAAAGGAAATCGGGGAATCTTCAAATCAGGTTAGTTTTGTACTTATTTGTGGTTAAAACCGACCCCTTAGGTAACAAATAGTAGTGATTTAAACTGCCCCTCGCCGGAAAAGATGGTGGAAATAAAAAAAAAAATTCAAAAAACATCGGGGCAACGGATAGAAAATCCGTTACCACCAGAAGGGGGTAACGGATTACTATTCCGTTACCACCACAGAGGTAACGTTTCAGATCCACGTTACCTCTGCGGTGGTAACGGAAAAGTGATCCGTTACCCCCGTCTGGTGGTAACGGATTTTCTATCCGTTGCCCCGATGTTTTTCGAAAAAAAAAATTTTTTGTGTTCTTGTTTTCCGGATCTGGGGTGGGGGGGTGTTTCGGTTTTTTTCGATTTTTTTCCTTTTTATTAATTTATGTTTTCTTTATGTTTTTAGTAATTTATGTTTTTTAATAATTTTATTTTTTTGTTTATTTAAAATAATTTATGTTTCTTATAATTTATTTTTTAATAATTTCTGTTTGAATTAAAAATAATAATTTGTGTTTATTTGGGTTTTTATAATTTATGTCAATAGTTATTTGAATTTATTATTATAATTTTAATAGTTAATATGTTAATTTGTGTGATTATGTTGTAATTAGGATTTTATTATGTTAATGCATGTTAGTAACATGTTAGTGCATGTTAGGATTTTATTATGTTGTAATTAGGATTTTATTATGTTAATGCATGTTTGATTTAATTTAATTATTTGTTTAATAGCATGTGATAATAGTATTATTTAATTTTAATAGTTATTATTTAATTAGTTAATTAATTGATTTGAGCATGTTATTATATTATAAAAATATTTCAATGTTATTAGCATGTTATTATATTATATTAGTAGCATATTACTATTATTTATTGTAATGATATTAGCATGTTAATTTGTTTTTATTAGCATGTTTGAGCATGTTTACTAATGATATTAACATGTTAATATGAGTTGTTGTTGTAATTTTAGTTAATTAATTAATTATTAGAAAGTCAATAGTTATATAATAATTTACTTAGTTTGCGCATGTTAATATGTTTTAATAATATTATGTTAACACCATCACCAATGTTAATGCATGTTAGTATTATTTATCGTTATAATTTTAGTTAATAGAATGTCAATGGTTATAGATTAGTAGTAATTACAATATAATAACGTAGACATTAAATAAATAATAAGTAATTAACATAATTGATTATTAGGGTCTTGAGGGTCCCGAGGGATCGACGCCACGACACACTAGATCTCGTGGTGTTGATACATCTAGTAGGAGGGCGAGGATCGATGCTCGAGCTAGGCAGATGCCTATTCCTGAGGACGCGCCTGATAGTGCAGGATGGGATACTGCGGCCGAGCAGGAGTTAGATCATGCTTTGAGCGGTGGTGATGGAGCTGATGTGGGTGAAGCCGCCTCCCATGTGCCTGTGAGGAAGGGTAGTAGAGGGAGGTTTGTTTCTGGGGTCGAGTTCCGGAGGTAGTCGGATGACGAGCAGGACTAGAGCTGCTAGGGATAATTCGTGGTTAGTTACCGAGGCGATGCCCCGGGGGCCCACTTGACGGTACCACGATTACTAGTTGGCGGGGTCACGTCGGCGCCCTTATATACCACGATACGACCGCTAGTGATGTTATGCTTGTGCCATAACCGCTCCAAGTGCATTTGATCCGTTCTTCGACTTGGGGTTTCCTGCAGCGGTCGTTGCGGCGCTTGGATAGATCTTGTATTGCGCGGCTACCACGGATTATGTTTGGGCACCTTGATTTTCCATTGCTTACGGCGTTTGTAGAGCGTTAGCGGCCCAGACACGAACACGTTTCACATGCCTTTTGGAGAGATGACGATCATGTTACATGACGTTTGGCGGATCCTACGTGTTCCTATTGAGGGTCGGACCGTGAGTCCTTTTTTGCCTACTTCGATCTATATGTACGGTTTGAGGAGCTCCTGGGCTTGACTCGTGTGGAGTTATTATGTGAGGAGTCACGGGTTTGGAGGAACGGTGGCGTTACCGTTCGAAGATTTTCGATCCGTGCGGGGTTCGGGCCGTCCAGTGATGTGCGGCTTCGAGCATGGATGCTCCCGACACTTGGGTGTACCCTCTTCACGCGATAAGAGTGGTTCCCGCCTCATGCCCCGTAACATTAGTGAAGCTGGATGACCTTGATTCGGTTCATACTTACTCATGGGGCTCACCGCTTTGGCGTACCTATATCGTCGCCTAGGGGTTGCGAGTAGAGCGGATAGCAAACAAGGTTGCTGGGTGTCTCACGCTCCTCCAAGGTCTTGGATATACGAGTACTTCCCGTGTTTCCGACCTCGGCGAGAGGGGCTAGCGTTCGGTGATCATGATCCCAGGGCACGAAAGTGGGATTACCACCTCGTCGGTAAGGAGTTCGTCCGACCGGAGTCCATTCGTAGACGCTTGGACACCCTTCGGGTTTCTGAGGTACGAAATTTATTGCATTAGTAAAATATATATTATTATGTTCTCATATATTACTACTACATTAGACTAATGAAATTATTACATTTATCCTATTTCGGGTCATGTGGACGCCATATGGGGATGACCGGCCGCCATGATTCCGAGGACGTTGTATGTCGGTTTCATACGTTATCGAGGTATCATTGAGCCGTACAACCCGAGATCGTGTCTCGCGACGGTTGGGTTATGTTCGAGTCATTTCTACCCCTCCTATTCGGCTGATTTCGCATACGGACCGAGCAACCCGAAGAAGTATGAGGTTCGGTTCTCGGTATCGGTAGTTGAGTCTACATGGCAGGTGTTTCACGCCATATTCGGGGGTCTCAATGTATCACGGTTGAGACGGGTTACTCGTCCGGGGCCGGTGTTCGAGGGAGTGCATGGATTGGTATTGTACATATTCCCATCCTACCCTTATTCTTTGCAGATAGGACACATATTCGGCCCGACCCAACACTTCAAACACCCACTACGTATGCAATTTTATCATTTCTATGTTTAGCATTTCGTTGTTATATTATTGATACATAACATAACATAACTAATCGACTTTTTGCGGTGGATGGCCCGACATTTTGACGCCACGAGAGCTTTGACGGAGGATCGGCACAATGACCGGCGACCCAACACTTCTTCGGCATATGAGATGTTGGACGACCTCGCTCGGGATTGGGATGCTTGCATTGCGCTTAGATCGGGCACGGGACCCACGATGAGGATGCGCATGATTATCACATGTACTAGTCCATATCGGTGTTTTCATTCCATTTTTGATGTACGGGTGTATTATTTAGTTACGTTTTGTGATGATATTATTTTGTTACGATGCAATTTATGATGCAATTTATTATTTCACTTTGAATCATTGCAACTTATTATTTCAGTTTCAATCATAGCAACTTATTATGATCCATCCATATATATTAATATCATATCAACTTATACTTATCATTAATAGTTACCATCTAGAAGTAATACTACATTATAATGAATTACAACTTATTATTTCACTTTGAATCATTGCAACTTATTATAATCCAACATTATATATTAATCAACATATCAAATAATACTTATAATTACAAATGCGATTATCAAATATTACAATGAATATATGTCACTATATACTATATACTAAGTAGAGAGTAACTCATCCCATAAAGCGCGTCTCACACCATACAACTGATCCCAACCATCAACACTATCTTCATGCATGGTATGCCACAAGTTATGAATAGGTGGTACGGGTGATCCGGGAAGTAATTCCAGTCTAATATAATGCTCAAACGAACAAAGATGTGCTATCACGAGTTCGTTAGTTGGACCCATCGTGTATTCAGAAGCACGCCATGGAAGGACAGTGATACACGGATATAGTTGTCCATCTGGGCCTAGTCCGACCAAAATGACTGTGGCATTGAACATCTGCGCAATATGAAACAAGTCTTGCGAAGTAACCATCCAATGAGCCTGGGATGATGGCCCCCCACTCCAAGTAATGCGCCTTATTGCTGCGTCTATCCCATCATAATAAATACGTGTGTAAACATCCCGATGAGCAGCAATTTCATTTGCCATATTTTGGCGGATAAAACCACAATGGTCTTCACTCCCTAAAAAACAATCTGCAACAGTTCGAAATCCACAGTTACCATCCGCCTGGACATTCGTCCATCTAGTGAGGAATGGGCGAACAATCGCAGGAATCCTGCGGTAAAATGGAAATCCACTTGAACCCTCTTCTCCATCCACGCTTTCCCCGTTTCCCGACCTACAACAATCAAATTAATCAACATTAAATTTATCAATACGTTGCAAATAAATTTTATAAATAATCAATACATACAATTAACAAACATATTGCCTGTAGAAGTTGACAAGCTCATAACTGAACCTAAAGATCTGCTTCTCTTTGCAGACGAACTGGATGTGTGCTCAAAACCACTCTTCTTTCGTTTTGTACTCGGGTGATTCTTTCGTCGTGGTCTCCCTTTGGGGTTCTCAACAATCTCGGGCTCAAAAGCTGAATGGCCAGGATTACGCAGATGTTCCTCTAGAACTCGGGTTGCGCTCCGCAATACGGCAGGATCACTACTTTGAACCTGCTCAACCAACTCTAAGAAGTACTGAGAATCTTGTGCTGCCTCAGATACAAACACAGGGTTGTTAACACCATCACCAATGATCAAAGTATTCCAATAAGGATGTAAGTCTGTCAGGTACAGACTCTCTTTCGCCTCCAATTGTCTGCGTATGGCGCATGCACATGGGATTGCATGTGTGGTTCTCAACGAGCAACCGCAACGCTGATATACCTCATAGCCTAACTCCCGCATACGATTTTCCTCATGCAGTAAGAGTTCTAAACAGTAATGCGAGACTCGACCATTTAATTGATACAATGCCTGAGTCTTGTACAAGATTCCGTGCCGACACCGACTTTCCTCCAAATCATTCTCAACCTTCTTCACTTGATTTTCTATCTCACTGTGAGCAATAGAAAAGATGGAGTCCAAGGCAGTTGTGCTACTAAAAACCCAAGACTTCAGTGCAGAGTGTGCACTTTCAACTCGGCTAGTGTACGTGTTCCCAAGGTGAAGTACATTATCCGTCCATGCCCGCACAAACTTCTCTTTGTACACAAGCCATGTTGTTTCAACGTATTGGATTATTTTAGGCCACTTTCTGTAAACATCTCTCATATTCTCAACCTCGGCCTCATAACTCCTCTCGTCGGTCACGTTGACTATCCGATACCAAGTTCGGCTCACGAATCTTGGACCCGCATCGGTGTTGCCCATGATGTTACTCACTCTAGCCTGCACATCTTTGTTGATATGCCATCTACATAGCAAATGTGCAGAGTTAGGAAACACTTCCCGGATCGCTTTCATAAGGCCCAAATCACGGTCGTAATGAGTGTAACAGGGGACAACATTCACTCCAATAAGCAACCTAAACTTGTCCAACACCCAATTATAACTATCAGCTGTTTCGTTGGCCATCAGAGCATACCCAACCATAAAATTCTTGTTGCACGGCGTCATCCCAATGAGATCTAGAAAAGGCATGTTATATTTGTTGGTTTTATATGTTGCATCCATACCAACAACAAGCGGATAAGTTCGGAGGATATTTGCCGAACGAGGGTGCACCATGAATGCCGCAGTCATTGCATTTGTCTCCTCGTCTTGCCTAATCCAATGAAGGTAGCCGCTCTCTCGAGCAAGGTGAAGGAAGTGTTGTATCACGTCTCTACCATCCATTGCTTCCCTTCTATCCTTTTCCTTCGGGTTGTACAAGTGTCTCATATTTGGATGATCATCGGGAAATTTTTCATTCACGAGCTTTCATGATACTAGCGAGCCTAACGTGCGACTTTATCATATCGCGAGCGAATACCTTTGCCGCCGGACTAAGGCCGCCGATGGGTCGATGGCCCTCACGGTAATGAATGAACTCATGATTGTGCATGCCCCTAATCCCCCGTTACGCTTTGATCACCCATCCGGTTCGATCCGGGTACTCCAAATACTCAACCTTAACTCCCGCTCTGACCCACGAGGCTTTTGTCTTTGTAGCTACACATTCTCGCTACACTAAGATCCCTACCTTCACCCCGATATGGTGCGCCCTAGGTTACATTTCATATATACATATGGTCGTCCACTAGGATCGTGTTTATGATTTGACATAATAACCATCACAAACCCGATTTCATGTGCCCTTTTCTTAACCCAATCTTGTAGTTCCTTTTTCTCAGCCCATAGTGTTTCATTATAAAACATGTGATTATAATCTATATAATCACCCCCAAAGTCCGGCAAATAAACCTATAATGTTTAGCATTTTTCCATTTAGACAACATATAATCAATAATATTATTCACTATTATTTACTTACTTATCGTAACTAATAATCATTATTATTTATTTACCAGTCACAACTATTATTAACTACATAGTGCATGTGTTCTCAACTTAATAAAATCCAATCATAAATAAATTTTTGCAACAACTATTATTAAATTACTACTTATTATGAAAATAATATGCATACATATTTGAATAAAATATCAACAAATATTAACTAAATATTCATTAACATAATTAACAGCAACGGATGTACTATTATTCGCTAATTACAAAATCAATACTAATTATCACGGAAAATCAAATATTAACTAAATGGTATTTTCAAAATACTAATACTAATTATTTGAATAAAATATCAACAAATATTAATACTAATTATTTTTTACATGCTAATATTAACTACAAATTTTCTTTTAAATGCTAATATTAACATGCTAATAAAAACAATCCATAATATTAATATGCTTAAATCATTAAATCAAACAAATTAAATAATACTAACATGTTACTAACATGCATTAACATAATAAAATCCTAATTACAATATAATCACACAAATTAACATAATAATTAAAATACACACAAATTTTTTTAATTAAAAAGTATATTATAAAAAACATAAATTATTTTAAATAAATAAAAAATATATTATTAAAACATAAATGAAACAGAAATTACTAAAAAGAAATAAAAAAAAAAAAAGCCGCAGATCAGGGTAACGGATCGAAAATCCGTTACCCCGATGGAGGCAACGGATGAAAAATCCGGTGCTTCCACAGTGGCAACGGATTAAAAAACCGTTGCCTCTGTGGAATCACCGGAAAAGTGATCCGTTACCGAGGCAATGGATCACTTTTCCGTTGCTTCCGCAGAGGCAACGGTTTTTTAATCCGTTGCCACTGTGGAAGCACCGGATTTTTCATCCGTTGCCTCCATCGGGGTAACGGATTTTCGATCCGTTACCCTGTTCTGGTGGCACAAAAAAAAAATTCCGGCGACATAAAAAAAAAATTTTTAATTTAAAACTTACCACATTACGTTCCGGCGGCGTTGAGGGTCCTTCCTCGGACATTTTCGGTGGTGCTAAGTTGATTCGGTGGTGCTCCGGTGGTGGTGTTCGGAAGGTGGTGGTGGTGTTAGTGCTTCATGATAGAGAGAGAGGGTTAAGTTTGATGAGAGTGGAGAGGGTCAAGTGAGGTGAAAGGGGGAGGGGCATGGGGGGTATTTAATGAAAAAAATACGGACGGTAAATAGCGATTGGGTTTTTTCATTGCATCACTTCTATATACTTCCTCCGTTCTGTTTTAAATGAAACATTGGGTGAAATGACACTATTCATTGATCAATTTTGACTCCAATTTATCGCCATTAAATAAAGAAAAACATAGTCAAGGGGGATCTTGTTAGATTCATCTCGATGCATACTATCAAATTATAACTTTTTTATATTTTTTACATGTGCACAACTATAGATATTAATGATTAAATAAGCGCGTTGGTTGGGTTGAGTGAAAAAGTAAATGTTTCATTTAAAACAGAACGGAGGAAATATAGTAACTTTATACTTCATATTATATTTTATCATTTCTCTCTCTTACTTTAAACCCCACTCAAATTAATTTTTCATTTCTCTCTCTCATGGTCCCCACTACTCTCTCTCACATACTTTTATTTTTATGGTCCCCATATTAGTTTTACTATAATAAATTATTCATCCACTCACATTATTATATTATAGTAAATTTACTCTCCTAAAAATCCGCGCATCCTCAAATGATGCAAATAAAAAAAATGGAGGAAGTAAAAAATTTGGCAAATTTTGTTTTGTAACATCCAAAAAGGACGGTCCATACTTTCTCTCTCTTCCCATTAATTAAATACCCTCCAATTTACTAATCAAACATTAGGAAATTTTTTCTTGGAGTTTGTGCATGGTCCCTTGTCGCAGATAACTTGAAACAGAGGTAGTAGTAATATTTTAACAACTCGTTTGATAACAAGTGGCCGGTAATGAAATTACTAACGTAGTACTATATAATTTTTATTAGGATGATAAAATGTTCATGCCAATGTATATACTAAATTACTAATGAAAATTCCTTCCCAAATATGGTCATTTTCTTCATTAAATAACATATCAATTCAATTAGACCTCAAATTTTGGTTGTTGATCAAATTTTAAAAGAAAAGATGACAATATGGAGTTGACAATTATTACTGTATGTGAATGTTGACATGAAAGTTTTATTTGAAAATCACAAAGGACATATTTATTGTCATCATTAATACAAGTATTTAATATTTGCCGGCCTATCTAAATAAGGTGAAAAAGTACTTCCTCTGTTTTTTTAGATGAATCACTTTCCAAAAAAGGAAGTTTCAATTTAGATACATCACTTTCCTTTTTAACTAATAATTTCTCTCTATCTCTCTCCTATCACATGGGCCCCATTAATTTGTTCTCTTTACCTCTCTCTACTCCAAAAATTGCATAGGATACCATGAAATCTAAAATGATTTATCTAAAAAAATGGAGGTAGTATTTACGGACAATATTCTTATTATTAAGAATAATAATATTACAAGTCTACAACACTCCAAAATCTACTTCGTATCATATGCACCTTTTTTTTTTTGGACAATCATCATATGCACTTCTTGACAAAAAGAAATACATGGAAATTTGGAATCAATATTAGTCAGACTTTTTCTTTTAAAAAAAAAATAGGGAATCATATAAATAAGGTATAAACTCCAAAAAAGGAATATTAATGATTCATATAGATCACTTTATGGCAAATGCTTCCAATAAACCGAACAAGTAACTAATAATCCAATTATATCTTTTACTTCGTACTATGTTTTCGTTGTTATCCTGAGATTTGTGACCTTAAGATCTTATGAAAACAAAAATATAAAAAATATAAATATTGAATAAGATGATTAAAGTCTTAAAAAGTTAAGTAGTACGAGTATTTATTATCAAGAATTCAAGACAAGTAGTTAGTTTATCCTTAATTTCAGTTTTTTTTAAAGACAATTCTTTCAATTTTGTCGTGTAGTGATTGACTCTAATATCCAAGTAAGCATTTCATATTGGTTTATTTTTTATTTTTAAATAATTACAAATAATTTTTCTTATTATTAAAATTCATTTTATAATTTCAAAAATTAATTATTACAATTTCAACTTCATTTTTTATTTCATAATTAATTTATGAAAATCAGTTTTTAAAATTACAATTTATTATATATATTATATATATTATATATATATATATATATATATATATATATATATATATATATATATATATATATATATATATATATATATATATATATATATAATTTCATTGTTTTTGTTATTATGATATTGCATGCCGCTTAAAGACATGTACACCTGCATTATAGAAACTGTAAAACATTTATTCAATTGAAACATATGGAGACATGGAGTACATTGGTCATTAATTAGAAAATGAAGAAGTGCCACAATTAAACAAAACCATTTTTCACAGCTACCTTAGTTAAGGCTATGATTTTACTATGTACTCCGTAGTCCGTACGTAGTATTTGTCTATTTGATTTGCTCTTAAATGCACTGGTAGATGTAGGCAAGCTACCCTAAAGCTATTATTTTGGGTTTAGCTCTTCACATTGCTCTTTGGCCCGGACTAATTAGGACGACGGTATGTTTCATCATTGGGTAATAAAATGGGGAGACATGATTATGTGCCTACAATTATATTATATGTATAAAATATAAATTTATTCAACAATAATATGCATGCACCTTGAATCAAACAAATAATAAGTGGAAAAGGAAAGAGTAGGCTAAAAGAGGGGGGGGGAGAGTTTTTAAACATGAGAGAAGAAATAGATTACTCAATTAGTGTGAGAGATGAAGTATGGGGAGGCCTATTTATACGAGTGGAATGAGACGAGTTGCAATGGGATTTATACAACTTAAAAGAAATACTTTAATAGGATAGAATAAAATAGCGAACGGCTAGCTAGTATTTACTCCAATTCCAAATAGAATTAATATAAATAAAATCTCCCGAAATAATACGTATAAAAATAAACCCGAATTTTCTATAAAAAACATCAACCGCCATTCTTTTATCACAATTAAAATTTATTTTTAAAAACATAATTGCCAAAAATCATGGCCCTATAAAATTTCACTTTTCCTTTCTCGGATGTATTTTTTTTGTTCTTCATACTGTTCTTTTTCCGTTACAACATTTCCCCATATGATTCCGATAACCCACTATTAACTCCTTTTCTTGGTTTATCCCAAAGGAATTGAGAATAAGAAAAATAGAGAGTATTAGTCTGTGTTAAACTTGATTTAAATACCCAAAAATTCTTTTAAAAGCCTCCATAATTTTAAAATTATAAAATATAAAATCTTTAATAATATAATAATTAATTACTTAAAAAATATAGAGTATTACAGATCGATTTAGCTATGACATAATAATAAAAAAATCAATATAATCCTATATTATGAAATATAGATCAACAAAAAAGTTGACAAAAAAGCGATACTGACCTGTATGACTCGCACCCGTCCTAAAAACCACTTAAACCCCAAAAAGTTGCTAGGCTTGGGATATGAAACCATGTGAGGCTAAGGCTTGTAATGTAAGGGTGCCAAAAGAGACATAAAAGGCTCAACGGGTCTCGAGACGGAAATTATGAAAATAAGAATAGATTGTGGAGCTCAAAACATGAAATTGAACGCTTCAATCATATCCAAATGCTTATAAAGCAAAGTGTCAAAGATCGTATCAAGTAAATGCTCCTAAAATGCAACCTAAATGCACCTAAAAATTATGTGGAAATATTATACATCAAATACATTTCAGGCCTATATCTAATCCGGGCGAGCTAAACCCAAAAAATTAGGCCAAAAATATATGTCTATAATGGAGATTTTTTTAGTTGGGTTAGGCGTGGCACACGGGACAGATTAAATTTGATCACTTCTAATTCCAATATTTTAATTTAACCTCATTGACCTAACCAAAAGGCTACACATTACTCGACATGACCCTATATGCATATCCGAAATTCGCCTAAACATGAATGGCCCCAACCAATATCGACTTAGAAACCATAAATTTGAATTTCACTCGATTCAAATGGACCAGTACCGATAAAAGGCAAACCTATAAATGTAACACCCCGACAATTCTCTATTTTTCAAAATACCTTTTTCATATAAAACTTAGAGAATTATCAAAGCATTATCGCCCGTGTGATAATGTATCGGCTTATTCAGAATTTTGCTGCGAAAATGAATAAATAACTTTGAAAACTTAATAACTTAGTCAACCATAAGTCAACTCCAAACCAAACCAAAAGTCAACCAACTTAAAAGTCAACTAGCCAAACCATAACTAAATTCAAATCATAAAAGTATTAAATAACTAAACACAAGCTCTCCACGAAACCCGAACCCACGATGCATCATCTTCAGACCTGGAATGGTCGATGCTTTATTGATCCTGAGAGACTGCTCGCCAAATGGGTCATCACAGAATCAATAAGGCACAGCCATGATCGACATACACAAAAGCACGTAATCAGCAAAGCTGAGTATTACATAGCAAATAAAATATAAAATCTAACATGATACTAATAAACATTAACTCAAAGATAAATAATAATATAAATAAATAACAAATTGACTATATTGCACTTGACTCCACAACCAGTGTAGGTTAATTAAAATTAGATTAAATAGGCAATGGAAAGAGTTGTCCAAACCAAACCAGTCTTCAACTTAGAAGACGAAGTATGGGTGCGACTCCGTACTCCCACGACCAACGATATCGAGGTACTAATTAAATAAAATAGGGCACGGTGATCAATCCGGTCCCAAGAAAAGTCATGGCCTACCACCATGTACTCCAACTCATACTAGTCCAACACTTCAGACGTGCACAAGTCTAGAGCTTATTGCTATTCACTTTCCACTTTAAGTTATTAATAGATTATTCAATGTTGAGACTCACAAAGTAAGACAACCAACATAAATAAATAACATGGATACACAAAGCTTCCATTTTTATCTTAGGATTAAATAGTGTGATCATACAGCTCAAATAATCCAAGAATAATTTCAATACTTAGTTTAATAACCAACCAATATTTATTTGTTGACTTAGATCAACAATCAACCAACCTTTCCATAGGTGAATATCCAACTTACCAAATAAGGTCCACGATCCTCATAAAGTAAATATAATAAATTAATCCCCTCAAAAAAAACATATAATAAATTAATCCAAAGGGAACAACATGATCCAATTCATGATCCAAAAACAATATAAATATTAATCCCTCATGTGAATTAATAAAATAAAGTTCCCAATCCCACATGCTTGCATCAATCATCCATACAAACATATAACAACCATCATAGGCAACATGCTTCACACAACGGCATAAAACATGTAAATTCACTTGTTTATAAACCACATATGAACTATAAAAGTTCCCTATACATGATACTACATCAATCCTAATCTTAAGACATGATACTAGTCTAATAACACATAGGTATATATGTACCTTGTGTAGACAAAACGAGAGACCACTTTCACAATCTCAGAAGTCGCTTAAAGAATATTCTCCGCCTACCAAATACCAACATAACCAAGAATCAATACTCCAATAAATTTTCAGCAACTTTAAAATATTTTAAGCCCTCATAAAAAGTGTTTAAAAATCCTCTTAACCAATAAAACTTCCACTTTTAGTGTCCCCTAGTATAGTACTACCATACTAGTCACTAAAAACCCTTAAAAATCCATACTTTGATATTTAAAAATCCATCATAAGACTACTAATAAAAATTCCAGCAACTTATAACATGTTTAAAACCCTTTAAAGTCACTCTAACATAGTTATAAATATTAAAGTATCCAATTTTCATAAACTATAACATAGTACTACAATTTTTAACTCTTAAAACATTAAAAATCCATGCTTTGATACTTAAAACCCTAACTTAAACATATATAATAAATCTGAAATTTAATTATTTTACTATACTAATCATATAATCTGAAATTTGTATTTAAATCATCAAAGTTATAAACTTTAATCATGAAAACATTAAAACAATACTTAAACATAAACCTAACATTAAAATAATATAGAGGAGGAAGAAAATAAACCAAGAAGAGGAAGGAGGAGGAAGACGGCACGAGGGGAGTGGCGCTACTGCTGCCGTGCGGTGGTGGTGGTCTGGTGGCCGGTGGCTGACGTGACCCGAGAGAAAATTCGAAGGAGGAGAGAGAGAAACCGGTGGAGGAAAGAGGAGGGCCGAGTGAGGAGAGGGAGAAAGAAGAGAGGAGATAAAAAATTAGGGTGTTTGTAATGTGGCAAAATTTATTTAATGAAGGGTATTTATAGTTTCCCCCCATTAGGGGTCCAACATTGGTTTGGGCTTTAGTGGGTTAGTTTAATGAAGATGCTCATGAAAACATTATAAAAGTTTGGGCTCCTCTTCCCAATATTTAAAGTCTTTTGTACTTCCACTCAACTAATTAAATATAAAATAACTTTCAAAGTATAACTCAATAAAATATTTAATTAAAAAAAATTTAAATAATCCCTTTGACTTTAAAATAGTCAACAGTTTAAGAAATTAATTATTTAAATACTAAAATATATATAAATATACTTTAAAATATATTTATAAAATTCATAAAATTATGGGGGATTACAATAAATTACCCGGTTGGAACCTCATTGAACCATATATTTAGATCGTGCATACGCTTGCAACATAAGGAAGGTGCACATGGATCAAAACGCGGTCCATTAAAAAAATAACGCATGCGTTAGTAAGGTAGGGAAAAACTAATAGAACATCGAGTTCATTAAAAATGTATATTTTATCTTAGCTTTTTTAACATTGTGCATTGGGTATAAGAACATACTTCTATGTTGCAACACTGACTATTATATTATTAAATTATTATATTATAAATTAAATGTACATTTGCTCTCTTTAATTTTGAACATTGTGTTTTACGCCAACATATATTATATGGTTTTTTAACCACATACCCCCAACAATTTTTTTTGCACCATATACCCCTGCAAGTTTTAGAATTCACCATATACTCCTCATTTTCCAAAGAATCCATTTAATGCCCTTAATGACTAACGTACGTTAACTCCGTTAGTCTTTACGCCCTAATTGAGGTCATTAACCTTCTAATCCTTAATTAACCCTATCCTAATCTCTTTCCTTTCCTCCTCTTTCCCCTAACCCACTTAACTCATGTCCCCTCTCTCTCCTCCCCCATTAACACCACTAAAGAAGCCACCAGCTCACCACCCAGCACCCTCCCCTTCCCATAACCACCATCGGACACACTGAGCTTCTTCTCCGATGAGAGAATATTCCCAAAATCAAATCCCCTCATTCTTTTTTCTGTCAATAAACCCCAAAAACTCTTCTCTTCCCCGTGGTTTCTTTTCTCCCAGTTACTTTGCCTCAAACCCCGCCTCTATCTCTCTCTTTCCTCACGCATCTCCCCCCTTCTTTGGTACTACCGCCGGTACACCGCTCGTGGTCCTTGTTTCCCGGCAATGAAGCCAGGTCGTTGGATCCTTTGTTAAGGTCCACGTGGAATAGAGATGTCGTTTCACCATTGTTGTCGCTGCAATTGTTGTGGTTGTTGCTGCAAGTGCTTTTGGGGGACTTTGGTTATGCTTTAGATGAGGAGAGAGAGACAAGCATCAAGAGAGAGGATGCCGTTTCGCCATTGTACGTTGTTGCTGCAATTGTTGTGGTTGTTGCTGCAATTGTTTTGGAGGAGTTTGGTTAAGCTTTAGATGAGAGAGAGAGAGAGACAAGCAGCAAGAGAGAGGAAAGACCGATTGGCAATGCTGTTAAAAGAAGGGAGGGGATGTGGTGGTCGTGGTGCACGGGGTGGTGGTGTGGGTGCAGGTGCAGGGGAGGAGAGGTATGGCCCGTGATGGTGGTCGGAGAGGGAGGGGGATATGTGGGGGGAGGAAGGAGGACGAAAATTTTGGGGGAAGAGAGAGAATTCAGTCAAGATTTAATTAGAGGTTTTTTTTACAGGTTTTAATTAGAGGTTAATTAGGAATTAGAGGTATAACGAAGTTAACGTCCATTAGTCATTAATGGCATCATGTGGATTTCTTTAAAATTGGAGGGTATATGGTGAATTTTAAAACTTACAAGGGTATATAGTGTAAAAAAATATTTGTCAAGGGTATATGGTGAAAAAACTGTATACTATACTGCTGATTACATCACTCTTAAGTTGTTTATTTGGTGATTTGTGTAAAGAAGAACAAAACATTATTTGAAATTTTAACATTTTGAAGATTTTACAAAAACATTATATTTGGATCATATTATCAAAAAATATTATTTGACATTGGTATAACATGATCAGATGCGGAGCGATGTAGGGTCCTGGGTGGCACTGGCCTCCCCTTTTTCTTTTTGAAAAAAAAAACCAGTTTTAAAGAAAGATCGAAAAAAGAGTTTTTATAAACCTTGTAAAGAAAAGGCTTTCCTCCTGCTGCAACCTTTGTCTCTATCCCTATTTCTTGGGTAAAAAATAAATGCATATAGAGCAGAACTAAAAAACTGGATGATTCTTCAGTGGTCATACAAAAAATATGACCACCGAAGTCAACGAAAGTCAAGAGGCTATGCACCACATGTTTTGCCAACTCAGCCACCTTTTTTCTTTTTTATTTCTTTTACTAAAATCAAAAATATTTTTGGTAAATACCTAAAATGATTTTGTAAATTCCAAAAAATAAAACATATATTTCGTAAAATTTGATATATTCATATTTTGGGTCTTTTTTTTAGTCTCTCTCCTCCCCTGCTTCAAACCCAACACCAGAATTGAGAAACCCCTCCTCCTCTCTCTCTCCTCCCCTGCTTCAAATCAAAACCCTCCGGCCTCCTCTCTTTCTCCTCCTCTCGTCTCTCCTCCTCCGGACTGGCGCACAATCACACCCGACAGAATCAAACGAGTCAAATTCAGATTGGGGCTTAGGGTTATGGTTTGTAGAAGGGGGGCCCAAAATTTTGAAATCATCAATCGGCCGGAGGCGAACGTATCAACACCAACCTCACCCGCAGCAGCGAGGCAAAGAGGAATAGAATAGAGCAGCGGCGGAAATCGGGAAAGGAGGAAGAAAGATCACTTGGGTCATGTCCTGAAAGATTGAATTTTGATTTCAATTTTCGTATATTTGGTGGTGGCGTGGTGCTGGTAGAGTCATCGAGACTTGGTGCAAGTCGATGAATTCATGGTTTTTATGTTAAAATTTGAAGTGGGTATTTGAATTTGTTCAGGAAATTGGATGAATTTTGTGAAGAAATCTAGTTTTCTTGGAGAAATTTCTCATTTCAGAGACTGAAAACATAGGTTTTTTCAGTCATGGAGACTGAAAGATCACTCAGCCTTGCAGCTACACAAGTCGTGCATCATTGGTGGGCACTGGCAGTGACTTGTGATGGCTGGGAAGTTACTAGGTGATCAGACTCGTGAGGAGTGGCAGTGGTCAGAGATAAAATCTTGAGTGACTGTAGTTGTTGTTGTTGTTGCGGGTGGTGAAATTCGGGAGGAGGAGGGAGATTAGGAGCAGGAGAAGCGGAAGGAGGACGCAAATATGGAAACTCCGGTGAAAGTATGGCAGCAACAGATCGAGGGAGGAGGAAGAAAGATGACTTGGGTCATGTCCTTAAATATTGAATTTAAATTTCAATTTGGTACCTGATTCTGTTGAATATGAGGATGGCGTTGATGAGCTGAGGCATAGTGTACTGCATCGTTTCAATTTGATTTTTGTAGGACTTTGGTCGACTGATATTGTAGTTTAGCTTGATTAATGAGGTATTTGTAAATTTGCGGTCAATTTATAGAGCAGGCAATTCAAGCAATATATGTGGTACCTGATTCTGTTAACTAAAAGTACTATAGTTAATATTGAGCAAGTTCTAAAGATGTTGGGTCATCACCTTAAGGTAAAAATTGATGACAAAATTGTTAAAGTAAAAAAATATTAGTTTTTACCAAGTAGAAGTAGTCATTGGTATCTTTAAAGTTATAGTTTAAAAAAATAATAGTGTTCTAATAATCATTGTTATTTCATCATGTACCTTTGAGTAACAGATGTTTTCCTTATTAAAAAAATCATTTGCAATGTTATTACTAATATTCTTTTTATTATTATTGTTATTATTATTATTTGTTATAAGTTTGGGACTTGTCCTAATTGTAGGCCATGCCCCAAAATTGACTAATTGAAGTACAGTTCATTTCTTAAGAAAATTAATAGTGTTTCTTGACATTATTTTATTCAAAATAGTGGTAAGAATGTTTCATCAATATATTATTTATGCTTTACACATTAGAGCATAAAGACGCTCCATTTTCTCGATCATCACTTGTCATCAGTATTTGCTTCACTACCGGATTAAAACCTCCATATGACATGGCCATTAGAAACAATTCTACTACTTAAAACAAAACATTCTCGTTCTTTTGCTTAAGCCTATTGCTTACATATGAGTCCACAACTCTGGAGGTTGTACCTCATCTCATGTACTAGTACTTCGAGTCTTTTAGGACATGACCTAAGCAGATTTAGGATATGTCCTTATACATGATTGTTTGAAAACCTAAACTAATCTCCTTTAAAAAATTATCCCAATATATCTTTGTCATAGAATAATGACTTAATTTACACTTGTTCAAACTATTGGATCCTTTTTCACAAAATACGATTCAACTGTAAATCACCTAATATGCAAAAGAATTATGATGGATTTTTTTTATCAAACCCCCTTCTTATTTTGTCGAGGATTTAGTTTAGGTACGAATGAAACCCTTAGTTTATTAATTTGTATACGTTAAGATACGAGGAATCGCATTAATTTGTTTTAAGAATAATCATATGTGTCTTAATTGATTTTTCTAGTTGTTTCGCATATTGGTCAATTTACAGTTGCACCTTATTTTGTAAAAAATGCTCAAAGAGTTTGAATGAGCGTAATATTACATCATTATTCTAATACATGAGTCTCTTGGGATCATTAATTACAAGATATTGGTGGAGTTTTCAAACATTCATGTTTTAGGACATATCCTAAACGTGTTTGGGCATGTTCTAAAAGATTGACCATGTTCAGAAATTTACCAATTGAAGTATATATAATTTATTTCTAAAGGACACTAATGGTATTTCTTTCACATTATATTATTCATAATAGTGGTTAGGTGGGTTTAATTCATACAAAATATAACCACGTTAGTAAGACAAGGGTCATTAATTTGATTCCGCATACCTTGTTATCTTATACAAAATTTCTAAGGGTTTCAATATATAAAAGTTGATCATCATTATCAGAGAGAGGTCTTTTTTAGCATCTGTATCTTAATTGATTTTTCTAGTTCTTTCGCATATTGGTCAATTTGCAGATGAAATATATTTTGTAAAGCAATGCTCCAAAAGTTTTAATAAGCGTAATTGTCATCATTATTCCAATACATAGGTCTCTTGCGATCATTATATGTAAGAGATTGGTGGAATTTTCAAACATTCATGTTTTAGGATACGTCCTAAACGTGCTTTGGACATGTCCTGAAAGATTGGTCAAGTGCGAAAATTGACCAATTGAAGTACAATACTATTCCTAAAAGACATTAATGGTGATTCTTGGACATTATATTATTCATAATAATTGCTAGATAGGTTTCATTCATACAAAATATAATCATTCAGTAAATTATGTGTAAATCAAAATTTATAGTTTTGTAGCAAAACTAATTTTGTGAGATTTATCATCTTCAGTAAATTACGTGTATTTATTGTACAACAACATTTTCGATTCCTGATGCTCATTACCCCGCCATAATTTTCATTTCCCACATCTAATAAGAGATTGGATTAGTTTGCGTACAATCATGTTTTAGGAAATGTCCTTAACCAAGTTGGGCCATGTCCAAAAAGATTGGTCGTGTCCAAAAATTGGCCAATAGAAGTACAATTCATTCCTAAAAGACACTAATGGTGTTTCTTGGACATTATTTTATTCATAACAATGGATAGATGAGTTTCATCCACACAAAATGTACGTAGTCACGTTACTAAGACTATGATCATTTTGATCATACGTCTTAATAATTCCTCTTGGAATTGGCCAATAACAATACAAAATCGTTCCTAAATACACTAATGTTGTGATTCCTTGTACCTTATCATGTAGTAAAAAACAGTGGTATAAGGGTTTCATCATACAAAAGTGAATAGTCCAAATAAGGAGGTCTTTTTTAATATATGTGTCTTAATTGATTTTCTAGTTGTTTCGCATATTGGTCGATTTACAGCTGCACCTTATTTTGTAAAAAATGCTCCAAGAGTTTGAATGAGCGTGATTTTACATAATTATTCTAATACATGAGTCTCTTGGGATCATTATTTATAAGAGATTGGTAGAGTTTTCAAACATTCATGTTTTAGGACATATCCTAAACGTGCTTGGGTCATATCCTAAAAGCTTGGCCATGCCCGAAAATTGACCAATTGAAGTATAATTTATTTCTAAAAGACACTAATGGTGTTTCTTTGACATTATATTATTCATAATTAGGGGTGTAAGCGGACTGCGAAAAGTCCAGAGTCCAATCCAATCCAGTCCAAACTTGTCGGACTGGACTGGACTGAAATTTTTTTGGACTGGACTCGGACTCAAATTTTCGAGTCCAAATATTTTCGGACTGGATTTGGACTCATCCCTTTGGAGTCCAATAAGTCCAGTCCAGTCCAAAAATATATTTATATATAATATATATATTATATATTTTTATATATAATGTATAGTATATATTTAATATTTATATATATAATATAAAAGATGTATGTGACTTATCATCTGGAATGGATATAACGAGCTTAATTTTTCAAATTCAATTATGAGAAAATGTTGAAAATCATTAAATCTACGGTTTTTTCACCATATACCCCCGACAAATTGGAAAATTCACCATATACCCTTAATGTTTCAGTAATTCACCATATACCCCTGAGTTTTCAAAACTGTGCACCATGTACCCTTTTTGCTAACGGATGTTAACTCGCCGTTAGTTTTATTTACGATTTTACCACAATTATGCCCTAACCCTAACTCTAACCCCTAACCCTAACCCTAACCCTAATGCCTAATTAACCTAACCCCCAAATACTAACCCTAATTAACCTAACCCTAACAAGTTACCCTCCCCCGCCATCCCTCCAACCCAGCCCCCCACCCCCACCCCCTCCCCGCCGCCCTCAACCCCACCCCCTCCCCCGCGCCCCCCCCCCCCCCCCCCCCCCCACCCCCACCCCATCCCCCGCACCCCTCACCCCCACTACCTTCCTTCCCTCGCCCCCCTCGCCAAGAAGAACCCCCGCACCCCCCTTCCTTCCCTCGCTCCCCTCCCCCGCAAGACGAACCCCCGCACCCTTCCTTCCCCTCGCCCCCTCCCCGTAGCGGCGCAGCCCAGCCGCGAACTTTGTTGGTGGTGGAGAAATCGAAGGGGAGGAATCGCCTAAGAATTTCGGGGAAACGCATAACACCTGCGACATGATTTCGCCCCCCCCCCCATTCGATTTCGCGGGCGTTTCTCTCTCCCAGGCATAGACTCGGTGGCAAAGACTCGAACATTCGATTTCGCCAGGCAAAGACCGGAATAAACAAACGCTCAAACGCTAAGGAAAACGTCAACCTTGATTTCGCCGGCGAACGCCGACCGGTGTGAGAGATGAGAGGGCGTCGGTGAGAGATAAATCGAAGGGGAGGGCGGGGGGCTAGTCTCGACGGGGGGAGGGGGTAGGGGACTGCGACGGAGGGGAGGGGGAGGGGGAAGGGACTGGCCGGGCAAGGGAGAGGGTGGGGGTGGGCGTTGGCTGGGTGGGGGGGGGGGGGGGGTGAGGAGGTGGGTGGGTGGGTGGTGGGGTGGAGGGGGAGGGAGGGTGGGTTAGGGTTAGGGTTTAGATTAGGGTTAGGGATTAGGATTTAGATTAGGGTTAGGGATTAGGGTTTAGATTTTAGGGTTAGGGGTTAATAATGGCAAAATGGTAAATAAAGCTAACGGCAAGTTAACTTCCGTTAGAACAAGGGTATATGGTGAACATTTTCGGAAACTTAGGGGTATATGGTGAATATCTGAAACATTGAGGGTATATGGTGAATTTCGTGATTTGTCGGGGGTATATGGTGAAAAAACCGTTAAATCTAAATCGGGGAAAAAAATAATACTTCCTCCATTTTTTTTACATGTTACATTTTGACATTTTCACTATTCACAAATTTCACTTTGACCATCGTTTGTGATTTATACGTGAATAAAGATATAGTCATGTGGGATCTTGTTAGATTCGTCTTAATATGTATTTTTTTAATGTGTACTTTTTATAATTTTTACAAATACAACATTAGAGATATATGTCCTCAAAATTTTGCATTGGCATGCGTGAAAAGTGAAAGTGTAACATGTAAAATAAACGGAGAAAGTATAATAATCGGACTGGACTGGACTGGATTCGGACTCAATAAAAAATTATCGGACTGGACTGGAATGGACTCAAAAAATATTTGGATCGGACTTGGACTCAATTTCTCGAGTCCAAAAAACTTTGGACTGGATTTGGATTTGGCAAAGTCCAATCCAGTCCAATCCACTTACACCCCTATTCATAATAGTGGTTAGGTGGGTTTAATTTATACAAAATATAACCATGTTAGTAAGACAAGGGTCATTAATTCTTCTTGTAATTGGCCAATAACAATATGAATCGTTCCTAAAATATATTAATTTGATTCCTCGTACCTTATCGTATACAATATGATGTTCTAAGGGTTTCATTATATAAAAGTTGATCATCGTTCTCAGAAAGAGGTCTTTTTAGCATTTGTGTCTTAATTGATTTTTCTAGTTCTTTCGCATATTGGTCAATTTGCAGCTGAAACATATTTTGTAAAGCAGTGCTCCAAAAGTTTTAATAAGCGTAAATTACATCATTATTCTAATACATGGGTCTCTTGGGATCATTATGTATAAGATATTGGTGGAGTTTTCAAACATTCATGTTTTAGAACACGTCCTAAACGTGCTTTGGACATGTCCTGAAAGATTGGTCAAGTCCAAAATTGACCAATTGAACTACAATACTATTCCTAAAAGACAGTAAATTGACCAATTGAACTACAATACTTTGAAACTTAGCTCATGTCCTTAAAGTAATCCATATGGTTTTGGTGTGAGGGATTAGTTTTTTCATGAATTAGGGTGATTATTCAATAGCTACAATAAAATTAACTCATGATTATAAGACATGGGTCTCTTGGGATCATTTAGTGTCAGAGATTGATTTAGTTTCCAAATAATCGTATCTTAGGTCATGTCCTAAGCTTAAAATGCTCTTTTACTCTACAATGCTCAAATTACAAAATGTACTAAATTTATATCATATGTAAATTGAGGAAAGTATAGCAAATTAAATGTCTATTTGTAGAGAAATTAAATACAAGTGCTTTGATGGTTTTTTATTTTTTAAACGAAATATTTTTTACGAGTTATAATTATTGGAAATAATTATCATATCATTCAATGTACACTCTTTCTCATCATTAATGCGAATTTCATCATCCACTTTCTCATCATTAATACCTAATAAAATACGTGAGTATATTTCTAGTATAATACAAAAGATAAAAAATTACTTATTTTTTAGTATTAAAATTATCTTTACTTTCTTTTACTAGTATCAAAATTTCTAGTTGTGTAGCAAAAATATTTTAATGAGATTTATCCTCTTTCAGTAAATTATCGTTACCCTTTAGAATTTTCATCTTCCACTTCTATAAGAGATTGGTTTAGTTACAAAAAATCATGTTTTAAGACTTGTCCGAAACATGCTTGGGTGATGTCCCAAAAGATTAGTCATGTCCAAAAATTTGCAAATAGAAGTGTAATTCAATCCCTAAAGATGCTAATGATATTTCTTTGTCATTATTTCATTTAAAATAGTGGTTAGACGACTTATTAATATATGTTAGCATCAAAATTCATCTTATTAATTACTTAGTTACTCGTTATAAGTAGTATAATAATTCTTGTTAATTTCCCTAAAAAAAACAATTCCTGTTAAAATTATTTTGGGAATTATGGATGAATTATCCATCAATAAAGTGAGTCTAACATTATAGTATTAGTGCAATTTGACTATGCTAATTTTTATAATGAAGAAAATTAATTAGATAGATAGAAAAAAAAACAAAATAAAAAAAGGTGCTTCAATGAAACACAAAGGAACAGAGGAAGGAGGCACATTGTGAAGGCGACAAACGCTCCATCTTACCCCACCGCATATCCACCACAACAACCACCCACCCAAGCACAAACCTCCCCATTCTCTCACCTCCACCACAATCACAAACCCCTTTCTCCGACGTGGATCATGAGCCAAAACTAAGACAAGGTTATACAACAATAAATAGGAAATCAATTATCAACCATCAGATCACATTAACTTGAGTTCAATTATCAACCATCAATTTTCGCAGCTGTAACATCTCCGGCGACGGTGACGTCGGCACTCTCCGACGTGTTCGTGTCGTCCTCCTCGTGCGACACCAATCTCCTCGCACAACGCCGACGAGTCGACGAGTCGACGACCAACTCTCATCCCCGCGTGACGCCGTATGGGTTAATTTAGGGACATGACCTAAGATGCGAACAGAGGAGGGGAGAGAGGAGCAGCGAGGGTGAGAGAAAGGGCGACGTTATATCGGCGACGAAGTTCGAGTGTTTTGCGTCGGTCGGCGGGAAGGGGATATGCGGCGGCCGGCGGGGAGGACGGAAGTTGGGGTTGAGCATAGGAAGGTGGGCTTGAAATAGGGGAAGAGAGAGAATAGGGGGAGAGGAATTAGAGGAGAGAGAAAAAAAAAAGTTTGGAATTTTTATTTTTGGGATTTTTAGAAATAATTTTAAGGTATTTTCATAAATTAATTTAAGGTATTTTTATAAATATTAGAAATATTTTTGATAAAAAGAAAATGAAAGTGGGCCATGTTAAATTTGTGGCTCATATTCATTGAGGGCCCACATTTTCAGTGATCATATTTCAAGTATGATCACCTTAGAATTTTCGCAAAAAACTGTATTAATAATCAATATGTTGTGCTAAGAATGCTAACTCCTCAATTCCATATCCCAAAAAGTAATAAAGTTTGACAAAGAGAAAACGAGAAAAAAAGCATGTTGAAAGCGACGTGACCTATCAGAGATTGCAACATGTATAGCAAGCTACATCTGCACTGTAACGCCCAGATCCGACCCACTTGTTAGCCCGCCATGTGGCGCGGCGCAAGGTCGGCTGTATCCAATCATCAATTGGCACGTGTAGGCCTCTGTTTTCGTCGACTCATCACCGAGGTCAGTCTATTGAATGTTAAGTTGATATCTGTCTTTCTCCAAAAGCAAATTTTTGCTATTCATTTTATGAGTTTTGGTGCTGGTGCAAATTTTGGTTGTTTTAAATAGTTAAAGGTATTGTTAACACTTTTATTGTTTAATTGATGATTTATAGAAGATTATATGGTAATTGTTCATTGTTGTACTCTACTATCCACCATCTCCTAAAGGATCTTACTTCTAATCTTGGCACTATTTATAAGTAAAAAAAATTCTTCTGAATTCTTTCCAATATATAAGAAAAAATATAGCTAAGTCATGTGGACTCTTCAAAATCTTGGGTCTTTTTTGGTTCGTTGCATTGTAAAAATCAGACTTTTATAATATTTAATAATATGTAATTATAAATATGAATGATACATTGTAATAGTTTATTTAAGATAATTGTTACATTGTAATTTAAATAAAAAAGTTTTGTGAGTAATGTTTTTGGAAATTTTTGGATTCTCGTATACTACTAGGTCGATCATTTCGGGCCCTTAGGATGAAAATCCTGGAGCCGCCCCTGAACATGATGCTATCATTAATTCAACATAACACTGTTTTAAATGAACATCGTAAGAACTTAAAAGAACGTTGAGTTGGGTTTCATTATTTAAAATTAAATATTTTAAAATGTTCATCTTTATTGGTGAACATAACACTATTATTCGTTGAACATAACACTGTTTTGAAATGAATATTTTGGAGTTGGGTCACCTAATTAAAAATTAAAGACATTTTTTTTACTTAATGTTCATTTCTTGAACTGGATGTTCTTTTGTGTGTCAAACTTATATCCACACACACGTTTTAGTCCGTGCATATCATCCTTATGATACAGGCGTGTGCACTAGCTACTTATTACCATTGAATGATCTGATTACAACCTAGAACCGACAATAGAGTCACTCATTCGGGTCAGTTTCAGGTTAGTTTAAGTGCATCCGAATTTCAGTTTTGATTCAGTTCGTTGGTCGTCGTTCGGGTCTATGGCATGGGTCAAGACTAACCATGGCTGGCAAAACAAACACGTACCCGTTTTCACCCTAAAGTAACCACCCAAAATAGATCTGAAACCCGAAATAGCTCGACCCGAATTCAACCCGATCCGAATATGACCCATTCCCGAAGATAACTCGAAGCGAACCACCCTACCCGAAGTGACCCGAAAATTAGGACCCGAACCCGATCCAAATCAAACACAACTCCCTTTGCTACCCCTCATCAACCCCCATGAAGCTTAAAAAAACGTCCAATTGTGTCTGCTTGTGTCTAAGTGTTGGTGTATTAATGTATTATAATATAAGACAATACACTATTATTGTCTAAGTATTGGTATCCTAATGTTTTTGTGTCAAAGTGTTATAGTATCCTTAAATCGAGAATTATTGAGATAAGCAAATGGTGGATTACAAATATGGAAAAATGACTATTAAGGGTGCGTTCTCTTCACCTGAATAACCCTGAACTGAATTGAACTTATCTGAACTGAACTTATTGGACCTGAACTGAACTAAACTAAACTTATTGGGCTTGATTGGACCTGATTCAACATATTGAACCTGATTGGAACTTATTGGACCTGATTGAAACTTATTGACCTGATTGGAACTTATTAGACCTGATTGGAACTTATTAGACCTTATTGGACCTGATTGGAACTTATTTGACCTTATTTAACAAAAAATTTGACGAGTAATAACATAAATACTATCCCTCAAAATTTATTATAACATAATAATCATTAAAATCTATCCTTCAAAAAAATAGTAATTATTAGTTATCTCTTATGATTAACATTTTAACAAAAAAAAATACTATTTATATGCTTGCCTATACACAACTTTTACCACTAATATATATATATATCTAATAGTGTTGCTTTGATTTCATAAAGCACTAGTAGGAAATCAATTAATAACATTTATATCTTTCATTGTTATTAGTAACGAAAACATGTTATATCTAGTTATTTAAAGACGAATTGCAAAATATTATAATTATGAAGATTATTATTGTTAACCTTATTTGACCATGATTATAATATTTTTTAATAATAACATAATCAGCCAATAGTAATATGAGTAATAAAATAATAGATAATAATGTAAATATAATACTATATAATCATAGCGGTACTATAAAATAATAGATAATAATGCAAATATAATACTATATAATCATAGCAGTACTTTAATTAAAATTTTTAATAATAACATATCAGTTAATCGTAATATGAATAATAAAATAATAGACAATATTACAAACATAATACTATATAATATTCATAATGGTACTTTAATTAATATTCTAATTCAAATTTATTGATCATTGACTATTTGGACCTTATTGGAACTGATTAGACCTGATTGGACCTGATTGGAACTTATTGCACCAGATTGAAACTTATTGGACCTGATTGGAACTTATTGCCCTGATTGGACCTGATTGAAACTTATCTGAACTGAACTGAACTTATCTGAACTGATTGAACCCGAAACTTAATTTATTAAGGTGAAGAGAACGCACCCTAAGATTGATATTCAAACTGAATTGTTAGTGGGAACCCGCCCTTTTTTGTAAACTAAAAAATTAATTTATCTGTTTTTATTTATTTGCTACTGAAAGAAAGCATACATTTTTTAAGAAAATAACCCACCATTTTAGACCCGAAAATGATTCTTATACGAAGTTATGCAATACTTTCGAGGGCGACCTTACCCGAATTGACCCGACCTAAACTAAACCGAACTGATTGAAACAGACCCGATTTAACCAAACTCGATATTGATCCGAGTCATCAAACCCGTATCCGAATCGACCCGAAAGGGCATGGACGCGAGTCAGACCCGAACCAGAATGGACCCTACTCAACATGAACACAAAGCTGACCCAAATATGATCTGACTCGAAATGACCCGATATATATGCGACATGTTTGGCCCGTTTGCCA
Source organism: Beta corolliflora (assembly GCA_947648045.1). Lineage (NCBI taxonomy): Eukaryota > Viridiplantae > Streptophyta > Magnoliopsida > Caryophyllales > Amaranthaceae > Beta > Beta corolliflora. The sequence goes on from CANSZD010001250.1 coordinate 251,433, forward strand.
CCTCTGTACTCATAACCTATTATTTTGGTCAGAATCGAGTGTGAGTTTGGATCTTTGGATTTGGGTTAACTTTGCCTATAGAATGAGTGGACGCCGCACGTGGCTCGTGTTCCCAATTTCTCTCTCACCAAACACCAATCAACGCCGGCCTCCGAGATTAGTAATTCGAGCACAAAATCCACCTCTTCTTCCCTCACAAAAATATCCCCATGAAAAGATTCTGATAATTCCTGAGCACCATTTTCCCCCTAACTCTCCCCTGTAAAGTGTAAATCCATCCTCCACTTTCTACTTTCTAGGGTTTATCATAACCCACTAAAAATGTCAACTTTTCTCTGCCCTCTTGGACCCAAACCCATATTTCACCCATACCCATCTCGAACTCGGACCCTTCAAAGGCCCCTCTTTCACCGAACCCATTTCCCCCGCCAAAACGGTCTTCTTGTGGTGCCTAAATTTGGGTTCTTGAACTCGGGTCAATTACCCGACCCAGAAATATTTGAGGGTACTTTTAAGGAGCTGTTTGGCAGAGCTGAAGGAATTCTCTACACCATTGCTGATGCTGCTGTTTCTACCTCTGATGTTGTTGATGCTTCTAACACTGCTACCAAACAGAACGGTGATTGGCTCTCTGGGATTACTGCTACCATGGAAACTGTTCTTAAGGTTACAATTTCTCTATTTTTCGTTTTTATGACTATGATCTGTTGAAATGATTTGAAAATTTTGGTTTGGTTGGATGTTGAAACAGGTTTTGAAAGATGGGTTGTCGACGGTACACGTGCCGTATGCTTATGGGTTTGCTATCATATTGCTCACTGTATTGGTTAAGGCCGCCACATTTCCTTTGTCTAAAAAACAGGTGATTTATCTATTTGAAGTTTTGATCATTTGCTTAAGCTGAGTTATCATGTTGAATGAATTTGGAGTTAGGAGGAGAACATTGTTGAGATTTTTGGAAGCCTTTTAAGTGTGTAGGAGGTTGTACTGACTTGTAGTTCAGAAGTTGTTTCAAAATGTTCGATAGTTTGTAGTGGATTTGGGGCTGTTAATTCTGTTTGTAAATTGCGTGGATTAAAATGTCCGTGTTTAATTTATCCAAATTAGGATATGAAGTAGAGTTGGCAATTGCAGTTGCTCATACCATATATTAGAAAGTAACTGAAAGATACTCCCTCCGGTCTTTATTAGTTTACCCGTTTCTTTTGCACAAAGTTTTAGGAGAAATGATGTTGTGGGACATAGAAAGAAAGAGAAAAAATTAATTTATATTAAAGTTGTATGTGTGTGTGATGGAAAGTTAGTGGTCCCATTCCAAAAATAGAAACAAAAGAAATGGGTAAACTAATAAGGGACATCCCAAAAAAGAATACGGGTAAACTAATAAAGATTGGAGGGAGTAATTGCATAATTTTGAGAAGTTGATCAAATAAGGTTAGGTTGGGTTGATCTTGTGTTTGCGTCGTGTCGTGTTTGATTGAGTATCTCTGTGTTCGTGCTGTGTCAGTTTCCGTCATGTTGTCATGTCGTGTCACAGATCCTATCTCTTATTTGAGGGGAGTATTGCTATAAAACTCTCCTTCATGTCAAAATTTGAAGTTGCATGCTTCACATACTGTAACTTCATAACAATGAATACCACGAGAAAAGATGTATAAAATGGGAAAGATAATGTCGTAATATCATACACATACGAGTCTTTTAGATTGCAAACAATCATAGGAGGTAAGAGAAAATGAGAAATTGATATAGGAACAGGATAAGGATTAAGGTCACTGAAGCTGTATTCTTTTCACTTGAAAGCTCTTTCACTTACTCTATGTGAGCTTATTTTCCCTAGATTTTAATTGTAAATTGAACTTACTAAGAATTTTTAGTCTGTATCTGTAGTTCTATACTTATTAGACATGAAACTTACTCTTTTAAGGTAAGATGACACATCAAAATTCTAGTTAGTCAGAGATGGACTTAGGGGAAATTAACGTTTGGGGAAGCAACGGAAGGGGATATAAAATTATAATCCTTGGTAGGGAGTACTTAGGAATGAAGATAAGGGTAAACAAATGATATCGAATCAAATAAGCGTACGAGTCTCCCTTCAGCTACACACCATTATGATATTTACGTGCTTCTTTCTGAAGGCTCAAATATGTTCCAGAGTCACATAATTCGCTGGGTACCCCCTCGAATTTCGAATTAATTCGCTCGTTCCAATTCGCGGATCGATTTCGTTCCAAATCGACATGGTTCGCGAACTGGAACGCCAAAATCAACGACCCTTAGATTGAAAGAAAAAAAACTCAGATATAGGGTTCATATGGTAAACCCTAGATCTGGAAATTGAGGGTGTAACTTACAAAATTATATTATCATTTGTTGGGGCTTTTGTCAAGGACGAAAATCCGAATCGTTTGGATACCTCACATCTGAAATTGAGGAGTGTAAACAGTCGCCATAGTTGTAGAGGAGAAGAAGCTCTCAAATATGAGAAGAAGAGGAAAGAGCGATTTTGTGCTGGGAAACGTTAAAACTTTTTGTTCTTTTTCTACCTTTTTTTTCTATCTTTTCTCTCTCCTGTAGCTTCGACAGCTGTGGTCCACATATTCTTTTTTTTTATTTCTTTTCTCCCTCCTCTCCCACTTTTTTTTTTATTACTTGAGCATGAGACATCTGTTACAGAACAGAATTTTGCATTTCTTAATTGTGTAAGGGTATAAATGCTGCTGTCATTGGTAGATAAATTGACGAAGATTGTGGTTGGTTGGGAAAAAACTTCGGATAATATAGTCATGTTATAAATCTTCTTATGGTCCTGTGGATATTATGACATCTACGTGATTTGGGCTCATTGAGGGCAAAATTGACACAGACACAGATTAAAGACTAGTATTATATTACTTTTTCTTCAGTGATCAATCTATAGGGTTTCATTTAATTGTTATTATGTTTGGCCTTATTTGGTAAGTATGGATTGAGCATTTTATTAGATGTTTTGACCCATTTTTAAAGATTGACCAGTTAATTTCTTTAATGTTGGTGCGTGTTAATTGAGGATTGGAGAGCAGCTTAGAGCCGAAACTCTGATTTTGAAAAAGTAGAGGGGAGGGGGAGGAGGATTTTGGTAAGAGAGGATGAGACTTGTTTAGGTGCATTGACAAATATGTCCAAAAGTTATCAATAATAACTACCCTTATCAAATAAGAGTGCACACCTTGTACACAATCAAGTACTAATCAACAATCAACCAAACACTTTTGTACAAATAGCTAATACAATAAGCTATGGCCTATCAGTTAAATAATCAGCCATAAGCTATCCGCTTATTGTTAAGACCTATTTGCTAAGAGAAATATTGAATGTTGTAAGTTGAATTTTATTGTCTTTCTTCTAATTTTGGACTTATCTCTTATTCTTTTAGATGAGGCAACATTGTTGCATAAATCTGCCACTTCACTTTGTTTATGGATAAGTGATAGGGATTTTGATAATTTGACTGGATAGCATACTGTTTTCTAGGTCGAATCTGCTATGGCTATGCGTTCTTTGCAACCTCAAATAAAGGCTATCCAGAAGCGATATGCTGGAGATCAGGTAACATTTTGTTCTATCTTCAATCTCTTGTGTCTTTCCTCAATTTGTGAGTTGTAATAGTTGTAGATGTTTCACGTGGTCGCTCCTTGGGGACACATGGTTCGGAGCCTTGGTTATGTGGTAGTTTTGTGGGCGTATTAGATGGTTATAGGTCTTTCTTCAGTGACTAAAGTCTTGCCTTTTGCGGTCTAATGTCACTAATCTTTTTAGATTTCGTCCTTTACCTTTCTTTTGAATTAAATTAACATCTCCCCTTTCATATAAATTGGTCACATGCGACTCTTGTGTCAAACCTTATCAACATTAGCTAGTGATTTCCATTGTAAAAGATATTATGATAATCTTATGAAGATACTTATCAAGACAAATTTGGAAATGGTATCTTCACATAATAACTCAATGCCAATTTTGACAATTTTCTTTCAAACAAAAAGGGCTAAGTTTATGGCTGAGGTTATCAGTCTTTGACTGCCGAAGTATCTGATAACTGAAGTATTACACAACAGGCTTCCATTCTTTTGGGATGATATTAGTTGGTTGAAGTCAATGCTTCCTTCTCAAACCCTCCTTTGGAGTTGGAAGCAGGTGTATAATCATGTGCCAGAGAAGATAGCCATTCATTGAGATTTTGAAGCTTATTCTGTTTAATACATGCAGGAAAGAATGCAACTTGAGACAGCACGGCTGTATAAACTTGCTGGCATAAATCCACTAGCAGGTGATTGGGAGTTTTTAGTTTCTTGCGCGATGTATTACTTGCTCCTCACTCTACTGCGTCTAGCTGCATTATAAATTTTGTATGCCAGTTGATTTTTCTCCTGTCTTGTGTTTCCTTCTTTTCTAGGTTGTCTGCCAACGTTGGCAACAATACCTGTGTGGATAGGTCTCTACAGAGCGCTTTCAAATGTTGCTAATGAGGTATTGTAGCATTAATTGTGGTTGATTGTTCTCAGATTTGAATGTTATGTAAAAATGTAAAATGTTGCAATAATACTGCTTTAATGTTGCACTGGACCTTACATATTTCAATATTTTCTTGTACTTTTAAGGGACTTCTGACAGAGGGTTTTTTCTGGATACCCTCACTTGCTGGTCCTACTACTATTGCTTCCCGGCAAAATGGAAGTGGTATCTCTTGGCTTTTTCCTTTCATTGTAAGTGCTTACTGATTCTTCTTGTGGTCAATTGGTGTTCCTATGGTGGTGCACGATGCCTATTGTACTGGGAACAATATACTACCTCCGTTTCAAATTAATCTACACACTTCACTTTGGGGGAGAACCAAGGAGAAAGTGCAAAAGTATGAGAGATAAACTAAAAAGGTGGAGAGAGAAACTGAAAAGTGAGAGAGAGAAATTAAAAAGTGGGTTAAAATATTGAAAAGTGGATGACATGGGTGGAAAAAGAGGAGAAAGTAGATGTGACATGTTACCAAAAATAGAAAAAGCAACATTGTGTAGATTAAAAAGAAACAGACCAAAAAGGAAAGTGTGTAGATTAAAAAGAAACGGAGGTAGTATCTAGGACTGCATTGAATCATTTCAGATCATTGCAGGCAAATTCCAACCATATTGTCTTAAAAGATATTACTATTTGTTGGCATGTAGCAATTAGATTACTTCTGGAAGTCGTGGGTTACTTTCACTATGAGTTGTTTCCTCTTAACATCATACGCTGACTCTTACTATTTTAATAGGATGGTCATCCACCTCTTGGGTGGTCAGATACAGCTGCATATCTTGTTCTGCCAGTGTTATTGGTTGTTTCACAGTACATATCAGTCCAGATTATGCAGTCATCTCAGGTTGGCTGAGCTTATTGAAAAGTTGTATTTTCACTCACATTATCTTTTTTCTTCCATGCAATTCTTTCAATGCTACTATACCAATTTACTAAGTCAATTTGTGGCTTCTTTATATTCGGTTGTTAGTTATGTTCAAGTTTTATACTTGTAAATTGTAATTATATCTTATATATGGCATAAGAAGTTCAAATATATTTTTACTATGACATGGTGCCTTGAATAAGTCTTACATATAGTGGCTTTACTCCTCAAGCTTCGTTCTTTTCACCTGTATTTCCCTTATCGAAATTGATAAGAATTTTTTTGAACGTATCTGAAATTACTAAACCTTTTTTTTTTTTTTTTGTAAAATGAACTAGGTTGCCCTTTTCTGAACTTATATATCTTGAAACTTATTTTTATGGTGTCCACATGTCAAAAAGGGAGAATAAGAAGGAATATATCATATGCTATTTGGCCTCATGCAGGAATAGTTACTTCTCTAAATTGAACACAACTGGTAGTAATAGTATACTTCATCCGTTCTTTTTCTATTGCAACAATGATATTTTTACACTATTCACTCATTACCCTTTTACTATCTCTTGTGATTTTTACGTAAGGAGAAATATAGTCATGTGGGATCTTGTTAGATTCGTCTCAATTTATATTTTCAAAATATCAAATTTGTATAATTTTCACAAAAAGGTAATTAAAGATATTAATAGTTAAAGTTGTGCATTGGCAAGCGTGAAAACTCTATTGTTGCAATAGAAAAAGAACGGAGGTAGTATATTCTAATAATTACTTATGTCTTATTTGGATGATTAACATTTCATCTGATATCCAGCCAAATGATCCAAGCCTAAAGGGTTCACAGGCACTGACGAAGCTCCTTCCTTTGATGATTGGTTATTTTGCGCTTTCAGTGCCTTCTGGTCTAAGCCTTTATTGGTTAGTTTCTCTTGCCTTTTGTAGTTAAATTTTAAGCCTTTGTTATGTTGCCTTGCTCCTGCAGTTATGGGTGATTTATCTTTCAGGTTTACTAATAATATCTTAAGCACACTTCAGCAAGTGTATCTTCAGAAGGGAGGTGCAAATAATCCGTTAGGGAAACTGAGTGATGATTTTTTCAAAGAAGAGGAAACACCACTTCCAAAAACTGTCGTTGAAACAAAATCTATCGTTGAAACAAAATCTGTCAAAACAGAGGAAAAATTGCCTTCCCCAGGTCTACGACCAGGAGAAAGGTGATCATGAGTCCTATTTACTTTCTCTGTGATGTGGGAGTTTGTTTTGTAGTCTTAACTTTATTCTTAACAGGTTCAAGCAGCTAAAAGAAGAAGAAGCTAGAAGAAAGCGCGAGATGGAAGAGGAGAAGATGAAAAATGAAGTAGCCGCAGCAAATAAGAATGCTGTTCAACTAGTTGAAAGTGGAACGGATCAGCATGCTACTGCTAGTGTTGACACCTCTACTGATGGAACTGCTATAAATGGGCGTATTGATGGTTCTTCTAAGGAACATCAAGATGCCACAGAAGTAACAAGTGAAAATGGTAGGCCAATCAATGGTACCGCTGATGGAACTGCTGCAGAAAATTCGGAGGATATGAACCAGGTACTTCACTTTATTTGTATCTTGATTTGGGTATCAGGCATTCGCAACAGCTTAGGGCTCGTTCGTTATCGTTTTTTGTTTCCAGTTTTCAGTTTTTTTGAAAACCAAAAACCAAAATATGGAAACCAGAAAAAGTAGTTTTCAGTTTTTAGTTGTCAGTTTTTAAAATTGACATGTTTAGTATAAGTATGATTAATTTTAAGTTTATTATCCCATTATGTCATATGACTTTTATATTCATAAAACCAAAAACTGGAAACTTACAGTGATGCCGAATGGGCCCTTAGTTTTGCTATCAAGTGTCGAAATGATTATTCATGTTTCTGTAGCTGGTTTAAAATTGTTGCCACTTCACTTGGTGGAAAAACAGAAATTTATGAAAAGTGTTTTTATTAAAATACCTGTTTCTAATTTCAAGTGAATTTAACACTGAAACTCGTGTTATCATCAAAATTCTAATGTCCACTTTGGTTACTAGTTCTGTTTAGTCACCTGAGAATCATTGTTGGATAAATAGGATTATTTATATTGTATCTGGTGGCTTGGAAATAGAACAAGATTGTCTCATTATGCAATGTCTTATTTCTTTCAGGAAGTTGTTGAAGTTCACAGTAGGTTAGGTTCCGTGGATCGAAGTTCTGAAGAGGAGACATCTTAATTATTAATCAGATAGCAATAGAAGCTGGGGCATCGTATGAGGGGAAGTCCTAGAAAGACAGCGAGTCTTTTGTTACCAACTAAGTTACATATACTTGGAGCATGTTAAAGCTCACATAAGCTCGCTGAAGATTGATATCTTGCATTCTCTATCCTCTCCTAGATGCAGTTTAGGCAAACGACAAGGTATCCAGAAGTCACTAAGCTTTCTGATCATTGCGCAATTTGCTGGAATACACAGTTTTGATGGGTTTATGATCTTTGTGAATTGAGAATTATATTGATTGTAGTCTTAGCAAGGAGAGAGTTACTCTTGAATGAGATTCAGAGGTAAGCTTTTATAATCCTCTTCCCAAAGTTTATCCAACTCTCTTGGCTTTGTTACGAGTTACGAGTTTCAGATAGTTCTTTCTTAGGGTGTTATGTATCATATGTTATACAAAATTGTAAATGAGTTGAAATCTTTTTTATGTTATAAAGAATGCGAGTTCCGAAGCAGTCATGTGCTCATTTGTCATACATTTATAAAGTAGTTTACGTTTGTTACATGCTTGACGTGTACGTATTACTTGTACTTTGATTCCAGGTTGTAACATCATAACATGTTTTGTTTTGACCATGTTGTATACAGGAGTTACCAGGAACTGTCATGGGTGACAGAAATTGATTTAATTTTTTCTTCCCTCACTTTTATTATTATTTTCTTTTTTACTTGGTCTTTGCAATGTAGGAACTTGATACTATTAGCAGAGTGTCAGAAAATTATTTTCTAACGTCAAATTAACCAAGATTTCATGCAGAAACTGATACTAATCAATAAGTTAGAGGTTATATTCTTGTTCAAGTGAAGTTCTCACTCGGTCTACTAAGCAACCCAAAGTTGTTTGCTAGAATAAGGAGGAAGAAAATTCTCTCTTTTATCTATTATGCATTAGCCAAGGGGGAATTAGGGTGAATATTTGCTTCTCAATATATTGTATCTTTTTTTTTTTACTAAAAGATGGTCTCATATATACATCCTCCGTTTTTTTTCCTATTGCAACAATTACTACTTTGGGTAGTTTTGCATCTATTGCAACAATTCCACTTTTGGTAAAAAAAAGCAATTTTAGTTGACAATATTGCCCTTGCTTTATCTTACTAAAACCATCATTAATTACTCACTTTGCCTTATGAAGTTGCTTTTGCTGTATTAAGAATCGATTTACCTCCTACTCTAGTTAATTAAAGAGGTACCTTTATGGTAAACTACCCACTTTTTCCACTTCCTTAAAAATCGTGCCCAAACCCATTGTTGCAATAGAAAATGAACAGAGGTAGTATGTAACTAATTAGATATATTTTGGAGAACAAACTATTTTCAAAAGATATCCCTTGCCTTCCTTTGCCCTCGGGAGAAAAATCTCTAAGGAACCACTTATGGCTACTTTTCTTATCTTGTTCAATTACTTATAATATGTGACCTAATAGGACTTAATTAGGTTATCTTGTACAATTAGGTTAGTAATATTTAACCAAATATGTGACCTAATAGGACTTAAATAGGATAAGCTACTTAATATCACAAGTGGAAAAAACCTTATCTGTCACTTAGTAGCAGATTCGGTTTTTAGAAAACCGCATCCGAAAATCAATGGAAAAATGGGAGGGAAATATGGGCAAAAAATATGATCCGGTCTTTTATAGAACCGGATCAGATTATAGAATCTGCTGCGGTTTTTAATAATCTGATCCGGTTCTTAGGACCGAATCAGATTTTTTGGTTTTTTTCCCAACCAAAAAGCCCGTGTTTTTTCTTCCCTCCTTAATTCACCCATTTCAATTCCCTCCTCCCAATTTCAATTCATCCCTCCATCAATTCAGCGAGTTCACACGTGAGGGTTCGACGACGCAGTGACGCACCACCACACCTCACCGCCGCCACCACCCGAAGCTTCCACCACCAGCTGGGCGCACCACTACTGCTGCACTAAGCTTGCGCACATATCCACCTCGACTCCTCTGCGATTTTCGGCGCACCTCCACCTCGACTCCTCTGCGATTTTCGGCGCACCTCCACCTTCCTCCTCCTAAACAACTACATTCGTCCTCTACCCCACCCTAAACAACTATATTCCTCCTCCACCTCTTCCTAGGTAACTAAAAGTTCATAACTTTTATTTTAATCTCATATTTAAAACTTCAAGTTTATAAGTCCTAGGTAGTTTTATGAATAATTGTTAGTTAAATTAGGTTGTATAATAGTTAAAGGGTTCAAAGTTGATTGATTTGAGTTAATTTGATTTTAGTTTAAGTAGTTAATTAGTTTGATTTTTAGGTTAAAAAGTTAGGGCTTTGGTGGGGTTGTTGTTGTTGTGGTTGTTGTAGTGATTGTTATTTTTGTGGTTGTTGTGTTGTTGTTGTTGTTGTTGTTGTTGTTGTTGTTGTTGTACTTAATTAGTTTAGTTTAGTTTAGTTTAGTTTAGTTTAGTTTAGTTTAGTTTAGTTTAGTTTTGTTTTGTTTAGTTTAGTTTAGTTTAGTTTTGTTTATTTTAGTTTAGTTTAATTTAGTTTAGTTTAGTTTGGTTTAGTTTGGTTTTGTTTAGTTTAGTTTGATTTAGTTTAGTTTAGTTTAGTTTAGCTTAGTTTAGTTTGGTTTAGTTTAGTTTAGTTTAGTTTAGTTTAGTTTTGTTTGATTTGCTAATTTATACTAATGTTAACTTTCACTTTGTTGTTGATTGAAGCTAGCTAGTGACGGAAGCAAGGGGGTGGGCAAAGCAAGGGGGTGCGCAGCAGGGGGCGAGCGGGGGGGGGGGCGGGGGGGGGCAGGGGGCAGGGGGGGTCGGGGCAGTGGGGGGGCAAGGGGTGGGGGGCAAGGGGGGGTCGCAAGGGGGGAAGCAGGGGGGGGGCGTGCAAGGGGGGTGGGTTCTGCAAGGGGGGAAGCGGGGTGGGGGGGGCAGGGAAGGGGGGTTTCGGGGGGGAAGGGGGAAGCGGGGTGGGGGGCAGTGGGGGGGGGCGGCAAGGGGGGGCAGGGGGGGGGGGGGAAGCGGGGGTGGGGGGTCGGGGGGGGAAGCGGGGGGTGGGGGGTGGGTCAGGGGGGGGGCAAAGGGGGGGGTTGCGGGGCAGGGGGGAAGCGGGGCTGGGGGGAAGAAGGGTGGGGGGTGGGGGCAGCAGGGGGTGGGTTCCAGGGGGGCCGCAAGGGGGGAAGAAGGGTGGGGGGGCTGTGCAAGGGGGGTGGGTAAATGAAGGCCATTTCGGGCATTAGAGTTAAGAAAAATCACTTCTTATGCTTTGAAACCCATTTGGGGTAAATGAAGGCCATTTCGGGCCGTTTTTTGCTTTTCATGTTCAATGTACTTAGTTTCTCGCATTTAGCCACATGTTAGGACATATATAGCTCTTATAACAACATATACAACCATTAGAGTTAACTAAAATCCATTCACATGCTTTGAAACCCATTTTGGGTATATGAAACCGATTTTGGGTACATCAAGGCCATTTCGGACCGTTTTTTGCTTTTCATGTTCAATGTACTTAGTTTCTCGCATTTAGCCACATGTTAGGACATATATAGTTGTAATAACAACATATACAACCATTAGAATTAAGAAAAATCACTTCTTATGCTTTGAAACCCATTTTGGGTAAATGAAGGCCATTTCGGGCCGTTTTTTGCTTTTCATGTTCAATGTACTTAGTTTGTCGCATTTAGCCACATGTTAGGACATATATAGCTCTTATAACAACATATACAACCATTAGAGTTAACTAAAATCCATTCACATGCTTTGAAACCCATTTTGGGTATATGAAACCGATCTTGGGTACATCAAGGCCATTTCGGGCCGTTTTTTGCTTTTCATGTTCAATGTTCTTAGTTTCTCGCATTTAGCCACATGTTAGGACATATATAGTTGTAATAACAACATATACAACCATTAGAGTTAAGAAAAATCACTTCTTATGCTTTGAAACCCATTTTGGGTAAATGAAGGCCATTTCGGGCCGTTTTTTGCTTTTCATGTTCAATGTACTTAGTTTCTCGCATTTAGCCACATGTTAGGACATATCTAGTTGTAATAACAACATATACAACCATTAGAGTTGTTATTTTACTAGGAACAATACATGAGGGGGGGTGAATTGTATGTGTAGAAATAAACGTAATTTTTGCGGAATTTTAAACTTGAACAAAGAAACAAGCTAAAGGAACACAAGGTATTTTTACGAGGAAAAACTTCTTGGGCCCAACAAGAAGAAACAACCTCGACCACTAGGGATTTTAAACTCAACTCTTTCACTAATTAGGCCAAACAACTTTGTTACAACCTAATTCTACTCACGGGCCACACCTTGAGTTCCTAAACTCAAGTTCCTGAACAACTGTTCCCTTAACAGTTGTTCCTCTCAACTTCACTTGAAGTTTTCTCACTCTAACTCGCTTCACTCAAAGCTTCTCTCTTACAGAACTTCACTCAAAGTCCCCTTACCCCAAAAACCAAAATACAATTAATCAAAATAAACTCAGTGGAATTAGAGTAAGAAGGCAAAGAACAATTGGCTTTTATGAGAGAATGAAGGCACTGACACTTTACTTAGTTAAACTCACTAATTCACTTGGTCAGACACAAATTGGAACTTAATTAGACATTAGTATTTATAGTGGTAATAACTTAGAACGTGGGATTAAAACATGTGTTAGTGGTAAAATCATTATCCCATGATGTTCCTTACCCGGAGGAACACGTTCCTCAATCAACCCATGATCTCCATGATCACTGTTAAACGTGGGAGAGAATTGAGTTACTGCTCCCTTAATTTTAGCAACCACTTAAAGCATTATTTCGAAAATCTGATTTAATTAAAAAACATTTTAATTATTAAAACCAAAATAAAATCATTTTACCAAAAATATTATCTTTAAAATATTTTCCATAAAACCGAAAAGGATATTTATCTTTTATAAAAATAAAATCTTTTCTTTAAAAAGATTTTCCTTAAAATCAGATTTTTCCTTAAATAAAACGGTTACCTAGAATCTAGGCATAAATTACTCAACAGACATAATTAAACCGTTGTAATGCTTCATCCTAAGTCTAGTTCCTTTTAATAGTTAGTTCCTTTAACTTATTAGTTAAGCGCCAGTGCGTCTGTTCCTTACAAAGGAACAAACGCTCATTCTCATTCTAAATTGCCATAATTCCTTACCATTCTTACTCGTTCCTTAACAATGGAACTAGAAACAAAAAGCCTTGCTTTAGTCTTCTTGCTCCAATGCTGCTCCAGTACCAAATTATGAAACATCTTCACTTAGTCTTCAAAATCCAAACTTGATTTCTTCCTTGACTTAGTATTCTCTTTGTTCCTTTCATTGATACCTTGAAATTCATTCACTTAAACAACTTGTTAGTCCAATACTTAGTTTGCATCTTTGTTCCTTTGTCATCATCAAAACTAGGGTTCAACAAGAGTTAAGAAAAATCACTTCTTATGCTTTGAAACCGATTTTGGGTAAATGAAGGCCATTTCGGGCCGTTTTTTGCTTTTCATGTTCAATGTACATAGTTTCTCGCATTTAGCCACATGTTAGGACATATTTAGTTGTAATAACAACATATACAGCCATTAGAGTTAAGAAAAATCACTTCTTATGCTTTGAAACCCATTTTGGGTAAATGAAGGCCATTTCGGGCCCTTTTTTGCTTTTCATGTTCAATGTACTTAGTTTCTCGCATTTAGCCGCATGTTAGGACATATATAGCTCTAATAACAACATATTTTCATTGACATATATTTAGCCACACTCGGTTCCCCCCCTGCTCCCCCCCTTCCCCCGCCGCCTCCCCCCACCCCCCCCCCCGCCCCCCGCGCCCGCGACCCCCACCCCTGCCGCCCCCCTCGGACCCCCTCCCCGCTGCCCCCACCACCGCAGACCCCCCTTCCCCCTGCTGTGCCCCACCCCCCTGCAGACCCCCTTCCCCCGCTGTGCCCCACCCCTGCCCCACCCCCCCTTCCCCCGCTGTGCCCCACCCCCCCGCTTGCCCCCCTCCCCTACCGCCCTCCCCCTGCGAGACCCCCCTCCCCCTGCTGTTCCCCACCCCCCGCTGTTCCCCACCCCCCTTGCGCCCCCCCGCGGACCCCCTCCCCTTGCTGTGCCCCACCCCCCTGCAGACCCCTCATTCCCCAACATAGCTTAGGTATGTTTGTTACTTAAAATGCTTATTAGCATAACATGTTTCACTAATTTCATCCTTTGCCCACTTCTCACATGAAATTAACATAACTACAGTTCTATGAAGAAAGTTGAGAGAACATGACAAGTTCCTCGGTGGAAAGCAATGAAGGTAATATATATTACTTAAGCTACTTCTTTCTTTTATAAAAAAACAAACATGTACGTTTCTTACATATTTTTTTTTATGTAATTTTATAATTAGTGTGCTCAACAACCCGGGGGAACCGAGTGTGGCTACTATGTGTTGAGGTTCATGTTCGATATAATGTCAAGTTGCAAGGAAGTCGGGGATCTTGAGAAGGTATTATACATAAATAATAAGTGGCTCAATTTACGGCCGATTTTGGCCTCGTAAGCTCATTTTTTTTTACTTTCCCGCATTTAGCCACATTTTAGGTCATATATACTTATAACAAGTACATATAGAACCATTAGAGTCAAGTAAACTGCATTCACATCACTTAAGAACTAATTTGGGTAAATGAATGACATTTCTAGCCGATTTTGGCCTTTTAAGCTCATTGTACTTATTTTCATACATTTAGCCACATGTTTGGACATGTATAACCATTAGAGTCAAGTAAAATCCATTCACATGCTTTGAAACCCATTTTGGGTAAAAGAATGCCATTTTGGGCCAATTTTGGCCTTCCAAGTTCAATTTACTTTGTCTCCCACATTTAGCCACATGTTAGGACATATATAGTTCTAATAGCAACATATATAACCATTAGAGTCAAGCAAAATCATTTTTCATGCTTTCAAACCCAATATGGGTAAATGAAGGCCATTTCGGGCCGATTTTGGCCTTCCAAGTTCAATTTACTTTGTTTCCCACATTTAGCCACATGTTAGGACATGTATAGTTCTAATAACAACATATACAACTATTAGAGTCAAGTAAAATCCATTCACATGCTTTGAAACCCATTTTGGGTAAATGAAGGCCATTTCGGGCCGATTTTGGCCTTCCAAGTTCAATTTACTCTGTTTCCCACATTTAGCCATATGTTAGGACATATATAGTTCTAATAGCAACATATATAACCATTAGAGTCAAGCAAAATCATTTTTCATGCTAGGAAACCCAATTTGGGTAAATGAATGCCATTTCGGGCCTATTTTGGCCTTCCAAGTTCAATTTACTTTGTTTCCCACATTTAGCCACATGTTAGGACATATATAGTTCTAATAGCAACATATATAACCATTACAGTCAAGCAAAATTATTTTTCATGCTTTGAAATCCAATTTGGGTAAAAGAATGTCATTTCGAGCCTATTTTGGCCTTCCAAGTTCAATTTACTTTGTTTCCCACATTTAGCCACATGTTAGGACATATATAGTTCTAATATCAACATATATGCTTTGAAACCCAATTTAGGTAAATGAATTTCATTTCGGACCGATTTTGGCCTTCTTAGCTCAACTTTCCTTAATCTCCCGCACTTACGCTCATTTTAAGGTCATATATAGTTCTAATAAGTATATATGTAAGTATTAAAGTCAACTAAAGTCCACTCACATGCTGTGAAACCCATTATGGGTAAATGATTGTCTTTTTTTGCCGATTTTTGCATTTTAAGCTCCATTTCCTTAATTTCTTACATTATATTATTTCCTCAATCTCTTTAGAGTCAACTAAAGTCATATGTGTGTTTCCTTATGTTTGTTTTATAAGGTATTCCTCGATGGCAAACCAAGGGAGGGTTCTTTCACCACAGCCGAGATAGACGAGGGTCGGGATTTGCTAGCACGCTACCTTACCGACTTTTGCATGTGAAGATGATGTCGCGGCTTTGAGTTTTTATGTTCTTATTATGTTACTAGCTACTTATATAGGTCCAAATATTTATTTTTGATTTTAGTACTTATTACAACTTTATTTGTAGTACATTCTCAAAATATTATATATATATATATATATATATATATATATATATATATATATATATATATATATATATATATATATATATATATATATATAATATCATTTTGACTTGTATATGGCGCGTGCGTGATACTTTTTTCCAATTATAACAGGTTTAAATATAAGCTTCATATAAATATAATAATATATATTTATATATATATATATAAATATTTAAATATACATAACACAATCTGATCCGATTTTTCTAAATAACCGGATCAGATTGTATGCTTTGCATACAATTTATTTTGCGCCATGAACATTTTCTGATGCGGTTTTATAAGAAAACCGGATCAGATAATATCAATATATGATCCGGTTTTCCTAAAAAACCTCATCAGAAAAGTATTTACTGATCCGGTTTTGGACCGGATCAGTAAATAATTGGGAGCTGCTGCGAGCCCACCTGATGCGGCCCAAAACCGCAGCAGTAAGCCCGGTTTTGACAGCATCAGATGGGCTTTTTTCCACTAGTGTATGTAATAAACTAAGCTACTTTTTTTTCACTGAGGTGTAAGCCTACTGGTGGTTTATTAAATTAAAACAAGTTTTTCCAAAGTATAGATCTTTTAAGGAAAAGGGTTCAACTATAACTTCGGAATTTAAAGAGCAATCCCATTGTACGAATAAATGGGCAACAATATTACTCGCCCGTTGAACATGAGAGATATAAAAAGAAGTAAGAACAAAGCTACTTATATTATAGGCCTTTGGCTTTTGTTCCTTGACATAAGGACACATCAATGAAAGAAGCGTCACATGCACATCTTTTGGTGATTGGTCTAAGATGTTTGGGAGGCAGGAATCAAACATAGTCACATAAAGATCATCTCTTGTTAGAAACTTGCTACTGCAATGTCTCCTACGACAAGATATAATTAAGTGACAAAAGGTCTATTGATCATTCTCCTAAAATCAAATGGAAATTTCTCATTGTTTGTTTGTACGGGAGGGAGAAAGAGAGGTACTATAAATGTTTCAAGAGTGTTTAGATGTGGGACTTGAAATTTCACGAGAATGCTGAAAAAGTATGCCAAATGCCAAACTCCCTGCTTCGCGTGCTTCTAGTTCTAGCGAGGATTCTCTTAAGAAGATGGTCTGTTTTGGTAAATCAGTATATAATTAGTTAGGCCAAAATAAGAAGCACCATTTGATGGTGATCTTCTTGATAGAGAACAAAAATTTTAATAGAATCACAATTCTAGGAAATTAGTACTCTATAATCCATATCCATCATCTACGTACTTAAAAGTTTCTTTGTAGGATGATTGAATACTCAATGTTACTTAATACTTACCAATAGCTGTTCACATGGGTGGGTCGGACCGGAATTTGGGCCGGACCGGATTTTGGACCGGACCGGACCGGACCAGAGATTCCGGTCCGGTCCCCGGTCCGTGGAAAATGACGATTCCGGGTTTCCGGTCCGGTCCGGTCCAAACCCGGAAAAATCAGGTCCGGACCGGAAACCCGGAATTTTAGTATTTTTTTTTTAAACTGCCAGCCCAAGTCATTTTTACAGGTCCAAACAGGTCCAACAGGTCCAAAATTCGCAAAACAGGTCCAAATAGAATATTTAAAATCCAAAAAAAAAAAAAGTCGAAAATTAGGTCCAACAGGTTCGGACCGGAGACCGGACTCCGATTTTTTCCGGCCTGCACTGGACCGGACCGAAAAATCAGGTCCGGTCCCCGGTCCACCAAATCCCACAAATCCGGTCCACCGGTCCAAGCAGGTCCGGTCCGGTCCGGTCTTGGACCGGTGAACAACCCTACTTACCATACTAAAAAGGACCAAGTAATTATGAGCATATATACTGATCTATGGTAGGTGGATAATCAAACTTTTCAAACATTGATTTCTTATTTGTTAGAGCATTATGCTACAAAACAAATAATAATAATAATAATAATAATAATAATAATAATAATAATAATAATAATAATAATAATAATAATAATAATAATAATTAATAATTAATATATTTATATATAATATAATAATAATAAAAAAAAAAAAAAATAATAAAAATAATAATAATAAATATAATAATAATAATAATAATAATAATAATAATAATAATAATAATAATAATAATAATAATAATAATAATAATAATAATAATAATAATAATAATAATAATAATAATGAGCATACATGTGTATACATATATCTAGTTATTGCCCTATTAGTCGAGGCAATGTTGCAATTATACCAATATCTTATGTTTGTGTCTTGGGGGTTTACACCATAACTTATTTTGTAATAAAGTCTCACATCACACGTGTATAATGATACATACAACCCATTTGGTAGTCGTTAATAGATGGTGGTAATGGGAATGAATTTTAAGAGTAATGTTACAAGGGAAGCACCCTTAAAATCTCCATGGGGAGGCAATTTCAACCCCAAACTTGTGTTTTTTTTCTCCATGGGGAAGCAATCTCACCCCTAAGCTTGTGTTTTTTCTCCAAGGGGAAACAATTTTCATTACCACTCATTACCACCTACAAGGTAGTATTGGATGGGAATGAAAATTTAAGAAGAAAAATAGACACTTTAGGATAATTTAGCATTACCATGGGAATGAACAATGATTTTCTTCACAAATTTACATACAAATTCATTTCCATTACCACAATTTATAACCAACTACCAAACGGGCCGATAATGACACAGACTCCAACAAAAATGGCATGGACTACAAAAATAATGACATGAATCTGACATTGTCATTTATTTCTTGTCATTTGAGTGCTGTTTTTGATGTCATTTTGTCATATGTTTTTATATCATGTCTGATTTGTTTCATGTTATTTCACTTTTTTTTGGTTAACGGGAGTAATATATTAAACTAAATACTAATAATGTTTAATACAATCATGAAGATGGACTGATGGAGCAATATATTTCACTTTTCTTTGATATCATATTGTCATTTATTTCATATCTAATATGATTTGTTTCATGTCATTTCAGTTTTGTTTGATGTCATTTTGTCATCTGTGTCATATCATTTCTGATTTGTTTCATGTCATTTGAATTTTATTTTGATGTCATTTTAAAATTTGTTTTCATATTACATCTGATTTGTTTTATGTCATTTTACTTTTGTTTGATGTCGATTTGTCATTTATCTCATATCATTTCATTTCTGATATGTTTCATGTCATTTCAGTTTTGTTTGATGTCATTTTTTCATCTGTGTTATATCATTTCTGGCTTATTTCATGCAATTTCAGTTTTGTTTGATGTCATTTTGCCATTTATTTCATATAATTTATGTAGTTTCATGTCATTTTGGTTTTCTTTGATGTCATTTTGTCATTTATTTTATATCATTTCTGATATATTTAATGTCATTTCAATTTTATTTGATGTCATTTTATCATTTATCTTTCTTTCTGCCCCATAATCAATCACTCACTATCACCAATAAAGTTCGCATTGCACATGTCAAATTCTTGACAATAGGAAAGAAACCAACCTCATTAAATTAAAAGTGTAATTGATCTTTTATTTTTCTTAAAGTATGACTAGAGTATAAGTGTATATTGTGATATTTTATTTTCTTTAGTTTGCAAAGCTAAGTGGTACACATAAGCTTAATGCTAGAGAAGATGTCATGTCACAGTTGATTTGGCACAATTCAAAATTAGAGAGGGTATAGCAACACGTGGCGCAATATCGTTATATTGACCAAATCTTTCGCACACATTTTTATAAAGTGTATGCTTTATAACTTACTACAATAATTTAGATTATATATAAAATGATACAAGTATTTATGGAGCATATATTATTATTATTATTATCATTATCTTATTATTATTATTATTATTATTATTATTTTATTATTATTATTATTACTATTATTACTATTACTATTACTATTACTATTACTATTATTATTATTATTATTATTATTATTATTATTATTATTATTATTATTATTATTATTATTATTATTATTATTATTATCATCTTCATCATCATCATCATTGTATAAGGGTGGGGTGACAATGTAATATTGGATGACTTGTTCGGCGTTGAAAGCCCGAGCGATTCCCTTGGGTAACTGGGTGATGATGTAATATTGGATGACTTATTAGTAAACTTTTTTTGAGGATGGATTTCAGGAAATATCCTAAAACGATTAGAAGAATATTTCGTATTTCATAGATAGCTTATGGAATTATTGATCCTTGTTAAGTTATCTATTGTGATTAGGTTATGATGACTGTATGTCTCTATATAAAGACCATTAGACGATGTATTCAAATTAAGGTAGAAAAGCTTATTAGAATTGCTAAAGCCTTAGTGAAGAGAAGCCTTAGTGAAAAAGCTCCAATGTGGAGAGATATCACAAAGAGTAGCTAGGAGATCTCTAAGGTAATTGTATTGTGAGGGAAACATTACTCTATAGTTATTCAATCTTTTGACTAGTAGAAGTGGATAATCAACTTTACCCTTTAATATAATTAACCTCGCGTTTGTTTTCTTGTTTTCATTGTTGCTTGTTTGATTGATCTTTCTAAAATTCCTAACAGAATGGTATCAGAAATAAAGGTGGAATCCTTGGCCTTGTGGGTGATTTTTGAAGCCAAAGTTTTGATATTTAGGTTAAGTTGTAGGAGGATGTTTTGGAGGAAGATATGTGGTAGGTTTAGAGAATATGCTACTGGAGATTAGCAAGGAGAATAAGAAGCTAATGATGATGGTAGATGCAAAAACAATATTGATTTGTTCTTGGAAGGACTAAATTGAACGGTTGGAGAAGGCCACCGAAGGTGGTATTTTAAAGAGAAGGCATCACATAGAATAATAATGGAAAAGAAGAAGTATTATTATTACAAGTAGATGGGCCATATTCAATATGCTTGCAAGAGATGCGAGAAAACATCCGAAAGATGTAACTTTTGGAGGAGATGAAGAGGAAACAATCCAAGGAGATACCAGTGGGGAAGATCGAGCAAGTAGAAGAGATCAAGGAAAAGTGGAAGACGTCAATCAGGGCCCAAATTGTGGAAGTCATAAAACATGATAAGATTAAGAGGGAGGGGAAAATCCCATTGAAGAATAATGTGTATTGATCATAGAAGATGAAAAAGAACAATGAAGGAAGTGGAAGTATGAAGACTTGTGAAGATCGTGGCATTACTGTAGGCGTGTTTTTATTTCGCCTACGCGGTGTGAGCGCGTATTAGATTTGACTACTCCATTGTAAAGGTTTTATTGAAAATTGTTTTGAAAGAAGTCGCCAACAATTCTTTTTAGGAAGAATCATAAACCTAATTGGATATGGGAAAAACATAGGGACAAATTATCCAATGTAGATTTTCCCGTCCTGACTCCATAGATGGTCAAAATGAACCAAAGATTGAGTTCGGGGGTGAGGGTACGAATATAGTCACAATGAACCACATTCGCCCAGAGTTGGCCTCTACTAAATATCGATTCATTACAGATTTTATGCCAAAGAATAATCATATAACGTTTTAAACACCCTAAAAATAATTAGTCTAAATTGGTTCAGGAAACACATAAAAAGACTATTTTTTAGTGATATGTTATTAGGCAATCAATATTAAAGGGAACCTAACAGGTTGTCCAAATTAATCTGATTAATATCAGAGCAGTTCTTTAGGTCTTTGATTAGCAAAAATAACATGTGGGTGATAAAAGCAATAATGCAGGGACAATCATATAATATGAACGGAATGATCAAGCAGGCATATAATATACAAAAATAAATAAAAAGAAAGGAGGTTTAGAATGTACAGTAGAGCGATTTTATATTAAAGATCTACATCATGAAATAAATGGTTAGTAACTTCAATATATAAATAATTTATTCAAGGATCCTCAGGATTATACCTATGCGGCTTAGATTGAGGAGCGCAACGATCTTTAGGCGGAGCAATCGTGGAACCAAGAACGCAGTGATTAAGAATTGATTGAAAGTATTGAAAGAATTTGAGTGTTTGAGTATTTGAGAATTCGAAGTGTATTGTAGAGGTATTCGTAAGTTTTTGTATTCGTGAAATAATAATATGAAAAGGCCGTCCGTAATTCATGAAATTACAGATATTTATAGGGAAAAGGAGACGTGCGCTCCACGCAAGACCTGCGCCAGGCGCAGTCCTACGTGGCAGGCGCACTGCCACGCGTCAGGCGCACATTGGTGTGCCTGACGCAGCCAGCCCAATCAAATTGAGGCACATGTAAACGCGTTTTGAAAAGATAGAAAAGAAAGTTGCGTCTCACACAAGACTTGCGTCAGACGCATGACTATGTGTGAGTCACAAAATCTACGTGTCAGACCCTCATTGGCACGCCTGACGCGATATGGCCAATGTGCTGGACGCACGTGGCGCGCTGAGTGCAGCCCCCGCGTCCGGCGCATATTCTGGAATATTCGAGCGTATTCCATTGCACGTCTTTCGAAGATACCTTTTTATCCCTAAAATTCCGGAGATGGAATTTTACGGATTAAAAATCCGATTTATTTATCAAAGATAATAAAATATTTATGAAAAATATCTATTAAAATAATAAATATTTGATTGGGCTTTTAAAATGGATTTAAAATATTTTATGGGCTTGAAATACAATTAATCATCATGAACAATTAATTGGGCTTTAGAATATCATTTCAAAATGCATTTTGGATTGGTTCTTTAGATTGCTCTTCCGTTGGGTCGCGCCAACTAATGTCGCGGTATGTTTCATCATCGGATCCTTAAATGGGGAGACACGATTATGCGTCTACAGAAGCCCCCACTTTGACTGAGGTTCAGGAAACCGAAAGTCAAAGTATACGGTGTCGGGACGAAGAACAATTATAAACACTCTGCAGTTTAGAACTGATCTATATACGTCGGTCTCTGCAAAACAAAGTCAGTATGCAGGACAATAACTACAAGCAATCTGATTACCTGCAGAAGAAGATGTTAGCAGATAGGTGCAAACAACTCAGATAGGCACATAATGATGCAATAATGCAAACTTATACTCTCTAAGGATGCATGAGACGCTATGCAAGGATTTAGGTTATGCAAAGCTAAGACACGTCATGCAAGGTCAGGGTTATGCAAGACTAGAATGTGTGAAATACAATGTAAGGTCAGGGTTTTGCAAAGCTGCAATGCAAGGTCAAGATTTTGTACGGCTAGAAGATGTGTAGAATTATAGAATGAGCAGGATGATTAGAAATAGATTGAATGATTTCCGAAAATCGTTTTTGATAAATAATCGGGGTCCGTAAACGAGGTCCGCGGATTGCAACTCTTCAGGAGTTTGATTTGGAGGAACCACCACACGTAGGAAGCCCCCACTTTGGGTGAGCTTGCCTTGAATTAGGCATTATGAGCCTTGATTGAAATGTACTTGATCTGATATTGCAATGTAGTTGCTATGTCTTAAACATTGAAAGTTTTCACTGGGGATTCTTCTTTGGGAAATTGATATAGGCAAAGTCAAGTGTTGCCAGAGACCACAGAATTATCGGAGAGTTCTTCAGGGAAAAGGAGAGTTTGGATTGAAAAATAAAAGGTTTGAATTTAAGACTTAAATAAATGTAGGTGGGAAAAGGCTTTGACGAGGCTAAGTTCAGACTCGAGTCTATGTCGGGATCTAGAAAGAGATTATGCTCCTGAACTCTAGAAAAATCAAATAATTAGACCATGCCTAATTTTATTTTATTGAAGCGGTCGGACCTCGAGATGAGGATTCCTACGTATCCTTGCGGAATCAGACCATTCGTAGTTCGGGATCTGATTTTTTTTTGTGCCCTAACTTTTGCCTAGGTCGCCCTTTCGTGTTTCCAGCTTAGCGGGCTTGGACATACCTTGAAAAGGAGTTAGGGTTGATGAAAGGTTGAGAGGTTAAAGGCTTTAGGCTTGATGAAAGTTGAATTGGTTTAGCAATTTATTTTCTTGTGCGTTTTCTTTTGCTTTTGCTTTTTTCGCACTTTGAATTTTTTCACTTTTTTTTGTTTCGCCTGGCATTTTTTTTTATGTAGTAAGGCTTGCACACAAGTTTGGTTTAGGGTATTGGAAGGCTTGAAGGATATCTGTGGAGCTTTGGTGTTGAAGGGATTGTTTGGTTTATGGAGATGATGGTTTAAAGGATTTCTGGTTTTCCTTAGTTGTATGAGGATGGCTTATGAAAGGTAATGGAAGGGAGAGGGGAATAACTCCTGATCCAAAGTATGTCCTTTTTTTTCTCTTTTTTTTTTGTTTCAGATCTTTTTTATTATTATTAGTCAAGTTCATTTAGGTGATTTGAGTTTCATCATTGAGTTAGAAGCATATATAAAATGATGGAAGGCCAATGAAAATGAAAATGAAAATGAAATTCTTTTATTAATCAGAAATAAATAGAACAAGGCTTATTAGAAATAAAGTCCTAAATGACATAGACTCGACCAGAAAGGAAATGGAAAAGCTAGGAAAGGGACTCTCCGACTCAACCTAGAAAACTAGCGTTAAATGACTAAGCCCCGGCGTTATTTAGGTGCTGCCCAAGGGGTTGTTGTTATTGCTGACTTTTGCTGCAGGCGGAATTGGCAATCTACCGTCTTCAACCATATCCTGCAGGTGATTCTTTAAGGTCCAACACGCAGATTTTGGGTGTCCATTCCCTTGGTGGTACTTGCAGTAGGCATTAGGATCCCACCTCTTGGATCTATTTTCGGGAGCAGGATCTGGAGTAGGACCAATAGGCTGAAGTGCTCCCTTTGCATGAAGTCTGGTGAAGGCTTTTTCTAAGGACATGCCTAAAGGTGAGAATGTTCTTTGAGGCTTTTGATAACCTCTCTTTTCAGTAGCTATAGCATTTACCTCATTGCTTTTGGAACTAGAAGGGTTATTGTTACTCTTTTTGAAAGAGTTGTTGTTGTTGAAACCCTTGTTCTTGTTGGCCTGTATCTCTTCTTCAATCAGCAGGCCTACCTTATAGAGCTTCGTGAAAGACTTTATGGGTTGAAATTTGATATGATCTCCATACTTAGGCTGCAGGTTACGGATCACCAGGCGGACTTGATCCTCTTGAGATGGCCTGTTAATCATTTGTGCAGCTTTATCCCTCCATCTGTTAAGGAAGGTGACGAAGTCTTCGTTGGAGTTTTGTTTGGTTAACTCCAACTCACGGAGGCCAATGGGAAGCTGAGTATTGTATACATATTGTTTGTGGAACTCTTCTATGATGTAGTCCCAGTCATTCAGCTTGGCCATATTCAGTGATCTGAACCACTTGGATGGATGTGCATCCAAGGTCAAAGGAAAGACATAAGCAAACATGTCCTTGCTCATGCCTTTGAGAGCCATAGAGATGGAAAATGCTCTCAAGTGATCATCTGGGTCTTCGACCCCCTTGAATTTTGGAAGGTCACCCAATGTTACCATTTTAGGGAGCTTGTCCCTCAGTTCAGGATCAATGATGTCATGGCCATGAGCCTGACTCTCGAGTGCAGGAATTGACTGGATCAATTGCTCGAGTTTTTCAAACCTCAAATCCGTGTTGGTCTTGATTGGTCGTGGGGTGTCGCCTTGCTCGTCTTCTTCGGTTAGCTTCTCTCTCAGAGCCTTAATCTCTTTGTCTTGTTCCTCAAGACGAGAGTTCATCAGTTGAAGTTGAGACATGATGGCACTGAGTTGTTCATTAACGTCTCCCATTTCAGATGATGATTCAGAAGAGTCGGAGGATTCGTCTGAAAAAGTGAGGATGCGCTTGACGAGTCTGGGAGTAGGTCGACCTTGTTGCCTCTCTTTCGGACGTTCCCAAGTTATAATCTCACGATCCGTCCTGAACAGAAATCGAATGGACCTCGTAAATTTTAAGAAATAATGTTTTCGAAATGAGAAAGGGAGATGAGAAATGGGAAGTGGGAAATGAGAAATGAGGAGTGGAAATGGAAAATGATTTTGAAATGGAAATGGAAATGGTTATGGGATTTGGACTAGTATAGACTTGACCATGATGGAGACATGGGCCTAACTATATGCAAATGCAGACATGGACTGGACTGGACTATGCAAGCAGACTGGACTCTACGATTGGGTTTAGGAGAGACTAGACTTTGAACTTACGGGTGAGCAAGTAGGCTATACTCTTAGGAAGACTGGACAATAAGGGAGACTAGACTCTTAACTTAAGGCAAGCAGGCTAGGCAACTAGACTTTGAACTTACGGGTGAGCAAGCAAGCTAGACAACTAGACTTCAGAACTTACATTATACTAAGCAGGCTAGACTCAAAAATTGCCTATGTGGACTTATGGAATGCTAGACTTTGAACTTACGGGTGAGCAGGCAGACTAGACATTAAGGAAGGCTGGACAATAACAGAGACCAAACTCTTAGCTTAAGGCAAGCAGTCTAGGCAACTAGACTTTGATCTTACGGGTGAGCAATCAGGCTAGACAACTAGACTTCGAAACTTACATTAAACTAAGCAGGCTAGACTCAAAAACTGTCTATGGACTTAAGGAATGCTAGACCTTGAACTTACGGGTGAGCAAGCAGGCTAGACACAAAAATTGCCTATGGACTTAAGGAATGATATACCTTGAACTTACGGGTGAGCAAGCAGGCTAGACACAATAATGCCTATAGACTTAAGGAATGCTTAGACCTTGAACTTACGGGTGAGCAAGCAGGCTGGACTTTAGAGGAATTTGGGCTATTATGAACTTCTGAAGGAATTGGACTTGACTAGGGCCTACATGGAGATGCAAACTAGACCTAGGATATGAATTGGGCCTAAATGGACCTAAGTTTGGATTAGATTAACATATAGGTTTGATATAGACTTGGAGATGCATATGGGCTTGATAGTGGAAATAGACTAGGATTTGACTTAGAATGGAATGGACTGAAACTAGATTTGGACTGGGCTTGACATAAACTGGGGTTCACGTAAAGATGCAAATGGACCTAGATTTGACATGAGCTAGACTTATATGGGCCTAGGATGGACTCTAATGAATGCATGGACTCAAATTAGATGGACCCTATATGAATGCAAAATGGACTCTAATGCACATGGGCCTAGAATGAATGCAAGTGAATCGGATTGATTGGATTGGATTCGATGAAGGTGTTTGGAATGGGCTTAGAATTTTCGGAATTCATTTTTGAAAGGAATCCCTTGTTTTTATCTTTTGTTAGGAAAAGATGACGGATTAATTTTGAAGAATATTTTTTTTTGAAATGTCGTGGTATGATGATGATTAGTAAATGTTTTTTGAAAAAGGTAGAATAGACATGGGTGTAGGATTGATTTTGAAAAGATGTAAGTTTTTTTTTTGAAATTTATTGAATATGGTAGGGTAAGAATGATAGGAAAGATCTGTTGAACAACAGGGAGGAAATGGGAAGAGGTAGACATGCATGACAACTCTAGCTCTACAATGACCCTTTAGATGCATTTTTTTTAGACGGACTTGACCATGCATGAAAAGACTGATTTTTTTTTAAAGCTTGATTAGGTGAGACCTCTAATTAGACCATGTATTACGCGGATGCAGATAGCCAGATATAGAACTGAACGTAGGATCGACCATTACGGCGACTAAATCGACGAAAAGCGCGCGATGCACAGACTGCGTGCGGAGCACATCCCTGCGTCTAGCGCGGGAGTGGTGCGCCAGGCGCAACTTAATGCGCTTGGTGCACTACTCCCCGACACGTTTTTCGGGTATTTAGGCGACCAATTGGGCGAGTGACGAATTTTTCTTGTTTGTTAGACGCAATTTTAGGAACGACGCATAATAATGACAATTTGACAAAATAGTAGCAGACAAAAATTGCAATCACAGGCAAATGTCATATAACATGGATGCAAAAGTTCCCACCTAAAGTTGAGTTCTAATTTTGAAACTATTGGTCAGGTTTAGGTTCAGTCTGAAAAGGGTCCATGACTAAGAGATTGATACCACGCTTCGTACCCCTGCTTAAAGAGGTGGCCACGTGTAAGATGCACTCCAGTCTCAAGTCAGGAACAAGAGAACAATGCCATGGTTGGGTAGGTTTGCTTATGACTAAGATCCAACACTATCGCTCAGGAAGCTTTTTGGAAGGACAAAGCGCAAACCCCCGGGGGTGACCTCACACATAGAACATGTGCTAATGAGGCAAGGTAGATTGTCCTTATGGTGGCTGAACAATAGCCATGCATATGCAAAACTGTATATTACTCAAAGGCATAAAAATAAGAATGAATCGTATTTTTCGAGTTTCACCCACTCATTTAAAAAAATAATTTTTTTTAAATCATCCCCAGTGAAGTCGCCAAATTGTAGGCGTGTTTTTATTTCGCCTACGCGGTGTGAGCGAGTATTAGATTTGACTACCCCATTGTAAAGATTTTATTGAAAATTGTTTTGAAAGAAGTCGCCAACAATTCTTTTTAGGAAGAATCATAAACCTAATTGGATATGGGAAAAACATAGGGACAAATTATCCATTGTAGATTTCCCCGTCCTGACTCCATAGATGGTCAAAATGAACCAATGATTGAGTTCGGGGGTGAGGGTACGAATATAGTCATAATGAACCACATTCACCCAGAGTTGGCCTCTACTAAATATCGATTCATTACAGATTTTATGCCAAAGAATAATCATATAACGTTTTAAACACCCTAAAAATAATTAGTCTAAATTGGTTCAGGAAACACATAAAAAGACTATTTTTTAGTGATATGTTATTAGACAATCAATCTTACAGGGAACCTAACAGGTTGTCCAAATTAATCTGATTAATATCAAAGCAGTTCTTTAGGTCTTTGATTAGCAAAAATAACATGTGGGTGATAAAAGCAATAATGCGGGACAATCATATAATATGAACGGAATGATCAAGCAGGCATATAATATACAAAAATAAATAAAAAGAAAGAAGGAGGTTTAGAATGTACAGTAGATCGATTTTATATTAAAGATCTACATCATGAAATAAATGGTTAGTAACTTCAATATAAAAGTAATTTATTCAAGGATCCTCAGGATTATATTTATGCGGCTTAGATTGAGGAGCGCAACGATCTTTAGGCGGAGCAATCGTGGAACCAAGAACGCAGTGATTAAGAATTGATTGAAAGTATTTGAGTGTTTGAGTATTTGAGAATCCGAAGTGTATTGTAGAGGTATTCGTAAGATTTTGTATTCGTGAAATAATAATATGAAAAAGCCGTTCGTAATTCATGAAATTACAGATATTTATAGGGAAAAGGAGACGTGCGCTCCACGCAAGACCTGCGCCAGGCGCAGTCCTACGTGGCAGGCGCATCGCCACGCGCACCGCCACGGCGCACATTGGTGTCGGCGCACATTGGTGTGACGCAGCCAGCCCAATCAAATTGAGGCACATGTAAACGCGTTTTGAAAAGATAGAAAAGAAAGTTGCGTCTCACACAAGACTTGCGTCAGACGCAGGACTCTGTGTGAGTCACAAAATCTACGTGTCAATCGCTCATTGGCTCGCCTGACGCGATATGGCCAATGTTCTGGACCCACGTGGCGCACTGAGCGCAGCCCTCGCGTCCGGCGCATATTCTGGAATATTCGAGCATATTCCATTGCGCGTCTTTCGAAGATACCTTTTTTATCCCTAAAATTCCGGAGATGAAATTTTACGGATTAAAAATCTGATTTATTTATCAAAGATAATAAAATATTTATGAAAAATATCTATTAAAATAATAAATATTTGATTGGGCTTTTAAAATGGATTTAAAATATTTTATGGGCTTGAAATACAATTAATCATCATGAACAATTAATTGGGCTTTAGAATATCATTTCAAAACGCATTTTGGATTGGTTCTTTAGATTGCTCTTCCGTTGGGTTGCGCCAACTAATGCCGCGGTATGTTTCATCATCCGATCCTTAAATGGGGAGACACGATTATGTGTCTACAATTACTGTTCTCGGATTTGAGAAAGGAGAAGTTGAAGAAATTTGTGAGGTTTCGTTTAGAATAGCAAGGAAAAGATTTGGGGATTTGAGGTATGTTCCAAAGATTCGGAAGAATCTAATTTGACTTAGAATATCAGAGAGGCGAGGTTGTGAGGTATGTGCCAAAGATTATTGTTATTGTCATTGTTATTATTATTGTTATTGTTATTGTTATTGTTGTTCTTATTATTATTGTTGTTATTATTATTATTATTGTTGTTGTTATTATAATAATAATAATAATAATAATAATAATAATAATAATAATAATAATAATAATAATAATAATAATAATACTCCCTCCGTCCCAGAATGATCTGAACACTTGTTGGGACACGTAATTTAAGGTGATAACTGATAAGTTATAGTGTGGTTATCAAATGTTATTTTATTTAAAAAGTTGATGTGATAGGAGTTGGTGGGGCATTTTTTATTAGAGGAGAGAGAAAGTTGGATAACTTTTTATTGATAAAAGGTAGAGTGTGGGCCAAAGATGTGTAAAAGAAATAATATATTAATGGTGGGACCATGTCAAAAATGGAAGTGTTCAAACTAATTTGGGACAAACATAAAAGGAAAGTGTTCAGACTATTATGGGACGGAGGGCGTAATAATAATAATAATAATAATAATAATAATAATAATAATAATAATAATTATTATTATTATTATTATTATTATTATTATAATAATAATAATTATTATTATTATTAATATTAATATTAATATTATTATTATTAATATTATTATTTATTTTTCTAACTAGGTACAAGGAAGCTTGTGGATTTTATTATCCTATCGCATGATGCAGCCTAAGTCCCAAAATTGTCACACCTCGCATCCCTATCAGGGCTGATTCTGGGGATTTGAGGTGGAATTTTATAGAACTCCCACGTCATCCTCACCCATGCGTCCTTTGTTGACAAGAAAATGGGTGCAATTTGCTGTCTAGAAGCCCAATAGTGGACTTCAAAACTTCTCAAATTCCTTCCTATTTGCTACGTTGTTAAAATTCATTTTGGACTATGAGTCTCTTATACAGAGATTTCTAAAACAAATTAATTTAAAATATATTTCAAAAGGAATAAAGGGAAAGTACGGAAGTTGCTTAGAGAAGAAAAAGAAAAAAATTTGAGAGAGTTTAAGATAGGATGATGTGTGTCCAAGGGGTTAATTGATTTATAATAATACTAGCTAGGTATACATCGATGCTAGCTCATCTTTTTTCGTCTACTATTTTAATTTTAAAAGTTTTTTTGAAAGCATATATTTCCTCCGTATCAAATTAAATGCAACAATTCAGGTTGCACGGTCTCTTAGGCAAAATTTCTTAAGGCTTAATTAACAAAAGTGAGGGCAAGTGTTTAGTGTAATTAACCACCACCAAGTACCACCACTACCTAATGCTGGCCACCACATACTGCCGCCACCACCACCACATACCACCACCACCACCGAGGCACCACCACCACCACCAACACCACCGAAACGCCACCACCACCACCAACACCACCGAAACGCCACCACCACCACCAACACCACCGAAACACCACAACCATCCTGCTGCCCCTGAAATTCGAATCCAAAATCAACCAAAAACCACCTAAATCACCACTCACCCCACAAACCCTAGAATTTATGGAAGATTAGAGAGAAAGGGAGGTGCTACAAAAGGTAAGGTCCAGCGGCGAGAAGGGGAGGGGGAGGATGCGATAGGGCACTGGAAAAGGGGTGGGCGACGGCGACGGTGCTGCGGGAGGGGAAATGTGATAGGTTTGGGCTATGGTGGACTGATGGGTTGCGGGCTGCGGGACTGAGGGTGCAGCGGCAAGGGGAGGGGGAGGGCAACAATACGGTGGTGGAATTGGGGTCGGGAGTTGCGGCAGCAGTACTGGGTTAAGGGTGGAATTGGGGTCGGGAATTGGGGTCGGGAGTGGCGGCGGCAGTACCGGCGAGAATGGTGATGATGATGGTGGTGGTGGAGGACAAAAAATGGTGATGGAGGATGGAGGAGAGAGAAAGAATGATTGAGGATGGAGAAAATGGTGATGGGAGGATGGAGGAGAGAGAAATGGTGGTGGGTGGTGGGTTAGATTAATTTAGATAGATTAATTTAGATTAGGTTTGTAATTAATTTAATTTGGGTAGTATAATATGTGTTTTAGTTTTTTAATGAGGACATTTTGGTAATTTTAGGGGTAAAAATCATACCAAAAATAGAAAGAAGGAAAATGTTGCATTTAATTTGAAACATCCGTTTTTAGAAACTGTTGCATTTAATTTGATACGGATGAAGTATTAGTGTTAAGAGATACCCAGTAAATTTGAAAAAATATATGCATATTTTGTGAAAATATAATACACTTGAATTCTTCGAGAGTTTCCTAATTTATAGTAACTTCTATGTGCATAGCTCAACTGGTATATACTGTACCTTATTTATAGGATCGGAGGTATTGAGTTCAATTCCAAGCAAAAGCATGTTGTTTCATCTTAGCAGGTTTGGGGTAGGGGGGAGGGGGTTTGAGCTTCCATCAAGGCCCCGTCTCAGGTCCACTATACCACCAAAAAAAATACTTGTCTCGAAATTACTTATTGTGCGTTCTTCACCAGTAATTATCTGAATAAAATTTATGTTTACACTTGGTTGTACCTGATAAGCCCTTGTTTAACAACCTAAATCTTATTTTATTAAGTTGAAGATAATACATCCTAAAAGTGACATCACAATATGCACTATATATATACATATATATATATATCATATATATATATATACATATATATATATATATATATATATATATATATATATATATATATATTGACATGTCTTAACTTTTACCCAAATTCTTAATATAATGTCAATTTTGGATTATTGATCAGGATCAAACCCAAATTTTGAAAAATTTCACCTCCTCTTCACCCGCAGCCCCCCAAACCGAGTAAGTAAGAACCAAAAAACACGCGGTAGACCAAAATTTAGGCCTAGTAAAAAATTCTCCTTGAAAGAAAGGCGTTCTCTAGCTTCGAGGTTGGTTCTGCCCTAACCCTAGGGGTTTGATTTCTCTCTTCCCTCAATCATGGAGAGAGATTTGATCGACAAGTGTCAGCGACTGAATATTAATGAAGCGGAAACTGAAGTCTTTGAATCTGAGGACTTCGTATGTGATGAAAATATTGACCAGGTGTCCCTCCTTTTGGTGGGGCGTGTAGTCACAGAGAAGAATTTTAATGTCAAAGCCTTTAAACGTACTATGGCACAGGCATGGGGAACTGTGAAGCGTGTTGTGATTCGTTCAATTGGCCCTAATCGGTTTGTATTCCAATTTTTTCATTGGAAAGATAAAGAGAAGGTTATGGAGGGACGCCCTTGGTGTTTTGATAACCAACTTCTTGTTCTCAATGATGTTTCCGGTAACGAACAACCAATCGAGGTATCTTTAAATCTCTCACCTTTTTGCATTCGTTTAAAAAATCTACCTTTCAATTGTCGTTCATCTGCGATGTGTAAAGCTATTGCTTCGAAGTTGGGACAATTTATGGACATAGATGATAGTTGTGTTTACCTTGACATTTATCGGAGAATTCGAATTAATATGGACATATCTAAACCCTTATGTCGATACCAAAACGTTCGAGGCAGGGATGGCAATATTTTTAGGGTTGATATAGCTTATGAGAGGCTTCCATTTTTCTATTTTTTGTGTGGGATTATCGGGCATAGTGAGAAGGACTGCTGTAATGTGGATGATGAAGTAGAGCAGGAGAAAATTATGGGGTGGAGTAGGTCGTTGCGGGCGACACCTCGAAAGGGTGTTCAAAAATTGATGGAGGAGATAGAGGAGGTTAAGGCTTGTAGGAGGGTTCTGTTTGTGCCGAAACCTGAGGTCGATTCTGGAGGAAGCCGTCTTGCTTGGCGGAAGGTAGGTGGAGAGAGTGAGGGTGGGAAGTTGGAGGACGAGACCACTCTGGCAGTAGAAGGGGAGCTGGCTAAGGAGGGTGAATGTAGCCCGAAGGGAATGGGGAACATGGTAGAACGGGATGAGTTGTATGTGGAGGCGAGTGAGAGGAGTGAGAGTAACCAGAGGGGAGTAGGGGCTGCTGGAAGTGGTGTTATTGTGGGAGTGTTGGAGATTGACGTAGTGCATGGAGAGGGGGTGGAGCGTAGTGGCCTCGCTGCGGCTCTTGGGGATGGAGAAAAAGATAATGCGGCGGGGAGGGTGAGTTGTGAAGTGGGAAATCTAGTGGAGCAGGGCGTGCTCATGGGTAAGAAGGGGGTGGAGGAGAGTTGTGAATCGGAGGGTGGTTTGGAGGAGCAGTCACTGGTTAGGTGCGGTCCTATAGAGGAGTCTACGTATGTGGTGGTGGGAGGTGCTCCGATTATGACTACCACTGGGCCATCAGTCAAGAGTGGAGGAGGGAAGAAGTGGAGGAAATTAGCGAGGGAGAGGTTTGATACTGTTATGGAGGATAGTGAGGGAGCTGCAGTGGTGGGTGGCGGTAAGAGGGGAAGGGAGTCTGAGGCTCCGCAGGAAGAGGGTATTGAAGGCTTCAAGAAACATTGTGCGGTTATATCTACTTCCAGATGGCTTGAGGCGAGTTCTGCTTCGGAGCAGACTCGCCGAGCTCAATGAGTCTTTTAAGTTTTAACTGCAGGGGTTTGGGTCACTACTCTGCAGTTAATAATCTTCGGGATCTCATCCGGAGAGAGGCCCCGACTTTGGTTTTCTTGTCAGAGACGAAGCTGAGTTGTGCTGAGTTTGGTAGAGTTCGAGAAAAACTTGGTGACTTTCATTGTGTTGTGGTGGATTCTGTGGGCAGATCGGGTGGACTTGCGATGTTGTGGCGGAAGGATTTAGTGGTTGATCTTCTCTCTATGTCTGTTCATCACATTGATGTGGTGATTAGGGAGGGGATAGGCGAGGCTGAGTGGAGATGTACAGGGTTCTATGGATGACCGGGGGTTCATAATCGCCATCTCTCTTGGTCGCTTCTTTCGTTACTTGCTTCTCAATCTAACCTTCCTTGGCTATGTTTTGGTGACTTTAATGAGATTTTGTTCATGAATGAGAAAAAGGGGGGTAATGATAGAGCTGAGCGGCAAATGGCAAACTTCAGGGAGGCTGTGGATAGTTGTGGGTTTACTGATATTCCTTTTTCAGGTTACGAGTTTACGTATGATAATGGGCGAGAATTAGAGGAAAATATTCAGTGTAGACTGGATCGTGCCCTAGCTACTTTGTTGTGGAGGGATTTATTTCCCGAGGGCCATCTTTGGAATCTAGATAGAGAATGGTCTGATCATGCTACGATTAAATTGACATTGTGGAAAAATGTGTCTGAGTCTAGTTTGGGCTCCAAGCCGTTTCGCTTTGAGCAGTATTGGGCTATGGAGGGCGAGTGTGAGGGAATTATTGAGAATGCGTGGATAGGTGGGTCCTCGTTGTCAACGAAATTGGAGATGTGTGCGGCCGATTTACAGGACTGGAATAAGTTGAAGTTTGGGAAGATATTTGCGGCTTTACGGAAGAAAAGAAAGGCTCTAAAGAAGCTGAATTCGAGTGGGCTCACTTCGACCCAACTTGCTCGTCGTCGAAAGCTACTGCTAGAAATTGCCGAGTTGGGTTCTCTTGAGGAGGTGTTTTGGAGGCAAAGATCAAGGGTTTTGTGGTTGAAGGATGGAGATCGAAATACTAAGTTTTTTCACCAGCGCGCTTCGGGGAGAAAGAAGAAAAATGCCATTCGAATGTTGAAAGATGATAATGATGTGGAGCATGTTGGTGACTAGGGGTGTTAACGAGCCGAGCCGAGACCGAACCTGGCCAGGCTCGGCTCGGCTCGAGATCAGACAGGACAGAGCTCGGCTCGAGCTCGAAGCTCGTCGAGCTCGAAAATATGGGCTCGGCTCGAGCTCGAAAAAAAAAAACTTGGGCTCGGCTCGAGGCTCGGCTCGTAAAGGTTCGCGAACTATTCGGCTCGAAAAGGCTCGAGAATTGTAAGCAATGGAAAAAAACGATGAAAAAATCGAACAAAACGAATGAAAAATCTAAACACATAAACGAATGAAAAATCCAAACACATAAACGAATGAAAATCCAAACAGATAGATCACATAAATACGAATGAAAAATCAAAAAATAAAAATAAGAAAAAACGAAAAATAGAAAGGATTACATGTCAATGGCTGTCATCTTTGTCTTCGTCTTCTTCGACTTACATAGATCACATAGACATCGTTGGATTTAGGAGCTGTTCTCTTCATCTTCTTCGACTGACCTCCTACCTTCAAATCGATCCCCTGTAATTCATCGAAGAATTCTGAGTTAAGAAGACGTTAATGGCGGAAAAGTTAGAGAAATGAGAGAGAAATAAGATAGAGAGAGAGAGAGGTGGGTCGATGTGCGCCGCTTCTTCTTCGAATTAGGGTTTTGTTGATTAGGGTTTTGTTGTTCTTGGGAGGTCGAAGGAAATGGGGGGAAATGGTGTTGGGGGGGATTATTAGGCTTTCCTCCAAATGTCAACAAACCCGTCAAAGTTTTAAAAAACCCTTGGGCTGATTTTTTTTTTATTTAGTTTGTATTTTTGATTCAAAAACCCTTGGGCTGAATTTTTTTTATTTAGTTTGTATTTTTGAGGTGGGCTTCAAACTGGGCCTTATCTTTTTTTAGTGGAAAGTTGGATTAAAAATCAAGGTTTTAAATTTTTTCGAACATGTTTGCGAGCTTTCGAGCCGAACTCCACTAGGCTCAGGCTCGGCTCGTTAAGGTCTCGAGCCGAACCCGAACTCAAGTCGAACCCTCTCGAGCCGAGCTTTGACCGAGCTTTGACCGAGCCGAGCTCGAATAGTTTGCGAGCCACCCTGGCTCATTAGCACCCCTATTGGTGACGATGCGATAGGTGTGGTGGCTATGGACTACTTCAAGTCTATGTTTTCATCATCGGATCCATCTTTGATCAACGAAGCGCTTCAGGATTTTCAACCTCGAGTGACTGATGATATGAATGCTACCATGCGAGCTGATTATACTGCGGAGGAGGTGGAGTTTGCTCTTAGCCAGATGCACCCGATTAAGGCCCCGGGGCCTGATGGTATGTGCCCTATGTTTTTTCAGACTTACTGGCATATTGTAGGGCCTTCTGTTACCCAGACTGTTTTGGGCATTCTTAGGGGTGATTCCTCCCCGAGTCATCTTAACCGCACTTTCATTACTCTTATTCCCAAAAAGAGTAATGCGCATCATATGTCTGATTTTCGGCCCATCTCTCTCTGCAATGTTGTCTATAAGCTGGTGTCTAAAGTGTTAGCTAATCGATTGAAGAAGTTTCTTGATAATATTGTGTCTGTTAATCAAAGTGCTTTTAATTTACTCCGGGGCGCCTGATTACAGATAACTTATTGGTTGCTTTTGAATTATTCCATCATATGAAGCAAAATAAAAGTTCTGCAGGTTGTATGGCTATGAAACTTGATATGTCGAAAGCTTATGACAGGATAGAGTGGGATTTTTTGGATGCCTCACTGGTTAGGTTTGGCTTTGATACTGGTTGGATTAATAGGGTGATGGAGTGCGTTCGTTCTGTGACTTTTGCTGTGCTGGTGAACGGGAAGCCTTCTGCTGATTTTAGGCCTGGGAGGGGGTTACGGCAAGGTGACCCAATCTCTCCGTATCTGTTTATTCTTTGTGCGGAAATTTTTTCCCATCTATTGAGAAAAGCTGAAGAGCGAGAAACCTTGAAGGGGATTCGCATAGCTCCTACAGCTCCGTCAGTTAATCA
This sequence comes from Beta corolliflora, assembly GCA_947648045.1. Lineage (NCBI taxonomy): Eukaryota > Viridiplantae > Streptophyta > Magnoliopsida > Caryophyllales > Amaranthaceae > Beta > Beta corolliflora. The sequence goes on from CANSZD010001250.1 coordinate 288,974, forward strand.
TTTATTGTTTGCCGATGATTGTATTATTTTCTCTAGAGCTTCTATGCAGGATTCTGAAGCAATTCAACAGGCGCTTAATCTATATGAGTTGGCTTCAGGGCAAAAGGTGAACTTTGATAAAACAAAGATCTCTTTTAGCAAGGGAGTCCCGGCTACTCGCAGGGAGGCGATTGCTCGGTTGCTTGGAGTTCATGAGGTGGATATTCACGATCGGTATTTAGGCTTACCTACGGTGGTGGGGCGCTCAAAGAAGGTGATTACTAAAGGAGTTAAGGAGAAACTATGGAAGAAACTTCAAGGTTGGAAAGGGATGGTGCTATTTAAAGCGGGTAGGGAGGTCATGATAAAGGCTGTGGCCCAATCTCTCCCTACCTACGCGATGAGTGTGTTCAAGTTTCCATCTTCTTTTTGTGATGAAATTCGCTCTCTAATCTCTCAGTTTTGGTGGGGTCAAAAAAATGGGGAAAGAAAAATTCATTGGGTTGCTTGGAAAAAGATGTGTCGAGATAAAAGTGAGGGGGGTCTGGGTTTCAAAGATATGAAATTATTTAATTGGGCATTGTTGGGAAAGCAGGCTTGGCGACTTGTGATGCATACTAGTAGTCTTCTTGCTCAAATTCTCAAAGCTCGTTATTATCCTAATTGCTCTTTTATGGAGGCTAGCTTGGGGTCGTGCCCGAGTTATACATGGAGAGGTATTTGGGAAGCTAGATGGGTGTTGAGGAGAGGCATGAGATGGAGAGTAGGAGATGGCGAGAATATTAAAGTGTGGAAGGATGCTTGGATCTCTGGTACGCAATCTCACAAAGTTTTATCCCCTAGGGGAGAGGCAAATATTGAGTTAGAAGTGGCTGCACTTATTGACCCAATTCGCAAGGATTGGAATGATGCTCTTGTTAGGCAATTGTTCTTGCCTTTCGAGGCTGAACGAGTGCTTAGAATTCCGTTGAGTCGTAGATTGCCTGCTGATTCATTGTGCTGGGACCTTGAGAAGGACGGTGTCTATTCCGTTCGATCGGCGTACAAGGCGTTGGTGGCTGATGTGTGGAGTGAGGGTGCAGGACCGGTTTCCACGATTTCGGATGTGTGGAAAGTTATTTGGGGGGCTGCTGTGTTGCCAAGGGTTAAATTGTTTGCTTGGCGAGCTTGCCTTGAGGCTCTTCCAACGAGGAGTGGTTTACATGTTAGAATACAAACAATCGAGGCTGGGTGTGCTTTGTGTGGTGCAGTGGAAGAAACGGGGTTACATGCCCTTTATCGCTGCGGGCTGGCGAGGAGTGTATGGGAACTTAGTTCCCTGTCGAGTGTGGTTCCGGAGGAGTGCTGCAATATAGTGGAATGGTGGGGTTTATGCTTTGAGAAAATGGCTCAGGAGGATGTCGAGTCCTTTTTGACGTTGACATGGGCAATCTGGGGGGCTCGATGTAGAGTGATAATGGAAGGAGAGAGCTGCGATCCGGTGAGTATTCTGGCCTATGCGAAGAAAGTAGAGCAAGAGGTGCGTGACGCTGCGTGTAGTGAGAAGGTTAGAGGCTCGAGGTTAGCTGCTGGGCTCCCAACGAATTGGTCGAAACCAGCTACAGGTTGGTGTAAAATCAATGTCGATGCAGGGCTCTTAGGCGAGTGGGGCAGTGGGTTAGGGATGGTGTGTCGTGACGAGGATGGGGTGGTGAAGGGGTGTGCGGTATTGCAGCAAGGTGTGAGCTGGGATGTGCGCATTGCGGAAGCTAAGGCAGTGTTGGCAGGAGTGAAATGGGGAGCTGCTCATGGAGTTTCCAAGCTAGTAGTAGAAAGTGATTGTCTCGCGGTAATTCAAGCTTTAAAAAAGGGTGTGTCGGGAGCTAGTGATTTTTCTCTTGTCATTGAGGATATTCTCTCTTTGATCTCTAGTTTTATTAGTGTTGAATGGTCGTTTGTAAAACGCTCCGGGAACAAAGTGGCCCACTATTTAGCCCATTTCCAACCTGTGGATCTTGGATGGCGTAGTTGGGATGATGATGTTCCGATGGACGTTATTAATATTGCTTTAGATGATATAAATGCTTAACCCTCTTTGGGTTTTCCCCTAAAAAAAAAAAAAACCCAAATTTTGAAGGGACCTTGCAAAGATAATCAAATTGTTATCTTCTTGTTTTTGATGATCAATTTTAGGTTTATAGTATATAAAAATTAGCATTTCATATTATTTTGAGTCAATACACTCCAAATTTGGGGTCATTAGTAAATGATTAAAACTTGGCATTAGTTAAAAATAATGAGTGATATCAAAGTTTCTCTAATCTTATCACATTTCTCATTTCAACCATTTCATCATCTGAAAAAATAATACGAACTTTCGTTCATATGTGCAGAGTGATACGAAATGAGATATTTGTTATGAATAACATGAACTTTACTTTTAGTTTTGCAAGATAATATTCCGACAATATGCTATTGTAAATTTTTTGTAAACGTGCTATTTTAGAATTGCCAAATTTGCTAATGCATATGAAATACTTTTTTAAGTTTTATTTGATCAAGTTTTTCAACCTAATACACTTAAATATTATGTCGTGAGTGAGCCCTATATTATTTTGCAAAGATGATAGTAATATTCATATTATTCATAGCAAATAGCTTAGCTCAGGTCATATTATTCATAACAAATAGCTTAGTTCATACTACATCCGTTTCATATTAATCTACACACTTACACTTTTCACGCATGCCGATGCACTACTTTGAGCCTTTATATCTCTAATTTTGTATTTGTAAAAAATATAAAAAGTCGATATTCTAAAACTACATATCGAGACGAATCAAACAAGACCCACATGACTATATTTTCTCTTAACCATAATTCACAAATGATAGTTAAAGGGAAATTTGTGAATAGTGTCAAAAGTGTAAGTGTGTAGATTAATATGAAACGGAGGTAGTATTATTTTACATATATTATTGAAAATTCATATTATTTTTAACCTATTTTTCAAATAAATATGACTACTATAGTATATACATTTGGTGTTATGAATTTTTGTGGGATTTTCATCTCCTTGGGTACTTGCTTCACCAACAAATAGACACCTCATCATCTAAGCTTCCTCTGCTTTCTTTAAGAAACGTACACCAAGAGGGAGAAAATTGAGGAAAGAGAAATCCTCTCACTACAAATACCCAAATTAAACTTTTATCTTTCATGTAATCCATTAACAAACCCCAACAAAATTCTTCTCTCTCCACCCAACAAAAAAAATTTAAAACAAAATTCTTCAAACTATCTATCTTCCCATTGTATATTTTATCTTTTGGATCATCTAATTACATGATAAAGTTGTAGACTTTGAAGCTTTTTTTTCTGGTTAGCATCCTAATTATAAGGTCCTAATTTCATTGAATTTCGTGTCAATTTTATCAATTAGTTGAAAGGATGTAGATGGGTGTTGTTGATTAATTCTGGGTATCTTCTATCAGATGTAATCTTCCTTTTCCAGATTTTCTCTCGATCTGATGTGATCATCATGTATAGATATCATTAAAAAAAAACAATTCAGTTATTTTTGTAGTCATTTTATGTCGCTCTTTTTTTGATTGATGACAATTTTTTGACTGATATGACTATGTAAATACATGATCAAAATCAAAACATTTTTTTTTCTACTATAATAACTGAGAAACCCACTATATCCCCTGTTTTATGTGTAAAACCTTTGGATCACTCTGTTTGCTTTCGGATTATGTTGATCGTTTAAAGATTAACAAATTCATATTGTTTGTTTGATTACAAATTAATTTTTGGTCTACAGTTCGCTATGATTTTAAGTATTATGGAATTTCCTTTGTTGGAAGATTGGTATATCTCTTGCAAAAAGTTTACTTTTTTTTTTCCCTGTATTTTTCTAATGTTCTTGCATATATTTGGTCAATCAAATACATCTGCAACGTTATACAACATTTTTCTCAATTGGGTATTGTCTAATTTCCATGCAATTCTTATTCTATTAGATTTTTTTCATCAGATGATGGCAATCCATGGCCTGTCCATAATTTTTTGTTTTTGTTTTTGGGGAAATAATTGGTTGCTTTCATCTCTTATTAATATAATTTGAATTATTTTACTATTCATGAATGGTGGCCTAATTATATGGGGTTATTAGTTTGTAACTTGTAAGAAATGGTGCTGCGTCAATTTTTGTGCATAACTCGTTCTTTTTGTTGTGAGTGAAGATTTTGATCATGCTATATTTTTGGTGTAGGTCTGAGAACTGAACTGTGTTGACCATCGGAAAGTACAAAAATCGAGGTAGTTGATCTATCTATCATCTAAATAATGTCCGAGATTAATTGCATTTATTGAATTTTGTTGCTGTGTATGAAGTTATATTAGTTTTTTGATAATTTGTTTATTGAATGTGATCTCCCAGAAGCTTGGTTACTTTCAATTGACAAATTAAGGGCACTGCAAAGTATTTGGGCAGTGCCCAACATGGATGCTACAACAAGTGCGACTGAAACAATTCAATATTGTAACATCCCTGAACAACCTATTGCTGCTGCTCTAGTCACCTCACCTAGACCGACGTTCCAACGGCAAGTAAGACATTGCTTTGGGGACTTGGTCCCTGGGGAATTCCCTTTAGCAGCCAACCCTTCAATTGTTCTTCATGTACTTACTGCGTGCAACTTAGACCCCCAAGATCTCGCGAAATTAGAGGCAAGTCATCTAATTGCCTTAGTGTTTTCGGTATCGATCTTATCGATCAAAATAGAATTGATGATGCTGCTGATTTGAATTCCGTTTTGTGTATGTTTTACAGGTAACTTGTTCATTTTTTAAGCACCCAGCAAACTTTTCCCCTGATTATGATTTATCCATTGCTGAGCTTGCTGCTTTAGATATGTGCCAAAAGAGGGCCATATTTAAACCAATGACTAATGAAGAAAAGGATGATTTAAGGCAAAGGTGTGGGGGGTCATGGAAGCTAGTACTTAGGTATTTGTTAGCAGGTGAAGCTTGTTGTAGGAGAGAGAAATTTCAAGCAATAGCTGGACCGGGACACAGCATTGCTGTGACTTCGAATGGAACGGTTTACTCCTTTGGCTCTAATAGTTCAGGACAACTTGGACATGGGCCAACCCCAGAAGGGAACACCGCAGATGAATATCGGCCTCGCTTGATAAGGTTGAAATATTTCCGTTTAGGTGATTCCGATTGAATGGCAAATTCTGTGGGTAGGGAAGGAAATTAACAGAAATCGTCGTTGTGCAGGTCGCTGCATGGCATTCGGATCATCCAAGCTACTGTTGGGGCTGGGAAGACAATGCTAATTAGTGATGCTGGAAAAGTATATGCGTTTGGGAAAGAGTCGTTTGGGGAAGCTGAATATGGGGTTCAAGGTTCTAGAACAGTAAACACCCCACAAGTTATTGAGTCCTTGAAAGACATCTTTGTAGTTCAAGCAGCTATTGGAAATTTCTTTACTGCTGTATTATCAAGAGAAGGAAGAGTTTATACTTTTTCATGGGGTTGTGATGGGAAACTGGGTCACCAAGCAGATCCTAATGATGTGCAACCGCACCCTTTATTAGGGGCACTTGAGACCATACCGGTTGTGCAGATTGCAGCAGGATATTGCTACCTTCTTGCTCTTGCCTGTCAGCCTAATGGCATGTAAGCACTTTCTCCACCCTTTTCAGTTGACGTTTTAGAAGTTCATGGTATCTTTTATCCTTAGATCATTGATGTGGAGATAGCGATTTATGTCAAGTGTAGTTTGGGATAGAATCATCTCTTACATGAGCTTGATTATGTGGAGAAACCCCTAATTTATATCTCATATATGCAAATAATGCATGTATCAGAAGCATTTTCGGTATTTTTTGTGAATAAACACCCTTTTCATTGTTGATTTCCAACACATCTGCACATTTTCCAAATCATGTAAAGTACCCCTTATATATGCACTATTTGCATGTATTGGATATAAATTAGGACAACCTCGATTTTACGTACTAAAAGTACTTGATTTATGGATTCTTTGAACTGTTATGATCCAGATGGAATTAAGAGAGAATTAGTTGTTCTGATATTTAAATCACATTGAGATGTTTTGACTTTTAAGAAATGTGAACTGTTGTTCACCATTGCGTTTATTTCAGGTCTGTGTATTCTGTGGGGTGTGGTTTGGGAGGAAAGCTCGGTCATGGTTCAAGAACAGATGAAAAGTACCCTCGATTGATCGAGCAATTCCAGGCATTGAATCTTCAGCCCATGGTTGTGGCTGCTGGTGCTTGGCACGCAGCTGTTGTGGGCAAGGATGGAAGGGTTTGTACATGGGGTTGGGGACGTTATGGATGTTTGGGGCACGGGAATGAAGATTGTGAGTCTGTTCCCAAGGTGGTGGAAGCCTTGAGTGATGTCAAGGCCATTCATGTTGCCACTGGGGATTACACCACTTTCGTGGTATCTGATGATGGTGATGTATATTCCTTTGGTTGTGGAGAATCTTCTAGCCTTGGACACAATAATGGCGCTGATGGAGGAGAGGTTTGAAATTCTTTGAACTTTGTGTTTCTTGCTGATCTTACCTATTTTCAGTTTCTTTTGGTGAGTGTTTTTTTTTTTGTTAATTTGTTAAGTATTAGGTCACTTACATTCACCAAATAACTGTGAATTTATATTCTTTCATGACTCATCCTATATGAATTGCATCAGTATGACTTATTAAAGTTTGAAGCTCTTGACCACATATCCTCACCAATATGTAAGAAATTATAGTTTTTCATGTGCGATCTTATTAGATAGTAGTAAGTAATGTGTATTTGAAATATATCTTTCTATAATTTTCATTGATTTGTGATTAAAGATATTAATGGTCACGTGGGAGATCGTGAAGTCAAATTGTCACAATGAATATGGGAGAGATGAAGTATAACCTAGAATATCTTGTTCTTTTGCCGAGAAATTGGTCTTTTATAAGAAAACTACTTAATAAAAGCTCATTTTGTTAGTCTATTACTCTACAATGTATGTTGCTTTTGTTAATAGTAACTCGTTCCCGTGTTTAATGTTTGTTGCACTTTAATTCGTCACAGGGGAATAGGCACGCTAATGTGCTAAAACCAGAGCTAGTGACATCGCTAAAGCAAGTTAAGGAACGGGTAGTGCAGATAAGCTTGACCAATTCCATCTTCTGGAATGCCCACACCTTTGCTCTTACTGAATCTGGAAAACTCTATGCATTTGGCGCGGGTGACAAAGGGCAGCTCGGTACAAAGCTTGGAGAGAATCAGATTGAAAGGGGCAATCCAGAGGCAGTTGAAATCGACCTCTGTAGTTAGCCACTAATCAACCAGTTTCCTTCTCCCGCTTGTCGTTTCTAATCAATGTTCATAGCACCATCGTCATCATCATGATCATCGTCTTTGTTCATCATCAAAATTCAATTGCATATGGTGTTTAGTGTGTAGATTTCAGCATCTCTTGTGTACATAGCAAAAAGGTAAGATTTTTTAAGTTAAACTTGAATGTAGGGCTTAGGAGGTGCCAAGTAAATTGGTTTGCATTATGGGACTCCTCAAAGATAGCAACAAGGTTGATGCTTAAGGCGTCAAAAGTTTATTTACTTGAACAGTTTCTGGTAACAAATTATTTTTAGCATCAAGAAGTTACTAATCTTTTACCTGATCAATAGAATGGTCATTTTAGCTAATGCTAATGACCAAGTTCTGGGTTAACCATAGAAGTTTTAGTTTCTGGGTTAAATAGAAGTTTCTTATTCTACTACTTGTGAGAATTGCGTGAGTTCATAAATAGGGCGGTAGGGCCTAGGGGGGTTCAATTACTACGGAGACCTTGTACCAAAAATAAATTGAGAAAATGAAATGAAGAGATCTAATATGCAAAATTCCTAAATGACAATATAATCACATTATGTATATAGGAAAAATTGATAAGAATAATTCCACCTTTGGTCGATCTGCTCCAAAGTTCTACCTTTTCAAATTCTGCAATAATCCCAATTTTAAGGTGTGTCTGCTTAAAAGGTCATTACCTGTTGGTAACCTGCAAATATAGGTTGAATATCCTAATTGTGCAATTAAGAACTAATTCAATATATTTTAAAACTAAATCCTTAATTAACCACTTAAATGTAATTATCTAATTTTAAACTAACTAAACTTTTTTTTAATAAGAAACCACATTAGGCCACCACCCCCTTTCCACCACCACCCATCCCCTTCTACTGACTCCCCATCCCTCCCTTCACTCGTGCTCCCTCACCCTTACCAGCAACAACGACCCCCGAAATTTCTTTCCCTGCCACCCCCTCCCCCTCCGTCACTTTCGTCATTGACTATAAGACACCCCAAGGTTTCACGGTTAGCAGAGAAGGTACGACCGAAGAGAATAACGGCTGATCAGCGTGCTTGAAGAGGTAAAAGAAGGACCAGGTGGCAAGGGTTGAGGAGGAAGGCGAGGGTTAGGAGAGAGAAAGGGTGCGTGACGAGAGAGAGCGCGACGACGGAGGATATGACGGCGAGGTAATTAGCGGGTAAGTAAGAGTAGTTTTTACGTCGGAGAGAGATGGCGCAACGGTCGATGAGTTCGGGCCATGGACGGGCTTGGGAGAGGGCGTTTTTTATTTGGTTGTGGGGACGGGAGATGAATGCGTGGAAGGCGGGGGCTGCGAGGGTGGATCGGAGGTGGTGATTGGTGGCGTCTTGGGATTTTGATTGTTTCTGTTGGGTGTAATTTGCAGTTGGTGATGGGATTAGTAGGAGGCAACAGCTGTGGGGGTGGGGGTGGGGGTGGGGATGAAGATGGAGATGGGGGGTGAGGGAGGACAGAGAGGGCCAGAGGGATAGGGAGAGTTGGGTGGCTGCTGCCTACCACCTGCTGGTGGTGGAGGAAGAGGATGAGGAGTGTGGGAGGGGTGGGGAGCGTTAGATTTTTTTTTAACTCGAATTAATAACTTTTTTGGAGGGGAAAAGAGGACCATAAGTTTTTTTTACCGGTTAAACAGGTCATCGGTTAAAATGAAACATTTTGACCAGATACACTTCAAAGTTAGGATTATTGCCAAAATTTCAAAAGGTGAGACTATTTTTAGCAAATCGCTTAAAGGTGGGATTATTCCCATTAATTTTTCCAATAATATTTAGATAGAGGAGTCCAAAGCCGACAATGAAAAATTTATAGTTAATTATAATATAAAATGTAGTATTTTGGAGGCCCCAAATATTTGGGAGTTTTTTTTAGAAAACTTAAAACAAAATATGAAAATGAGAAAATGTAGTTTTTTATTTAGTGTTGTTAGTTTTTAATTTTAACATGATTTGTAGGACTTTGACTAATTTTTAGTTTATTAGACCATTTATACTCCCTATGTATTTTTTTATCTTTTCTACTTTGACTTTGCGCGTTTGTCAATGCACTTATTCAACCTTAAATAACTTTCATTGCATATTAATATAAAGTATGATGATTGAATATTAATAAAATCTTCATTTAGGACGAATCAAACAAGCACACGTATTATATATTTTTCTTATATATTAAGAAGAATTTAAAAGATTTTCTTTAATTGTTAATAATGTCAAGATTTCAAGTAAAAAAGATAAGAAAATACGGAAGTATATCATATGACTTTTACAAATATAAAACTAAAACTTAGATGACACTGATCCACAAGGAACCTTTTAACTATTGGCTGCTATTTTCATGACTTTGTTTTATCCACACTTAGGTTAATTTTCTTTTACGTGGACTTTCTGCAAGGTGTAGCCGTGTAGGGATCTTCTGTCGTGACTCCTGGGTGTGTCATTTTATGTCCAAATTCTTCTCCTTTTGACATGTCATCAAATTAAAATGATCATGTTGGAGTCCATTTTTGAAAAATGAATAGATTTTAGATTCGAAAATAGGGATAATTTTACAATAGCTACAATTTTATTATAGCCACCATAACTTATGTGACTTAGACCATTCATTTTAAATTTTAGATCCACACCATTTATTAAGTTGACTTTACAAATAAAATTTATACATTAATAAATTTGTAGATTAAAATTTATATATATTAATTGGCTTTATTTTTCACAAATTTTAATGGTGATAAAATGACCTTTTTCTCAATTTTTCTCTGTTTTTAAGATTCAATTAATCAATGGAAAAAATTAATCTATTAAAATAAAGGATTATGATTTCAATAGTTATAATGGCTGCTACCATTTTGTTGTAGTCATTAAATAATCATCTCGAATAGAGAGTAATAAAATGGGCAATTTTTTTTGAATTGATTAGTATATATAGGTAAATATATAGAACAGATTAATTATTTTTGACATTTGCACTTTCTTTCTGTAATATTTTCATGTTCTTTTAGACATACTGATAAAATTTAGAATATAGTGATTTGTTTATTACATCAATATGTTATTTTCCTTAGTACCTCCATGTTCTTTTCCCTTATGCCTTCACGTTATTTAAGCAAGTGATTTAAAAAATTAGAACATAAAAGTAAATTACTATAGGCATTAACATTTTGAACAATTCTAAACTTTGTTTTGAATAGTAATTTTTTTCTAAAACTGATTCTTTTGAACATGGAGAATAAAATTTTCTACGCTCAAATGTTCAAAAGTTTTGAGAATAAAGAGTGAAAACTTATATGTTCAACTATTTAAAAACATTTTTCTTTTTTAGAGGAAAGATAATTTGGTTAACTGAAACTCATATGACATCTACGAATTACGATATATATTAAAGAAAATTGAAACAAAACTTAATTTGCATTGATCAAATAAAATTCTTCTTTGATGTAACTATGATGACGATAAATGAAGTCTGACAATTTGAAATATTCTCCATTTGTTCTCTAGATCATGCAGTCTTTTATGAGAGTGTCTATCATTCTAACATAGTTTTCAGGATGATGAACTTCTTTATCTAACCGTGTAGAGTATAGACAACACAAGAGAATCCAATGTTGATTGCAAGATTGTATATTAAATAATCAATGAATTGCCAATGAGAGAAAAAAAAAACAAAAACTCTCTCACTGGAGGGGAGAAAAAAACCCAATAATTGGGTAGAGACATCCCAAAATTAGAGAGAGGAAGATTAAGTAGGATTAATTAGTAAACAAAAGTGTCAAATTTTACCATAATAAAAAAGGATGGTGATAGCCCAACACTGGTGTTTGGATCCTCTAGAGTTCTAAAATAACTCTACGACAAGCAAGTTTTTACTTAAAAGATATGTCCAAAATATAATTATTATTGGTATACAAAAACTTGTATACACTTGATGCACTTTACACTTCTTGTACACTAGGAAACCAATTCCCCTCCCTTTCGTCAGTTCGTGCGTCCCCTCGCAAATGATGACTTCCTTGGCAACGAGATTCATCATTGAACTTCCAACAAAATAAAATTAAAATGTCCTCCCTTCCCTTCCCTTCCCTCGTCAACGATGATGACTTCCTAGCAAACAAGATTCATTACTGGACTTCCAACTAAAACAACTTCTACCTCTTCTCCAACTTGTTCGAGTTCGAACCTCACGCTCCCCTTGATTCGCCAATGAGTTCCACTGACTAAACGAGGTGACAGCAACAATGAAGCTAAGTGAACAACCTTAACAACGATGATGAAGATGATTTATTGGCTTAGTCCACTCTCCATGTCCCAGGCGTATGTTCTCCCTACTTATTTTCGCCCGTTCGATTCGATTCGGTTCGTTGCTCAGTTCGGTTCGGTTCGGTTTAATTTATTTCTCCGATAATAAAACGATGATAATTATTATTATTATTACAATTACGAGTATTTTATCATTATTATTATTATTATTATTATTATTATTATTATTATTATTATTATTATTATTATTAATATTACTATTACTATTACTATTACTATTACTATTACTATTACTATTACTATTACTATTATTAATATTACTTTTATTATTATTATTACTCCTATTACTATTGTTTTTACTATTATTATTATTATTACTATTAACATCAATATTATTATTACTATTAATATCAATATTATTATTATTTTAATATTGCTAATTATTATTTTGCTAATTCTTTTTTTTCTATATGATTTTGCTAATTATATTAAAAATGATAATTCAAGCCTAAGAAGTACACATTTCAATAATATTTGTCATTGTTCAAAGATCATACTTTTTAATAGATAACAACAATAATACTATTAATAATAACAACAATAATACTTGTCATTGTTGAAATGATCATATTTTTTAATACACGTTTTGATAGTTGAACTACTAGGCAAAATAATAGTACTATCGAACATTAACTAGTTTTCATAATAGGTTAATTCTTCGTCTTTTTCTTGTCCATAAATTTGCTCCATCACCTCGGGATTATTCTGCATTGACTCCCATATTTCTTCAGTTATTTTCTGTCGTACACTATCCATAGCTATTTTTCTGTTATCATCGTACATATTATGATCAGCTCTTTGTTCCATGACTTCAATTTGGTGCGTGAAAGGAATCCCTAGATCATGTAAACGAATAAAATTGTGTAGAGCAAAACAAGCGACAATAATTTTCAATTGATTAGCCTCGTCCATTTGCGGCATCGATTTTAGAACCTTCCACCTATTTTTGAGAACCGCAAAAACCCTCTCAATTACATTTCGACAAGAACAATGTCGGTAATTGAATTGCTCATACATTCCTTGTGGTGGAGTCCCTCTTCTGAAGTCAGGCAAGTGGTACCTCAACCCAGGTCCTAGATATGGCCTCAAGTACCCGAGTGTATTAGGATACGTTGAATCGACTACATAGTATTTTCCTGTACAACAATCATAATGTTAGTTTGTTAAAGTAATGTATTTTCCCATATTATTCATGGCAATATAAGTTAGCTAGTACCATACGGTGGATGAGGAAATCCCATTCTAGCATCTCCTAAGCTTCGCCTCCATACTTTTGTATAGAGCTGATCAACTCTAGCCATAAAACATATTATCATCATCCATAGGCATCTCGGCCTATAGACATCATCTCGAAAGTTTGCTTCCTCAAGAAATGAAGTTTGCCCTTTATCATTACGCAAAGAGACGAAAAGATCGATGGCACCGGAGTACTCGCGAAAGTTATCAAGAATATCCACAACAAATTCATCCCCATACTTTGCAGCAATCCCCATGGACTCCAAGATATCATAAACTTCATCAAATCTATTTATGGGTTTAGGAGATTGACTCACAGAGGATTTCCTCAGAATATTAAGACATGTATCAATATCATCAGCCCTTGTACTTTTCTTGGGCATGCTATTAGTCTCCCAACTTTTACTCTTTTTAGTATCAATAGCGATAGTGGGAGACTTGCTTTCGTTCTTGTGGGTTTGAATATCATGAATATCATCAGGTGGAGCGTCTTCAGAGTCACCAGAACCTTCAACTTGAATAGTAAATACTTCCTTTCCTTTGGCGGTAGATGCTGGTGTATAAGATCTATCACCCATTGCATAACCACTACGTAAAATTTTATCCCATTCAACCTCATTCTGTAATGGATTCTTAAGAAACACAGTTGCTATGGATTTGTAGCGTTGCAATAAGATAATGTTGCAAAGAAAATAAATAAGTTGAAGAAATTACTAAATGTAATTATTATACAAAATAAAAAGGAAGAGCATTGGATGAAAATAAATAAAATACTATTGAGTGTAACGATTAGTTAACAAGTACCTTAACAAAACCCTTCCATTTTTCACTTTCCACATCAACAACTGGACAATTATTTTGGCTCCATCCGATACCAGTCCACTTCTTTAGTTCATTCCAAGCCCTGTGTCTATCTTTCATATTGGTGAACCAATTCTTTACAGAAGTTGATGTATAATACTTTCATGTTCGGGTGTTTAATGTTGTAGCAACACGTTCCCAATCAGTTTTCCCACCCGCGGGGGAGATATGTTCGGGCAGGATTCCCAGAAGTATGGTAACAACATCCAAAGTGAAAGACGCCCTTTCCTTACTCATTGCAAACTAGATATTTCTAAAGGAGGATAAATAATCAAAAGCAGGAATGATTGAGCATCCAACAAGTGAAAAAAGCAATTAAAAAATAAACTAGCTAGAAAATGATGGAACATAGTTTTCCAAAGGAAAGATAAGATATTCCTTGGACTATAAATTTCTCCCTTTTAATTAACTTCCTCTATATCTTTTCACAGTCATCATCTCCCCAATTAAGTATAGATGGCGAATAGCACCCAATTAAGCTAATGGACTATAAACATTAATGAGATTTACAATGATGAAATTGGTGAAATGGTGCCAACAACTTTTTTAAATCTGCCCCTATAAGATGTGAATGTACAGTGATATTAGTAACAATACATACAGACGATAACAACATCAATTGTAAGGAAAAAAATGTGAATATTAAGTTTTACTGTTTTAGTATTAAGATTTATATGACCACCATGCACCAAGTACTTACGACTGTACACATCTTATTGCTAATTTAAAGCACATCAATAAAGTGTTGAACTCCACAACGATGGGGTCCATAACCTTAATCTTGGTTAAATAATCAGAAAAACTATTTTTTCAACAAATTCTTTATAGTAGTTAATTATCTAGAAAGCGTGTTTTGATCTTCTCTGAATTCTTCAAACCAAATCAGTTGCTTTCAGAAAAAAAAAACTCTGTTTTTCTAGCTCTAACTAAAATTGGTGTCTTTAAATTTAACAAAAATCAAATTGGGTCTTTAAATGAAGGAAAATCAACCAAGCAACTAAATTACACAAGATTAAGACAGTAAAAATATCAAATCAAAGTAAAATTGCACATATATTTTAGCAATCCCCAAACAGAAGTACAAAAATCAAAACAAGAAAAAATTGATGAAGTTAAATCTATGAATAAAAACGAGTAAAGAAGTAGAAGGGAGAGATAAGTACCTGGATTAGAAGGGTGGCAGACGCTGGTTTGCAGCAGGGTGGCGGTGGAAGGGTGAGCAGTAGGGGAATGGGATGGGTTAGGGTTGGGGAAAATGAATAGTTTATTATTATAATATCATTGAAATCATTCTTTATTTTTATTTTTTTAATTCTTATTTATTATTATTATTATTCAATAGTTTATTATTATTACTAGTTAATATTTTATCAATATTATTAGATAATTTATTATTATTATTTAATAATTTATTATTACTCCTTCCGTTCCTAAATAGAGTGCCCATTTTTCCATTTATGTTTGTTCCAAATAGATTTTCCATTTCCTTATTTGGTATGGGTCCACCAATTAAAATATTATTTTGCTTTCAATTTTTATAATATCATCCACTTTCCCAAATGGCCCACATTCTCTCTCCTTAATAAACAATTCATAAAAAGTGTACCAACTTCTATATATTTAATTATGATTTATTACAACTAAGGTCCCACACATGATTTCTTCTTAATACTTGTGCCCAAAAGAAATGGGCACTCTATTTAGGGACGGAGGGAGTATTATTTAATAACTTATTATTATTTTATTTAACAACTTATTATTATTTTATTTAACAACTTATTATTATGAATTTATTATTAATTAAATAATATTTTTATTATTATAATTATTATTAAATATTAACATATTATATTATTAAAAACTATTATTGTCATCAATTAATGTATATTATATTATATTATATTATATTATATTATATTATATTATATTATATTATATTATATTATATTATTTATATTATTTATATGTTATTATATTCTATTATATTATGTTATTTTATATATTATATTATATTATATTATATTATAATAGATTGTTATTACTATTTTTCCATTTATGTTTGTCCCAAATAGATTTCTCATTTCCTTATTTGGTATGGGTCCACCAATTAAAATATTATTTTGCTTTCAACTTTTATAATATCACCCACTTTTCCATATGACGCATATTCTCTTTCCTTAATAAATAATTCATAAAAAGCGTACCGATTTCTATATTAAATTATGATTTAATACAACTAAGGTCCTACACATGATTTCTTCTTAATACTTGTGCCCAAAAGAAATGGGCACTCTATTTAGGGACGGAGGGAGTATTAATTAATGATAGCTAAATTATTATTATTACTATTAGAGTATTAGTTATAATTTAATTCAGTTCAATTCAATTCAGTTGTTTTATATCGAAGAGAACATACTCTAATTAGACTTTTTCTTTCTTATTTTTGTAAGTTAAATTTCTAGGTTACTTTTTTTATCTATAGGTTTGATTTGTTCATTTTTAAAACGCTTTTAAAGATTTATTCCTCCAAAAATTCTTATATATGACCGGCCTATATATGAGGCCCACACAGATTGTTAAAATAATATTATTCTAAAAAATCTTGTAATGTAAAATCTAAATTGTCTGAATTTTTTCCCTAGATAATGTCAAAGGGAGTATTAATTCCTCCTATGCGCCAAACTTCAAATTAATTCTGTGGATACCGTCCACGTAGGACAGCATGCGAGAAAAGTATTTTTTTTTTATTTTCGGCAAAGCAAACCGCTACCCAGAGTAGCGGTTAACATTAAGTTAAGCCGCTACTCAAGGTAGCAGTTTACGAGGGAAAACCACTACTTGGTGTAGCGGTTTATACCAATAAATCGCCAACGCAAGAGAAACAAAGAAAGTGGTGCCACGCAGGCCTGGCGTCCCGCGCACGTGGCGTGCGCGATGCGCAGCAAGCTTGCGCTAGCGCGCGCCGCGCACGCCATGGTGCGCGGGACGCCAGGCCTGCGTGGCACCACTTTCTTTGTTTCTCTTGCGTTGCTTATGTTCTATAATAAACCGCTACTCTCAGTAGCAGTTTATATGCATGCCTTATAGCTTGTCTTAGGGACACAATATAACAGCTATTTGAAGTAGCAGTCAACTTCGGTGAAATATTATTGATATTAACCTCTACTTGGAGTAGCGGTTTTATTGAAAAATCAAAATTCTAGCGTGCTGTCCTACGTGGACGGCATGGAGGGAATAAATTCTAACTTTGGCGCATAGAGGGAATTAAAACTCCCTTTGACATTATTCAGGGAAAAAATTCTAAATTGTCTAGAAAGATGTAGAAGAGATAAATCTAGAAAAAGATATCACGGAATAACATATTATAAAATTAGGTAGAGTAGCTTAGATGTATCTAGAAAATCAAACATTTTGTCAAGGTCGGTTGAAGAAATACCAACTCTAACAACTATAAATATGGGGATGTAGTTTGCAAGTCAGTATATAACAAGAGATGCAATTTCCTTCACTATAAAAAGCTTTTGGCACATCATACATAAACATCCCTCACAAAATATAAAACCCAACATTCACAAAACCATTAACTTCCGCTAATATACCAACAGTGGTATCCGAGCCATTTTAATCCCAAAGCCTCCACTACATTATATAAACTATCATACTCACATAAAACTAATACACCAAACACAAAATAAACCAATTCCCTTAAATAAAACCAAACACCACATAAATTAAAATGACTTCCCCAAACACTTCAACCTCAAATACGTTTAACTATCCCGAGATAAATTGGGTACATACATTTAAGGGAGAAAAATATCAACAATGGTCTATCCAAATGTAGTCCATATTTATCTCACAAGATTTGTGGGAGTTAGTACAAAATGGTTATGAACAACCAAATGATTTGATCTAAGAAGCTACTTGGGATGAAACAAGACGAAAGCAAAATAAACAAAATCGGATAAGGGACAATTATGCCCTATCCTTAATATATCGGAGAGTAGATGAAACAATTCTCCCGACTATTATGGCTGCTACTAGGGCTGCTTATCGATCGAGCCGAGCCCGAACTGTGGTCTGCTCGGCTTGTGTTCATTTAAGTTTATTCGAGCTCGAACCGAACTCGGAGCTTAACGAGCCGAACTTTGTTCGAGCCGAACTTTGTTCGAGCCGAGCTTTTCCAAATGTTAAAGGAGCCGAGCTCGAACTGTTCACGAACATGCTTGACTCTTTATCACCTCTAGTTTTAACATGTTTTATTTGTTTTTCCTTTTCTAATATTTGAGATCTATAAGTTTTCTTTTAGACAATGGACCTATTAACTTATCATTGTGTAATATCTAGGTTAATATACTTATGTATATATATGAATATATTATTTTTTATATAAAAGTATAATCGATCCCGTTCACGAGCTTTGGAGTCGAGCTTTGCCTAACTCAGCTCGGTTGGTTAAAGTCTCGAGCCAAGTCCGAGACGAGCCACCACGAGCCGAGTTTTGACCGAGCCGATCCCGAATTGTTCGCGAACAGGCCAGACTCATTATCACCCCTAGCTGCTACAAAGGCCAATGAGGCTTGGAGTATCCTTGAGACAAAATATAGGGGTTTTGAAAAGGTAATACTCTTTAAACTCCAATCACTATGGAGAGACTTTGATAATTTATTAATGACGGAAAATGAAACAATTCAAGAGCTTTTTAGTCGGGTAATAAATATTATAAATCAAATTCGAACTAATGGAGATAAAATCAACGATGTTCAAGTTATCCGAAAAATATTAAGAAGTTTCCCCAAAAATTATGATCATATAGTGGCTGCTATAGAGGAGTCCAATAAAGAATTATTTAAATTAAGTTTAACTGCAGTAATGGGCTCCCTTCTTGCACATCAAGATAGAATGCGTAGATTTACAGCCACTAGAATAAGCATTTCATCACTATTTCAGGGTAAATTTAAATTCTCTAATAATGATGAAAATAAAATGTAAAAATGGCTACGTCAAAAATTTCCAAAAAGGAGGAACATCATATAACCATGGCCGGAGGAGAGGAAGTTATAAAAATCAAGGAACCCGAGAAAATAATCAATCTGGCTCCTATTATAATTTATGTAAGAAAAATGATCATAATACACAAGACTGCCGTTATAAATGTAAAAAATGCAAAAAGCACACCCATTTTGAAAAAGATGGTTGGTTCCCACAAAAGGAAGAGGCCAATTTTATTGAATATAAGCAGCCTAGAGATCAATCATTTACTTGTTTAAATGCTCACCAAGAGTCAAATGATATATGATATATCGATAGTGGTTGTTTTAACCACATGACTGGCAACAAAAAAACATTTCTCTGCCTAGACAAAAACATAAAAACTCAAATTACTCTCGGTGATGGAAGCAACCAAGAGGTTGCTGGCAAGGGGACAATTGTCGTTAGAGCAAGAAACGGCTCCTCTAAATTTATTGACGAAGTTTTCTATGTTCTCGGGCTTGCACAAAATTTGTTAAGTGTTGGCTAACTAATCCAAAGAGGTTATATGGTGATATTTGAGGCTAATAAATGCCTCATATATGATAAGAAAAAAGGGCAATTAATTACTACTAATCAAATGGCTCCTAATAAAATATTTCCATTAAGAATGAAATTGGAGCATAATGTTGCCCTAAGTTCTATAATGGATGAATCAACATTGGCATTAAAGATTTGAGCATATAAATTTAAAAGTTTAAAACTGTTAATACAAAAAAGAAATGGTGATTGGGCTTCCACCTATAACTAATGAATGGAAAATTTGTGAGGGTTGTATTTATGGCAAAATGCATGGATTGCCATTCCCTACTTCATCTTGAAGGGATAGAGCTCCATTAGAGCTCGTTCACGCAGATATATGGGGCCCCTACCAAAAATCCATCTCTTGGCGAAAAAAGATATTTATATTATTTGTCGATGATTTTATTCGCATAATGTGGATCTATATTTTGGAGCAAAAATCAGATCCATTTTCCCGCTTCATGCAATTTAAAGCCCTCACAGAAAAACAAAGTGGGCATTCTATAAAAATTCTTAGAACAGATCATTGTGGAGAATTTACAAGTAAAAAGTTCAACAACTTCTGTAAGGAACATGGGATTAAAAGAGAATTAACAGTAAGATGCACACCTCAACAAAATGGTGTTGCCAAAAGAAAAAATAGAACTATCGCTGAAATGGCCCGTATTATGATGCAAGCTAAGAATTTACCAAAAAAAATTGGGCCGAAGCTGTCAATACAACAGTGTATATTCTCAATAGGTCCCCCACGAAAGCAGTCTAGGGTAGGCCATCTTATGAAGCTTGGCATAAAAGAAAGCCGAAAGTGGAGCACCTCAAAGTATTCGGGTGCATCGTATATGCCCACATCCTGAAAGAAAATCGGGAAAAACTCGATGAAAAAGGAGAAAAATGCATTTTTATAAGATACAGTGACGAATCTAAAGGATATCGTCTCTATCAGCCCGAATCTAAGAATTTAATCATCTCAAGAGATGCCATCTTCGATGAAGGAGCTCAATGGATGTGGACAGAGAAGGAATGTCAAACACGTGAAGGAGATTTTCTTCCACCAAGCCTAAGTGAAGATTAAGGCCCAATTCATCCAACAACACAACCATATTCCACTCCATCACTAGTAGAAAAAGGACGATTTGCGTTCCCCCAAGTGCGTCGCACTACAACGAAGACGATGTAAAAACCTAATTTGCGTCGCATGGGAGCCAGAGTGCGACGCAAAACAACTGCTCACAAAAATATCGAGGCCCTATCTGCGTCGCACGTCATGAAGGTGCGTTGCAAAAGGTTGATTTGCGTCGGACGAAGAGGTCAAAATGGTCGAGAAGAATAACACGTGGGAGCTAGTTGACAAACCTGAAGAAAAGAATATTATAGGCCTCAAATGGGTCTACAAAGTCAAGTACAATGAAGATGGCTCCATCCAAAAATACAAGGCACGTCTCGTTGCAAAAGGCTACTCTCAGTAACCAGAAATTGAGTTTAACGAGACATATGCTCCAGTAGTTCGTATGGAGACAATCAGTTATGTCCTTGCACTTGCAGCTCAAATAAAATTACCAGTATTTCAATTAGATGTGAAATCCGCATCATTTAATAGGGAGCTCGACGAATAAGTATATGTGGAGCAACCTCAAGGTTATGACATCGAAGGCGAAGAATATAAAATATATCGCCTTTGAAAAGCTCTTTATGGGCTAAAACAAGCTCCCCAAGCTCGGAATAGCAAGATTGATGGTTATCTTCTCCAAAATGGCTTCATAAAAAGCCCAAGTGAGCCATCACTATATATCAAGGCCCAAGGAGCTCAAGATTTTCTCATATTGTGCCTCTATGTAGATTTTCTCATATCATCTACATAGGCACTAATTCGAAAATGATTAAAGAATTTATGAAGGCAATGATGTCTGAATATGAGATGACCGACCTTGGAGCCATGAATTACTTCCTTGACATGCAAGTTACGTAAAGCCTAGGAAGCTAAGAATATTTCTCTCACAAGAGAAATATGCAGACGACCTACTCAAGAAGTTCAACATGAGCAAATGCAACCCATTGGCTACACCAATGGCACTTAATGAAAGGCTACCAAAGAATGATGGCAAATAAAAGGTTAATGCATCAATATATCGAAGTCTAGTCGTCTCTCTCATCTATCTTGCACACACGAGACCAGACATAGTTTATGCTGTAAGCATTGTGTCAAGGTTCATGAGTGAGCCAAAGTAAAACTCACATGGAAGCAGCAAAAAGGATTCTCAGGTATGTCAAGGGAACAAAAGGTTATGGAATTTTGTACGAGATAGAGTAGATACACAAGCTTACAGGATACATAGACAGCGATTGGACCGGAAGTATTGACGACCGGAAAAGTACGAGCGGCTACGTGTTTCAACTGGGAACCAAGGCCATATCTTGGTCATCAATGAAACAAGCAACAGTAGCTCTGTCATCAACAGAAGCAGAATATGTAGCAGCAACAAGTGCAACATGTGAAGTAGTCTGGCTCAAAAGAATTCTCAATGATCTATAACAAACATCATAAGAACTAACAACGTACTAACTATATATTGTGACAACATGTCTGCAATAGCCATGACCAAGAAACCAGTCTTTCACAGCCTCACGAAGCACATCGATATACGACACCATTTCATCTGAGAACTAGTCGATTAACAAGAGATTCAGCTACAATTCTGCAAGACGGGGGAGCAACTTGCGGATATCTTCATAAAAGCAACTCCAACGGAACAATTCATCTATTCCAGAAGACGACTTGGAGTAAAAGATTTTTCAGATTAAGGGGGAGTGTTAAAATAATATTAATCTAAAAAATCTTGTAATGTAAAATTTAAATTGTATCTAGAAAGATGTAGAAGAGACGAATCTAGAAAAAGATATCAAGGACTAACATATTATAGAATTAGGTAGAGTAGCTTAGATGAATCTAGAAAATCAAAGATTTTGTCAAGGTCGGTTGAAAAAACACCAACTTTAACAACTATAAATATGGGGATGTAGTTTGCAAGTCAATATATAACAAGAGATGCAATTTCCTTCACTACAAAAAGCTTTTGTCACGTCATACATAAACATCCCCCACAAAATATAAAACCCAACATTCACAAAACTACTAACTTTTGCTTATATACCAACACAGATTTCCATCACCATTTCCACACTTTCTCTAGTCCATCCTCTTCTTCCTCTCAGTTTCTCGTGATTTTCTTATCTATCTCTTCTCTCTCATGGTTTTGAGCGCTTATCATTCCAATTTCACATTTCCATTTCCTCCATCTACATTGCTCTCATCATCATCTTCTAGATAGGGTTTCAAATTCGATCACAAATCTTCAGAGCCATTGCAGATAGTAAAACCTAGATATTTCACATTCTTCATGAATTAAAAAGAGATTGCGACCATGGAAGTAGAAGCAAAATCACTAGAACATTTCGAATTAAAAAGATAGGTTCGAATTGAATTAAAAAGAGGGATTTTCGAGTGATTACCTAAAGTTGTGGCCATGGAAGTTGAAGAGCATATGTTTGTTTTTGGTAGAGTAAACAACAGTGAAAAAAATTCTGAAAATGATTGGAAGGTGTTGACTTGAAAAGAATGAGATGTTGGATAATCACTCATCATAATACAAACACACAAGTTATCCAATAATTTTAGGCCTGATCTCGTTAGATCCCAATTTTTTTTTCCTTTCATTTATGTTACTGATGGAAGATCACAATGTCAGCACTCTCCTCCAAAAAATCGCAATTGAGTGGATTATTAGTTTCATTAGTGAAAGCATCAAAAAAATAATAGACAGCGAAAAATATTAAATGAGTTATTCCGTTTATTTTTTGGCGTTTAATCATATGAGTAACCTCATATAATCTTTTAACACTAGTGGAAAAAATCCTAAATGACACAAAGAAACTGATCCGATTTTTTCTAAATCGGATCAATTAAGCTCAACTGATCCGGTGGAACAAGATAACCGGATCAGTTGAGTCATTTGGGCTTGTTAAAATGATGACACAACATTACTCCTCGTTAAAACGTGACCCAATACACTCCTCTCCTTACTTAGTTTTTCACTCAATCACTCCTCTCCCTTCTCCTCTCCTCTCCTCACCCACCACCATCAGCCCTCCTAATCTTCAACCACGAACCCACCACCATCAACCCTCCTCTTCATCCACGAACCCTCCTCGCGAAAACCCAAGAAACCTCTCTCCTCTCTCAACACACAACCACCACCTCGCACAACCCTCACTCCTCATGCCTCTCTTCAGCGTCACTCCTCTTCTTTGTCAACGTGCAACCATGGTGGTGAACCCGTGGGGGAGGTTTGTCAATCTCCTATGAATGTTTTCTCAAATCGTAGTTTTCTTCAAGTTTTAATGAGAGAAAATCACAAAAAAGGAGTTAGTTCTTGTTTTAATTTCTGTGTAAAACAAAAAAAATGAAAGTCAAAACTTGGAAGAATGTGTTCGCCGTCGCCACAGGCTCCCAGATTTAGGGTTCGTAAGTTCTTGTTTTCTCAAATCGTAGTTTATTTTTAATTTCTTGTAATTTCTCTTAATTTCTTGTAATTTTTCTTGTAATTTGTAAGTTCTTGTAACTTTTTGTTTTTACTTGATAAATTAAATAATTAATATCTGTAGTGATTTTCGATCATTGGATTTGCCTAGGCTGTTATTATTTATTTCTTTCAATTTTTGGTAATCTCTTTTGTTTTTTTGTTGGCAATTGCAATTTCTTTCTTTTTTTTCTTGTAATTTTTGTCCTTTTTTTGTTGCTCCTTAAAGACCTAGCAAGGCAAAGCACTTAGTTTATGTTTTTGTATATTAGTGATTGTTGGTAATACCCGGTTTATATTTTTGTATTTCATTTGTATTAGTAATATTTCGTCTCAAAAATTTCGTTTGTTATTGTGAAGCTTTATTTTGTTTACAATTTTGCCTCAACTGATCCGCTGAAGTGTTTAGAACCGGATCAGTTATCACAAATACTACTCCGGTTTTAATCCCTTTACCGGATTAGTTGAGTGTTAATTGATCCGATGATGAACCAGATCAGTTCACTTTCTTCAACAACTCTGCCCCTAACCAATCCATTCATTTTCGGATCAGTTAAGCCTAATTTGACCGGATAAGTTGGGATTTTTCTCCACTGGTGTGAGTAACCCATTTAATCATAGCAGAAGCCTCATTTATCCATACCAGTAACCACATTTAATAATATGAATAACCCCATTTAATCATACGAGTAACATTGTTTAGTCCTACTTGTAACCTTGTTTAATCATAATATCCATATTTATATAAGGAACTTAATTTGTTCATATGAGTAACCTTATTTAATCATATGACGATCCCATTTAATCATATGAGTAACCCCAATTTTTCACAAAAGTAACCTCATTTCTTGATATGAGTAACCCCATTCGTTCATCGAAGTAAATTGATTAATATCTTCTTTTGTTATAAAAGTACTTATCCCATTTGTTTATAAGATAGTAACCTTGAAAATATTATGAGTAACCTCATTCAGTCATACAAGTAATGTCATTTAATCTATGAGTAGCATCGTTAAATCTTATTATAGTAACCTCGTTTAATCTCATGAGTAACCCCATTTATTCATACTAGTAACCTCATCTATTTATACGGGTAACTTAATTCAACTATACGAGTAACACTAATTGTACACAAAAGTAACCGCATTTATTCAAACGAGTAACCTCATTCATTCATAAGTATAAATTGATTAGTTTCTCATTTTCTCGTTTAGTTGTACAAGTAATGTCGTTTAATCTATGAGTAACCTTATTTAAGCTTATGAGTAACCTAGCTTAATCTTATGAGTAACTTCACTTATTCATATTGGTAAGCTCATTTATCTATACGACTAATACGACTAACCTCAATTGTTCACAAAAGTAACCACATTTATTCAAACGAGTAACGGCCCATTCATTCATAAGAGTAAATTGATTAGTTTCTCATTTTCTCGTTTAGTCATTCAAGTAATATCGTTTAATCTGTGAGTAACCGAATTTAATCTTATGAGTAAACCCATTTATTCATACTAGTAACCTCATTTATTTATATGAGTAACCTCATTTAATCATACGAGTAACCCCCATTTCTCACAAAAGGAACCTCATTTATTCAAACAAGTAACCCTATTCATTCATAAGAACAAATGGATCATTTTCGCATTTTGTTTATAAACATAACCCCATTTGGTTATTGTTATGTGTAACGTTAAAAATATTAAGAGTTAACCTCGTTCAATCATATAAGTAACCCCATTTGACCATAAAAGAAACCTAATTCGTTCATACGAGTAACCACATTTAATCATATGATGACCTAATTTAATAATGTGAGTGACCCAATTAATCACAAAAGTAACATCATTTATATATTCATACGAGTAACCTAATTCGTTTATAAGAGTAACCTCATTTAATCATACGACGACCTTATTTCATCATACGAATTACCCCGATTGTTCACAAAAGGGTAACCTCATTCGTTCATAAGAGTAAACTGATTACTATTCCCTTCTGTTATAAAAGAAACCACATTTGCTTATAAGAGTAAAACCTTTTTATTTTTAAGAGTAACTAAAGATTCATACAAGTAACTCCATTTGTTCATAAGAGTAACTACATTTGTTCATATGGGTTTGTTTACAAGGGTCAACTCCAAAAGATCATATCTCACAACATGCTCAATATCTTGGGAAGATTGAAGTTGGAGATGAAAATTTGGCTCCATAGCTTTACAATGCTTGGTCAAAAGCTCGATTCCAACAAGAAACGAGTGAGATATAACCTTTTGAAAATGAGATGATGGACTGATACGCGCACGTTGCGACCACACCTATATATATATCTGTGTGGGCTGCCGTACGCAAGACGATTTGTTATTCCTTTGCTTTTATTTTGTAGGCTCCTTAATTTCATTTTTAGATAGGTTCTCTAATATAATTTAAATCTGACGTTTTATTTAAATTAATAATTTATGTATTATTGTCAACATAGGTTTTTCTTTTATACTTCAACTACTTTTAAAACGTTGCAACATTTTGACGTTTGCACTATTTATGTATCAACTTTGACTGAATTTTTAATTAGTATATACAATAAAATCAAGTATGTAAGATGATGTATTTTTTTAACGGTTTTTTCACCAGGTACCCCTGAGGTTTCACAATATTCACCTGGTACCCTCGCGTTTTCAATAATTCACCTGGTGCCCCTGAGGTTTTGAAAAATTCCTGACGTGACCCTATCGTCAATTTTTCGTTAACTATGACCCTAAATAACTTAATTAACCTAATTTAACCCTAACTTCTAACCCTACCCTAACCCTAACCCCTAACCCTCCCACCACCCCCCCCCCCACCCCCCCCTCCTCCCCCACCCCCTCCCCCACCCCCCCCCACCATCCCACCACCCCACCACCCCGGCCCCCTTCCCCACCCCCCCCTCCCCCCCCCCGAACCCCGCGCAGCCTCTCCCCCCCACCCCTTGCAGTCGCAGCCCTCCCCCCCACCCCCCCGCATGCCCCCGAGTCGATTTCCCCTCCCTTCCTCCCACCCCCATCGAATTTCGCTCCCCTCCCCCACCAATAAGTTATCGAGTTTCGCTCCCCTCCGGAAAATCGAAGCCTAGAAAATCGAAAATCGGGGGGGGGTGGGGGAGGGAGCGAAATTCGATGGGGGAGGGGGGGGGCGCGAGGGGGTGGTGGAGGTGGGGGGGGAGGGGATGCGCGGGGGGGGGGGGGGGATGGGATGCGCGAGGGGTGGGGGGGGGGGGGTGGGGTGGGGGGGGGGTGGGGGTGGGGTGGTGGGAGAGTGGGAAGGGGGGGGTGGGAAGGGGGGGAGTGGGTGGTGGGGTGGTGGGAAGGTGGGGGAGTGGGTGGTGGGGTGGTGGGAGGGTGGTGGGGTTAGGGATTAGGGAGTGAGATGGGTTAATTAGGGTGTAAAAGTATTTATTAGGTTTAATTATAGTTAATTAGGATTAATTAGTATTAATTAGGTTAGTTAGGGGTTAATTTCGTTGATTTAGCCCTAATGACTAACGGAGTTGACGTCCGTTAGTCATTAAGGGTATTCGGGTGATTTTTCAAAACCTCAGGGGCACCAGGTGAATTATTGAAAACGTGAGGGTACCAGGTGAATATTGTGAAACCTCAGGGGTACCTGGTGAAAAAACCATTTTTTAATGTATACTTTTTTTTTGGGCCGCCCACTAGGAACCCCATGGTAAGATGAAGGGCCCTGCCAAACCGAATCCTCTCGCAGGTTAAAACGGCCTGGATTTGCGGGCATGCACTTTGACAGTGGGGGGATGGTAAAGGGAAACCCTCTCCCAAAGTGCCCCTAGTAGTGATCGAACCCCGAACCTTGAGGTTGGAATGTTCTTTCCTTACCACTAGGCCAATCTTTTTTTTACTTACAAAATATAAACTTTCTATAAGTTATACTAATAGATATTCAAATATATTATTGGTCAAAGATACCTTTTGGTGAGCGTGTAAGTCAAAGTATTGCAACCTTTAAAAACGGAAGAACTATTTTAAGTTTCAAGGTTATTTTTTTCATTTTTAGGATTGTTTTGTTCATTTTTAGACTTCAAAATGTCATTTATTGGCTTTCAGATATTTATTCTTTGATTTCATTATTAGGTACTTTAATTTCATTTTTAAGTTCTATTATCTCACTTTTAACATCTCACACTTTATCTTTAATAAACACATAACTCTCACCTTTAACACTTATAAGGCCTCACGTTTAAGCTTGTATCTCACTTTAGTCTTCGTGTAATCTATTCTAATACATTAAAAAGCGTTCCTAAGAAAGTCTATGTGCCACGTGTCACCCCTCCCTTTTTCTTGCATTATGTTATTATCCATTTAACTAACAATTAAAATGCATGGAGGAGGATTCGAACACTAGACCTCCTAAGTTGAAAATCTCACTCATTACCATCTTAACTAGCAATGAGTTGTGAGATATCTCTCCATATTAATATGTAAATCCCTCATTTAAATATGAAAAATTAATGAAAAAAGACAAAAAAAAAAAGAATTTGAAACTTTCTCAAATGCAAATAAAAAATAAAGTACTCAATGTATGGAGCTGGGGCATCGCCCAGGCCACACACTAGTTGGTACATTAAAAAACATTACCCAAAAATTCAAATAAATTAGTTAAGATCAAAATTTTACCTATACATTCTTAAAATTAAGTTAAGCTCAAAAATTAAATTTTGCTTACATGTTTAAATTATAGTCATCTATATAAATATATAAAATAAATGCTACTAAAGTTGGTTTACCTCCTAATATTCCCTCCTAATAAATTATCAATTTCCTCCTAAACCCCCTCATAAATGTATCAAAATTTAATAAATGATTGCATTGGAAATATTAATAAGGAAAAACTGTCATAAATAAATTAATCTTTTTGTGGTCTGTTAAAAGTAAGTTAACCTTTCGATTATCCTAATACACTAACTTTGATACACTTGAACTTTTAACAGGTTGGTTTGAAAAGTTACTTGCAATAGTAGGTTTCAACAAGTAACATTTTCCACCAACACTAGGTTGGCTTGACTGTTGCACCACTAGGTGGTTGTAGGGCATTTCTACCACCAGAAAATTAATATAATTAAAAAAAAAAAAGTCAAGAAAAAAACCCCAACCTCATCTCCACCCTCCTCGATCTGTTTTCCTCCATAGCCCACAACCCACAACCACCATCACCTGACTCTAAAAAAGAATCACCATCACCTGAATCACCCTTAAAGCTACCATAACCTGACCCTAAAAAAGAATCACCATCACCTGAATCACCCTTAAAACCACCATCACGTTTTCTTTATCTCTCCTCCTTTTTCCCCTCCAAAACCCACAACCACCACCTTCTTTGTATTTTTCACGATGATGGTGGTACGGTCTTCGGCCTCCTCCTCTTTATCTCGCCCTGTTAGTGTTAAGTCGATAAGTTTACGATGGAATGTATTCTATTTTGTGTTCATAAAGTTGAATACTTTTTGTTGTGAACAGCCAGCTAGGGTTTTTTTTGTAGGGGGTTTCGAGTAGGTGGGGATTTCGGGGGTGGTGGGGTTTTGGTGGGTGGGTTCGGGTTGGTAGGATGTGGTGAGATTTCGGGTTGGTGGGTGGTGGTGGGGGTTTCAAGTGAGTGGGGTTCGGCGACGGTGCAGTTGGGGTGTTGGATGTTGGTGGTCAAGGAGGGACAAAGAGAGCTTGGGTGAGAGAGTGTTGGTGGGTGGTAGTTGGTTTTGAGCAGGGTTAGGGTATTGAGTGGTTTTGTAGATGAAGGAGAATTTTGGATTTTTTAATTTTATTTGCAGAATTGTGGAGGGAAAGAGGGGTGGCAGCCATGGAAGGGAGGAGAGAGGAGAGAGAGAAAAGAGAAAGACTTATTTTTAGCAGATGACTTATAGGTTGACTTTATATTAATAAAGGTCTTACTAGATATTGACGAATAAATACTTGCGTTGATAATTTCTATTTTATTTAGATAATAGCAAATTTTTAAAGTAACTCAATTAGAACACTAGTAGAATAATTGTTTATTGTTGTGGTTGAATTGCTGCGGTTTTACCCATACACAGCAATAAACCACGTCAAAAGAAAAGGAAAATTCATAAATCAACCTATTGCTGCAGTTCTGGCTGAAAACCGCAACAATATGTCTCAACGGGAACTTTTCAAAATTGTTTGAATGGTTTGACCAGATCTATTGTTGCGGTTTCCACAAAGAACCGCAGTAATAGATTAAAATATTATTCTTTAAATAAAATTTTAATCTATTGCTGCGGTTTTTTGTGGAAACCACAGCAATAGGTTTCAGTTCTGAAATTAAATTGACGGGGTTATTCGCACTCTCTCTCACTCTTCACACACTCTCTCTCTCTCGACCCTCTCACTCTTTTGTCTCTCTCAGTGGCGTATCCAAGAATTGTCGTATATGGGTTCGGAGCCATTCGAAAGAAAACCAAGATGAATAATTGATAAAAAAAATGTCTGAATGCATTAGTCCGGATACCAATTTAAACCAATAAATAGTTAGTTTACCTAGGAAAAAAAGTACTAAAATATATTATTATTTATTTCTATCAATCTATTAGCTAATGAAGTGTTAAGTTTATCGCATAAGAACTATTATTAGTTGTTTAGCGAGTAGCACTACTTACAAATTTTTTGGGAAGGTATTAATATCCAAGTAGATATCAATTAATAATAATCTCAAACTGTATTCTAGAAGGAAAAATGTTCGAAACTGAAGTGTATATAGCTTGGGTTTGAAAAGTACAAAATTAAAAAGGAATTAACATAGACAATCTCAAGTTTCACCTTTATTTTTCTAAATAGTAACAATAATTCAGGAATAATCACAAGTTTTGGGAGGACTTCTAAATATTATTTTTAATTCTTAAATTTTTTACCTTTGCTAATCCATTTTGGGTCAATTGCTATAGGAATATGAATAGTTTAGATTTTTTTTTGGCAAGAAACCACCCACACTTGAAATTTTCCTGAAAAAAAATCTAAAATTGAGATTATTTTGAGAAAATAAGTCAAAGTTCAAGTTATTTGTGTTATTTTTTCCAAAAAGAAGATGAACAAAATTGAGCCAAAAAAGTCTATAAAACATAAAACCGAAAGAAAACAAAATAAATTACAAGGCGAAGTTGTATGGTAAGAAGACAAAAAAAAATTACAATGCAACTTGTATAGGAGAATAGGAGATGGCAAAAAAAGATAAAAGATAAAACTAAAAGTACTAATAATATTCCCTAAAAAAAGTGCTAATAATATAGATCAATGACCATAAAAAAGATAAGTAACCTAAAATACAAATGACCTATTATGAATTTATGATAGTGGACTGTGCAGGCAGTGGGCTTTTTTTGGGTTTGGTTGGAAAGTGGAGAAATTAAATGAGTGTTGTCTTCTTGTCTGTTGGAGGCAGTAAAGAATATGGGTAATTTTTAAATTTAAATAAAACAAAAAAGGAAAAAAAAGAGAATTTTGGTTTGTGTGGGAGTCGACCCCGCGTCCGCATCGAAGTAATTGATTTCCGCTGAAGCCCAAAACCACTTTGCCACTCTAGCATTCGTTTTTAATTTTACACGCGAAAAGCATATAACTAATGGCTAAAAACATTTTATTTAAAAAAAAAGGAAAAACTGCACAATTTTTTTCCAAAAATCATTAAATTCATCTGAACCCAGTGAACCCATAGTAAATCTGCCCCTGGTCTCTCTCATCATTTCGTCCCTCTCATCATTTCGTCTCTCTCACTCCGTCGACATCTCTGGCGACAACGACGCTTCGGTTTCCGGTGACGGCGACAAGTTTCACGCCAGATCTGGTCGGTATTTCGCCTCTCTCATCGCTTCGGTTTTTCGCTTCACCGACGGGTTGCGTGACCCTTCCCCTTCCTCCGACGACGCGCATTGCTGCCGCCCTTTCCTCCGTTCATCGCCGGCGCCACCCTCCACCTGTCATAGGAGGTTAGCTTTTCATAATTTCTTATTAATTTTTAGTTTTCTTAATTAAGAATGCTTTAACCGAAAATTTGGCTTAAATAGTAGTTTAAAATGCTCCATATAATGTATATATATGATTAGTTATAAGATTTGAGAATTAAAAACTGATTTTGTAATGTTTTTGCTTAAGTTTTTGTATGCCCCCTAAGATGTTATACAGAATTATTTTTGCTTAATTTCTTGTCATGTTTTTGCAATACTTTCTTTGAAGTGATATGCAATGCCTTCATATTGATAGACTCACTAATGGGAGGGGAAGGGAGGAATGGTTTGGTATTTGTTGTTTGGTGATGAATTAGAATCGCTTGAATGCGATTGTTTTTATATGTATATTTGATTAGTATATACATCATTATGCCTAGATACCCGTTCAAGAATTACTCATTAGGAGTAAGTCTTGAATAGTCCCCGTTTTGGGACTGTTCTTAAACGTCAAATCTCACTTAAGACGTGAATATGTGTTGATTCTTTGATTCTAAGTGAAATATGGTTAGTCATTTCCTTAATTTGTTCTCCGAGTACATATAAGATAAACAATTATCTTCATCGTGTACTTGGAGAACTAAAGGGAAATGCTGTCGAATTTTACTTTGAATCAAAGATGATACCAGCATTCATTACTGGGATTGGACGTTTAAGGATGGGTTAGGTTGGAGTGCTAAGGACCCAAATGGAAGCATGCATTGAACATTAGCTTGTTGTGTTATATTTATGTAAATTTTTGAATTGATAATATTTGTTTATGTATGTACGTATGTATTAGAAATGGATCGAAGTTGGATGTATGGAAAGCGGAATACGTTGGAGTTCATGCAAGGTGTGAATTATAGAGCATCAACAACTTACTTGCGATGATGAGATTTATTGTCCATGTGTTGATTGCTACAATGTGAATATGATTTCTGATATTAGGACTACAAGGGATCATATTATTCGTCGTGGATTTAGGGCATGGTGAGGAGGGAAAATATACGCAGGATAGGATTAGTGTTGATGTTGGCACTAGTAAAACATTAAAGATTGATATGCCGAATGTTGGGGTTGAGGATGAAGTTGTGATTGAAGATCATGTTAGGATTGAAGGTGGTGATGTACTAGGTGATGATAAAAATAACTACGGAGATAATAGTGACACTGAGGATGAAGAGTTTGGTGATGATCGATTAGGTGAGATGTTGGAAGGGGCTCGTAACCATTTGTCAATTGAGTGGGGTTTTAACCCTTTTCAACATAAAAGCGAAACATAACGTGACTGACGTAGGCTTCACAGAACTCTTAGAAGCTTTACAAGATATGTTTCCTAAGGGTAATTTATTACCAAAATCCACCTACTATGCGAAAAAATTAATGTGTCATTTGGGTTTAGAATATGAGAGGATTGATGCATGTCCAAATGATTGCTTGTTGTATCGAAATGAGTATGCGGACCTTTATGAATGCCCGAGGTGTGGTAAGTCCCGCTACAAATTGCCGGATGGGGTTGAGCCTGGGCCGGACAATAAGGGTCCTTCTGCGAAAGTGTTGTGGTATCTTCCAATTGTGCCAAGGTTCAAGCGGCTCTTTTCTATTAAAGAATATGCAAAGAATCTAAGATGGCATGCTAATCGGAGAAAGAAAGATGGGATGCTTAGGCATCTAGCAGATTCCCCTCAATGGAAGGCTATAGATTCCAAATACAGTGTGTTTGGTCAGGAAGATAGGAATTTGAGACTTGTATTGTGTACAGATGGAATGAACCCTTACGGTACTTTTAGTAGTCAACATAGTATTAGCCTGTTCTCTCTTAATTTCTGGGCCTAAGCAGCCGAGAAATGATATAGACATCCATCTTACGCCTCTCATCGAAGATCTCAAAAAGATGTGGGACGAAGGTGTAATGGTGTTTGATGCGTATTCTAATGAAGATTTCAGGCTTCGTGCTATGCTATTCTATGCTATAAATGATTTTCCTGCTTATGGCAATTTGTTGGGGTATAAGGTCAAAGGAAAAAAGGCATGTCCAATTTGTGAGAATGGTATGGAGGCTACACATTTACCACATTGTGGGAAACATGTCTATATCATTAATTAATAGACAATTCCTGCATAGATCTCATCCATATCGAAAGAAAAAAAAAACACCATTTAACGGGTTAGTTGAAAATGCTCCAGTTCCTAGACCGTTGATCGGAAAAGAAGTTTATAATATTTGGTAAGGGGGTTAAACCTTCGGAAGACGATGGTGACATTTGGAAAAAAGAGTATATTCTGGAGACTTCCTTATTGGAAAGAGTTACCAATTATACATTGTCTCGACGTAATGCATATTGAAAAAAATGTTTGTGATGCAATTATCGGTACTCTGTTGAATATGTCGGGGAAGACTAAATTGAAGATTCGCCCTAAATTGTAGCCAAAGGTTAAGGAAAAAGCTAAGAAAGGAAAGGGATCAACAACGTATTTGCCTCCAGCTTATTATACATTGTCTAGGTAAGAGAAACAGTTGTTTTGTGAGTGTTTATACGATATTAAGATTCCCACTGGATACTCATCTAACATGAGAAGACTTGTTTCTATGAGTGATTTGAAATTAGTTGGGTTGAAGTCCCATGACTGTCATGTGATGATGCAAGTGTTTTTGCCGATTGCAATACGCGAGATTATTCCGAAACATGTCAGGCTTGCCATCACGAGGTTGTGTTCATTTTTCAATACCATATGCAACAAGGTACTTGACCCTGATAAATTGGATAATTTGCAAAATGAGGTGGTGATAACACTTTGTCAATTTGAGATGTATTTTCCACCTTTTTTTGACATTATGGTTCACTTAGTCCTTCATTTGGTAGGGAGACCAAACTGTGTGGCCCTGTGTTTTTAAGATTGGCATACCCTTTTGAGAGACATATGGGTTCTTTGAAAAAGAAAGTGAGGAATACAGCAAGACCAGAGGCGAGTATCATTCAAGGAAAAATTGCCGAAGAGGTTGGAGGATATTGTGCTTCTCATTTTGCTAAGGTTGTGATGATAGGTCTCACAAAGTCTAGACACGAGGGCAGGTTGGAAGGCAAGGGTGGGGTCGGAATGCGAAATATTTCGCCTTCATTGAGTGAGTTGAATAAAGCTCGTCTTTTTCGTGTTGCCCCGTGTTACTGAAGCTCATCCACACTTAGATAGACATATGCGTGAATTGCGTCACAAAAACCCGTCAAAAGGGGAGACGGCGTTGATGAATGAGCATAACATGTCTTTCATTGATTGATTCCACAATGAAGTAATTGGTGAATTATCTGCAAACAACCATCATGTACGTGATACAATTAATTAAGTGATTGGCATACTGTTCACGTGAAAGTTTTAAATCGTATGAAGGGTATGATATCAATGGATATACCTTTTACACCGAACGTCAGAACAAGAAATCAAAGGTGGTCCAGAATTGTGGTGTTTCAATGGTTGCATCATCTAGGGAGTATGCGAGTGCAAAGGATAAAACTCCGATTGATGCTACACAATCATATTATGGGATCATTTAGGAAATATGGGAGCTCAACTATTGTGACTTCATTAATTGTGCCTCTTTTTCAATGCAAGTGGGCGGACAATAGTAGACGTGGTTTGCGAACGGATGAGTGTGGCTTTACTCTGGTCGATGTGAGTCGTCTGTGTGACACAGAAGAACCTTTTATCCTCGCATCACAAGCAAAACAAGTGTTTTATGCATCTAGTCCTGTAGACAATCAGTGGTTCAATGTTGTTAATGGTAAAAGGCGAATTTTAGGAGTCGGTGATGTTGACGACGAAGAAGAATATGATAAGTTTGATGATACCCCCCTTTCTCAATCCCAAATGATGATATGATGGATGTGCCTGATAATGAAAATAGTTACATGCGCATGGATCACCAAGAAGGAATAACGGTTATAACCTATTGACCAAAATTAAAGGTAAAAAGGTTTTATATGAGTAATTTGAATTATAAATTGATGAGTTTTTAGTAGATTTCGTTACAATAATATGTTGAAACTTGTTTATATCGTTTTAAGATTGTTAACACTTTTTGTTGTTTATATATATATTTATGCTACAGATATGGCTAGTGACGGCACGAGCGATCACTCCACGGATGATGATGCACCATTCAACCCCACACAGGAGGCTGACCAGGGGAGGATAGTGACCGTGCTCAATATGATTTGGATCCCGTCCTTGAGCAATATGAGATTGATGCTGATAGGAATGCATTGGCTGACCGTGAAGTGGTATCTGATCCACGTCAGTCACCCCACTCAGGTTTGCGCTATTTTATGTACTTTATTTAATATTGTGTATATTGAATATTTGTGTCCATATTTGTTCGTTCTCTAATTTGGTTTCCATGTTTTGTTTCTTAGATCGTCAGACCAGTGCATATTATGGTGCACAATCAATGGGGAAGAAGTCAGGTTGGAGGAAAAAGGCATCGAGCAGGAACAAGAGAGGTCCCACGAGGAGGCTCAACGACGCATCTCCTATGTACTTGCAGTTTGATGAGTTGGGGAGACCAACAGGTAATTGATTGTAAGGTAGTTGTATTTAATCGTGCTTACAATTTAATTGTTTGGATTTCTAATTGTTTGTTCTATTAGGTCTGTGGCGATCCAAGTATGGTATTTGGATTGGTCTTTCTACGCGCAGGCTTAACATCAATTGGAAATGGAAAAACATTCCCAAAGGCCTGTTGGATCTGATGTGGACAAACATTATGGTAAGATACACTCATGATTTTTGTAATTACAATTTACAATTTTGGGATTTATAGTACTAATGCTAGCCTGACGTGCTTATTTATTTGTTTATGATGGAAAACAGAATTTGTTTCACATTCCGGACGAGGTAAGATTGAAGAAAAACTACTTGTTTGTTGTGAACACTAGATGGAGGGATTTTAAGGGCATATTGGTATCCGGTTGGATCACAATGACCAGAGTCAGATCAAAGAAAGAGAAGCAAGGTGATACTCCGCCAGATATATACAAGCACATCAAAATGGAGGATTAGCTTACCTTCAAAAACTCTATGTTGACAGAAGAGACTATAGTAAGTAATTTATTTTATATTCTAATTATCTTGGCTCTATTAATTTAAATTCTTTTCTACTAATTTAATGTGTTTTTTTTGCAGAAAAAGCGAGAAAAGGCGGTCGAGAGTGCAAAAAAGAACAAACATCATCACCACTTAGGTCAAAAGAACTACGAGGATGCTAGAGAGTTGTGGAAGCACGAGCAATTCTATCCACCTACTTTTGATTATGGGTCGTAATCATCTACACCATCCTCCTCGGTGTCCTCTTATATTAACCGGGGTGATGACTGGTGGTGTGCGATGCATAAGAAAGATCCTGTCACTAACAAGCGGTTTATTCCACACGAGGAAACAAAGATTGCAGCTGACAAATACGTATGTTACACTATAACTTTTATTTTGACACATGAATATGTTTTATCTTTATTAACTACTAACCTTTATGTTTTGTTATCTGCTTTTTGGGCAGTTGGAGTACAAGGAGAAGCAAGCTAAGGGTGAGTTCACTCCGATACGTAACAAAGACACCCTTTTTATGGCTCTTGGAGAGAAGCTAGATCATTCGGGGAGTTGTTACGGTTTTGGAGGCATCAATGTTGGCTATAGGGTGGCTTTTGGTGTTCCACCACCTAGGAGATCGAGTCAGACATTTGTGCCCACCCCGGAACAAGAGGCAGCATTCATGCAGAAAGTAAAAGAGGAGTGGAGAAATGACATTGCCTCGTATATGCAGAATGTGGCGCTTTCACAGCCCGCTCCTACACTATCTATCATATATTATATATACATGTGCACCATATAAATAATTATCTTACATAATTAGAACAACTTTACTTTATTGTTAGACCGAGACTCCATGTCGATGGTATTTGATTGACCCAACTAGTGGAGAGGTTTTTCTAGTGGCAGACGCGCATTCTTATCCTTTTGATGAGACCACTACAGTTCATGGGTCTCTAATGATGAAGGATCACCTTCGAGTGAAAATTCATCGTTATGTAGAGAAGTATGCTAATGCGCCACTACCGGTCCCCGTCCCCTCGTTTGATATCGTGGATCCAGCTACTGCTTTGGGTACGTGGGTGCAATGGCCACAAAATTTAGTGCAAATGTTAGGTGATGCGGTAATTGTTCAAATCTTATTGATACGCTCAAGTTACACGTAGTATTTACGTAACTTTGGGTGCACTTTGCTAAGGGTTTGATTGTAATTGTTAACATTCGTGTTTTATTTAGCCCTTAGCGGAAGTTCGGAGCTGTGCGAGATAATTTGTGTTAACGTCATGTATTCCGAGCTTCCAAGGTGAAGTGCATTTGAGCCGAGCAAAGCCCAAGCATCACCGCAAGCCTAAGCATCACCACAAGCTCGCCAAGCCAAGCTCTCGTGAGAACCGCAAGCCCAAGCCTCGCCCATCCAGCATGCACGCCCAGCGCTCGCACATCGCCAGCCCACCGCACGCCCAGCGCTCGAAGCAAGCTGCCCAGCTCGCATCTCGCACCTCGCGAGATGGGTCGCACCTCGCGACCTGCTTGCTCGCACCTCGCGACCGCCGCGAGGTGCGACCTTGCCTTTGCCCATTCGCGGTAGGCAGAACACTCTTCGCACGGTGCGACCAGACTCGCACCTCGCGACCCCTAGGTCGGTCTAAATGTCGGCTGATTTTTGAGCTTTAGTATAAATACTAAAGCTTGTTTTTGGACCTAGGGGGGCAGCAGCCACAAGGAGAGGGAGTCTCCAAAACTCCACTCCTCTCTTGTTGTCTTCTCTTTTCAGTTTATTTTCTAGTTTAGTTTTTGTAGATTTCGATTATGGGATTGGCTTATGCTATGCCGATTATAGCTTGAACCGTTCTTGAACGAGATTAATATGAAGCTTCCAGCATTATTGTGAGATCTTTCCTCTCTATTTAGTTTCTTTGATTATGGTTTAATTTCTATGCTTGCTTTCTATGATTTTTGCATGATTATGCTAGGAATGTTACTAGTTTGATTGTGTAATTAATCTAATGCTAGATTTAAGAATAGAATCGGATTGTTTTATTCTTTTTATCAATTGGTAGCAAACTAGGGAGTAGCTAAGATGCCGATCATCTTGGTTATTTCTTGGGGAAATTGAATTAAGCTGTTGAATGTTTATCGCTTGTATGGCGTTAGAGTGTCGTTGGTTCTCTGTGTTTATTCTTTGCTATTGGATTGAACTTAGACGCTATCGGACTAGGTTATCCTTTGGTTAGGGTTTTATAGTCACGCTGATCGTGCTATTCAACTAAGAATAAGGAGAACACGAGATTAATTCTCGACAATAGATAATTATGGAAATAATTAGAGTGGAGGTTCAAGGATCGATAATGAATTGAAGTGGATGTTAATCAGATTCAAGATCTTTCTATAATTGATTTCTCATTTTGTTTATATGCCAGTTAGTTGTAGTTTAGTTATAAATCTACTTGAAACCCCCCTTTGTTATTATTATTAGGTTTCTCGGCCCTTAGCTTAATCTAGGTTTCGAATCACGCTGAGTACTAAACTCGTCCCTGTTTCCCTGTGGATACGACCCTTACTTCCCTTCTACATTTAATTGTAAAAGAGAGTAGGAGAAATTTTATCTTTAGCCGGGTGCGGTGCACAACGACACATCCGCGCCCGCCCAAATTTTGGCGCCGTTGCCGGGGAAACAGTGTTACTTGTTTGTATTTAGTGTGATTTTTGGATGGTATTGTTTGTGCTCTTTGTTTTTGGTTGGCCACTCGTATAAAGAATTCCCTTTTTGTTTTAGTTTCTAGTTTTCATCTTCCATTGAGCTCTATGTATTTCACTTTTGTCTTTTGGACAAGAAGCATGGAACTTGTTGCTTAAACTCTCTTGGGAATGGTTGATTGACTCATACTCTATATCTTGGTTATTGTCGAGCTTTACACATTCATATTAATGGTCATGACTTGGATTAGCTAGGAGTACTACTAGTTGATGTTTGTTGTTGACTTAATGCTAGGTTTTGGATATAATCTGATGTTATATGCTCAACCATGTTGTAGTAAGCTAGGTATTAACGATGCATTGCAAGAGTCCTTCTTAATAAATTTTGCAGGTACTTGAAGTGGAGATTGACATGGAACTACCATTGTCACACATGGAGCACAACCCAATGATTAAGCTTAAGGTACTAAGTCGGGCTCACGACTTTAAACAACAGCGCTTCTCGGGAGGCAACCCGAGACCCCTTTATTTTCTTTCTTTTCCTTTATTTTTCATCAAATTTCCACCACCACAACAAATTTTCTTTCACCCACCGCCCACCCACTAAAAAGATCCACAACCAATCTTAATTCGCTTGTAACCAAAATCCACAAAAGAAAACCCGTTGGGAGGACTTCAATAGCTAGGAGTTGGTAACACTAGAGGATTGAGATTGTTAATGTATCTTTTCGATCTCTTAAGCTAGGTGCAAATCTCAAAAATTCAAAACTTTTGAACTTGTCATTTGTTTGAGTGATTCGAGGGTGAGGGTTGTGAGTTGATTTATGAGATTTGAGTTGGTGTTGTTAAGAAATTTGAGTTTGACGGATTGCTTTTCATGAGTTTTGAGCATTCGAACTTCGATTTACCCGATTTTCAAATTTCTCCCCTTTTTCAATTTACTTTTTCTTTTAATTGTCGACACATTGAGGACAATGTGTAGTTTAAGTAGGGGGGAGGGTATTCTCATTCTCATGTATCTATGTTGTATATATTACTTTTAATTTGAAATGAAAAATGAAAAATGAAAAAAAAAATGAAAAAAAAAATATAAAAAAAAAAAGTGATGAAATGAAACCCGCTGAGTTGAAAACCCACAAGGGTGGGCGACTCAGGCAAAAATGGGGGCCCGGATAGGTTGAAAACCCGAAAGGGCAACCTATGCAAAAAATTGGCTTATATTGAGCGGGTAAGATGGTGAGATGCAACCAAAAAGAAATGTGTGAAGCTAGGATGAAAACCCGAAAGGGCTCCTAGGCAAAATGAGAGATTAAGAGAGAATTTTGTACTTTGAAAACTCATTTGCCGGAGTTGGTGTCATAAGGTGGAAAGCGTTTTCGGGTTTGGATTGGTTATTTCATCCTTGATTTTGTGAAGATTTATTTTGGCTTTCACATTCTTTTGGTTGATTGTTTGTTTTTGGGAGTAAGCATGGAATTTATCCCTTTTTGTCTTCATTCCATGGCTTGCTATTTTAAATTAATTGTTGTAGTATTAGTTTTAGTTTATCTTTTGAGGTTTTAGGCGAGCTGTCATTTTGATTGTGGCGTTGGAGTGGGTTCAACTCCTTTGAGATCCTTCAGGATTTGAGCTCACATTTTGGTTGTCGTTTGGTGATTATTGTTGTCGCGTCTGTATTTCTGATAGTAGCTTGAATCTAAGTGTGGGGGAATCATCGTCCCTTACGTTTAGGTTTTGAGCGTATTTCGTTATGATGTGATGATGATGATGTAGTTGGTGGGGAGTGTAGGTTGGTGTCGTTAGCTTAGGTGATGATTTATTTGGTGATCCTCATTTTGAGTTTACTCGAGGTCGAGTAAAGTTCAAGTGTGGGGGTATTTGATACGCTCAAGTTACACGTAGTATTTACGTAACTTTGGGTGCACTTTGCTAAGGGTTTGATTGTAATTGTTAACATTCGTGTTTTATTTAGCCCTTAGCGGAGGTTCGGAGCTGTGCGAGATAATTTGTGTTAACGTCATGTATTCCGAGCTTCCAAGGTGAAGTGCATTTGAGCCGAGCAAAGCCCAAGCATCACCGCAAGCCTAAGCATCACCACAAGCTCGCCAAGCCAAGCTCTCGTGAGCACCGCAAGCCCAAGCCTCGCCCATCCAGCATGCACGCCCAGCGCTCGCACATCGCCAGCCCACCGCACGCCCAGCATGCTCGCCCAGCGCTCGAAGCAAGCTGCCCAGCTCGCATCTCGCACCTCGCGAGATGGGTCGCACCTCGCGACCTGCTTGCTCGCACCTCGCGACCTGCTTCGCGAGGTGCGACCTGCTTTGCCCAGCCAATTCTGCGGTAGGCAGAACACTCTTCGCACGGTGCGACCAGACTCGCACCTCGCGACCCCTAGGTCGGTCTAAATGTCGGCTGATTTTTGAGCTTTAGTATAAATACTAAAGCTTGTTTTTGGACCTAGGGGGCAGCAGCCACAAGGAGAGGGAGTCTCCAAAACTCCACTCCTCTCTTGTTGTCTTCTCTTTTCAGTTTTTATTTTCTAGTTTAGTTTTTGTAGATTTCGATTATGGGATTGGCTTATGCTATGCCGATTATAGCTTGAACCGTTTTTGAACGAGATTAATATGAAGCTTCAAGCATTATTGTGAGATCTTTCCTCTCTATTTAGTTTCTTTGATTATGGTTTAATTTCTATGCTTGCTTTCTATGATTTTTGCATGATTATGCTAGGAATGTTACTAGTTTGATTGTGTAATTAATCTAATGCTAGATTTAAGAATAGAATCAGATTGTTTTATTCTTTTATCAATTGGTAGCAAACTAGGGAGTAGCTAAGATGCTGATCATCTTGGTTATTTCTTGGGGAAATTGAATTAACTGTTGAATGTTTATCGCTTGTATGGCGTTAGCAGGTCTGTTGGTTCTCTGTGTTTATTGCTGCTATTGGATTGAACTTAGACGCTATCGGACTAGGTTATCCTTTGGTTAGGGTTTTATAGTCACGCTGATCGTGCTATTCAACTAAGAATAAGGAGAACACGAGATTAATTCTCGACAATAGATAATTATGGAAATAATTAGAGTGGAGGTTCAAGGATCGATAATGAATTGAAGTGGATGTTAATCAGATTCAAGATCTTTCTATAATTGATTTCTCATTTTGTTTATATGCTAGTTAGTTGTAGTTTAGTTATAAATCTACTTGAAACCCCCCCTTTGTTATTATTATTAGGTTTCTCGGCCCTTAGCTTAATCTAGGTTTCGAATCACGCTGAGTACTAAACTCGTCCCTGTTTCCCTGTGGATACGACCCTTACTTCCCTTCTACATTTAATTGTAAAAGAGAGTAGGAGAAATTTTATCTTTGGCCGGGTGCGGTGCACAACGACACATCCGCGCCCGCCCACTTATCCATTTTAGTAAAAACAATAGCATTAAATTTAAAGATTACATAATCTTATGTGAGTTCTCAAAAATAATTATTAGGTCACGCCGACACCTAAAAAATAAAACGGTATATCCGGGGAGGCTGTTAGATCTCTTAGCCAGCAGCTTTCAGCCGGTTCGGCTACTCGTTATAGTCCCGTTGTCCAAGATGTCTCATTCTTGGAATCCCTCACTGATGACTGTAGGGAGTTAGCAGATACGATTGCCCTTGTCGTCGCAGATGATGATACCATTCGTGTTACCTTGCCGTGCTCCTTGTTCCATTATCCAACAGATTTTACCGCTTATCTAACCAAGGAGGATGTTGCTCAGTTCTTAAAAGGGGGGATGCTTAATTTTTCTATTATCAAAGTGTACGTGAGGTAATCAAGAATCAAAGTTATGATTTTTTTTTATTTGATTGTATGATAGTTGTATTTTGCACATGAATTTTACATTTGTCTACTTTTTATAGGGTATCGCAGACTGACTTGATAGCATTTCGGGATGCTGTTCGTGTTTGTTGGATGTGTCCAGAGAGTACCGCAGATGTGAATGCATTGGAGAATGTAACGACTTACATTCAGTGTGCTCTGACTCGATCTGTCATTGATAATGTTAGTATCATATTCGCACCAATCTTTCAAGAGTAATATTCTATCTTAATAGTTTTATAAATGTTGATTGTTGCATGATGTGATGATTTAATAGTAACTTGTGTTATGCAATCTTGCAATACCTGTCATTGGATGCTCCTTGTCATATGTGCCACGGAAGGGACAATTTATGTCTTTGATTCAGCTAGAGCAAACAAGGAACGGAAGTTAAAGATTAAACCAGCTATGACGGCGTAAGTTGGTTTGATATATCTTAAATGAATTAAAATTATAGTATAAGGCAAAAAAAGTCTAAATCAAATGATGTTGTGTTATGCAGTGCTTTTAGGAGGTTTAGGTTGAGCGGCAACAAAGTTCGTCGGGATAGTCTTCTTTGGAAGCTTGTTGAGGTATAATAGATATTATTCAATTAAGCCTATATTATTCTCATCATATGATAAATTTTCTCATTTTCTTAAAACTTTTGATAAAGTGCCCACAACAAATAGGAGGCGAGGAGTGCGGTTTTTTTTTGCCATGCGTAACATTTTTGACGTACTCACTTTATATTCCGATTCGGAGGATTTAAATGAAGTAAGTTTTTGTTCACTTACAATTCATTTAATCTATTATTTAGCTATTTGAGACTAACTTTAGTGAATTATTTTCAAGTTTCTCGTTCCTTTACATCCGATCCTTACACGGAAGAGCAAATCAATGAGGTGAAAAATAAGTGGGTAAGATACTTTATTGATTATTGCAGTGCGT
This sequence comes from Beta corolliflora, assembly GCA_947648045.1. Taxonomy (NCBI): domain Eukaryota; kingdom Viridiplantae; phylum Streptophyta; class Magnoliopsida; order Caryophyllales; family Amaranthaceae; genus Beta; species Beta corolliflora. Next base: position 333,429 of record CANSZD010001250.1, read on the forward strand.
AGTTTCTTTGAGGTTATGTTAATTTGCTTTGTTTATCTATCTTTACAACGAACTTAGTGTAACTTGTACCAACCAACATGGTATTGACTTGGATTTGATGATATATATGTTGGATTTGCATGATATTTGTGTTGGATTGAATCATATTTATTTCGTGTTGAACTTGGATATTGGATGATGGATGTTGGAGGAAAATTGGTTGTTGGATGATGGATGTTGGTTGTTGGAGAAGATCGATGTTGGTTGTTGGAGGAGATGGATGTTGGATGATAGATTGATGTGTTTAGGATGAAATTAGATGATGGATGTTGGATGAATTTTGGATGTTGAATGTAATTTTGTTCAGGTTATTTCCCAATTATAGGGTTTATCCAATTTACAAACGGATTTCTGCCGAAATTTGTACAGAAAATATTGCAGCTGCTACATACTGCTGGCTGTGTATTGCTTGCTGCTGCCAGCAGCCTGTAATTTAAAAAAAACAATGCGGGTCTATTGCTGCGGATGTGGGAAGAAAGCCGCAACAATAGAGCAACCTATTGCTGCGGTTTCTACCCAAAAGCTGCAAAGCAATAGACCTACATTTTTTTTATTTAAAAAAACTTATTGTTGTGGTTTTGGGTAGAAACCGCAGCAATAGGTTGCTTTATTGTTGCAGTTAAAAACCGCAGCAATAGAATTACTTATTGTTGCGCCCTTATTTGCGGCGCGGCTAAATACGCAGCAATATGCCCTTTAAGAACCACAACACAATGATATTATTCTACTAGTGGAAGTTAGATTTTTTTTTTTCCCTTTTCATCAATGATTTTGAAAATCGAGCATTATTCAGGTCTTAAATAGTTAGTAGTATAAGAAGTTAGCTTCCGTGCGATGCACGGTTTGACAAAATATATTCACGTATTGTAGTTAGTTAATAGTTACTTTAGTAAGCAGATTGCTAAAATTTCCATATGTAGTTGCGAACATGTTTATCATAATAATTTTGAACTTGAATATATTCACTATCTATAGTTCCATACTACTCCCCCCGTCCCTAAATAGAGTGCCCATTTTTTTTGGGCACAAGTATTAAGAAGAAATCATGTGTAGGACCTTAGTTGTATTAAATCATAATGAAATTATAAAGTTGGTACACTTTTTATGAAATGTTTATTAAGGAGAGAGAATGTGGGCCATATGGGAAAGTGGGTGATATTATAAAGGGATATTATTTCAGATAACCCTGACATATAGGCATTTTTCCCAAATAACCCTGATATTTTATTTTACCCATATGACCCTAAACTTGTATTTTGTCATTAAACCTAACGGAATTATTAACGGTGTTAACTTTTTTTTAATTAAACCCATATTTCTCTTGTTCTTCATCTCCACAACACCATCACCAAAAACTGTAGAAAATTCGAACCCTAAACAGCCCCAATTCGAACACAAAAGGCCACAAATTCGAACAACCCAAAATTAGCAGACAATCGAACACAAAATTAAAGAATCAGTACCAGGCAATTGATGGCAGCACCTCACGCAATTAAAAAACAAAAAAAAAAGAAAACCAAATTGATGGCAGCACCTCACGCAATTAACAACAATTAAAAAAAGTAATAATGTTTGAGATGGCAGCAGAAGCAGTACCAGGCAATTGATGGCTGCCAAACAAAAACAAAAATCAAATCCAAAAAAAAAATCACTGTTTTTCTTTTACGAAATTGTATAGAAAAACTGGGCAAATTCGACCAAAAATCTAGGCATATTCGAGCAAAATTCAAGCCCCAAAAATCGACTGAGTTTCCCCAATTCCGACGGAATTGGACCCCGGAGATTGTTATCGGCGACATATAATCGGAGAATGGGTCCTCGAAGATTTAAGTTAGGAAGAGAGAGAGAGAGAGAGAGAGAACTCTGCCATTTGAAGAACAATTAACGCCGACCCAGTTGGAGGAACAAGCGTCGGAAAAAGACCAGTTAGAGAGAAGATTACCATATGGGTCGGATTCATGGCGGAATTGGAGGAGTGATGCAGGGTCGTTTTGGAGGGAAGAAGAAGAAGGGAGGAGAGAGTAAATAGTGGAAGTGAGGAGAAAGAGAGGGAGGAGGTGAAGATCAACTTCCATGGAGAAAGAAAAGAAGAAGAAAGCAGGCGATTAGAGGAAGAAAAGAGGTTTGATTAGAGGGGTTGTTTTAATATCAAAATTTTATGAGTACTTGAATATTAAAGAGTGGACGAATATTAAGAGAGAAAGAAGGATGAATGCTTGAGAAGATATGAAGAACAAGAGAGAGAAAGAGAAGAGATGAAGAATAAGAGAGAGAAAGAAGGATGAATGTTTGAAAATAGTTAACGCTGTTAACAATTCTGTCAGGTTTAATGACAAAAATCAAGTTCAGGGTTATCGGAGACAGGGCTGCCAAAGTCGGGGTTATATTGGAAAAAGGCCTATAAGTCAGGGTTATCTGAGATAATATCCCTATTATAAAAGTTGAAAGTAAAATAAAATTTTAATTGGTGGACCCATACCAAATAAGGAAATAGGAAATCTATATGGGACAAACATAAATGGAAAAATGGTCACTCTATTTAGGGACGGATGGAGTATTTTATAAATAAAAATTTAAATATTATACAATATTTGTAATTTAGAAATTGAAAAACAACTTATGTGAAGTATTAAGTTAAAGCCATGTGGGTCAAATTCATCTAATAAAGATAAAAAGTGCGAAAAATGCTGCTGAATAGTAATTTTGGAATGTTAGTAGTAGTATTTGCTAAACTAATCAAGCCAATAATATTCTTTACAATGATTAATAGATAGCAATATAGCCAAATAAATTATTATTTCATTCTCACAAAAGGTCAATAATACCAAACCTATTTTTTAACACATCATATATTTTAAGTTCGGTATACATATACTTAAATAAAAAGTATAGTTGGTTTACAAAAGACTGTCTTATCTTACTATTTGAGTTACAGGGATCACTTGAAAGTAATGTAAACAATAAATGACCCCTCTAAAATAAATAGTGAAATAGTCCTATGAAAAGACCGTCTCATTTAAGAATTTCTAAAACCATTACACCTAACAATAAATAATTATTTTTCTTAAATCATAATGTATAGGTAATCCTAAAACAAAATATTTCAGTACAATTGTCGAATATAGGAAATCAGAATTCGATCTAGCCCATTAATTTTCACTTTTTTCTTTACCCAAAATTTCAATTATTGTTGCCTCCTACTTGCGATCATAATTTTATTATTTATTGCAAGTTTGCAACGCAGAGGTCCTCCTCTATGTAGGCGCACACAAATAAAAAAAATATATCCATAAAAAGAAATATGAATTTGATAAAAAAAAGAATAATTATGTTCCTCCAAAAAAATGAAAGAAAAAATTGATTATGTGCTTGTTGAGATTGAAATTTTAAGAGTGAGAATCATAGACATTTGTAACAAGGGAAGGGGAAAAAATACAATAGTAATTTTGGTTGAGAAATTGAAGAGAGTGAGAAAAAATAAATAAAAAAGGAAGTCAACTTCTTTTTATTGAAAAGTCTATAGTGGAGTAATATCATATATATTTGCAAAGCTAAGGTCCTGTTCTTTTGAATTGAACGAAACTAAATTGAACTTAAGTGAATGGAAATGAACTAAATGGAACTGACTTGAACTAAAGCGGCCGAGAACTAATCGAACCGAACCGTATAAGAGTAGAGGTGATCAAATGGCGGGTCAGGCATACTATCGCCAAAAACTTTGCCCACTTGTCGGGTCGGCCAAATTTCGGTCCAATTTTTTGTGCCCAAATCCCGATTTTTCGGGCCAAAATCGGACAGGGCCAAAATTTGAACTAAAAAGTTATTTTTATGTTGCCCAAAATCAGTCCCAAACAAAAAAAAAATCGGACCGAGCACGAAATCGGGACCAAAAAATCTTCCCCGAGCTCATGCATTTTCCGGGTCGGCCTAACTTTGATCACTTCTATGTGAAAGGGATTTGTCTTAAATGAACTGAATTTCCATTAATTCATTCCAAAAGACACAGAGCCTAAGTCATACAATAAATTAACTGGCAACCCTGTTTAATAAAAATGTATATATAAATAGATTGATGACATCAAGTTTGGATTTGGCGAGAAAATTCTTCTTTGTGAAGCCGCCACGTGCACAAAAGAATGATGTCAGCATTTTTTTGTTTTAGTAATAGTTTCTCTTTTGTTTTCGTAATAGTTATAGATAGATGCGGACTGCGGAGTATATTATGCCGCCAACGACTTACAAAGATGAGAAAGTGTTGGTAACTCATAATTAGAAAGTGTTGGCATCTCACAAAGGTTACCAAAGTAATAGGTACCAAAGTAAAGTATAAGTTGGTACCAAAGTTCAGTCAAATTACACTTTGGTATCAAATAAGAGTTACTTTGGTATTGGTATCACAATGACTCTATTTTGGTACCAGTTTGACTGAGTTTTGGTATCAAAGTTACGCTTTGATATCAAGTAAGAGTTACTTTGGTATCGACTCTATTTTGGTACCAATTTGACTGAACTTTGATACCAGCTTATACTAACTTTGGTACCTATTACATTGGTAACTTTAGTCAGATGCCATTTTTGACATCTCTATTTGAGACGCCAATCCAAACTCTACAAAGATATTCAAGGGAACAAAATTCCTAGTGACAACTGACATGTCATAAAATTCTAGTAGTATAGTACGAATTAAAAATTCGTGAAGTGAACCAAACAACCATTTTTCGATTAAAATAAGTTTGTTGTTTGCATGTCATTCTCAGTGCATCATACGATGGAATATTAGACGAATTCCATGGTGATGAAATGATTGATGGCTTGTATATCCGTGATGGCGTGTTTGATAGGTATTTTGATATTTGTTTTTCCACATATAATCCATAATCTTTTAAAAGAGGGAAGTTGCCTACTATTCATGTTAATAGTGAAATGGGTGAGTAATCCTTGAAATTTATTGTTCCTATGGTTGGGCAAATCTGAGCCCTTCATCTGAGCCGCACGATGTTTTGCTTCTATCCTATTTCCCAGTTTTTCGTCTTTTGCGTTGTTTCTCTCTTCTCTCTCCTGAGTCTCTGATTCTCTCTTCTCTCACTCCTTCCTTTCTGATCTGAGAACTCCACCATCCCACACGAAGTCAAAACTTGCGGCCACTCCAACAAAAACGTCATCACCCGCTTCAACAACTTCGAAACTAAACTCGACAAATCAACTTCATAATGCATACAAAAGAATCGCTAACCCTAATCAAAAGGGTGGAAATTTCAGCTAACAAACATGGAAATTCTCTCTCAAACACTCGCAAGCCACCGCTCGCATCTGCCGATCAACCCCGTTGTTCGGCCGATTAACAATCGTCACAAGAATCGCAACCAATTGAGACTTACGAACCCTAACCCTAACCCTAATCCCACCCCTAATTGAGTGAATTGTCATCATAATTCAAGTCGCAGACACAATAAACTACTCCTTCCATCAAAGGGGATGGGTCGATGATATTTGGTGCCATTACTGGTGCAAACTTACGGGAGTCTCCAGGTTAATAATTTGAGTTCTTCAGCTTTATGGGTTGAGATTTACTTTCATAATTTTGTGGGTTTTGGAATTTATGTGGCTTTTTGTTGCAGGGTGATCACAGAAATAAAGATGATGTTGAGAAGTTTTTTCTGCGAACAAGTATGGCTTCCCTTTTTTTATTTCCCTTTTTCTTTATGAGTGGTGTAATAATTCTATAATTATGATTGCTTGTTTCTGGATTTTGATGATTCTATGCTTCTAGCATTAGCAATATTTTCTTGGGATTGTGCTTTTTGTTTTTCTTTATGATATTGCTTTTCTCTTTAATAATGTTTCTTTTTTGGGATTTTTTCTTTTAAGTTAATATAGTACTAAATTTTTGTTAATTTATTATTTTCTTTGTTTTCCATGGGTGTTGTTGCATGTTAAAGATTTGATGTTGTGATTCACTTTGCTGGACTAAAGGTTGTGGGTGAGAGTGTTGCTCATCCGGTTAAGTTAACTATGGGAGTTTTAACGATAGTGTTGCGGAGCAGCAGGTTAGTCAATTATGTTGCTCCGTGATGATTTTGATTGTTGTTTCGGCGTGTTTAATCTGGAAATATTGATGCTTGAGTTTAGTGGAATTTGCATGTTTGAAGATCTTAACCATATTTGCTGTTAGGGTGTATTTTTTTCCGAAAACTTGGATCTTCCATATTTGAGCCAGAGTTAAGAATATATATATAACTAATTGTCACTTAATTAAGGGAAGTTTATCATTCTTCTAGCATGATCTGCATATTAGCGAATGAGCACTTCGATTTCACGGATTTGGTTGATTGCCCATCTTAATTTAATAGTTTGTCATTGCCATTTGTGGGATTCGTATGTGGGTTTCCAAGATGTTATATTTTGCTAAAAATTGTTTAGAGGTTTTTCTAAAAGATTTTCTAAAAGGTATGAAAGACAAGTGATAGGGAGGGACAGCGATATACCCTTACCGGTGCATCCATTGTGCAAGTTGCTTGTGTTAGGGCTTAGGTCATTTTAATGATATGGAAATGTTTCATTGATTGAAGATTTGAAGTCCGTCTTTTTGAATTTCCTTAGTAACAGGGGAAGAATTTTGGAAAAAAATTCGGGTAGAATTTCCAATGTTTGTGGGTACTTCGACTCCTTAGATTTCGTGTTTTTTTTACTTCTTTGCAATTTATACTCGGGGTTATATATATGCAACAAAACATTAGATTTGTAACTTGAGAAAAAGTGACATGTGAACGCCGTTTTGAGCGACCTTCTTTAATTTTGATTAATTTGTTATATATATATATGCAAAGAGATTTTGCTTGGTGTTAGAAATAATGGTTTATTGTCTCTGGAGCTACTTACAAAAAGGAGGGACAAAGAAGAACTTTTTTAGATTGGTTGCATCCACTCATTTCTCATTCTTATGCAGGAATATTTAGTTCATGTGAAGCTCATTATATCGAGAAGCTCATAGTCTAGAAGATTGGTGTCTTAAATTATTTGATTAAAGTATGTGTACAATTGGAGAGTAAGAGAGAAATTTACAAATAAATAGGTGGTGGAGCTGTGGAGGTGGCAAAGATTCAATTCCCATTCCCATTCCCATTCCCATTTCCATTTCCATTCCCATTCCCATTCAATTCTACAGTCTATATATTGGAGAAGAGATCCATCAAGGAAGGAGTGCCAAACCCTTTTTTTTTACTGTGTGCTTTTGGTTTATGGTCGATCTCCAGAGCTACTTATAAAGAGGAGGGAAAAAGAAGAAGTTTTTAAGATTAGTTGCACCCAGTCCTTTCTCATTCTTATGCAGGACATGATTAAACTGTCAACTAGGCTTAACTTACTGTTAAAGAATCAACATCATGTGTATAACTCTCAACTTGGCTTGAATTACACATTGAGTACTATAGATTGGTTGGAAATGCTAAAAAATGGCTAAATAGAAAAAATATTCATAGCATTAGTGAAATTATAGAACTATTGTTCTTGACAAATCCAGGATTGATTTTGTTACCTGTTTTCACAATAGGAAGGGGATCTTCTTCTTCTCTCCTCAATGAGTCGCTCTCTATTTTTTAAAAATTTTGTTGGTGTTTTGTGCTCTGTTTTTTTTGTTGTTGCTTGTAGACTAAATTACCCACTTTCCATTTTTTTGGCGATTTGTGGGTTAGGCCTTCTTCTTCTACAACAAGATACAACAAGATCAGCGCAAGAAGGTTTTACTTTCCATTATTTCGTGAGGAGAAAGTATGAGCGCATATCCGGTATGGGCCAACAGTGTCCATACCGGGGTATGCAAGTAATTTGACAGAATAAGACAAAAAAAAATAAAGTGGACCAAATGTTAAAGTTGACTTAATGGCAATTTAGACAACTCTGATCATGTAGGAGAGAACTCAAATCACCTATTATATGAATCAGATCAACTATAATGTGAATCAGATCATGCATGTATATATGTAAATTTGTATGTAATTCAATTTGTATAAATCAGATCTTATATGTTATGAATCAGATCTAGTTCTATATGTTTCAGATATTGTTGTGTATGAATTGGATCTTAATAATGCTCACTTTTTTGTCATAAGTAAAAAACCAAAAAAAAAAAAAAAAAAAAAAAGAAAAAGAAGCATTTAGTTACAACTTTGCCACGGTATGGACACTGTTGCCCCATACCGGATATGCGCCTATCACAACTCATTTCGTGAGCTCGGTGATATTTGATGGACAAATAAGTGATATGTTTCGAGCATTATCGAAAGATTCATGCCTTTTTTATGGTACGAAGCTCACCTGTGTCAAATTCTGGATTAAGCTAATAAATTATCATAGTTTCAGTAGTTCATTGTTCTTATTAGTTTTCAATTCTGCTCATTAGAGCACTCGAGATTTAATCAATATATTTTGTGCTTATAAATTGCAATTCCTTGATATCATGCCTTTTATTATAAATTGCAATTGTAGCTTGTGTATTGCAACCTTGGAGTGACCTATAAAGCAAGTTGAGATCTTAAGTTTTGTAATCCAGTTTAATTTTTTTTACAGATTGTTGTTAGCAACTGGAGAAGATGGGTAGGGTAAATTTTTTTAATAGAAAGTTGTTAGCGATTAGGAAGTTGGTAAATTCCTTTCCTTTTCTCTAATCGACTTCTAAGGTCTTATTTCGTAAATTTTCCTTTGATGTATTTTTTTCAATTCGTGGGGATCTTTTGGTTTTGCTGCTTAGTTTGGACATTTCCTGAATGTTCTGTCAAATGTGAATTTGCAGCCATTTTTCGAGAATCAGGTGAGTTCATCTCCTTTGAATCACCCTAATTTTTGCTTTTAAAGTTGTTTGCATGCGTAATCTTCCCTATTAATCCCAATATTTCTTATTTGATTCCTTTGCTATGGTCAAATGGATTGATTGTAAAATGGATTGATTGAAATATTAGAGAGAAGCAATATAAACTGTTGTAATAGAAAGACTCTTAGAAAGGATCAAGGAGGATGTGGGTGCATGAGTGCCATTCATTTATGAATGTAGCGAACTTCAATCCATACATCTGGAATGGTGGAATAGTAGACTGTTATAATGCTTTTACTATGGCATACGTGTAAAATAGTCATGCCGCTTATATTAAATTGAAATCTGTTTTAGGATTCTAATCTTTGTGGATAGTGGATCCGTTATTGTGGATTCTTGAATGTTAGTATGTTTATTGTCAAAATTGAAATAAAATTGATACTAATAAATACTCTCTTGATGATGATGAATTTTTACCTTACAAGTTTGCTTGCTATGGTTGGGTTCTGTGATGTGTTAATAGTCCTTTTGTATAATTGCAGAAATTTCACTCAATTTAATAGTTTTGCTGCTTATATTGCTCAAATCTGTTCTAGGAATCTCATCAGTGTGGATTTTGGATCTATTATTATGGATTCTTAGCTTGAATGTTAGTATTTGTTGTCATAAATGAAATAAAGTAGATATTAATACAAAGTGGTAATCAGTGATTTAGGTATTTTCTAGCATAAGTTCTTCGACTTCACAGGTAAAACCTGCAATATCTATTCCAATATTCAGATCCTTTGATCCGTTATTGGGTAGAAAATGTGTTAGAATCAAATGCAAAGCTCCAAGAACTGTTTTTTTGAAGTGGATGATGAAACGGGTGGATTGTGGACTGTGGAGGATGAATTGGGTGTGCTTAGTATGTTGAAAATGTCTGATTTTGAAGCTTCTGATTGTGGTAGTATTGGCTTGGTGGGCAGGTAATGTTTTCTACTGGGACTTGATCTTTTTTTGATTCTTTATAGCTGGTATTCCATGTTTCCGCTGTGAAGTATGCACATTTCTTTAATTTTGAGGGGTGATGATAAGCTACATTTTGAAGCTGTTGTGAAGAATCGTAACTAAAAACTTTTTAACTTACGAGACTTATTTTCTTGAAATATGGGTTGCCGTTAAAAGTTATATACTCAATTTAAAACTTTGTTAATTAGGGGGAATTACTTCTAATTGTATTATAGAAGAGTTGTGCTTTGGGAGCTTATGAGTGTTCAGGTTCAAAGGAGAGAGAAGTGATTTATATAGGTCGATATACTCTTGGATGCTTTTCCTTACTATCTTAGGTGTTCTTTTGATATTGTTTTCATGAAATTGTCTTAATTATCTTTGGGATTTCTTTAACTGGTACTTTTGCTCTTTATGATAATTTTAACAGTTTGGAATTTTGTACAAGAGTATTAACATACTATTTTTATGCTTAGTCACTACTAGAAAACATAAGGTGATTATGATTTTCCAATAACATCTCTCTTTGGTGTTGGCTTTCACTTTCTTTAGATTATCATAATGAGTTTCAAAGTTGTTATTAGTAATAGTTTTGAAAATCACTATTCAAAAAAAAAAGAATTTTTAGGATGTTCATATGCATGTGTATTAATAAAAAGTAGAGATATAAGGTATTGGTTCTTTTTCCCTTTTTGAGATTATGAATGGCAATAATTCTACTCTTTTTGAGACTGCAAGTATGATAATATATAAATTCCTATCAACTATAAGTATGTCTATTTATATATACTCTAAGGTTCTCTCCAACTGTAGATGTGGCAATCGCTTTAATGAAGATTGTCAATACATATGTGGCAATTGCTTAATCGCACTAATGAGAGATGAGAGTCACTCTCTTTCTCTCCTTATCTGAATTTAAATTATATTATATTCAGACTTTATACCTTTTGTGTATATTCAGTTTGAATGAAATAAGAGTGGTTCTCATTAATCTTTGCTAAGGTGGTATCATTGAGTGATGTTTTCTTATGTGTTTGTAGGCTATGAAGAACTCTTAGCTTTTTTTGAACGTAGAGGTGGATATATTCAGTTGCATAAGTTTCTAATGCTGAATCTTAATACTTAGCTATAAAAGCGTCTTTGCCCAGTGGAATGATATACTTATTCATTACTGCTGCTGCATAGAACTGTTGATTTGGTGGCTGGCAATTTCAAGAAGGACCCGGGTATAGACCTTCGGAAAGACAAACAAGCTCTTCAACGTCTAATTGAATCTGCCGAAAAGGCAAAGACTAAGCTTTCGACTTTAATTCAGACTAGCATTAGGCAAGTATATATTTATCATCCTTTTCAATAAGTGCTGGTTGTTTTCATATGTTCCCGATTTTAAGGGTCTTCTTTGCTATATCTTGGTGCATGTCTTCTTTGCTTTGTAACTTCGTTCTCTTTTTTTTTTTTTTTGGTTGCCATGGGTTGAAAAGAAGAAACAGTTTCTTTATTTCTTAATTGAAGTGAGCGTGCAGGAAGCTAGACTAGCCAAGGAGAAGATGCATGGGAGGTTGGCTTGTGGACGATATTTGGTTGTATGCCTTGCTAGCGAGAAATTTGCTGCTGAAATGGCATGGAATTCATCTATTTGACCAAGGGTGGTTGAGCTGTGAGCAGATCAACTCATTCAGGCAGTGCTTCTGCATCTCGACAATTGAGTCGAAGTGCAAAAATAGCCCGCTATAAAGAACAAATTGAAGGTATTGGAAGAAGATGGCAGCAGATCAAAGCAGAAGCAGGTCAAGTGCCTATCATCATGGTTCATAAAATTCAGTTGCTTTTCTTTGTCATCCATTTGTTAGGTAGAGCGATGACATAAATTATGTGTTCGGTTGGTGGCTACAACAGTGTTCTTCACCTTGCTATTACTTTGGGTGAATACGCAATTCGTTTGGTCTTTTATTACTTGCACTTGTATGGCAAGTTCATATAATTTGCATGTAAAAATTCAAATGAGAATGACGTGTTGTTAGATAGAAGTTGGATTTAACCCTCTGTTTATAAAACTTATTTTAACAAAATCTCAAAAAGGTAGTCATTTTAAAATTAAATATTGAACGTTACTACTATTTTTTTCACTTATCTAATTCTTGCTAAACATGAACGACTTGTGATTAGAGTGATACTTCTGTTTTTCCCTCTCGACGACATGAACGATATATGATATGAGTCTTGATGGACATTGTTGAATCCTAGGTGCGCTGAAATCTTACTATATAAATAATCTCTTTCATTATAGTCCAATTATATAGGTTCGCTAAAATCTTACTATATATTTAGCTTACGAGTGAATAAAGGACAAAGGAGAGGAGGGAGCGAGAGGATGCAGACCACGTAGGCGGACACTTTCTGATGTGAGAAGGGGATATAGGAGGAGAATTAGCCTTACTAAATATTTTCTCTTTCATCTTAGTCTAATTATATAGTTTCGTTGAAGTCTTACCATTTACTTAGCTTATGAGTGAAAATAAAGGACAGCGGAGGAAGGGGCTAGAAGGGGAGGAAAGGAGAGAGTGAGAGGATGGAGGGACCAAGTAGGAAGCGATTTTCTAATGTGAAGAGGGTATATAGGAGGGTAATTACCCTTACTAAATACTTCTCTTTCATCTTAGTCTAATCATATAGGTTTGTTGAAATCTTACTATTTAGTATTTACAAGAGGATTGATGGACCAAGTAGGAGGGGACTCTCTAATGTAAAAAGGGTATATAGGAGGGGACTGTCTAATGTGAAGATGGTATATAGGAGGGTAATTAGCCTTACTAAATACTTTCTGTTTCATCTTAGTCTAATTATATGGGCTCATTGAAATCTTATTATCCACTTATGAGTGAAAAAAGGATAAGGGGAAGAGGGTAGAAGGGGAGGGGAGGAGAGAACGAGAGGATGGATGCCTAAATCCATTTTATGGGCTTAATCCTCTTGACATTCTATATGTTCAAATTTCTATCCCAGGGTATATTTGATTTTGCCACCATTTCCAACAAGTTAAGAACGATATACTTTTACATCCAAATCATTCCTGCTATCTCATTGTCAAGAAATGGAATGTTGAGATAGGTGCCTAAATCCATTTTGTGGCTTAATCCATGTTTTCCCACAAGTCACGTATATATTGATCCTAATTTGTCATAATATTCGATCTATTTAGTAGAATCCTTTGCTTTTGAATAGTTTAATATATCTTTATCAAGCATCAAACAACTAACTACAATAGCTTCCCATTCGATGACTTGGATACATCTAACTTGGTTCGAATATCAAAATTGCAAGTTTTTGATTTGGTCCTAACACATTCCATAATATGATAGCATTGAAAGTCATTACTCAATAATATGTTATTGGTGTAAATACATATATAGACCATTTGACCAACATTGTTGTTAATCTAGAGACTTCTAGCCTAAAACACGCAACTTATTGAGTTCTGCTAACATATATTGAATGCGCTACTTGCGTCAAACGTGTTTCCTTCGCAAGCAATGTGCCATATAGTTGGTCGCATTGTTTAAAAGAGATTTTGCCAAGGTGTGCAAGTCCTTACATAACTACTCATCATTGTTTGGAAAAGAAGTACAAAAATGACACTTCCCCTTTACTCCTATATTCCATTTCAAAAGCAAAGCGTCCGATGCAACTGGCTCAATGTTTCTTAGTGCCTTCAACGAAGAATGTGAAGCTCTTTTTAGAATATCAGCGGAACATATTAATAATATTCTTGTCGATGTAAACATCTTGAGTTCCACATTTGTTCTCGCTTTATATCCGTTCTCATGCTAATCTCAAATATATCATAGATTGTTAACCCTTGTACATTTACAATTACTTGCTACACCTTTACCACCATCTTAAAGGTATTGATGGCAAAAAAAGCTTTTATATCCAAATCACTCCAACTGCATCAATTTTCAGAAATAGGATCCTGCAATGGAAGCTTATATCCATCTTGTGTGAGTAGACTAAAGCTCCATTTCAAAAGCACTTCAGAGACATGTGAAATAACTACAAGTTAGTAATAAGTTCCAGTTTAGAGGACTCTCTATAATTGTTATATTTAACCTTTAAATTGCACTTCAAACAGCCACTGGCATGTATATTGTATGCCCCATAGTATGGGAGTATGAATAAATTGTGTATGTACACCTTGCTTTTGTACTTTACCCCATACACCTCAAATAACAAGTGCAAGCACCAACTGTTTTGAAACAGTTACTTCACAATCATCTTGCTAATTAAATCCAACGTAATTCGAATATCGCAAGTACGCTATTTTGGGGTGTCGCAGGCGTAGGCGCGTGGTGCAACAACTAGTAAGCAAAATATGCAAAAGTACAGAGAATGAGAGTCAAGGTAATGAATGAAAAAAGTAGAGAGTAGGAGAGAAGATAGAGTTGGTACAAGATAAATTAGCTTAACCAAGTTATGCTCGGCTAAGTGAAAACGTGAGAACTTCAAGGTTGGGGGTTCAATTTGGGAAAGGGGATTCTCTTACCCTTTTCCCCATTTTTAAAGTGTTTAAGTCTAATCAACTAACTCCAGTTGAATCATCCTCGAAGAGGTTCCAACTCGCTAATGCCCATCATCTTACCTACCTTAATAAATTGCTCGCAAGATACCTTGAAACAAATTTGTACACTTGTCCTATTTTCTCTTAGCTTTAATTTGCAGATTTGGAGCTCTGAAATTGGACAATAAGTAAATAATTAGTTTCAAATTATATTTAAATTAATATTTGTGGAATAGCAACAACCAACGAGATGAATAGTTATATGACTACATCATAATTCATATATGTGCCCACATATTATTATTTTTCCCTTGATAGGATCTGTCCACACATATTACATATATATAGTACGTAAATAATATACTTCTCATATGTACAAATTAAAGAAAACCCACAATAAATTCTTTAACCCCAGAAAGAAATACTTTACCTTTTGTGTTGAGCTACAAGTTTGAATCTGCTATTTCTTCAATGGAAAAGGAAAAATTCTCTGTAAATCTTGCACAAGATGAAGATATAGTGAGAGAACGATATATTTGCAAAGATGGTTGTTATTATCAGCCAGTGGATGAGTCTGTTGCATATATGAAACCTCTACTCATTGATTATTCTCTCCTTATCTCCTCATCTTCATCACAAAAAGCAAGAGATGAACTTGAAAAGTTCAAATCAGCTCTTTCTTCATGGGGTTGCTTCCAGGTTAGTTTTTTTTTGTATATTTTTTATATGATTATAATATATACTAGTTGGGCTTCTTTTATTCTGAGTAAAGAACTTTGAATTTGAATCAAATTAAATCGATTGATTGATCTTTTTTTTCTTTTCTATAAACTTAGATTACAAAAATTTTGATATTATGAAAATAAACACTGGGGAAATAAGAAATTCCAACATCTTACATAAACATTTCATATATATATTGGCCGGAATGATGCTACAAAAGTTATATCTGAATAATGATAATGTTAAAGGAAGTATGAAAGCGTTTATGTATAGTTGGTATAAAAATCACTATAAGCTAAGAAAAATTCAGTGACTTAATAAATGAAACTGTTAAAAGTTTTAGGTATAATTAGTAGTAAGCTTCATTTAAAGTTTTTTCACTTATATAAAAATTACATAGTCTAGGCTTGATAAGTGGTTGATGCAGATGATGACACGGAAAATAAATTTACATTGAGTCCGTTTTTGAAGAGACGGTCTCACGTTAGTGTTAATGTGAGACCAGCTGATGTCATGCTGACATCACGCGCGTGCATCAAACCAGCACCAGAATTAGTTAAGCGCTTGAACCTATTAGTTATGCTTGCCTTAAATTACTTCTGGATGAATTAGTTAAGTGCTGAAGTATATTAGTTAAGCGGTGAAGTACATTAGTTAAGTGGTGAAGTATATTAGTTAACCGCTAAAATATATTAGTCATAACATAAAAACCAGATTATAACACATCTTATTTGTTCAATCACAACAATACCACATAGGTACATGTGCAAAAGGTGTACTTAATTTGCAAAAAGCGAAGTGTGGGAAAGAGAAATCTCTTGAGCAGTTATAAACAACATAACCCCATGGCGATATGAAATCGAAGGAAAGTTCTCCAATCTCATTCTCAAAAGTCGAGATAATGAAGATGCAAGAAAGGTACTGCAAGAAGTCTACAAAACTACTGTTGCAAGTCTAACCAAAGTCTTAACTACAAAACCAATTATAGAAGAACAATGCTCATCAAGTACCATTGGTTATTTTAGACTCCGATCGTGCAAAAACAAATTAAAGGGAAGAAGTGTAAGGAAGAAAAGTAATTTTAAGAAGACTAAAAAAACAAATTCCAAGAACCAAACTGAAATTGGTACAATTACTTCAAATGCTAGGTTGTTTTAAGTTTTTTTTTCAGATTGTCTTTTGTATTTGACATTTTAGATTTATAAAAAAGTTATTTCTTCGTTTATATTGGAAACTAAATAATGTTCAATATATCTTAACTAATTATAGAACAACACTAACTAATGTACTGGATATGTTAACTAAAAAATAATGTAAGTCTACATATAGATTACCAGCTCTAAACTATTGTGCTAAAATACTTAACTAATTGGCCAAAAACATTAACTAATTCACCAAAAATATTATCGTGAGAAATTGTGAGACGCGGTCCGTTTTTGAAAAACATATCTCTTGGATTTGGGCAGGTCTCACGTTAATACTAACGTGAGACCGTCTTTTCCAAGAATTTGTGATTTACATTTGCACGAGGGAGGTACCACGTGGCGGATATCCTAATATTACTATACTTTTTTAATTTAGTTTTGAAAAGTACAGTTAAGGTTGAGTCCTTGTGTTGCACTTCTTGTGTTATCAAAAGACCAACACAACCAAAAGTTTAAACTGGTGGTTGGAGTCCCATGAATAGTTTTATACTCTATTATACCCCTTTATGCGAGAGCTCATTGGGCTTGAAGTGTGGATGCATCACATGCCTCCCTCATACTCTGATACCATATCAAATGACCAATTCAACCAAAAGTTTAAGCTGATGATGGTTGGAGTCCTAGGAATAGTTTTATACCCTATCATTAGTGGTGTCAAAAACAGATCTGACCGCTGGGTCAACCTGATTCTGACCTGACTTGAACCTGGTTCGACCTATGAGGGTCAGTCCCCAGAGCTGACCGAAACCTGACTTGGGATTACCCAGACCTGACCAGCACCTGGCAAGATTCTGACTTGACCAGACAGACCTGCATTCAAACCCCGAACCCGACCGTACTCAGCCAGATATTACTAAAATTCAATTATTGTTTTATATCTATAAAATCATTTAAATATGTTAATTTATAAAATTGCTTACATTTAATAATTAATTAAATAAAAAATTAAATTATTGTTAATTTATAAAATTGCTTACATTTAATAATTAATAATCGATCACCAAACTTGATTAGCAACTGTTGGAGACCAATTTTGTGTTGGTCGCTAAATGATTTTAGCGATAAAAATTGAGCTAGACACTAGTTTTGCGATTGATAAGCGACTACTAGTTGGCAACTAATTGAAAAGTCGGAGACTAGTATTAGTTATAGCACCTAACATGGTACTTCAAGCTTAGATCACAGCGAGCAAGTAGCAACTACATGATGACTAAGAACTACACTGATAGATACTCTTTAAGTAAAAACAGATAGAATTGCAGCTAAACTATTAAGGCAAAAGAAGTATAAAATCATATTAGTCGCTATAATGGATTGCGGCCTTCATTCCTCAATAGTAAATGAGCTTGACCAGTTAATTATGTCAATAACTCTTAATCAAGTACTTGCTAACTACTTGGTTTCTGCAGATCTTGTTCCATTAGCAAGCACCACCAACAATATTTACCATTTCTGAAAAAGCAAGAGAAATTCTACATACCATATCATAGTACAATTAAAATAATAAAAATGAAAAAGAAAAAGACGGTAAACGAACAAATAAATTAATAAAAACAAGAAAAATGAATTACAAAATTCTATAGCCGGCAAAATAGACTGTACCCGTGACCCGACCCGAAATACCCGACAGACCCGTTTTCACCCGAAATAACCCGACTCGAACCGAACCCGACCCGAAAGTAAATAGACCCGAATATAACCCGACCCCGAATCCACCCGACCCTAAAGTGACCCGACCCGAAATTGACCCGATAATGATGACCCGAACTCGACCCGACCCGAAAAGTTGTGATATTAGTTATTTTTTAAACAAATTTAAGGAAAAAAATTGTCATGAAATACTATATATGACTTAGCCACCTCCCATTTATTATTTCACTAAGTTTTATTAGACTTATATGTGTTTTTTTATTTGCTAGTTTAAAAATCCGATTTAAACCGGCCCGATTTAACCCTACCCGATCTAACCCGATCCGATTTAACCTGACACGATCTAACCCGATGTGACCCAAAATTTAATGGACCCGAGAGTGACCTGTACCCGCACCCGACCCGCCCCGAACGTAACCCGAACACAAAGTTGACCCGATTATGACTCGACCCGTAATGACCCGACCCGTACCCGACCCGTTTGCCACATCTATAAAATTCCCAATTATTCAGCAGAATGTACGCAAAAAATAATAATATACGAATTAAAAATCTAAAAAATAATATTTAAACAAGCTAAATTAAAAATCTAAAAAAAAAATCAGACTTGTTAAAGATTTCTACAATGTTTATGTGATACATTAACAAGCTAAATTAAGAAACGATTTAGAACAATGAACAAACTAAATTAAAAATAGAAAAAAGAAACTCTAACCCTAACCAGAAGATGAAGGGTAGATAATAATAATAAAAATAAAAAATAAAAAGCTCAAACCCAATTCACGTTCCTTCAACAAACCCAATTCCAACTCAAATTGCTTCAATCTCAAAATCTGAGCTTCAGCAGAACTAGAAACCCGACTTTACCGCTGAAGGGCGGGGAAACCATTGAAGGAAGAAATTGGTGTTGTTGATGGCGGTTTTCACTAGTAGAATAAATGCTTATTGCTGCGGTCATTAAGTGGCCTATTGCGGCGGTTTTGGCCGCGCAGCAATAAAGGGCGCAGCAATAGGTAATTAACCTATTGCTGCGGTTTTTAACCGCAGCAATAGAACAACCTATTGCTGCGGTTCTTACCCAAAACCGCAGCAATAGGTATTTTTTTTAATAAAAAAATGAAACCTATTGCTGCTGTTTTTGGTAGGAACAGCAGCAATTGGTATTTTTTTTAATAAAAAAATGAAACCTATTGCTGCTGTTTTTGATAGGAACAGCAACAATAGGTGTCAGTGGAGTTTTTTTTTTGCTAGCTAGAAAGGAAAATGATTGAAAAATACAAATAAAACTAGAGAAATCTCATCAACAACAAATCACGCTACCAACAATGTAAATATATATAACGATCGAAAATAAAATTCAGTATATACAAAATAAAAATCAGTATATACAAAACAATTGCAAAAAAAATATAAAAACTAACAACAAAAATATACAAAATAAAAATCAGAACCCCTAAACATGATATTGAGTCTCAAAAAATAAAAATGAAGAAAAAAGCAAAAAGAAATTAAAAACAAGAACTCAGATAATTCGCCGACGAAGACTAATTGAAAAACTAAATCAACAGTGAATCATCAACATCGTTCTTCGCTTCAACCTTCAACATCAAAATCAGCGGTGTTCTCGCGAAGACAGAGGAGTTTAGTGTTGATTGTGGCGCCGGGATTCGAAAGCTTAGAGCGAAGATTGACTGAATAACCGCATAGATTCTCGAGCTTCACATTAATTTCGTAATTCGAACAAAAACATCTCAATTAATGAATTCCAAAACCTCAAAATCAACACAATTTCAACGAAAAACTCAACGCGTAAAAACTCGAGAGAGAAAGAAAGAGTTTTACCCCAACATCACTACTTCTTCACTCCAAACAAAAGAATATTTTTATAATTTCAGATCTAAAAAAAAAAACAAAAATGAAAATAAAATGTAAAAAATCCATTACATAATTTCAGATCTTAAAAAAAACAAAAAGAACTGAAACTTACCGGCGAGATGATGCGGCGGTGCTGTGGAGTCGAGCGGCGTGAAGAACTGGTGGAGTCGGTGCAGCGGTGCCGTTTGACGGAGAGAAGCGACGAGATGATGACAACCGGCGATATGACGATAGAAGACCGGCGAGACGATGAAGACGAGACGAGATGAGAGGAGAGAGAAGCGGATGGTCGGCGAAGATGAGAGGAGACGAGATGAGATGTGCGTTGGTCGGCGAAGGAGATCGAAGTGAAATGATGAAGACCGACGAGTTTGAAGGAGGAGAGAGAAAGGAGTGAAATGAGGAAATAGGAGAAAGGAGGACTGAAGTCCACGACTCCAAACCCTCGCGGCTTTTATTAAGTTCAAATGATATATTGCTGCGGTTTTCACAAAGAACCGCAGCAATATATTAAAATATTATTTTTTTAATATTATTTTAATATATTCTTTGCGGTTCTTGAAAGAAACCGCAGCAATATGTCTGGTCAAAAAGTCAATTTTTTTTTAAAAAATTTTCCGTTGAAACCATATTCTTTGCGGTTTTTGGCCGAAACCGCAGCAATATCTTTATTTTATATTTTACCTTTTCTTTTTAAGTGATATATTGCTGCGTATGGGTAAAACCGCAGCAATACCACCGCAGCAATAAGCAATTATTCTACTAGTGTTTGAACGACGGTGGAAACTTCGGGTGGTTGTTGGGGAAGCAAATAGGGAAGAACGATGGTGGCGGCGGTGAGGAGAGAGGGTGAGAGTCGTGAGCGAGGATCTGAGAGTCGTGAGAGAGGAGAGATAGAGGGAGCAGAGGAAGGTTGAGGATCGAGGGAGGCGAGGGGGGAGATGAAAAATGTGGGGGAAACAAACACCCTTCTTTTATACCTAATAATATTAGGGTTTCTAAATTTAATCTCATCCGTTGGATCGAAATCATCAACGGATGGGATTAGATCCCATCTTTTTTTTCCTCTTTTATGTTTCAATACACAATTAATGGTTAGATTTTAATCCTTCTCATATCAATGGTTCTAATTCATAATCCATTATATCATTCTTTAGCCAATAGAAAAATAGAATAACCTAGCACATGGATTGATGACCTAGCACATGGATTGATAATCTTATATTCTTATAATTTAAATAGTTGTTGTCTTGGTTTAGTAACTTACAATCTTTAGTAATTAGTTAATTATTATTATTTCATTATATTAAAATTTTAATTATCTTTATTGAAGTTATTATTAGTAATTTAGTATTATTTAAGTATAACTATCATTTATTAATTAGCATAGTATAACTATCATTTATTAATTAGCATAGTATAACTATTATTATTATTTTATTATTATATTATTATTATTAGATTAAAATTGTGAATTGAGTTTCTAAGTAATAGTATAATTATATTTATTTAAGTGATGCATTCATTGATCTCGTCCGATAACAACTTGTTTCAATCCAAATACACGTTTTTAGTTTCGAAATGCATTTCACATGAAGACTATTAGCTAAAATAGTGTATTATTCTTGAATTAGCTTATAATCTATATTGATACATTCATTAATCTTATCTAGTAACAACTTCTTTCAACTATCTAAGAACAAATTAGTGAGTTACTGAGTTGGTATAAGTTTAAGTGAGTAACTGACTAAATGCTAAATTAACATATGGTTTTTAATAAGCTACTATCTAGTAAGTACTTGTTAACTTATTGACTTATGGTTGTTATGTTTACTATCATTTATATAAACTATTGTTATGTTTATTGTACAACATATGAACACTCGTTATAATCACTTAGGCCTCATACGAACCGTTGTTGTAAACATATGATTGTCATTTTGTTATAATATTATAACATATTAAGAGTCGTTGTACTAAATTATAATCAATATAGTATTATAATGGTTTTACAATTATTTTAATACCAATGTACTACTAAAATGATTAAACATATTGATAAAATAGTTTGTTTATACTTCATGGTCGGGAGTTCGACTCTCGGAACTTTCGTCAACCCCAAATATGGGGTGTTTGTGTTGATATTTGCTTCTGGGTATAAATCTCCAGTTTCCAGTCTCTGGAAGTTTCCTTATGAGTTGGGATCCCCTTCTTACCCCCTTGCTCATGAGGGATGAGCCTACTTGGGCCAGTAAATTACCGCATCAAAAAAAAAATACTTCATCACATATAGTCACAACATAATACACATATACTGCGTTATGTTTGTTATTATTATCGCTATTATTAGCATTGTTGTATTAATACTGTTAGTATTTGTATTTTTATTGTTATTGTCATTGTTAGTATTCTTGTTTTTATTTGTATTACTGCTGTTATTGTTAGCATTGTTACTATTGCTGTTATCATTTGTGTTATTATTATTATCATCATCGCTTTATGTTTATTATTATTACTATTCTCATTATCATCATAGATATTTACAAACTTATATATCAATCATAATGCTTATAATAATAAATCATTTATATAAACCTTGGAACTGATCATCTACTCGTTATTATTGTCGTTGGTTATATTATATAATATTAGAACATATGAAGAGTCGTTCTACTCCTTTACTCATTAGAGTGGTTTTACGCAGTTGATTAGTCGAAATAAGAGTTGACTAAGAGAATACAATAAACATCACGGTAAACAAATATAGTGTTTTTATTAGTTTTTCGTTATCATCTATATATTTATCGCACACACACATATGTATATATATGTCGTTCTTAATACTTTTAATAATATGATTTGTTTACAAAATCCATAACAAAATCAAAATGACCCGATCAGGAGCTAACCGAAGTTGAATTGACGTTCAATAGCGAATGGACTCGATGCGTCACAATGATTGAACTAAGGTCATTAGTGATTCAACCCGAGTACACTTGACTCTACCCAAGCGTACATGAAACTCAAATACGATCTGCGCAAACCCGGCTAAAAAATGTCCATGGGCGATCATATCCGGGAATGGATCGACTTGTAAATGGAACGTTCAGACCTGTCCAGCACCCGGCAATCCAATGATTCAAATGTGATCGACCCAGTTGAACAAAACCTGACCAATCACGACCTGGGG
The DNA here is from genome assembly GCA_947648045.1 of Beta corolliflora. Taxonomy (NCBI): domain Eukaryota; kingdom Viridiplantae; phylum Streptophyta; class Magnoliopsida; order Caryophyllales; family Amaranthaceae; genus Beta; species Beta corolliflora. The sequence continues at coordinate 356,462 of CANSZD010001250.1, forward strand.
CACTCGATCGTCGGAATCCCGACTGTCCGGTCGACACAGTTCGCCGTGGGTATACCCAGAACCTGTTTGAGAACCTGTTTTGACACCAGTACCTATCATGTGTCCCTCACTCGATCATCTAGGGATTTGATGCGTTGCTAGTAATTGATTTTGATTCTCTTTCTTGGTCACATGCATCCACATGGCAGCTCATAAACCATGGTATACAAAACTCACTACTTGATGAGATAAAGGAAATATCAAGGTAATTTTTTGCACTTCCCATGGAAGAGAAGCAAAAATATGCAATGTTACCAAAAGGTACAAATAATGGCTATCAAGTTGGAGTAGTCACTAATCCAACTCCTACCAACCAAGTTCTTGATTGGAATGAAGCGGTAAGTCTCACACTTTATCCTGAACATAGTCGTCAGTAGTGGTGTCAATTCAGTTAACCGTTCGATTACGGGTTCAAACCAAATGATTCGATTGACTTCGATTGATTAATTCAGTTCATTTTTCCGAACTTAATTGATTCAGTTTAAACTTTTTCGGTTTCAGTTTCAATCCATACAGTTAATTCAATTTTCAGTTAAGTTCGAGTTCAATTTTACGGTTGTCTTTTGGTTTGACCCGTACAATTTTGGTTTAAACAGTTGACTTTTTACCTATTACTATCAGTTAAACAGTTATTTTCAGTTCGGATTCAGTTAATTTCAGTTTCTTAAGGAAACCCGCATCGACTCAGGTGAAACTTGATATCGGTTATGTCATGTACAGCTTTTCCCTTCGAGCCTCGCTTCGGGTCAAGTCATTATTCATTGCAGGGAATTTCAACTCAGTTGGACTTTTGTCACATCGGTTAAACTTGTCGAAAACAACGATAGCACCAAGAGACGTATCTATATTTGTCTACAAAAGCGCATTTTGAAGTTGCTATATTTTCTGTAAAATTATTTTATTAATAGTTCAACATTTGGCTGATATTGAAAAATTCATTTTCAAATTCTTCATTATTCTATAGTTTTCCAATGTGTAACTATCATTGATGAATTGGTGATTGGTTGTGGTCAAAGATTAAGATGATGATTGAAAATGATGAATTAGTTTATAAATCAGTTAATGTAAGTGGTTAATCATTAGGCTAATTGTCTTCCAGTGTATAATGGAATTTGAAACAAAAAACATCTACTTAAATAATCCAAGTATTTATTATTGTACATACTGAATGTGCCAATGGTAGCCGCTAAGCTAATTCAAGATAACAATAAGATATTTGAGTTAATCCTCTTTATGTGAGATGCATTTTGAAACATAAAACATATGATTGAACTAATATGTAGTTATTGGGTTAGATGGGTGTATCAATATAAGTCATTAAGTTGATTCAACATAACTATATTATATTTAACTTAGTCATATTTAATTTCAATTAATTTTGAAACTAAAACTATCTAATTGAATTAGAATAAGTTGTTGTCGGATAAGATTTTAATGAACAGACCAATGTAAGTCGATAAACTAATTCAAGATAACAATCATTTATTTAAGTTTAATGGTCTTTAAGTTAAATTCATTTCATAACTAAAACATCTAATTCAATTGATGCAAGTTGTCATGGGATGAAATATATGAATGTACCATCAATCAGTGACTTATAATAAGTTGATGGGATCATAGAAAGTATCAATCCTGCATTCAAGTTAATAGTATTTAAGTTAAATCAATTTCAAAACTATAAACATACTATTAAATTAGATTAATATGTGTCAATATAAGTCGATAAGTTTGTTAAAGATAACAATACTCCATTCCAGTTAATCGTCATTAAGCAATATTCACTTTCAAACTCAAAACATCTATTTGAACCGAAACAATTTGTTATCCAATAAGAACAATGAAAGACTTATAACTATACACTTACATTATATAAATATAATAATAATTTTTGATGTATTCTCTTAACTTTCTACACATGTGAGTATAAACTAATAAATGATCAAGGTGATGATGATTTATAATGGTGAATGATCATAATTTAGTGATGATGATGATGATTAAAGTCGATAAACACAAGCTAATATAATACGAGTATAATGTGACAAAAATCAGTGTAGTTGGGTAATCATTAGGCTAAACTAGCTCAATATACTGTGCAGATATGTGTATTGCATTTCGAGTATATAAATATGTATAGAATAGTGTATAGATCAAAGTATTGAATTTCGAATATAAATTAGTATAAACACAAGCTAATACGAATAGCTAATCGTCTTTAAGTCTAATGCATTTTGAAACTAAAAACATCTACTTAAATGATTCAGAATACTTATTGGACTAAATGAATGTGTCAATGACAGTCGATAAGCAAATTTAAGATAACAATACAACATTTGAGTTAATAATGATTTGCAAAGATTTAAGGTAACTGACCCTAATATTATCATTAGTAGAAAAAGTGTCATTATTTTAGTCTATAACCTAAAATGTCTATATTACTCGTGTTTAATATTTAAGTAGTTCAAAGTGTGTCATTGTTTTAGTGATGAATTAATATGTCAAAGCTGTTTTTCTATTAATTATGATTTCCGTACATCAACACACACATCACTTGCATATTATGTAATAGATCAATGTATAATTTTTTTATCAACTAATTCTTATTTCATTTTTGAAACTCCTGATACAACCCAAAAAAGGGGCTTATTAGTTATTACTATAACCTTATATGTTATACTATATATAATTGATAATAGTATAATAATTAAATAAACATAAAGTGATGATAATAATAATAAACAAACTATTTTATCCATATGTTTATAAATTAGTATAACAACTCTTGATATGTTATAATATTATAATAAATGACAATCATATGTTTATAACTACGGTTTATATGAGGCTTAAATGATTATGATGAGGATTCATATGTTGTACAATAATAATAAACATAACAACGGTTTATATAAATGAGTAAAGTTACTAAACTAATTAGATTATTGGCTAATGGCTTATTGCATTTATGTGTTACTCCAACAAAGTATATAATTAAAAAAATATACATCAAAGTCACTAATGATCAATCATCAAATGATTAAGTCAAATCAACTTGTGTGAACATTCAGTTATAAGTTTATCTTACTAAAATCCCAACTTCTTCGATTCTTTCTAAAATCCTAACTTGTTAAAAATCCCTAATCACCACATGTAACATGCATGTTCACATATTTCTAATTTATAAATTTAGAATAATAATTTCTTAAAAATCAATAATACTAATTTAATTTCGAAAGTTTATAATTTCAATTAATTTCTAATAACCCTGCTAATTTCTAAAGTTAATAAATAGAATTAGAAATTTAGAATACTCAAATCAAAATAATATCAAAATACAATAATAATATATTAGTAGTTTAGGCCATTGATTTTAGAAAGATGAAAATCCAACCATTGATTAAGTTGCAATCCATGTAATTGGCCAATCTCAATTCTCATTGGTCGAGAAAATATTGTCATGGATTGTAAATTAAGACCATTGATTTGAGAAGTATCAAAATCCAACCATTGAAGTAAAATCTCTAACCCTAAACCCTCCCTCTTTCCTCCCATGACCCATCCTCGTTCCCCTCAGCCTCTTTCTCCATTATCCTCAATTCTCTTCCATCTCTTTCGTCTTCTCTTTCCCCTGACTCCTCTCACCCTCTTTCTACACCACCACCGTCAGTCCTCTCATCCTCTTTCTACACCACCACGGTCAGTCCTCTTACAAAAAAAAAAACAAATCCTAATTTGAAAAGTAACCGCGAAACCCTAAGCGCAACTAACCACCACCTACCAAAAAACCAGACTCTAATTCGCGAAATCTTGTCCTGAGTAAAATTCTGCAACTAACACACCACTTTACCAATCATGAGATCTACAGCAAAACTTCGATTATTTCATTTCAGTTAGAAACTCTAAAATCTTAAAACACCCAGAAACCTCGGCTTAAGAAACAGACATCTTTTAAAAAGAAGAGAATGATTCTTTGTTCAGTGAGATTGCTGAGATTTTAGGGGCTGGAAATCTTGTCCTGATTTAAATTTCATCTGGGTATTGTGATTCTGATTCAGTGTCTCTTGATTTTGCTGGAAATGAGCATTGCACTTCAGGTGTTTGTGAAAATGCCCAGGAGAAAATTAAGAGTAAGAATGAAGACGTGGTTGTTGTAAGAGATGTACAGGTGGGTGATTTAACTGGAAATGATGATGATGTTAGTGATGTTGTACATAGGATTTTTCAGAGATTGTGAGGGGAGCTGATGCTGGGATTTCGATGGAGGAGCGGTTGAATGATGCGGGCAATTTTGTTCGGATATTGTTGTGAAGGTGTTGAAGAGGTGCTTTAAAGTTCCACAACATTTGGCTAAAAGGTTTTTCAGTTGGGTGAAGTTGAAGAATGAGAGTTGTTTTATTTTTGTTTTGGTTTGTTTTCTTGTAATTTAGCTTATTTATATTTTTTTTAGTTTCGTTTTTTGCAATTTAATTTTTTGTAATTTGTAATTTAGCTTATTTATATTTTTTTAGTTGATTTTTTTAAAACTATGATTTCCGTTTTGTCAATGTGGTTGGATTATGGATGTCTTAAACGTAGTTGTTTTTTATTTGAATAGTTAACTAATTGTAATTTCATATTACCTTTTACTTTTGCAAAACATTTACATATTTCAATCTTATAATATAATAGTGACATAGTGTAGTTGTAGACTTGTAATTATTTGGTTAGAAAAATCACTCGTCTAGTCATAAGTTATTAATCATAATTTAGACTTTTTTCTTTTGGTTTTATTTTGAAATCAAGGATTTGATGTAGTTGCTTTGGCATAATTGTGTAGCTTTGAGCTAGAAAATTTTAATGTGACCATAGTTTTTTAAGAATTATGGCATCTTCTTTGAATGATTTTTTTGTTCCATTTTTATCAATGATTACACAAATAAAAAGTTTAAAATAAACGGTAATATATGTAAATATTCAAAAATAAAAATGACGATGTAAACCGTTGCTATACTTATGTTGAGCAAATAGATCATCTTACAAGATTAAGTGGTCTTTTTAGTGGAACTAAATAGACCACTTATTTGTCTAAGTGGTTTCTTGGTAGAATAAAAGATACCACCTGATTCAAATAAGCGGTTTTTTTCCTTCTTTTCTAGTTCATCCATACAGCACATAAATGACAGTAGTTGCATTCAACTTTTTAAATACAAACATTAGTTGAAAATTGAAATCATGTGTTTTTATCTTTGTGTAGTTATTATTTATTAAGGTGTCGTGTATTAATACTGCCAATAATTTAGGTAAATTTAAAAAATTACGAAATTAGTTGTAACATTTTGAAATAGTTCGGTTTGAGACAGGTTTATTCTGTTCAATTTAATACGATTTAATTCGGTTTGATTCGATTCATTTTAAAACAGTTTTATACGGTTCGATTAAAAAGCAGTTTAATTCGGTTCGATTAAAAACAGTTTTATTCGGTTCGATTAAAAACGGTTTGAAATGGTTTTCGATTAAATTCAGTTCATTTTCGATTCGATTCGATTCGGTTTAAATCGGTTTTTCCGTGCGGTTAACTTGATTTAGTTTGTTTTCGGTTGAGTTTCGGTTCGGTTTGATTCGATTAATTGCAGTTTACTTTAATCGATTGACTTATCGGTTTTTACTTTTCGATTATGGGTTAATTCGATTCGGTTTATTCGGTTGATTAGTCATCGGTTTGCGGTTTAGCAATCGGTTTCAACCAAACCGGCAAAGACTAGTCGTCAGCTCAAGTATTGGCCTGAGAGGCCACTTCACCTCAAGTAATATTCTCTTTGTCGTCTCTAATTGTTTGTTGCATATGACATTTTACGGTTTTTAAAACACGTATTTAACTTTTAACTATATTTTTAATTACGTACAATTTTAATAATAAGAAGTTGATGTCTTGAACATTCATATATATTACAGAGAATGTAATGGACCAAACAAAAACGAACACAGGAAGATTATCGTGCAAAGCTACATCAATTATTCATATTTCTTTATCAAAAAGGACTGTGATATTAATTAGGCTAACGAATAATTTTAAAGCAACATTTATAACAATACTCCTTTTGTTTGGTTGAGGGTACGGTTGACCACTAATTAGGTGCAAAACTGCAAATACCTTGCACGCATCATTTCATGCATTTGAGTAGTTGAGTTAAGACATGTTCTTCTCAACTAGTCTTTATTTGATTGAAATTACTTTTCCCAATGAAATTGATTTACTAGTGATATATGACTATATTGATTTTGGAACGAGAATTTAAAATTTTCAATTTATTTATTAGAGTTTTCATAGTTGACAATTATTCTTAGACATCTCATTTTAGTTAGTGAGAACTCTTTCTAATCAATCACATGTTTGACTTGCACTAGGAAGGTGATGCATGAATACGCAATGAGGTTAACAGACATATTTGATGCTCTCTTCACGTTGGTGATTCACTCGTTGAACGTGGATGAAGAAAGAGTTGCAAATCAATATGGGAAAAACAAAGAAATTAATGCAAGATTTAATTTCTATCCTAAATGCCCGGGCCTTAATAAACAAGTTCTTGGGTTGAAGCCACATGCAGATTTTTCAGCAATGACACTAGTCTTGCAAGATGAGGAAGGACTTCAAGTCCTAAAAGATGAACAATGGTTCATGGTACCTGTCATTCCTGATGCTATATTTCTCAACCTTGGTGATACAATGGAGGTAATTACTAATTCTAATTTACATGTCATGCTCAGTAATTCGATCGGTAGTCATAGGAGCAATTTTGTCACTTTGACGGTTTTTTTTTATAATGCATTTGCGCTCATATAGTCATATATTAGACCTATCAAAGGAGGTACTTTTATACCTCTGCTCTACTTGGAGCAGCGAAGACAACGCAACACAGGGGGAAAGAAAAGCGATGGAGCTCCGGCGATCTGGTCGATGGTGGTGCGGCGTGGTTCCGGCGACGCTACGGCAGCAGATGGGTGGTGCGAGCGAGGGCAGCAGCAGCGAGCAGAGGCAGGGCAGAGGAGAGCGAAGGAAGGTAGAGCTGGACGTTGGCTTGGCGTCGGGGCTACTAGCGCGGGTTCCGGTGGTCAGTGGGGAGTGGTGCACCGAGAGTGGTGCGCATATGGTGGTGGTGGTGGTGGACTTGCGCACGAGAGAGAGAGATTTTAAGAGACTTTGTAATATTTGTTGTTTTTGAGTTGTGAATTCAATTTCAATACTCAACTCCTTTGGGCAATTTATTGATGAAATTCTGGAGAAAAGATGGAGGTGAGCTCTTCGCGTAGGAAAACTATAGTAGTAGAGTAGGACACCAAGAGAAAGAATAGAGGAGGTGAGCTGTGGGATTTTTGGTGTGGCATTGCCGTGGGAAATAGGGGGGTTTTCCTCCCTCTTTTTTTTAATTTTCCTTTATTTCTTGTTAATGTTAAACCAATTCATTGCTAGATATTTACAATACAATCAACTTAAATTAACTTACTATCCTACTTCATAAATTTTAGTTTCTTTTTTAATAACACAAAATTCATAAAATAATTATTTAACTAGTAATTATTGTTAAACAAAACTTTACCCTTTTTAATTACTTAATTAATCATGTTTATAATTTCGGTATATTACAGCTTATATTTCCCTTGGCCAATATTCAACCATGGGTAATTCTATGTGTCTATATCAAGAGTTCTTAGCAAAAGAGTTTGAAAATATTAATATCTGATAAAGATCGTGGGAACTTGAATGTTCCCACTAATGTAGTATAAGGAAGTATTTCAGATTGTGAAATCAATACTCATAATATTAATCTACTTGATTGTTTTATCTATATTTTGTTACATTATCATTCATATTGTAACATATTGTATACTTGAATATGTTGTTTATTCAATCTGATTATTCACTTTTATTATAGATGAATTATTCTTTTCCTTATATGAATTGCACTATTTCTTTTGTTTTATACTTCCTCCGTTTCAAAATACTTGACACTTTCTCGGAGGCACGTTTGCCAATGCATAACTTTAACAATTAATATCTCTAACTCCCTACCTGTAAAAATTATAAAAAGTTGATATTTTGAAAGTATATATCGAGAAGAATCTAACAAGATCACACATGACTAAATTTTTCGGCACGTAAAAATCACAAACTTGGTCAAAGGAAAGTGTGTGAATAGTGCTGAAAGTCAAACGTGTCATCTATTTTGAAACCGAGGAAGTATAATCTATATTATTTGGGTTGATGAAGAATTTACTAGAATTTACCAAATTATATCTATATAAAACCTCCCGTGTATTTTTGCATGGGTTAAAAGCTGGTTAAAGATAGAACTAAAATGTTTATTCAAAATTCAACTCAACCATAGAAAATATTCTTTAATTGCCTATTTCTAACCATTGGATTACCCATTAGAATAGATGTTGTATTCTTTGCAATAACCCCTTTCCTGTTTGGGGCCATAAATACATGAAAGAACGAAAACTTGTATAATTCAAGCCAATAATTTATAGAATGATACATTTTTGGCAGACATTGGCTCTAAGTAGGTCACATATATAGTGTAACTCAAAGAAAGAAAATGAAAAAGTAAAAAGGGGGGGTCGCATAGTGTCGGTGAAAACCAGAAGTAAGCTAAATCTGGTTTTGGTGGTACCACTATCCTTCTCATAATTCATACTCTCTCCGTTTCTTTTTAATTTACTCACTTTACTTTGGGGAAAAATCAATGAGGAAGTATAAAAGTATGAGAGAGAAACTAAAAAGGTGGAGAGAAAAACTGAAAATTGAGAGAGAGAAACTAAAAAGTGGGTTAAAATATTAAAAAGTAGATGACATGGGTGGAAAAAGAGGATAAAGTAAATGTGACATGTTATCAAAAATAGAAAAAACAAAAGTGTAGATTAAAAAGAAACAAGCCAAAAAGGAAAATGTGAAGATTAAAAAGAAACGGAGGGAGTACTACTATAAAATTCTCATTTATTGACTGACCATTTCTATATCACAAACTTCAGTTAACCTTTAACTAGCTAAAGAGCAGTCGGTAACTCATTTTGCATAAGATTCACAAAAAAATTACTCAAATTACAAGTTCTACTTCAATTCTAGCTATATTATATATCCACTTAACTAATGTATAATTTCTTGAGTGTCATTTTTAATAGGTTATAATTATCCAGTTAATTTATAGCTCCTTACTTGTCAATTTAATAGGTTATAATTGTCCACTTAACTATTTTAAATGAAAAAGTAATAGTATTCTATAATCTATAAAGATAATGGTCTGAGTTTTGACCTAATATTTAGCATACTTTTGAGTGGAGAAAGTAATATACAAAACATCGACAACTTATTATAAGTCAAATTTGTTTTTGCTTCATTTTACTAATTTATTCTCTTCCGAAAACAAACTAGTAAGATCATATATTTCAATAATATTTTGAGTGATTACAAAAAATTTTCTATATTCTTAATGAGAATATACATAAATATAGCTATAATAAATGAAGAACTTTGGCATTATTGTACGAGCAGCTAAATTCCTAACTTCATATTATTCTGCGTTGTACTATTAATGTAGAATAATTAGTTAATCAAGCATATATAGACAAGTTGGGATATGTTCAAGTTACTAGGTGATCCGAAACTTGAGTTTATAATTCTAGCAACCAGAAAATGTCACATGGGCCCCAATCAAATTTTCCTCTATAACACAAATTTCCAAACCCCTCTATATAAAACCACCCCCCCCCCCATCCTTACATTCCTCAATTTTCCTTGCAAATCCCCCCTCCCCTTCCTAGTAGGAGAAATGGCATTTCATCTCTCCTTCATTTTCCTCTTTATTACTACTCTCCTTGCTCCCACTTTCATCAACTCCTCCCCTGTCCAAGATCCTGAACTAGTAGTACATGAAGTACAAGAGTATGTTTAAAATCTTCCCACATTTGTAACTCTTACATTATATAGTATGTTACATTACTCATTAAGTTATTGTTTGGTCTTTTAAAATAATTTGTCATCAAGTAGAAGACTGCGAGGAATGATTTATAAATACGTTATGTTTTACTTTTGTAAACACTTTGACACTTTTTATACGAAAAGTGTACTTTTGTACTCAACTAATTAAACAAATACTTATACATGTATTTTACAATTGATATGACGCATTTGTTTTGTGTACACTATGTTATTGTAGGAAAATTCGTAATGCTTCAAGGAGAAATTTGGGATACCTCTCATGTGGAACGGGCAATCCCATCGACGATTGCTGGCGGTGCGACCACAAGTGGTCCAAGAACCGCCAACGGCTAGCAGATTGTGGCATTGGGTTCGGCAAGGGTGCAATTGGTGGTAAAAATGGAAAAATCTACGTGGTAACGGACAAGGGCGATGATCCGGTGAACCCGAAACCAGGGACCTTAAGGTGGGGTGTCATTCAAGATAAGCCATTGTGGATCATATTTGATCGTGACATGGTGATCAAGCTTAGGCAAGAGTTGATGGTGAACTCCTTCAAGACAATTGACGGTAGAGGAGCTAACGTCCACATTGCTGGTGGACCATGCATAACTATACAATATGTCACAAATGTTATAATTCATGGGATATATATACATGATTGTAAGCGAGGAGGGAATGATATGGTGCGTGACACCCCAACTCATTATGGGTGGAGAACAATATCAGACGGTGATGGGATCTCTATCTTTGGTGGGAGTCATATTTGGGTTGATCATTGCTCACTCTCTAGTTGCACTGATGGGTTAATTGATGCTATACATGGGTCTACTGCCATCACCATTTCCAACAATTATATGACCCACCATAATAAGGTTATGCTGTTGGGACACAGTGATTCTCTTACTAGAGATAAAAATATGCAAGTTACTATTGCTTTTAACCATTTTGGTGAAGGCTTAGTACAGAGGATGCCAAGGTAAATAAATGAATTATTCAATTTTGGCTTATTTTTTTCTTTTTAATATTACTTTCTTACATTTCTTTTTAGGTGCATACGACTCTAAGAGCATGATAGTTAAACAGGATTAGCAAATATCTACATTTTGGTGTATTGTATAGTATTTTATTCCCGTTTCCAAAATTTATTGTCACGTTATCTAAGCGCTTCATAATCATATAGCATAGTAGCATATTAAGAAATTTAATTACAAAGTAATATTATTGTCTTAGACAAAAAGACAACTTTTTAGATATTCTAAAGTAGTGTATATGTTATGTTACTATTGATCTTGGACTAACGAAGTACTAGGATGTTATTATTAGAAATTATTTGTGCTTTGGTAGGGTCAGATTTAGGGATGGCCAACATTATTTTATGTAGTGGATGCTAACTTTTTAAAGCAACGGCGAACTTGGGCAGGTGTAGACATGGATATTTTCATGTGGTGAATAATGACTATACCCATTGGGAAATGTATGCAATTGGAGGAAGTGCATCACCTACAATAAACAGCCAAGGCAACAGATTCCTTGCTCCTAATGACCCTGATAACAAGGAGGTAAACTTTCATCATCCTTACACTATTAAGTTTTCTCCTAGTTTTTTTTTTGATAGTTTTATTTCTCAACGAAATTCAGAGGAGGAAAGTCCTCATACATAGGCCCAGCATCCACCAGGTGGGGTAATACAGAAACAGAAAGAACTCTAACTAAAATACATCATCATTTCCATATTAAATCCAAGCAACAAAATCTGAGCTGCGAAATAGTCCCTGTTTCGCGAAAGCATCGGCCACGATGTTTGAGCTTCTTTTTTGATATGAGATTGAAATTGAGAGTCCCCTTGTTGGAGCAGATCTAATGAAGTTCAGTATAAAATTGAGGTTCCATGGTCCACCTCCTAGTTATTGGTATGTCCAAGTCATATGAACTAGTAATTACTTAGGATTAGTGATACAAATATGATACCTAAGAACCATAATTTCGGCATTCACCATTAATTTAAATGTATTTCGATAAAATTTTAAAACGGGTAAAATTATACTTCCTCCATTCTTTTTCTATTGCAACAATGAGAAATTTAGGGGCGTATTCTCTTTGGCGTATAAAAACAACCGAACCGGCGGGCGGGCGAATTGAAATGAACCGAATTGAAATAATTGAACCGAATCAATTCGAATCGAATGAACTGAATTGAATTAAATTATAACTAATTAATAGTAATGATAATAATTTAGGAACTGAACTGAACTGAAAATAAGATGGGGAGAACATGCCCTTACACTATTCACTCACCACCCTTTAACTATCTATTGTGATTTTTACATAAGAAAAAATATAGTCATGGTGGGGTCTTGTTAGATTCGTCTCGATATATACTTTCAAAATATCTAATTTGTATAATTTTTACTTAAAAGATAATTAAAGATATTAATAATTGAAGGTGTGCATTGGCAAGCGTGAAAACTAAATTGTTGCAATAGAAAAAGAACGGAGGAAGTAATAACTAATAATTAACACTCGGAGAGAATTTGTTTTTCTTAAAAATGTAGGAAAAAATTCTATTTTAGTATATGAAATTACCATTTTGCCTCCAAGATGGGAATTTTAATAATGGTATGATACTATTACTAATTGTTATAACTAATGATGAAATGTTATAATGTTTGGTCAATAAATTATAGGTGACAAAACGCGAGGAATGGCCAAAAAGTGTATGGAAGAAATGGAACTGGAGATCACAAGGAGATTTAATGTTGAATGGAGCCTTCTTCACTTCTTCAGGCGCAGGGGCTTCTTCAAGCTATGCAAGAGCTTCCAGTTTAAATGCAAGGCCTTCTACTTTTGTAGGATCTATCACCATGTCAGCTGGTGCCCTCAATTGCAAGAAATCCTCTCACTGCTAGATTATTTAGTATTTTCATTGGTAAAATGGTAATATCCCAATTGTATTTACCTAAATGGGTAGAAATTATTCTTATCCTTCTTCAATTTTTTGTTCTTTTTGTTGATTTTTTCCCTTTTTTCGAGGTAAATTTATACCGACACAACTTTACTCGCTTCTTAACAAATTTAAGGAGCAAGAACAAATGTGGTTTAAAAATTCGAATGTAATTGAGTGTCCGAGTGCTATTTACCTTTTCATAAGAGCAAACATTTGGTATTTTTAACCTTAGAATTTATCTCCAAAGTTAACAATAGCCAACAACAAACTTATAATTTTACAACCCCTCAAAAAAAAACTTATGAATTTACAAGGTGTGTCTCTGTTGTGGACGAGTAGATTTTCAACTAAAAAACAATCAAGATAAACCAACAAACTTCTGATTTTTTTTTTACCGCTTTGGGGCTTTGCTGCTTGGCCCAAGACTCACTCGGTGTAGATATATGCAACTTTATCTCTAAACAATGTGAATCTTTGCGGAGCAATTTTGTAAAAAATTCATGAATATATATCTTGTCATCCCTATTAAGTTTCGATATGAAAAACATGATGCCTTCTAAAAGCATTGTCCATATATAATCATCATATTACCTCAAATTACCCCACCCAAACCACTCAATCCATATGATGCAAATCGCTCTACTAAATATGTCTCTCACACTTTCTCAACGTATTCATGATAGGGTCGCCCCTAAATCTCTCTCTCAATCAATTTCATATGCTTACACTTAATATGCATGTCCAAAACTAACAGGGGAATATTGAAGCCGAACAAAGCAACACTATAATTTCAACATATTGGCAAATAAAAGGGTGTCTTGTCCATTAATATATGAAAATAATCTCCATACTAGTATGCTACCTCTGTTTGGATCACATTGTCATATCATCAGTTTAAATTACACTTTTAACATGGCAATAAGTCGGACAAAGGAGCAACACATTGATAATGAACCAAAGGGTCGAACTAAAAAGGATAAGACAAGAAGAATTGTATAAAATGACTCAAAAGTTGGATCATACTGTATACATGATGACATTCAAACTTGTGGGAGGCAATTATGGGTCAGATTTCACATGGAAAGCAGTAGCCACAGTAATACCATCATAAATAATCAGAAGACAAATCTTTCCAATCTTAAAAACAATATTCCAGCCACCATTGTCCCGTGGTAAAATTCGCATGAGCATTTGATGCCTTTGATCTTGTCTACACCTCAAATTTAGCAAACTAGCTCATTGAATTTATTACGAGATTAGACTCTGACAGCTTTATCCTATCCGCATAAAACTATGCAGAAAAGTCAGCCAGCCAAGATGTAACTTCACAGTGTTAGCATTAACTCCTTGAAATATAAATATTCACAAAGATTTAGGTTTGGTAAATTATAAATCTCAGAAAAGACCACAAAATCAAACATCTATATTAATCGGAAAGAACAGTCAAACTGTGCAGCCTCAGTAAAAAGCTTCACCGTTACAAAATTTAGGGGCAACAAAGTTTCAATTCACACCACAAATGCGAAGACCCAACTAAATTGCATCTGCTCTCGGTTAATAAGAGAGGGGCTTGCACGACATAACCCTAAAAGAACAATCTATCAAAATTCTGATGGGGTGATGACATCGTCTATCTTCAGAATCATCTTCACAACCTGGGTGGCCAGCAATATTTGCTGCTGCTTGCCGATCAAAGTCTCGAATACAAACTGCTCACGCATGTCGTTTGTGCCAACGTCACTACAATCTATGCCACAGCAAGTGTTGTTCTCCTGCTCAAATCAAAATGCAGACAATCAGAGAATTGTAAGATCTCCAGTTCATCAAACATAAATTTTAGCCCGACATAAAACTGCAGCAATCCTTCTACATCTTCAGACTTTATAGAGGGACGTGTAGAATGTGGCATACATCCACATTTTGGTTCTATCATGGCTCTATTAGAAGGAGAAACAATAATTGTATTTGGACCCACAGCATTGCTCAAGAAATCCAAGGCCTGTGAAAAGCATCTACTCACTCCTAAAGCTATGAAACTGCTTGGAATACATGTTTGCTTATGGGAATGTACCATACCAGAGCTACAATATCCCCAATCCAGTATGGCAATTTTTATCAAATCAAACAACTGAGTTCTCACACAAGAACATTCGCATCCTAGCATCTTCCTACTAAACAAAAAATGCATTTTGTATCATGTAGGGACGGAAAAGGTAACAATTGAAAAAGCAAAACTAATAATACAGAGAAAAGGAGAAAATAGAAAAGAGGGGTAATATCTATACTAATTTGTGTGGAAGATTGATTGATAGAAGGAGCAAATCGAGCAATTTATTCAAAAGACAAGTGATGTCAAATATGCTAAAGTCAGGCCACATTGACAGATTCTACGACATTAACATGTAATGTCAACGGACCAGAAATGAAAAGGTAACCATTTGAAAACAGAAAAAAGTAAATACCTTGATGTTAAAAATTAAAGAAAAAAAGAGTTTGTCGATAAGATAAACAATTACATTTTATCGGATATATACTACATAACTCTTTTTGGAAGCAATTCTGTATAAATACGAAGTAAAAAGCCGTATTTTAAAAGACTCCAACAAGAATCCCTTGCTATGCAATTAAAAAGAAAAGCCACATGACCCACAATCAACATGATACAGTCAAGATATATATTTAAACCCAACAAGAAGAATGGTGCGGCAGAGGAAAATGGACTAATGGAGTACCACAAAGCCCACTTACCTTAACTTGCTGGTGTTTCACTGCAGATAGTGTTTCAATAGGCTGAAGACCACTGTTCTCCGCAAGTGCCATGGGAATGGCATCCAGAGCTTCAGCAAAGGCCCTGATGGCATACTACAGTAGAAAGAATGGATGGTTTATAGTTTTGAGAATTAAAAATCATTCAAAATTCTTATAAATAACAGACTACTATCAGATACCTGCTCAACTCCGGGGAATCGATCAGCGCCTGCCTCTACAGCAAGAGAGCAAGCAATTTCAGCAGAGCCACCACCATAAACAATAGAATTGTTGCGGATAAGATTTCTTGCAACGCAAAGTGCATCGTGGATGCTCCTTTTTGTCTCTTCAATCATCATTTTGTTACCTAGTATAGTATGATGAAATCATTACCATCAATGTCAATGATTGCAAATTGCAACAGAACCAAAACCCAATAAAAGATATTAGAAGCAATTAGACTAGACTAGTTAGGCAAATCATAAATTCTTTTTTTTCTTTTTTAACTGGGATATTATCTATGGTACATTGGTAACCCTGTACTTTATACAATTTTCCAAAACAACGCTATTTCATAATCAAACGATCTCAATGGAGTTACCGTATATCATTTTCTGTTTTTTAAAGTTTAGAGTTCTATTATATTTTATTTTTTGGGGTATAGAATGTCCAATAAATGAGGTCATTTTAGATGGAAATAAAAAAATTCTCACATAGAGGGTTACCCTGTATAATTTGCCTTTTAAAATGCATTAGTGAGATAATACTTTACATGAAATCAAAGAAATGAACCTACCACCACGAATAAATATGGTAACAGCCCTGGAATTGGCACAATGTTCAATGTAAAGCATTCGATCTTTTGTTGTACCAAAAGCTTTCTCGCGAACCAACCCAGCCTAAAAAATCAGGACTGATGTCAGAATTAAACAAGCCATTATCATGAAAGTTCGCCCAAGTCAACTACAAACATTAACCTGCAAACAAAATTGTAAATAGTAATATGTGGAGTAAACCAAATAGCATTAGTCTTTTGGAAAGCGAGAACTGGGAGTCAATACACATTTTTTAGCATTAAAAAATTATTAAAGCTTCAAACAACAAAAGACATGACATTTATTCAAGCAAATGAGTACAGAGAGTACTCATACAAGATAGTTCAATATCATATTTGCCCCCATTGGGTATTTTGAAAATGATATACTCTCTCTGTTCCTTATTGATGTTCCTAGTTTAACTTACACATTTGCCAATGCACATCTCTTAATATTAATATATGTAGTTATGTATTAGTAAAAAATTATTAAAATTGATGCTTCCTCCGTTCTGAAATAAGTGAAACACTTCCCTCAAAAAACTCACATACAAGAGATTAGGTTCACCAAAGAAATCAACAGACTGGTTTTTAAAGGGTTCGTGAAAACTCAGTCTTCTAAAATATCAAACCCCGTGGCCGCAATACTGTGTCACAATGAATATAACAGAAGTTCTGTCAGAAGGCAATCAATCCTCTTGATCCATTCATCACGATGAGTTAATGCGTCAAAAGGGAACGCAATCCAGGCCACCACTTTCGGCAAATGCAATGTTACCTAGCTTGCAGCACAACTGCACAAGAATTGGTAGGCGAACGGAATTTGCTATCTGATTTTGATAATAGCCCAAATGTGTAACACTTGCATGTAAAAATGTGTTTTTCTGGATCGCAATTCACGAGGGTTTTAGCGAATTAAGTAACACTGGTCGGATATAACATTTAGTGGGAGGAAGATAATAAAAGAAGTATGATAGGCTGAAAGACTTGAAGACACATAAATGGAAGGTACTACTGACTAGAACTTGTGCCTTAGCAGGTTGTCTCAGTGATCTGAAACCCTTTGACAAAGCAGGGATACATTATAGTGCCAAGTTACATAGTAATACTAATATGTAAGCCAAACAAATTGGCAACCTGCTTAAAGGGCCTTCTTGTTTGGGTCCGAGGTGGAGAATACCACATGATAAAACCCGTTGCCACAACAATGCCAAAGCAAATTGAATATTGGTCCATGGACAGAAATCATATAATTCATACAAATGTTTTAGCAAAAGGAGCAGTCATACCCGTCCCAGCTTTTCAGGGGTCAGTTCTTGGAACCTTGGCACAATTCTTCCACCTGAATATATATAGAATATCCAAGTCAGTACATTCAATAGAAAGATTTAGCAGTTAAGATCATATAAACCACTACAACAAAGGCATTGTCTCACACCTGTGGCAATTGCAATCAACTCCAACTCAACACCACCAACCCATCTAACAGCAGGCAAATTCCTATGCATTAGCAGATGATTTGCCTCATCATCAAATCCCCACTGGCAGATAACCAAGGTTGCACCAACATCCTGCAAAACACAAACCCATCAAATGAGATAATTATCTATACGCCCTTACTCTTTAAGAAGGAACAAACCACTTCCTCTAGGCATCTCAACCATCAACCGGTAAGTGAGGACATGCTGATCACACAAAAGAATATCTTTTACCAGAAAATGGAGTCAAATGACTCTAAAGGATGAGAATTTCAGGTAAAAACAAACGGAACAAGCCTTTAATCCAGAAGGAAAAACCTAATGTGTTTTTCACCAGCAAAGCATTAGAATGAACCCACCAAAGGAGTTTGAGCTGTACTTCATACAAGCTTTTGGCTTCACTAGACAACCCTAACTCAAAAATGGGTTGGGACATGGAAACTATAGTTTATAAAACGAACCCCCATAAGTAGGAATGAAAAAGGCAAGACTGTAGTGCCTCGTCATCAAAGTATTGGTGGTGATATGGCATAAACATGCACATTTTTCTAACAAATTTAAGATACAGCATCCAAATTACATTCGCCAAAGGAATAATGTGATAACTTACCTTACACTGTTTAACCATGTCATCAAAGTATTGCTGCTCTTGTTTACGCAATGTCTCAAACTTCTCCACAGTGTCAATTTCAACCTTATGCTTGGTTTTTGGCTTAGGTGGCTCAAAGGGACATGTTAATATAGCTATGTTAGCATCTTCAATTTTCTTTGGCATCTGGGGGTGGCTCATGTCCTTGTCAACCACAATTCCATAGATGAGTTCAGTATCTTCCAGTCTTCCTCCCACTTTGCCCTCCACTTTAATTAAATCAAGATTAACATCCTTCCGTTCCAAGTCTGCAACAGCCAGAACCGCTTTAACCGCAATCTCAGCCAAAGTGCGCTTACAACGATTTACACTGAAAAAAAGGGAAATGTTTACTTCCAGATGGTCACACGATACATAAGAATATCACAAACATAAATGTGATTCATAATGCAATATGAGCAAGATTAACAGCATAAAACTAAAACGAAGATTTAATAGTCACACATATTGATCAGAGTCACTACCTACAACCTAGGTTGCACCGATTCGGGTACGGGGACGGATACGGGTACGGGGACGGGGACGGAAAACGGCAAAATTAAAATTTCAAAAAACGGGTACGGCTTGGATTCGGCAAAAAAAAAAAAATATTTTAATGAAAAATATTACGTTCAATTTTTCCTACATCTACATTAAATTTTTGTACAAAAATATTAAAAGACATGCGTATGAAACTATAGAGAAAAAACTTTCCTTCTTATAAATAATTTGATTTTAGTTTAGCAAAAAAGAAAAAGAAGAAAAGAAGCAGTAAGTCAGTAACATACTAAACCAAGTTGTGCACAGAGCCAAAGACAGCTGTAAATATAATAGTAGTATAATACACCACTCACTTTCACCTTTTCACGTGCCTTTTTTAATTTAACTAACCCTTCCCCTTCCCCTTCCCCTTCCCCCACATACTGTACAAAAAAAAAAAAAAAAAGTAAACCAGAAAATGATTTGCTCTTTCCTCTGATCTTCTTTCCTTCTCTCTCTTCTGATCTTCTTTTTCTCTCTCCTCTGATCTTCTTTCGTTCTCTCTCCTCTGGTCAACAATTCTAAGACAAACAACTAAATTTAAAATGCAAAAACTTGATAAGAGAATAAAACGACCGGCGATAAGAGGCGGCGGCGAACTTCGAAACGGCCGGCGAGAAGAGGCGGCGACGAATCCCAGGAGTTCGCCCCTTTCGCAGGTGAGTAGAGAGAGAATTTGGGGGATTTCGAAAATGAAACCCTAGATTGTGAAATGTTATCTTGGGCCTCGACATTTCATTAAGCCGGGGGAAGACGTTGGGTACGTGGGTTTGGTGTGAAATACGTACCCAGCCCGTCCTAGTGTTCGAGTTCCCCGTCCCCAACAACAGCCCGCGTACCCAGCTCCACAGATTCGTTCTGGGTACGAATCCCAGGCGAATCCGTACCGTACTCGGTACGTACCCGTACCCGGTACGGGAAACGGTCGCTGGGAGGCGTACCCAGGCAACATAGCCTACAACTCTTGTCAAACTCCACTAAGGGGGCCGAGAACATAAGCATCTAACATCCACATACTAGTCTTACACTAGATTATCTATTCTTATACAAGATTATCAAAGAAGTGGCATTTCACTGAAGTGCAATCTAGAACTTCTCCCAGACACAGACCATAGATGTGTTACACAGACCGTAGATGGGAGTTAACTTGTCACAAATCCAAAAAGTTCAGATAATGATAATTAGCAAGTATCATTGAAGCAATTGACTAAATTATATTGACATAAATGGGTAAAAACTTAACAATCAAGAGAAGAACAAATAGTGAAGCAGATGAAAACTCCAACCGACAATATATGCAATGACATTGATTTTCACATTTGCTAGAACAAACTGGTGACATTGAAGATTGGACATAATTTACATGCAGTTTAGGCCACTGAGGAAAGGGAGGTATCTTCTCTTCTAATAGCTAGATAATTTCACAGAGGATGATTGGACATGACCAATTTTACCTCCAAAACAATGAGCAGTTTAATACTTCCTCCATTCCATATTAGTTACAACACTTTGCTTTAGAAGAAGTTTCAAGTTATTTCCATCACTAGTTTATTCAGTAATGATTACATAAATCACTGTTAAACATATGGAACATTATGACAATACTTGTATACATGAAGAGGGATAGGAAAGCATACATCTTAGATGACAAAGTAGTCATGCATGTCTGGATCAAAGGCTCTACATTTGCTTTACCAAATTCAAACTTATGTGCGATCTTCTCCAAATGTTCAACGGCCATCCGTGAAGCTACTTCATATCCTTCTGCTATTCTAATAGGATGAATGCCACGGTCTAAGAGGTTTTCAGCCTGCTCCAGAAGGGCACCAGCCATGACAACTACTCCAGTAGTACCATCGCCAATTTCATAATCCTGACTACGAGACAATTCAACCATCAATTTTGCAATTTGGTTGTCAACATCCATCTGATCCAGGATAGTGGCACCATCATTTGCTGAAATCAAGGACATAATATGTAACAGAATCACTGTAAGAATCATACATAGAAAAACAAACAGCCCTGAATAAATTGACTTACTCTAGAACTTCAGAACAAGCCGACTACAACAAATCAGCAAACCTAGTTAACTTTAATTATGACATTAACTTCTCTAGAGTTCAACACAACTGCACGTGCTTTTCACAATAGATAATGCAAATGACATCTTCACAAAATAGGCTATGAATCCAAAGACGGAATTGCTCATTGTACTCTTATGTTTTCTTGTCCCCCCTCCCCAACACGAAAAATGATGTTTGACATTTCTCCAATAGAGAAAAAGGAGTTGCTACTTGGGAAATGGCAAAAAACTCCATTGCTCTATTATCTCCCTAAACCCTAAATGAAGATAGTCCCTCGAGCAAAAATAACGACTTCTACTTTCCATTAATGATAAACAACTTACCTTCTACTTTCAATTTCTCTCGAATCTGTATCTCCTTAACAAAAACCCAATGCAGGGCATTCTAAAACCCTAGCTCATCCCTCTTAAAAACCACAAAAATGAAGCACCACAAATCAAATAATTACTTAGTCACAATAACCAAATCCACAAACACAACTCGCGAATATACCAATTAACTAAGATTGCTTTGCACATGAACCCAGATTCAAAAATATACCAATTATCCTTTTTTTTTCTCGCTCCTTAAAAAAACAAATCCACACCATAAAACATTTCTAAACCCTAAATAATCCCTCCTATTAACATAACCAACAAAAACTCGAATAAATAACATAAACATAACCATAAACTATTTCTTACAACTCTATAATTGCGAAATCCAAACTTTTACTTGATCTAACCAAAACCAAAACCCTAGCACTTACATCTAAATTCAAATTTTTAAAAAATAAATAAATAAACAAAAACCACATCAAAATGTCATCCAAAAAAAACCTAATTCGAAAACAACAAATGCAAATTACATCTAAAAGGAGAGAGAGAGAAAGAGAAGTAACTGATAGTGATGTCACCGTCGGGAGATTGGAGCATCTTGTCCATGCCTTTAGGGCCAAGAGAAGAACGAAGGATACGCGCGACGGCTTTACCGGCGGAAATGTTAGCCTTTTGAGCCTCTAAACCTCGCAAACGAGTCATGGATTCTTGCTCCCGCAGTATAATGAAGGGGCGTCCATATTCATCGAACGCCAACGCCATTGTTGTTGGCGAGCTAGATCAGTTGCAGAGGACGAAGTAACAATGGCGATGAAGTTGTGTTAGGAGAGAGAGAGAGGATGTTTATAGAAGGTGCGAGAATGGGAGAGAGTGAAAATGAGCAGAGCGCAGTTTGAGTTAAAGAGAGTTTTAGAGCAGCAGTGACATAGTAGGGATGGATCATGTGGTATGGTGTATCCGACCCGCTAACCCGTTATAGGACTTTAAAACCCAACTAGAAAAATAGTGTGATTTTCTGGGTATTGAGAGTTTGAGACCCTATTCAGTATTCAGGAGTTAACAACATTAGAAGGACTTCAATTTTGGTCCAAGTTATTATTAAGGACCTTAATTTTTAAAAGTTATCTACAAGAATCTATAGTTAACTTCATGAATTAGAGTTGTGATATGGCTCAAGAAAACGCTCTCAATCTCCCTCCATCCTCACAAGAGGGTGATCTCCTCTCTCGCTCTATAAAAAAATCAAAACGAAAAATTACACATCTCATATTCAATCATGAAACTGTTTCAAATGAAAATTCCCCCATCCTCATCCCATTACATCCCAGGTTGTTCCTATAAAAGTGCCTCATGGCCCTGCAAAACAAGTCTCATTTCGAGATATGGTTGCTTCTGGTCAGATGCAAGGTTTCATTGCCAACCCTATCAACGTTGGGGATGATGAAGATGAACTATCTGATGATGGTGAGTTCCCAGAGGACATGATTGATGACCCTCGGTGTCCGGTAATTCTTCTATCCAAAGAGGAAAAGAAGATACTAAGGCTATGTTTAGTTCACCTTAAATTTACTGATCTGAACTTATCTGATCTGATTTGATCTGAACTTATTTTTTCTGATCTGATCTGAACTTATCTTTTACAAAATATATTATTACTAATATTATTATTACTTTGTATTTCATTACTAGTATTACCATTACTATCATTTTATTACTATGCACAACTTTCAATAATTATAATAATAATAATAATAATAATAATAGTAATAATAATATAGATAACATAATAATAATAATAGCATAATTAGTTTTTTTTTTTTAAAAGAACACATTAGTATATGAACATACAATTAAAAATAAAAGACCAAGGACTCTTGGGTCCAATGGTATGGCTTCCTACCTTCCACATGGGAGACCAAGGTTCAAATCTTGGTGGAAGCATATATTTCAATATTGTTGTGGGTGGGGGGGGGGGGGGGCCTGTTGGGTCTCTAGGTGAGTGACCCTGTGCGAGGGCAGCCCAGAGGAAATTCATCTTACCACGGGGTTCCCGAAAGGGGCCAAAATAAATTAAAAATAAAAGAACACACATTTTAGGTAAAAAAAACATGTTGTTCATGGTAAAGAGAACATATTGTTCATGATCAAGGTCCGTTAATAATAAAAATTTAGGTAGTAATGAAAAGAACATATAATGATATTAAAAAATGAACATATACCGAAAGAGCATACAAAATCTATTTACAGATCACGTTCTAAAAATAAAAGATAGATGTTATTTTTATATTGATGACATGTTTGGATTTAACTAACAACATGTTCTTTGTTATATCAATAAATTGTTCTTTTTTATTATCAATAAACCTATAAATATATATAATCATATGATCTTGAACAAAATGGTTAAATATATTCTTCTTATATCGTTGTCTTGTTCTATATAAACTTTGTTTTTAAAGATAAGTTGAAATCTTTTGTAGGAAAATTTTTGAACGTGATAACAACACCATTAGGTTATCCCATGCTACTCATGTTTTATATAAACTAGTAACATATAATTTATATTATTCTACAAAATTATTTAAAAAAATAAACATCATATACTATTGTCATGTTCGTTACATGTACAACATCAAAAAGAACATCACATATCAAAATTATTAATTAGAAAAAATATAAAAAAGAACACGTACAAATGCCAAAAGAACATTCTTCTTCTTGAACACAAATAGCTTCAAATAGTGATATCAATGAAATTTATAATAATAGCAACGACATAAATAATAATTACCAATATTAATAATTAATAAGTACAACAACGACAATAATAATAATCTTTTTGAACAAATGTACTAGTAAATAATAATATTAATAGTAATAGTAATCGTGTAAAGTAATATTAATAATAATAGTAATAATAATAATAATAATAATAACAACAACAACAACAATAATAATAATAATAATAATAATAACAACAACAATAATAACAATTATTACAATAACAATAATAGCATTAGTAATACTAATAGTCATAATAATCATGATAATAATAACAATAATAATAAGTTTTTAAATATAAGCATAATCTGAACTTATCTGATCTGATCTGAACTTATTTTTTCTGATCTGATCTGGTATGATCTGATCTGATCTGGTCTGATCTGATTTGAAATAAGCAAAAATAAGGTGAACTGAACATAGCCTAAGGCAACCATGGAAAAATGCATTAATAATTAAAATGTTTGATAGTAAGATTGGTTACATGGCTTTGATGAAAAGACTTAAGAAGAAATGGGAATTGAAAGGGGGTCTCACACTCACGGATATTGGACATGAATACTTTAATGCTCGATTCTCTTACTTGGATGACTATAACTACGTTCTCACACAAGGTCCATGGATGTTAGATGATAACTATTTATCTATCCGAAAATGGATTCCAAACTTCGTTCCAGATGAACTCCTATGCGATTTCTTCTTGCTAGGTGCGTATACCTTATCTAGCGGTAGAATGTTTTGATAAGGACTTCTTACGGAGAGTTGGAAGTAGAGATTGGCAAAGTCACGGTGGGAAATTGATCCATGTGAAAATCTTGCTTTGGCGCAAAGATGTCATTGGGTTCACGGTTCGGGGGGCTAGCGCCCCCGGGGGCCCCCTTGTGGGAGGGGGGAAAAAAAAATAATTATAAAAAAAAAAAATAATTAAAAAAAAAAATAATAAAAAAAAAAAAAAAAAAAAAAAAAAAAAAAAAAAAAAAAAAACAATTATTAATATTAATGAATAATTCGTCTTAGTGTTGAGTTAGACCTATCCAATCCCCTCCTCTCAAAATTACAGGTGAGAGGCAAAATATGGAAAGTTCAATACGAAGGCCTGCGCATGATTTGTTTTAGCTGTGGTAAAATTGGTCATCAAGAGGTCCATTGTGTTAATAAAAATCCAGAACATAGCCCAATGGAGGAGGAAAATCCAATACACGCTGATGTCCTTCGCAAGGATAAGTATGATCCACCTTCCCGACCATGGAGAATGATTTCGGCTCTTGGATGATGGTTAAAAAACCACCACCACGAAGGAGGACTTCGAAGTGGACAAACCACCAAGCGATGCGGTTAGAGATATTCAAGGAAGAAATCGCGTGCAAACCGAAACTCCTAAGCAACAAAGGAGTAATGTACGCGGTTCAAGGTTTGAAAATTTAGAGGATGAAATCTTGGAAAATCAACAAGATAAGGAAGGTAATATTGATTTATCCCCTAATAATTATTTGGAAAATATCCCGAAGCTTTTACTAAATTTGTTGACATAGGAAAATCATCTCAAGCTCCTCCTATTTTCCAGTCTAAGACTCCTTTCAACATTGGAAGTCCTAATCCCACTCCTATTGTAAACAACAACTTTATGGGTAAATCAAAATCTTTACAAAATCTCAAAAAAAAAAAAAATCCATCCCTCAATCTAAAACTATCCTAAAAAATACTACCAATGATAACGTTGATGCACCACAAAAAAGTCATATGCTTATGAATTCTTAGGAAAAGAAAATCAGCAGCATGTATCCCAAGCCAACATAAACGCCAGTCACATTCAACCCCCACCAAGCCATATCGCAACCATCATCCCTTCCACGTCCAATGTCTCACCAATTCCCGACTCCAATCTTCCTCCAAATCCCACCGCAGAGAAGATAATATGTGCGGGCTATCCAATGACGGAACCGTACATAGGAATAATCGACCCCCGATCCACAAGTTAGAAGTGGAGATTCATTCATGGATGATGGAATCTTGGACGACTTCAGAGTTGTTGATAACGTTGAAGTTGCCTAATGCAACTAATCAAGCCTTGCGATATTTGTCGGATGCGTACAAGTATGTTTATCCAAACTCATCAGGTTTAATGAACAGTAATCATAGTATTACTGTTAATTCCTACCCCATAACTTGTATGGCGTGGAATGTTCAAGGTGCGGTAGTCGTGAATTTATGTATGTTCTTAAAGAAATTATTCGAACTCATAAACATATAGTTCTTGCTCTTGTTCAAACTCATATGGGTGGTAATCATGTTCAAAAAATTCCTAACATTCTTGGTTATAATGGTCATACTCAAGTTGACGCGGAAGGTTTTAGTGGGGGGTATTTGGGTTTATTGGAAACCTGAACTTGTCACTATTGATCCTATTGAACAAAGTAACCGGTATATATTACCATGGAAATTACTAAGGTTGGTGAGTCACCTTGGTATTTTTCAGCGATTTATGCTAGTCCCGATCGACCCCTCCAAAAGGCAAGATTTGTGGAGCGAGTTACAGGATTTTGCAAACAGAAACAACAAGCCTTGGTTATTAGCTTGTGATTTTAATGAGACGAGATTTGGTTGGGAGCATAGTTCGAGTTGTTCTAAAAAATCTCGAAGAAGCCGTAATTTTAATCGGTGGGTTGAAGATAATCAACTTGTTGAGATTGAATTTTCGGGGGCCTTTCACACTTGGTATAGGGGAAACACTTGTGGAATCTTGGTGAAGTGCATGACTTGACCGTGCTCTTTGTAACCCGGAATGGAGTCTCAGTTTTGATGTTGCTCATGTGTGCCACTTGCCTGCTCTCCAGTCGTTCCATTGCCCTCTTCTAATATCGCCCAGTGGCTTTGCTCCTCTCACTTCATTAAATAGGCCTTTTCGCTTGCAAGCTGCATGGCAAACTCATGAAAAATTTAATCAATTCATGAAAGAGAGTTGGAATCAAGATGCACCTCTTATCCCATTCCTCTCTACCTTCTCGAATGCTCTTCAGTCGTGGAATAAGGACCACTTCAATAATATATTTCGTGAAAAGAGGATCCTGATGGCTCGTATAAATGGCATCCAAAAAACTTTAGCTAAAGGTAGGAACTCGAGTCTTATAAAATTGGAGGCAAGACTTCGTCGTGAGTTAGATGTAGTGCTTGGGCAAGAAGAGTTGTTGTGGTACCAGAAAGCAAGGGTGAACTGGATTCAAGATGGTGACCGGAATACAACGTTTTTTCATCTCAGTATTGTTGTTCGAAGATGGAAAAACAATATTGTGGCCATTAAAAATTCGAATGATCAGTGGGTTCATGATAAAGAAGAAGTAAAACAAATAGTTGTAAATTATTTTACAACTTTATTCTCGGATGAAGGCGTGAATGAGGAATATGATATTCCATCTGGTGTGTGTTCGGAATTGTCAAATGCTGATTGGGATAATTTGAGCAGACCCTATACTCGATGTGATATTGATTATGTTGTTAAAAATATGGGTGCTCTTAAGGCGCTAGGTCCAGATGGATTTCAAGCACTTTTTTATCAAAAAAATTGGGAGATTGTGGCACCGAATGTTTACAAGCTAGTCATGTCAGTTCTTGAAGGTAAAGGCTTGCCTGCAAAATTAAATGATACCTTTCTGGATTTGATTCCTAAAATTGACAAACCTGAGCTGCCTTCTCAATTCCATCCAATTGGTCTCTGTAATGTAATTTACAAAATTATTACAAAGGCCATTGTCAACAGAATTAAACCCCTTCTCTCAAAAATCACTTCTAACACTCAAACGAGTTTTATTCTCGGAAGACAGATTACAGACAACATTGTCATTGTTCAGGAGGTTATGTATACTATGAAGAGAAAGCAAGGTGCTACTGGTTACATGACTCTCAAAATTGATTTTGAGAAAGCATATGACAGACTCAAATGGTCATTCATTCGAGACACCCTTAGTGAAATGAATTTTCCGATTCGAATGGTGGAGGTTATAATGGAATGTGTCACCTCTCCTACTATGCGAGTGCTTTGGAATGGTGAAGCTACTGAGTCCTTTTCTCCATCTAGGGGGATTAGACAAGGTGACCCTCTCTCACCTTACCTTTTTGTCCAGTGCATGCAACGTCTTAACCAAATCATTGAAGAATCCATCATTGGAGGTGCTTGGAAGCCAATTTAAGCAAGTAGAGGTGGCCCAAAACTTTCAAACCTCTTTTTTGCAGATGATATTATTTTATTTATGGAAGCTTCTTCGAATCAAGCTTTGGTGATGAATAATTGTCTCCAGAGATTTTGTGCAGCTTCGGGTCAGAAAGTTAGTCTTGCTAAGTCCAGAGTTTATTTTTCAAAAAATGTTTCTCTTGTTGCGCAATCCAATATTTGTGATACATTGGGCATGGAAACTACAGAGGATTTGGGGCTCTATCTAGGGATGCCAACTTTGACAAGCAGGGTGACTCGGGACACTTATGCTCATCTTTGTGAAAAATTGGACAGGCGCCTATCAGGTTGGAAGTCCAAATATCTTTCTCTTCTTTGGTCGTATAACTCTTGCAAAAACAACGATCCTTTGCCTTGGCCAATTATTCTATGCAAACTGCAAAACTTTTGCGATGAGTTAGACAAATGTACAAGACATTTTGTGTGGGGTAGTTTTGATGAAAAAGAAGAATTCATCTTCTATCTTGGGATACCTTTCACTCCCTAGAAATAAAGGAGGGCTTGGGTTAAGATCTTCGAGCCAAGCCAATTCGGCCTTTCTTACCAAGCTTGGTTGGAGGGTGTTATCGAAGCCTAACGCTCTCTGGTCAAGAGTTCTCAGGCACAAATATTGTAAAGGAAGATGTGACATTGATATGTTTGCATAAACTTCAAATATGTCCAATGTGTGGCGTGGAATCACAGAGAACGCTCATTGGGTTAACAAGGGATCTGCCGTAGCTATTGGCAATGGACGTAGTACGTTGTTTTAGGACCATTGTTGGGTTGGAGATGATTCTCTTCGACAGGTTGCTTTAACTCCTATCCCTGCTGCTATTGAAGGTTACACAGTTGAAGAAATGTGGGAAAGAGGTGTTGGTTGGCGGTGGGATTTATTCGCTCACATCCTACCTCCCCTTATTATCAAGAACATAGCTGCGCTAAGGCTTGTTGAAGACCCGAATGCTGGAGATCTTCGTTATTGGAACGGTTCAACCAAGGGGGGTTTTTCAATCAAATATGCTCTCACCATCATGCGTGAGGATAGTGACGTGCCCTCGAGTCGCAAATGGGATTTAATCTAGAGCACTCATGTCCAACAGAGAGTTAGAGTGTTTCTTTAGCTTGCTCTTCATGAACGTATCCTGTGCAACACTAATAGAGTGTTTCGTCACCTGACAGATGATCCAAGGTGCAAGCGCTGCAGCTACAATAAAGATGAAACCCTCCTTCATCTCTTCAGAGATTGCCCAGCAGCTCGTAGCATTTGGGAGAGTGTGGGAGGTGCTGCATATTACCCCTCCTTTTTCCAAGGTAATTTTCAAAATTGGGTGGTGAGAAATCTAAAAGCAGATGGGTTAATATTCTCGGAAAAATGGCCAACTTGCTTCGCTTTGGTACTATGGTGGAATTGGAGGTGGCGTAGCTGCATCATGTTCGACAATACCAATGACATTCCTGTTGATACAGGCACATTCTAACGCTCTCAAGTTGATGAAACTTGGCTAAGTCTCAGGAAGGATAATACTATTACAAATAACGTGCAGCAGCCTTTGAGACAAGAGATTTTTCTTCGTTGGATGGCTCCTCCAACCTCCTGAGTTTGTTTGAACACTGATGGCGCATCAAGAGGGGAGTTGGGTCTTGCTGGTGGAGGGGGAATAATCCAGGATTGCAGGGGTTCTTTTATTCGAGCGTTTTCAGCCAACTTTGGGACTTCCTCCGCCTACAAGGCTGAAATATTTGCTGCTACTCTTGGGCTTGAAATAGCCAAAAATCTAGGCATCACCAAGCTAGTTTTACAGATGGACAATCAAGCATGTATCGAAGCGTTCCAAAATGCAGATCATCATGGTGGAGAGTGCTATCACCTCATCAATTCTTGCCGTTTGCTGATTCATTCCTCTGATTGGGAACTTCATTTAGTTCATTGTTATCGTGAAGGGAATAAAGTAGCTGATAGATTAGCTAATGTAGGGGTGACCTAAATTGAGAATGTGATGTATTATAATGCGCCTCCGCATTTTATACTGTCACTTCTCCGTGAGGACATCATGGGAGTTACTACTCCCCGTTTTTTTTCTTAGTTTGTTTGGGGTTTGTTAGTCCCCTCTTTTGCATAAAAAAAAAATAGTTAACTTCATGAATTAAAATTATTTTTTAAAAGAAAAAAATTATTTGTACTAATAGACTAAAAAATTAAAGGTGTAGTAATTCTAAAATTCTTACCTATTATCTCTTCCCTCTCCTACCCCTATCCTCCATCTTCATTCCCCAACACTAGTCCACCACCAACACTGTCAGTATTAATGTATTATGTGAAGCCAGTGAAGGGACTCAAAACTTTATGCCAAAATCTCTCTTAAGATGTAGCTTTTGCTTCTCTTTTAACAATATATATCCCAATCCCTTTAGTTGATGTGTTGCTTCATAATAGTTAGTGAATTCGTGATATAATATATGTACTGTATATACTTCCTATAAGTTAATAAAATCATTGATTATTATTTGAATATAATAACTGTACAGATGAATTCTTTAATTGTAGCCTAGGATTATGAATGCCTTGTGTATATCATTGACTGTTGTTAATTTATGCAAATCAAGGAATATTATTTTTTCAAGTTGTCTATCCCTGAATTAATTTCTTGTCATTCCATTTCAATAGAAGAAGTAGAAGATGGCAATGAAGAAAAGAACTTACCTTGTAAATATGGCTACATGGATTGACATAATTATTATATATTTGAAATACTTATATTAGAACCTTTTAAAAATCTAACTGCTTATAATTTGTAAATTCTATTGTCCCAATAAAGTTTTATAGTGGTGAGGATGGTTTGGTTGTTATTAAGGAGGCTATGGAGGGTAAGTCAAGTGGCGGAGCAACAAGCTAAGATTGAGGGTGGTGGGCGATTTTATTTAATTTGGAGTTGGTGGTGGTGGTGGTGGAATGACATACAAAAGAGAAAATTTTAGCATTGGTTTTATTTGTTTTAAAAAAGAAATATTTTTAATTTCCTTTTATTTTTAATAGGTTTAACTCAAGAACTTAACCATAGGCCCTTACTAATAACTTTTGAAAGTTTAGGTCCTTAGTGATAACTTATATCAAAGTTTGAGTCCTTCCATTATTCTTAACTCCCCTATTGAGTATTCAAGTATTATTTTTGATTTTGGTTTTTGTTTTTTTGTGTATAGAGAGTCACGAGGGCGATTGATGTAGATGGGATATGATCTCATGTCTTGGGGGCCGCCTCCCAAGATTTTAACCAACTAAACTAGTTGACAATTTGTTTCTTTTTGTTTTTGTGGCATTTCTAGTTATTTGGTCTATTCCGTTGTGGAAAATTAGCTAAAAATTAATATGAGTTTTCATTCATAATTTTAAGATAATATGATGTGGAGTATTTGAAATCTTGATATTATTCACAATTAGAGAGAATCTTCTAAATTCTTCTCGATATATAAGAAAAAATATAGTCATGTGAGATCTTGTTTGATTTATCTCAATTACGACTTTATTGATAAAGTATTCAATCGTTATAATTTTTGCTAATATGTAATGAAATATATTTAATATTAGAGAAGTGCATTGGCAAACGTGGACACTTAAAGTAGGAAGTATAAAATAATGAGGGAGTATTTGTTATGAATAATATTATTTTACTACTATAATTTTGTGCAAAATAATATGGGAATTACTAAAAAAGACATAATATTATTAGATATGTTATGCTGAAAAATATTAATAACATTATAATTTCAAAATTATAACTATTTAATTTAAAAAATTTATAAAGTTAAAGAATATCGTTTCTTAAAGTTTCCAGAGATTTTATTATCAGAATATTATCATCATATATGACTATATGGGCTTCATATTATTATGAATAATTCATATTGTGTGCACCTGATGCACACTAAATTTATTATGGGAATATTTCGCTCTTAGCTAAAAATGAGTCACTTTTTAAGTCAAAATAAGTCACTTTTAAATAAAGAGTAAGTTTTTACCTCACGTAAAAGTGGCCCATTCAGGACAAAATGGTTACCCATGTTTGATGGGTAACTCTTAAACGTACAGGAGTCATTTAACATAAGTGACGTATTTAGGGTAAAAGTTACCCTTCATCTCACAATAATTTATTGCGCATCAGTCTCGTTCGAGAATCTGTGTATTATAAATAGCTAAGTGTAAAGTACAGTCTTATGACGAGAAAATAATTTTAAAAGTTCATACTATTTATAGCAAATGGTTTAGTTTGCACTCTCTCCGTTCCATATTAATCAATGCAATTTGATTTTCATATTATGATGTACAAATTTGACCATTAAACAAACGCCGAGCCATATGGGCAGGTGCCTAAAACTGACGCTCAGGCGTAAGGCGTTTGAAAATGGTCAAGCGTCTAAAATGATCAAGCGCCTGTTTGAGAGGACTGGCCCCATTGTTGGGATTCTTTTTTTCGGGCAACAAATTTACGATAGTTGTTATCCCCATCTTGGTCACTCAAAAGCGTCCGATCGATGTCATTTCAATAGTTTTCGTCATGGTTATTCTGGTGGAAGTGGTGGAGAGTACGGAGTATGGAGCGAGCCCTATGAGTAACAATGCAGTTCATGTGTTGGCTTCTGTCGATCATCCTAAAGTTATATGATTAATTTGTAATGCATATGATCAATTGTACCTAATGCAGGAAAACTAATGAAAACAATGAGTAGGTTTTGAAATTGCCCGTTGAATAGGCTCTTCTGGAGCCTAGTATTTCGAAAATCAAATTCTAAACCCTCATTTAGTTCTTCGTTAATTCTGCAATTATAATTGGTAGGGTTGGTTAAACTTTTGTTTGAAGCAAGGGATATCGAAATATGGTTATACTCGAAGGAGCTATGACCCATGCGGACTCCTTCCTTAACGGGTTTACTCTTGATCTTGCTACAACAATAATTTCTTTTCAAACGGCTTATCTAAAATTAAAATGCATTATTTTTGAAATGGCTAATCTAGAATTAAAAAGCATATAGCAACTAATCCTCTAAAACACCCTCACAAGATGTCTTCTCAAAGCTCAACACGGATGGATGTTGGAAATGGAATGACAAAGCAAATGGTGGAGCGTTATTTATAAGGATGCTTCTTGGTACATTAAATTTTACTCACCATTACTCCTGACTATTCAAGAAGGCCTTTAGCTAGCTAGTGATTTCAAGTATCAGCTATCTAGACCTGAAAGCAAACGCTAACGCCTTGAAAATGATGTAATAACAATAAAAAGGGCTATTTAGATCATGAGTTAGTGCAATGATGTGGTTAAACGTATGAGCTCAGATTGCACTAGCATTTTTGTCCAAACTAAACAAGCAAGGTTTGAAATCACTCATACTCTGAAAAAATACGCCTTTCAAATGAATATAAAGAAGAAAAAAACAGTCCACTTTGATGATTAGGCTAGCCATTCTTGAATTTATCCTTCCACAAATATTATCTTGACCATCTTTATTTCTCCTCCAAGTAAATTGAGTACCACCTCCAAAAGCAATGACCGGGTATTCAATCCCACGTCAAATAATGCACTATTATATATGTGCACAAGATTAAATTTCTCTTGCTTCATCCATCTACAAAAACATCCAGGATATGGAGCACTCAGTAGTCAGTACCACAAGTTCATTTGCACAAACTGAGTTAACATACATAGTCACTAGCAAATACATAAAACCCAACAGCGAATCTATGCACAGATTTGAGGCTGACTGTGAACAACTAAACCTACAATATGGCCCTGTTTTGGGTAGAACATTACAGCCTTTCTGCATTCTACAAAATCAAACTCGACAGCACAGTAACAGGAAGTAACAAAATATAACACCTAAACAGACGGGTGTTTACTCTCTTTCATGAAAAATTCTCTGCACAAGCTGCTGAAGTATGTTCCATATTTGCGAAACAGATCTTCTACAGTACAAGTATTAATCATAGGGAATTTGGATGTATGCAGCGTCACATACGAAGGGAACATCAGCATACATCCCAGCGAGAGCGCATCTAATACACTCTAGCACAGTGAACAGGTAACCAAAAGCCACAGCTGTCCAGAAGTGCATGCCAAACTTACCCCAGTATACAGCAAGAGGCATCCAACGGCTTACAGTACCAATTACCTGCAATGCAATCTCGAGCAACATTCCCATCACAACATGAAACCTGAAGAAGTGGGGCCACTCCTTTTTCCTCACAATCCCTAGGTAAGCCATAAAGAAGTACGCCATGAAAAACCAAGTTGGCAAGCTCCCAATGGCTCCCAGGAAAGGGTATGTAAGAAACTCGAGGTCCTCAAGAAACGGATGAAGATTATAGGCTGTTTCTGCATACATCCAGGTCTCATGCAAAGGCATCAGATAAGGAAGACACGCCAGAGTTCTCCACCACCACCGTGGCTTCTTTGTCATTGGAGGGAAGCGGAAACTATAAGGAACATCTTTTGCTGCTCGAGGTGCCATAGATTGTCCCCTCCTTTTAGGTATAAGAGGGATGATGCTTTGTAAACCACCATATTCTCCACCCAAAAGAGGAGTTGAAGAAGCTGAAAGATGAGAGCACAATGAAACGCCTGCATTAATTGATCAAAAAGAGAAAAGCATCAGATAAACAATCACAACACACATATAGACATACTACTAGTAACAAGAAGATGACCAAGCATTGTGTATGATTAATTAGATCCACAAATAACACTCCATCCCCCTCCCAAAGAAATAGAAAAAACTAAAATTCAGAATGACTACTATGAGTATGACTGAAGTAGCTAGTATTCAGCACTCCAACAAACAAAAATGTGAACACCTAAAAAGTTCAAACCTATACTGGAAGAAGCCCTTATTACATGTGAAGGACCTACTTATTTTTTATTTTCTTCAAGTTTTCCTTTCCCTCACCTTCACTAGCTTAACAAATTGTCAGAATTTCATTTGAAAAGATACAAAGGGACCAAAATTAGAGATTGTCGAGAAATTTCACAATAACTGCCAGATATTAAGCAGCAAATGAGATAAGAGTTACTCCACATTAAAGTCCTTTTAGTTGTCTAAGCACCACCTCAAGTATTTTAAAAGAGAAAAAAAAATCGAGAAACAAGAATAAATTTGCGTACCTGTAAGACGATGCAATTTGAATCCCTCACTTGACTGAAACAGACCTCTGATATTTGTTAATGCAGATTTTGCAGGTAAAGGAGCAGGCCTTGGCCAAGACGCATTACAAGACAGAGGCTTATATGCTCTATAATTCATACCGCATCCATTTATTATCATTCTGTGACCTATCTCAAGAAATTAACAAAAACAGTAATATCAAACAACAATTGAGAAATAGGACATCAAGGGAGAACTGCGATAAAAAATCTGTCTAAGATTAATAACGCTGTCAGATGACAAAAATGAAGTTTAAGTATGAATAACAAATTAGCTGCTACCGACATGAATAGTAGCAAGGGTTACACTATATACTTCTACATAACAGCCTAGCAGGTTTCATCTACATTTGACAAATTCAGAAAAGAATTTCAGTTTCCAAAGATTCCCATACTTTGTCGACTAATCAATCACATTTCAGATGTCATAGCAATCATGGTAAACAAAAAGCATTTCGTCAAACTAAAAGGCAACACGGAAACCTTGGGGGAAGAAAATCCTCAACTAAAGAGGAAAATTACGTCGAACAACTCACATAGAGTATTCCAAAAACTAGTTCCACAATCTAATAGCAGGAAAAGATTTATGTTGCTGAGAGAAACTATCTATCCACGCATCGAGAACTTCAGTATGGGAAGAATTCCAAATTGTTCCACAAATTTATAGATAAAATATCAACCACAATATGTTGCCATAATAGCAGAAGGCAAAATTTTGAACCCAAAAATTAAAATGCACACCTACTTTACAACTGCTGAGCAAATTACATTGCACGAATAATATATTCATGAAATTAAAAATAAAGTGTATGAGATCGAATGTCGATTAACAATACAAGCTGAGTAAATTGGGATACTACATACATAATATTCAGAAAGCCGATAAAAATTTCTATTTCTCAAAGTATAAGATAAAATGTCGTTAATTCAACCACAAAATGTTGTTAAAATCCAAAAAAAAAACCTTAATTACAACACAATTAAGCTGCTTAATGACAGTGTACGCCTATTCACAAATAAAACTAAAATTCTTCTGATATACAGAACAAATGAGAGAGAAAGAGAGAGAGCGCATACCAGTAGTAGCAGAGTATAAAAATGGAGGTGTTATGGAGGAGGATGAGTGAGAGAGAAGAGTGATGAAGAGTGTTTAGCAATAGCTAGGGTTTTGAGAACCCCAAATACATTGCTGAATCTGGGATGATTGAGGATAGGACTGATACTACTAACACGAGAAGGTGGGCGAATGGGAAATTTGAATAATTAGCCCCATCTTTAAAAAAAAAAAAACTCATACCCTGGGGCCTGGGCTACCGGCTACCCTAAAGCATCCTTCAATGATAATAGAAAAAGCGATATCCGGAGATTTAAACCAATAAGAGAAATTGGGAGTAGAGTGACCACATTGAGCATTCCAATCCGTCGATTCCCGAAGTACATGGTTGATCCACACCTCCTCAAAAAATCTCAAATCTTCACTTGCATCTTGAACAAAAGAGCTAATAGTCCAAGGAATTTTTCACAATTTTTTAATTGACAGAATAATGGAGCTTTTATATTTTTGAGGTAAAAGAAAAATTACATAATACGTATGAAAATATGAACGTCGTTTTGTAAATACGGGTGGTAAATAGGATGACGAATAAAAGACTTGGTCAGATCATGAATAAAATTGAGTCACTTCGTATTGGTTTGACTAAAATAATCTGAATTGAATTTGAGGTTGTGAAAGTGAATCTTGTAGGAGATGGAGCCTAATAAAATCAACAAATCCAATGTGAATCCAATTACTATTGTCACCTCATCAACTTATTAATTTCACATAATAACCCTTTATTTAGAGGTAGCAAAAGGATCATACGGGTGGGGTAGGAGTCGGGTCCTATTCAGGTCAACTTTATGTTCGAGTCTAGTCGGGTGCGAGTTTGATGAGGCGGGTCAACATCGGATCGGTTCCAAACGGATCTTCGGTTCTGGTCATTTCGGGTAAGGTGGGCGTTCTTTTCTGGCAAATAAATAAAACACATAAATTAATGTTTGTGAAAAATATTTCCTTATTATTTTTGGATCGGTTCGGGTCATTATTTTCGGTTCACTACGGGGGCGGGTAGATTTCGGGTCGGGTTGTTTCGATTGTCGCTTTCGGGTGAAAAAACTGATCGGGTCGGGAATTTCGGGTCAGGTCGACAGTTACGGATCTATTTTACCGGCTATACCTATATTAGCCTATAATATAAAGGTCATGGTTTGTATTACTAAAAAACAAAAATAATTTTTTTTCTAAAACTCTAATTGTTGTTATATTAAGTGATAAAATAGTAATCTTACTCATATGACAAAATAATCCAATAAATAAAATCCGAGTCCAAACCGATTTGAACGGAATAAAATCCAAATAAAGATAGGTAGATATGGAGTTTGTAAAATCCAACCTATTGTCATTCCTAGTTGTATCCAAAGAAAATGACACGCGTATGAAGGTTAACTAGCTAGTGTTTAGGTGTAGCCTACGCCTCAGGTAATTATATCTTTCATATAGTAATATTTTACTGTAAAATGATAACATCAAGTAACTCATGGTTTAGTGGTTAACGACTTTAATATATATGCTTGTGATCACGAGATCAAATCTTATACAATGCCTTTCTTTTTTTATTGTATGTGGATTACATGGAGTTCTACAAAAAGCACCACATCACTTTTCAATTTCCAACTTTCATGTGTTACCTTCGGCAACCCATTCCACCATCGCCCTCAACCTCCCCATTTTTCGACCACCCTCCAAGATCTCTTTGATGGCCAGTAACGGTCGTGAATGGTGGATGGGAAAAAAATAAGGGGTGGGTTTGGGGTTTTTATTGATAAAATCTATGAATTTAAAGTTGACTAGCTACAACAATAATGTCGAAAATCGCAAACCGGGGTATCTCATGAAAAAAAACCTTTTTTCCACAAAACATTTACATCATAATGACGCAACAGGAAATAGTCATCAATCCTACTCTTGGCATTTGTTTAAGGTGTCATAGCTTCAATTAAGAAAATGCACCACATGATCATCAAAATTAAGATGTCTTTAAAACGAGTCAGATTTTTACATTTTTTAAACTTTTTTGGCAATAATTGAACGTCTTTTATGTGCTACTTTCATACTCATGCGCCATTTACCCGAAAATCTTTACATCCTTCACTAAGACAACCAGGGCCGTCGTGTGCAAAGCGACCAATAACATAGGACCTCGGTTTTTAGAGGGTCC
Source organism: Beta corolliflora (assembly GCA_947648045.1). Taxonomy (NCBI): domain Eukaryota; kingdom Viridiplantae; phylum Streptophyta; class Magnoliopsida; order Caryophyllales; family Amaranthaceae; genus Beta; species Beta corolliflora. Next base: position 395,447 of record CANSZD010001250.1, read on the forward strand.
AAAAGTCTTAAAATTAAATGCTAGCTTATTCTAGTCATATTGTTCAATTCCGAGCTTTAGTTTGTCAATAATATTTAAACACGGCTATATTTTATAGAATTCATTATTTATAATTTTATAATCTATGCATAATAATATTATATTTGGAACCCAACTTTATAATTAGAACAAGGGCCTCATTTTTTTTTAAGACGGCCTTGAAGACAACGTTCAGTGAGTTGGCACCCTTTTTTTTCCAAAGCATATACATCATAATGATGCTTCAAAAAATTTCATCAATTCTGTTCATTTTTTTTAAAAAAAATACTTCCTTCGTTCTTTAATAATTGCAACGATTGCCTCTTTTGGGATTATATTATTGTGAATCCTTATTGGGATGAGGAGACGTAAAATAAATATTGTCCTACTATTTCATAAATATGAAGAAAAACATGAAGAAGTTTATTATGCATGGCATTAAAAATCAAAAGGTAATACATTTGCCACACCACGCACTTGAACCATCACCTTCACATCTTTCCTAAATCTAGTTGCAATACATAAAACAATCTAAAAGTAGAACAATGAAAAACCAGTTACAGCAACACCAACAATGGTAGACGCCTCAAGATTGGATGCACCATTTTTCTTAGGAGGTGGTGATGCTTCAGCGGATGGATCACTTGTAGTATCTTCAAATACCCCTTCGGGGACAGGGCCACCAGCGGGGGCTGCCTCAGCAAATCCACCAGTAGCACCGCCCTCGCCTTCATTGCCAATGCTATCACTAGGGCTAGGAGAACTAGCAGTTTCCGCGGCGATAGCTGCTTCCGTCAAGGCTAGCCCTAGAACAACAAACAACATAAGAGCAACAAATTTCCTAGCCATTTTATAAGAAATATTTGTTAGAAAAATATTGTTCAAGGAACTAATGCTCTTAGATGTTAAAGGATCAAATAGGGTGCAAGTTTTAAGAAGATTGTGTAGGGGATTGATATAGTTAAAATGAAGTGGTTAGACATGATTTTATAAGGTATATGGAGGTGCGAAGTTGTAGGAACACCTCATATTGGATGTCATTTGTTAATGCAAATTAAGTAATTCTTGCTTCAAAATGGTTGGAAGAAGGTTAGATACTAACTTTAAAATTTAGCATCTATCTAAAAATAGATTATACTTAATTTAACCTAAAATGTATATTTCACAAGGCTAAAAATGCATGTAAGGTAAATTCTTAAAGGTAATACAGATGTCTTTCTTCTTTTATGTACATTCACAAGTCATAAACTTTGTTTGGCACCAATGTCCCTTATAAAACAATTTGGTTTCAGCAATGCCATAAATAACTCCGGCCAGACTGTATAACACAACCTCACCAATACGACACCATCCAACTCATCCCAACCTTCAATGAAATCGAGCAGCGAGAGCTCCTCAGCAGACAGCAGGTACAAAGTACTACCTCGCCACACTGACTAAGAACCCAAACCTCCTTAACAATAATAGGACAATTAAAGAAGGCATGAGAAAGAGACTCTGTGGCACCTCTGCAAAGAGGGAAAAATTCACTTGCTCACGTAACCAAATTGATGAGGCTGGATTGGATCACAAGCATTTTGCTTGGCTTGGAAACATCACCCCGACTTTTCTTCTCTAGTGACACATAGTTTTTGACCCCTGTTCAGGATATTACCTCATAATCGAACTTTACATCACGGCTTAAGAGATATTACATTTATTACAATTATTATTTTGATAAACAATAATACATGGCAATTTAAAAACAACAACAAAACATGGGGTTACCAATAAAAATTTCCTATAATATTTTTTTTCTCGTTCCCTATGTGTGGCCTTATTAGATAGTCATGCTTCTTCGGGATTTTTTTTTTTTTTTTGACAAAAGCTAATCCTAAACTAGAACAAACAAATCAAGGTGAAGAACGATAGAACCTAGCTAAGTCATGAGCATCTTTAACTTGGTCTGTAGATACCTTACAAACCATACATAAAGAAAGGGAAGCAACCAAGTTGAGAATATGTTGAATCGTCCATCAAAGAGCAGTAACAGTAGCACCTTTGTCCTTTAAAAGTTGGATACTACATTTGGAATCTGTTAAGAGTTGAACCGAGCTTAAATCATTTTCAATGATCCATTGAAGACACAGGAGAAGCGTTTGGACCTCAGCTCGTAAGGCACTTTTAGCAATAAAATGCCAACCACCATAGAACTGCTGATGTTGATATGTGGAAGCCATAAGCCAACCAGCTCCCGCACATTTTGATTTTTTGTCCCAAGAGCCATCAATTTGAATGACATTAGAAGCATCCCCGGAGGAAGATTGACCGAAATGCGGTATCATGAAACCCGGAGGACGACCATGCATATATTACGGAGGATGAAGAAATCTAAGTTGTTTTTGTAATAACTCAACATATCTCAAATGTTGAGCATTAGCCACAGCAATAGAAACTTGAATCTGAATCTCCGAAGAATTATCACCTCCAACGATAGTATTATTCCGCACAATCCAAATACCCCATAAGTGAGCCACAAAATTAGAGATTTTGAGACTCTTTTGACCATCCTGACTGTGAAACAGTTATATAAGAGCAAATCCAATCTTTCACCGAAATGGATTCGTCAACATTTGATTGAATAGCAAGATTACTATTCATCCATAAATTTTGGATTTTAGGACATAGACGAAACAGATGAATATCATCTTCATCATCATTTTGGCAAAAAGGACAGGAAAAGTTAGAAATGACCCCTTTTGTAGCTAGATTAAATCTAAGAGGAAGGACATTGTAACTGATTTTCCATAAAAACAACTTCCATTTAGGTTGAATATTGAGATGCCAGATTAACTTATATAAGGGAGAAAGGAAGTGATCAGCAGGAACATGATTCGGCTGAAAAGAGGAGATACAAGTATACCCACTCTTTGTAGTAAAAGAACCGGACTTATGATTATTCCAAACCATAAAGTCCTGCTCTTCTTGCTGAGGAAGTTCAGTGCTCACTATATTTTGAGCATCTTTAAAACAACAAAACTGTCGAACCACAGGGATGTTCCATTTAGGATAAGGTACAATTGAAATAAATTGACTAACCATAGTAGATTGAGCTTGATGCAGAGTGATAGCAGAATTAGCTTCCGGAATCGCATTATCAACCCAAGGATCACAAAAAGCACGGATTCTCGACCATTACTCACTTTCCAAGTGCGACCTTTCGTAAGTAATAATTCAAGCATGAGCTAAACTTCTAGCCCCCCAAGAGTGAGACCTAAGAGAAGGCTTATTTATTTTGGAACTTAAAGGAGAAGGACCCATAGCATTAAACACTTTACTAAGCAAATTGTGAGGCTGCGAGTAGATAGACCAAGCTCTTTTCATTAGATAAGATTTATTAACCAATGTCGTAGCTCTTATTCCAAGCCCTCCCATTCCCTTTGGGAGATGAATGATAGAGCTTTTAACCCAATGAATGTCTTTGGTAGAAGAGCCAGCCCACCAGAATCTAGTAATAAGCGCATCAATGGAAGACGAAATAGACACTGATAATTCATAGCAAGAGATAATATGAGACACCATTGCCACTAAAATGGTGTTAATGAAAATCAATTTCGTAGCTTGAGATAACCTGAGAGTATTCTATTGAGCAATTTTCTACATTAAAAATTAATAATTTTAATGCTAATAATCTTAAAAGAATAAATAGTAGGTTTTTAAGTTTCTAACTTTCTACCTTTTATTTTTTTTTTAACATATAAACTTTTTTTTTTTACTAAAATAATAGAAATTCCGGTCCAACCGGTCTGAACCGGAATTTTCCGGGTTTGGACCGGACCGGACCGGTGGACTGGAATCCTGATTTTCGGCGGACCGGGGACCGGTTTGTGCACACCCCTACTTGTAAGTCAATTGGAGCTCCTAGATGAGGAGAAAAATTCAAAACTTCTGAATAACTTAAACACTCCATGATGTCTTGTCTAAGCAAAGTACTTGAGTTTGGAGAGAATTTAATGGAAGACTTCTCACAGCTAACCATTTGACTAGAGACATAGCTAAATCTAGTGATCAGTTGTTTAATATTCATAGCAAATTCATGAGTGGCTTGGGAAAAAAGCATCACATCATCCGCAAAAAAGAGATGTTAGATTGAAGGACTTCTTCTAGAAATTTTAACACCTTTGAAGGAATCAATATCTTGACCTAAGGAAAGCATTCTTGAAAAGGCATCCATACCAATAATATATAAGTAAGGTGAAAGTGGATCACCTTGACGAAGTCCTCTATTTGACAAGAAGCTGTCTGAAAGGACACCATTAAACAGAACTTTGTAGGAAACTGAAGTAATACATTGTTTCACCAATCTGATCCAAACCTCCGGAAAACCATAGGCTTTAAGCACACAGAATAAGAAGTTCCAGCTGATTCTGTCATATGCTTCAGGATTTTGTATCTTTAACTTTAATGAACTTTTACGATCAAATTCTTTCATGTGTTTCCTTTGTGCAAAAAATAATATATTTGAAATCTTTTTTAGATATAACAACAATATTAGTATATCATTCCATATTCTCTAGTGATAACTAATTAAGACAGATTAACTTATTAAGAAATAGTTTTAAAGACGTACTCTTTCAAAATTGCACTTTTGGAAAATATAAATAAAACAAGTGAAAAAGTTCAAATGAGGTAGTAAAGAACACTTATCATAAATTACATATAAACAAATTATGACTTAAGACGAGAAATTGAAGAATATCAAATGATTAAGGCTATTTGGTTAGATCTTCGTTAGCTAACCTTGTTGCAAATGTTGTGCAGTAACAAATTCACATTTTAATTTTTTTTTGCACAAAAGTTTAGAGATATTAACACTTCAATTATTGGACTAGTGGTGAAGCTCAACTTTTAATGTATTGGTTGTGTAAATAGAGAAAAAGGAAAGAATACACTCATAAGGCATGAACCGTATGGAACAAGGATGCGCACTCTTTACCTTAAAAAGAAAAGATTCAGGACTGATCACGTCAAATCAATTCTAAATATAATGTAAATTTAGGATTAATCAAGTATAAACATAAGGTAAAATCAAAACTGATCAAGTCCAATTAGCTCTAATAAATTCAGTTCACATAAGTTTAGATAAAGTGAACACTCCCGAGTGATCTCCTACATAGGTTTACATAGGAAAGCGAAAAGGAGGGATTACATAAAAGAATTAAATTGTCTTCAACTACACCCTGAAAGAAATTCAATGTAAGTCAAACAAACAAACAAACAAACAAACAATCAATCAAGGAAAGGCAAGAACAAAACTATGATCACAATAAAATCTTGATGTGCAACTTATTCTAACCTAAATGTATAACCAATTGACTATCATATGATTGTTGCAAGTGTAACAAGAATTCTAACGAAAGCATCCAATGGCAAGTGTAGAACTGCAATCTATAGCTTCCTAACAAAAGAATTACTACAGAAGAAAAATCGAAGCTTTCTTACAAAGTAAATTTCTATTTTACACCACTTTCCATGTTGCTCGAAAATGCATAAACATGCAGATGGATTTTGAGCAAACACATAAGCCAAAATTGCCAATAGATACAGTGCAACTGAAGTGAATCGTCCAGCCCATCACATCAGTACATTCCCTTGAAAACTGGATTTGTACGACATATACTTGCTCCATATTCTTCATACTCCGCTTTGGTGTGGCAGGCCTGCAAAGAACAGAGTTCATGCTTACACCATTTCATAAGAAACCTCGAGACGGTTACAGGAAGACTAAACAGGTAAAAACTTTTTTAAGTACCAGATCAAGCACCAAAAGGCATTTATGTGTTTATGACTAGTGGCTATAGCAACATATAATAACAGTCACAACTCAAACATGGATCTTGCCATAAGTAGGATTAAGGGAGATCCAAATCTCTACAGCCTTTACCCCTAAGGAGAGTCTGCAATCTAGATTAGAAAAGAGACGGTCTTTGAAAGCCAAGTACAAGCATTATTTCTTAAAAGTGAATTGCAAAGAAAAAACGATATCCCCCCCCAACAACAACAACAACAACAACTAAGCCTTATTCCCAAAGTGATTTGGGGTCGGCTAACATGAATCGTCAACTGAAACCGTCACCAAAGGAGATGGCATCGCCAAGAGTGATAAAAAGGTTTTTTTTTTTTTTTTTTTTAAAGCAAGGTTTACACCAACAAGTTTTAAAAGAGGTTTTCAACAAAAGGTTTTAATACCAACACAATTGAGAAAAACAAATAAATGCAGAAATCACACCCCTTCCTCCACATGGATACTGCCCCTCCACTCACTTCTATCCAACGTCATGCTCTCCTCAATCCCAAGTAACCTCATATCACTTTCAATTACCTTCATCCAAGTCATCTTAGGTCTTCCCCTACCCCCTTACAACTTGGTTACTCCTCCACTCTTCAATTCTTCTCACCGGTGCATCACCTGATCTCCTTTTCACATGACCAAACCATCTTAACCGATTCTCCCTCATCTTTTCTTCAATGGATGCAACTCCAACTTTTTCCCGGATCACTTCATTTCTTAATCGGTCTTTCCTTGTGTGGCCACACATCCACCGCAACATACGCATCTCCGCCACGTTCATCTTATGGACGTGGCATTGTTTCACCGCCCAACATTCGGTGCCATATAACAAAGCAGCCTAATTGCCGTACGGTAGAACTTTCCCTTCAAGCTTGGGGGAATGCCGGAATCACAAAGGAATCCGGTGGCGCTTTTCCACTTTAACCAACCCGCGTTAATTCTATGAGCCACGTCTCCATCCAGTTCTCCATCCTTTTGGAGAATGGATCCTAGGTAACGGAAGACGTTCGATCCTTGAACCACTTTGCTATCCAAAGTGACCGCCCTCGCCTCGCCGCTTGTAACCCCACCGAACTTGCACTCCATATACTCCGTCTTACTTCGCCTCAATCTAAAACCCGGGCTTCTAATGTATGTCTCCACAATTCCAACTTTCTCTCAATACCTTCCTTTGTTTCATCAATCAACACAATATCATCCGCAAACATCATACACCATGGTATATCATCTTGAATTGACCTCGTTAGTTCGTCCATGACTAGGGCAAAGAGAAAGGGACTAAGTGCGTAACCTCGATGCACTCCGATCGTAATAGGAAACTCTTCCGTCCTCCCCACCGTAGTCCGCACACTCGTAGTTGCCCCCTCATACATATCCTTGATGATATCTATATATTTTTGTGGAACACCTTTCCTCGCTAACGCCCACCAAAGTATTTCTCTTGGTACTCTATCATATGCCTTCTCCAAATCAATGAAAACCATATGTAGATCCTTCTTCCTATCACGGTAATGTTCCATTGTTTGTCTTAAGAGGTGGATGGCCTCTATAGTCGATCTTCCGGGCATAAATCCAAATTGGTTCTCCGATATCTTCACATGTTTCCTAAGTCTTTGCTCAATCACCCTTTCCCGGAGTTTCATCGTATGACTCATTAGTTTGATTCCTCGGTAGTTGGTACAATCTTGTACATCGCCTTTGTTCTTATACAAAGGAATCAAAGTACTCTTCCTCCATTCTAATGGCATTTTGTTGTGTCTCCAAATCATGTTGAAGAATGTTGTCGACCATTCGATTCCTCTCCCCCTAAACACCTCCAAACTTCGATAGGTATGCCATCCGGCCCCGTAGCTTTCTTCAATCCCATCTTTTTTAATGCCGCAACGACTTCTCCCTTTTGAATCCTCCTCATAAACTCTCGATTTAACATACTTGGCGGAATGTGTACATCCCCGATGTCTTGTGCTTTATCACCGTTGAACAAGGTATCAAAGTACGACCTCCACCTATCCTTTATCTCTTCATCCTCCACAAGCACTCTTTGGTCCACACCCTTGACACATTTTACCTTTCTTATGTCTCTTGTCTTCTTGTCCCTCATACGCGCAATTCTATAAATGTCTTTTTCACCTTCGTCAGTATCCAATCTTGCATAAAGCTCTTTGTTTACCCGTGCTTTAGCTTCCGTCATCGCCTTCTTGGCTTCTTTTCTCGCCTCTTTTGTACTTCTCATAGTTCACATCGTCGCTATCTTTTCCCAAAAGTTTATAACTTTCTCGTTTGTTTTTTATCGCTTGTCTCACCTCCTCGTTCCACCAAGATGTGTCCTTACTTGATGGTACAGGTTCCTTTAGATTCTCCAAGGGCCTCTTTCGCCACTTCCTTTATACCAAGTTCTATCTTTGTCCAAATCGAATCTACATCCATTTCCGTGTTACAAGCCCAAATATCTTTATTAGCCATCTTAGCTAAGAAGTTCTCTTTGTGCTCCCCTGGGAGCTTCCACCACTTGATTCGCGGCTCCACATTGGGTTTTCGCTTTCTTAAAGACTCCCTACCCGGAAATCAAGCACGACTAGTCTATGTTGGGTGGTCGCGCTCTCACCCGGTATCACCTTGCGGTTTGTATAACTCTTCCGCCAACCATTCCTTACTAAAAAGAGGTCAATCGACTCGCGTTACTTCCACTCCTATACGTCACAAGGTGAGATTCTCTTTTCTCAAACCAAGTGTTCATAATACTAAGACCATAGGCTAATGCGAAATCCAAGATATCACTTCCAACCTTCATTTCTCTCCCCATACCCAAAACCTCCATGAATGCTCTCAAAGCCAACTCGACTAGTGCCCACATGTCCGTTAAGATCCCCACCAATGATCAATTTTTCATTAATAGGCACTCGTTGCACAACCTCCTCCAAATCCTCCCAAAATTGTTGTTTAATAAATGCTTCCAATCCTACTTGCGGCGCATATGCGCTTATGATAGTCACCGCATTACTCCCTAATACTAGCCTCGATACTCATAATGCGGTCACTCTTCCTCGAAACTTCCACCACATCATCAATATATTCCTTATCAATAATGATGCCTACTCCATTCCTACACTTATCCTTTCCGGAGTACCAAAGCTTATAACCCCACGGGGCTAGTTCTCTTGCTTTTCCACCAACCCACTTAGTCTCCCCGAAGGCACATTATGTGAATCTTTCGCCTCCTCATAACCTCCACCACCTCCGCCGATCTTCCCGTCAAAGAGCCAATGTTCCATGTTCCAAAGCGCAACCTACTACCCCTACCACTACCACTACCCCGGACTAACTTCTTTACCCGCACTCCGTCCCCGATCGCGGGAACCCTTGCATATTTGACACCACCCCCGGGGCGCGGGATGGCGCGCGCCGCGGCGGCGACGACCTAGCAACCCTTGCATACTTATCACTACACCCGGTCTATGAGGTGCAGGCGCGCCGCGAGTAGGGGACGCCCCCACGTTTTTCATTTGTCGATTCATGTCATGATATGGGACTATGTTTTATGCCGTCGCCCCAAACCTACCGCAACTCTCCTCCTTTATCCAGGGCTTGAGACCGGCAAAGGAATGTCACACGGACACTCACAAAGCGGAGTTGATATCCCCCCCAAAAAAAAAAAAAAAAAAAAAAAAAAAAAAAAGAAAAATTAAAAAATAAATAAAGATGCATGTAAAATAAAACAAACACATAGATGCAAATTTCACCTATAGTGTAAAATTTTGAGACAGAACTTCACTCGCACACCAGCAATTATATGATAGCACTTAATAAATAAATGTAAAATGATACAGGAAAATATATATGCATGATTAAGAGAAAACAGCATAGTTTTAAAGAGGTCCAAAAGCAGCCTTCAAAGAAAAGGGAAGCAACATACTCCATAAAACTCATGAGTTGAAGCAAGTACAGATCCCCCGAACCATACTGCATATCTCTGGATGGGATGGCTTACTACATTGACTTCCACTGGTTGTGACTGACAGAAAAATGAGAGGTCAGCCTACATAATGCCAAAATTTGGCTCAACAATGACGAATACTGATCAAATACTTACCTTCACTGCTCCACCAAGCCGGACCTCAGATGCAAGGGCTCGGGCATCAACAATCTTCTTCAGATCCCTTTGCAACCTTCGATGGAAATCTTTGAACATAGTTGAGCCACCAGACAACACAATATTCTGGCACATACCAAATGATCAGTCAAGGTCGAACGCATATTCTAAGCATATGACAGAGTATTCCATTATAACACTTATTGAACAATTTAACATCCTCAAAGACAAAAGCATACGAAGTCGTATGTCCTATCTTCACAAGATCCATGTGAAACTGCACCATTCAAGTGCTAGAGGATGGTATGTGATGTGGCCATCTAAGATGGCACTCATAGTCTAATCTAATAAGTATGCAGATCAAAAATCACTAACAGCACATGGTCAAATCAGGCCCTCGCCCATGACAAAAAATGAAAAAACAGTAGCAGTCCGAGATAATCAGTATAAACATACTGTGAGCATGAAACCTTATTTCTTCATCATTCTCAAATGAAAGATCTAGATGGCAGAAGGTCAGACAATCACATACACAACACCAGAATAATCATCTATCAGCCAGTGCACTGAAGTTTCTTAAAACTCACGTATAAAGATGATGTGTGTATTTCATGAAGCCAGATATCAGGGTGCATCTACCAAATATCTTTGCTTAAGGAAACCCCATAGTCATCACTCAATAAAAAGCAACATTTATTGAACTTAGAAGGGCAAATGAAATAGATACAGACTGCCTCACCACTCCCCTGATAATACCAAACATTCAGTGGAAGTCACATTTCAGAATTTTCTCAAGGTGGCTGTCTAATGGGCAGAAATTGATAATTTTAATATGTATTCTACATCTTATATCCACAATTTTTCAACAAGGAAAATATTGTGGATAAATATTTTTGATAAGATCAATAACTGTCTGAATGCAATTCATATAGACCTAGGGTCTAGCTCTAGCATATTTGGGGAAGGTAAACGAGACGTGGTATATTTAATATTTGGAATGATATGCAATGCACAAAAAAAACATACACTTATTACAAAAACGTAAAATATGTTTTTCTCTTTGGAGAAAAAACATAACTCCCTAAAGCTGTTAAATTGTAATCAGAATATCCAGCATTTAAGTCAGCCCCAGAATATAACATTCAGCAGCAATAACAGGACCCAGTTTAGATTGCACCTAGGCAGGTCTGCTTGAGTCAAGATATGCACACCCTAACTTCAGCCCAAAATGTTCTCTCTGGAAGCAGAGATTAAGTTCCTATCTATAACCCAATCAGCTTATAAGCACATCTTACCTTGTATAGTGCTCGTCTGGTGTCTATTGGTGCAGATTGGATGCACTTGTCAATTACAGCCGGTAAAGGAGTGGTAAAATCGGTGTTGTAGATCTCTGGATTAAAGAAAACCTGAGAATCAAACACAACCAGTGTTAAGCAAAGCATAGCTTTAGAAAGCGTGAGGGTAAGAAGGCACACGAACACATAGAGAGCATTAAAGAAAATAAATTTCTGAGCAATCAATGAACCTTAAAACATACTTCCTCCGTTTTTTTTCAACTTAGAAACATTGAGATGTGGCACAAGAATTCAGGGCAGGAGAGAGATAGAGAAAGATAAAGAAAAGGACCCCATGTGCAAGGAGAGAGAAAGAGAAAATAAATCGCCAAAAATGTCAATGCTACAAATAATATGCAACTTCCTAAAATGGGAAACGTTGCAAGTTTTAAAAAAACGGAGGAAGTATATAACAGCAAGGAACAGAACTGTAGACCACTAAAAACGAAGCCAGTGCTTGCTTGCAATAGTGTACAACAAGAACAGAGACAATTTGAATATTTTACCAACGTGATATAAAAAAAGGCCCTGATTGCAAGTTCGTCTCGTTTCTAACAACACAGCAAAAGATGATAGTTCGTCCATACTTGTAAAGGAATGCAATTACATCCACCTCATGTTACAACATTTACCATTAAATCTGCCTTAAGATCAGTATGTCAGTCCAGATTGCTAAACTAAACAAACCCCCTCCTTCCTAAATTAATTATCACCCATCAGATAGGACTATAGGAGAACGTTAATGTAGCAGCTCCATAAAGTGGTGGCATAAGAAAGTCAAAGAGTAAAATTATTACATAGCGGTAGGTGAGAATGTTTTGCGCATGTAGCATAAGGACAATGCTTGACAAAATTCTAATACAAGAAAACGACCTTGCAGCAACACAATTAGCACTATTTTCGCACAATCAGATTAAACAATTCCCAAAGCCTGGTGAAGTTTCCTTATTTAAAAATTTACGATCGAACGTTTGCCACCCTGAAAGAGAAATAATCTATCTGGAAGTGACAATATATTAGAGACTTTAAAAGAGGAACTACCTTTGCCATCCTGAAAGTAGCACCTTTTCTCTATCTTATTTAAATATGACTATAAAAGATGAAAAAAAAGAGGCAGTTGAAGGGAAATTTGGATTAGGATGTCCAGCTTCCAGAAAGACTAGTTCTTTTAAGGCATTGTATTTCTTTCCTACGTGTCAATCAAGAAAAAGCGCTCAGGAGTCAGGACTTTCCACCATGCTATGAGCTTTGAGTCCTGGCTCAACAATAAGATCATACTCTAAGTGATTGGTGTAGCCATTTGGCTTTAAACAGGACAGTCAAAACATCACGGAGAGCATATCAATGCATTAAAATCATTAGTATACTCTTTCACATGACTGTAGCTTATAGGATAGCCTCTAGTAACCTTCACAGATTATTCAGGGCAAAAAACCCTAAACAGACACTTAACGTTGACTATTTATGAAGAACAACAAAATACTGATGAGCAGTACTTAAATCCCAACAAGGAAGAACAGAAAATGATGAGATCAAGAGGTAGGCCCTGTTCACTTCATCTGATTTTTACTCAACTGATCTTATTTTCCTAAATCAAACTTATCATTACTGAACTGAAAATATTTTTGCTGAGCTGAACATAATTTTACTAAATTTGACTTATTTACCTTTGCTAAAGTGAACTAATCTAATTGATTCTCTATTTTCTTCTCTTATACAATGTACTGATTTTTACTGAACAAAACTTATTTTTGCTAAACTAAACTTATATTAACTGAACTAATGTTTTGCTAAACTGAACTTAATTTTACTGAACCAAACTTAATTATAAGGTGAACTCAACAGTATCAACCACATGTGTTGCAACATCAGCCGATGTTGTTTTCTTTGCCATACGAACAGGTGGTGAATAATACATCCTCTGTTTTTTTGTACAAGCAACATTTCCCATTTTCTGATGTATCAAAACACATGCAACACTTTTCAGCAAACTTTATTACTCTCTCTCTCTCTCTCTCCATCACATGGATCATCTACCTTTAATCACTCTCTTTCTTTCCTCTCGTTAAAATTTGCGTCATTGAGAAATGGTGCATGCATTATATAACGGAAGAAGCATGAATAAGAAGTGTACACAAGCATTAATCACATAACATACTAATCTTTGACTAGTAGGAACAAAGTTGCATAAATCTGGACATCCCTCAACCTCGCCTTCAAGTTTATTACTAGGTTGTCATTGCTCTTGTCCCATAGAGAAATCCAAAAGTCAACCGTTACACACCAAGATGAATCTACTACATTCACAACGCCACTTTATAAGAATATATAATATTAAAAGCCAAGGCAAGAGAGAAAACCTCAGGACCAAGGAAGCGTTCATAGCCAATGTCACAGGTGTATGGAGCTCCAGTCTTTGGTTTTATTCCTTTCCATTGCTTGACATACTTAGAGGGCTCTTTGTCATGTTTGTTGAACTCCTAAACACATAAAATGATGTGACAAAGTATATGAACGCCGCAATTATGGAGAATACTTGTAAGGTGCAATATTATACTATACTAATTTCACATCCATAACAGCAGCACCTTGACAATATCTGAAGAAGTGTAGCAATACATCTCCTTCACTTGTCGAGCAACTTCAAAGGAATCTTCAGGTGGCACATTCTCTCCTCGTTCCTACATTGAATTACATTACAACACAGGAAAAATACGGTTGAATTTACAGTAATAATACGAACAAGTTCATAATTTGAAAAGGATTGAAAAGCCCATGCAGGATAATGTGAAAGAAGGTGAGCATATACATGCCTATATCTATGATGACTAAAGGACATATGAAATGTCTTATGAAAGAAGACTTTGCATGTATGCAAGATGTTTCTCATGTCTAGAAAACAAGAGCAGCGAACACGAAATGCGCACTTGATAACAAAAACCAATGGCAAGAATGATCAAATAAAAGATAGAAATAAAGAGGGTAGCCAGCATGATGTTTCAAATACAATCTAAACTATAAGCATTTACGACAGACCATTAGAGACACTAAACAAGTATATGTGCTTTCAACGCTATTAATTAGCTGAAGATATCGACCTCCAATTCACAAGCATCCTATCTACATCACACTTGTACAATGCATAATGAAATGCACTAATTTCAAAATAGAAGTTGAGCCAAAATAACAGACTTTCTGCAGTTCAAGGATGAAGATATTATTTCTCTGTAACCAGTCATACACCAATTGCTGAACTGACAAAAGTATAGGCATAAAATGTTAAATATGATTTATGTATCCAAATCAAAGCCACAAACAAAATTACCCGCATGAGCTGTTGGACGAACAGGGAAACATCTTTTCCAGAAATGGGAATTGACTTGATACTGCTCCCGATAACATAACCCTCTGCAACAGGTACAACATGTGTACCCCCATCTCCAATATCTACTACAACCCCTGTCATCTCGCACTAAGGAAAAATATCATCAATATAATCAACGCTATACACCAAAACAAATCAACTGAGTTGAGAAAAGAAAGGTCCTTGGACATCTGCAAATATGATAATGGCATATGCATGTATTCAACTGACAATACACTCTTTTCAATCTTAATGACCTAGTTATATCAGCAACTCTATAGTCTTTTTTCATAGACAAGATAAATAGCAGCCAAAATTATGTTTGCCTTAACTAACTATTTGACAGTAAGACTACACCCCAGAGGGAGTAAACCTTTCCTAATTATTGGTCACCCCGTAATACCAGGCAGAACCAGAGCGCATAAGTGCCTTTTATGTGAAGATTCTAGCGTCTTCATAAATCGCCAAGACTTGCATGCAGATTTTCAAGGTTACACTCTTCTAAGATAAAATCTATTAGACTTGCAACGTGCTTGCCCAAAATGTTGATGCTTTTATGTATAAATGAAGTTCCTTACAGGCGTAGTTGCGTGTTCGGCAAAAGCAGTTATTGTAGTAGTTATTCGCTATTGCACTACTGTTACTTTTTAGATGTTGGATTAGTACAAAACAAAAAATGAACTACATTAAACCTTAAAAGCTACTCTAAACTACCACTACCACAAAAGCTTAGCTTTTGCAAAACATTACACCAACCACTAAAAGCTACCATGACTCATGAGACAGTCCTTCACAGAGTACTACTTTTCACCTTTAGTAGAGTTTTAACTTGGTCAAAAGTCTAAAGCTAATTAAAAAGTTGTTTCCAAACACGGTCTTTATGAAACACAAAATGGACCAAGCGTCCTAGACCCCAAAATAGGTTATGCTGGACAGACAATAGATTAACAGAAAGCATTAAGACTGTTCCCTACCCTAGATGGATGTTTATTAGCTGTTTTTAACAGAAAAAGATCCTCAGCACCACTACATCTACCAACCACCAAGCATCTCTGGGAGCTCAACAATGCATCGGCAGCCACCTCCGAAATGAAGCTGGAGAGGACAAGAAAGGAAATAAAAGACAATATGACAGCGCCATCTATAGAAACTCAAACTTGCAGAAGAATCAACCCTAACTCCGGTCCTGACACCACTAATAACAAAAGAAACAGATTAATAATCCATTCCCACTCCAGAATTCCTTCTCTCCTCAATTAATTTAGATGTATGAGACAACTCAATTCCTTTCACATAATTGCCATTTCGTGTAAAGGCGTGCTGTAGGACTTCTACAATCGAACATACAATTTCTTGACATCCTATTCCCTAAATTTAGGAGCAGAAAGTCAATCTGACAATTCTTATGTTATTGGACAAGGGTGTCCAAATTTCAGGGTGGTCCATCAACCCTCATTTGTTATGAGAACAGTTCCAAAATCATCTCTCATACGGTGCTTCTGGGCTATTTCTAACTGATCCAGTCTACAGAAAAACATAACTCGAACTCAGTTTCCTAACAAGCCATAAGCATAGCACGTGGTTGCTTAGCACCAATAAGATATAGCGTAATGTGGTGGCAAAAATAATTTCTGATGACTCAAGACTAGTGAGCTAGTTGCATCGTCACAGAACTGAAGCAATATACAATTCTAAGCGAGCGAGTGAAGTAGATAGTACATTGTGTTCTTCAAGGGCTTACATCAGCGTAGAAAGAGTAAGTTTATTCGCATAACTAGTTAGGTTGAGTTAAGAACAAACACAACCTCTGTCAGCGATACTTGTAGAATAATGGCAAGGAAAACTGCATGAAGATGAAAGAAAATACCATGGTATAACTCTACTATGGTTCCAAATTAGTCAAACAGTAGGCAGTGTCCAAGTTCATGATGCATTCAACTATTTAAGACATGATACACCATACAGAATCCATAGTACATAATGTTAGGCTGTTATAACTGCAAGATCCCCATTTTAATAGAATCCAAAAATCAAAACCAAATAGCTAGACCACAACAATAATCTGGTCACCTCACAACAACTGACCAAACTCCAAGTAATCAGATGTGAAATTTGTAATTCAAAAAACTGATACAGAAGAACAACTCAATACAAAATGTCACATGAATAATGAGGGTACTGACCTTTGATGTAGTGTAACCTGCAGCTAAAGCTAGCACAGGCTGTACTGCGATGTAAAGCCCAGGTACATTGAAAGTCTCAAACATAATTTCACCTGTATATTCTCGACTCTCAGGGGGTGTGAGAGGACTTTCAGTTAACAAGAAGTGGTGATCCTCTGGATCACAACGTAAATAATTAAAAATACATTGTTGCCAAAATCTTTCCATAGCATCCCAATTCTCAACCTGCCCATTCGTGATGGGATAGTTCAAACTATAAGTACTACTAGACCTAGATCTTGCTAATGCTTCATCTCCAATGAAAAAATCCAAATCAGCCATAACGCCAGCATTATGTTGAGTCAACCAATTACTACTCTTAGTCGAAGTTCTTGGTTGGTTTACGAAAGAATCGTTCACTGCGACCGCTGTTGGGACTATAAAGCAAGGCTCCACATTCCCAGAAAAACCCATTTTAGTATACCTGCACGAATTGGTGAAAAGGGTATAAATTCAGAGGATCCAGCCTCATTCTCATAAAAGAATTCCTTTGAAACAATCAGGGAGTGTAGCATATAGTCAACCACTACAATATACAAAACTAGTTCAGAAGAAACCAAAATCTACATGCATTGAAGACCTGAAGTATTTCATAAAATACCTTCCAACACTGAAATACTGCCCACATTTAGCCAGAACAATCTAACAAAACCCCCAAATTCCACAATGTCCTAAATTGAAACACGCACCTATATCCAGTACACAAACACATTCACACTGAAAGGAACTTCAACCAAATTCATCATTGATACAAATCATCTACCACTTATTGCACTATCTAAAATTTAACATGCCCCCCATCCCCACTGTACGTAAATCGCCTTCGATCAAAACCTAAACCTAAACCTAACTCAAGATGATGGTAAAATTCAGTTAACAACTAACACATTTCATCAAACATTTGGTATATAAGACATAATATCCAGATTTTCCACGCACGAACACAACGTAAATTAAGAAATATGAACCACCCACCCAAATCCTAAACAAACTTAGAACAACCATCGACACACTTCATCAAATACTAGTGGGCAAGCTAGAATACGAGATTTCAATCAACCAGAACAACGTAAAAAAAAACATACCATCGACCCAAATCCAAACCAAACATCAAATAACAATAGATAATAGTTTAATCATTGACACATTTCATCAAACACTTAGTGTGCACAAACTAAGATTCGATTATCAACATATGAAAAATCTAGCATCGACCCAAATCACAAAAATTCAGATAACAACGAATGACAATTTCACAATGAAGAGGGATACAGAGAGAAATATATACCCGGTGCCATTGTCGATAACAACAGCAGGGCGAGAGGAAGAAGCATCCATTAGAGAGAAAAAAAGAGGAGAGAGAAAGTGAAGAAAGCAAAGAAGGATCTGCAGTAGAGATCCAAGTTAGGGATTCAAGAAAAGTGATGATCATGGTCATTGAAGGGGCACCAATGAATGCGACACTACTACTACTGTTGTTGTTGTTATTGTTGTTGTTGGTTTTGTTGTTATTGGATGATGATGAGTTGTTGTTATCGAGGAAGAAGATGAAAATGATGAAGATGATGATGATGGGAAGGAAAACGATGTCGTTGAAGGGAAGCGAAAGCGGAAGCTCAACGCATGAAAAACACCAGGTTTAACCATTTCTGAATTCTTCTTCTTTAATTGGGTTAACAAGGGTTTGATTTCATCATCCTTGACAATTTTTGTTTGATGTTGTCGTATGAATGAATGAATGAGTTAATTGGGAGTTTTGAAAGTTGATGCTTTCCTTAGCAGCAAAATCAAACAACAACTCAACGACTTTTCCTCGCTCTGTCTCTCCTTGTCTGTTTCTCTCTTTCTTGAGAAAAATTGTGATTTGAAGAATTAGAGTTGCTCCAAGCCCAATTTTTTCATTAAAATATAAGCCCAATGTGGTAAAAGCTATCACTACTTCACTAGTCACTAATTGTTGTCTCCCTCATTGACTTCACTTGAAGTCTTCACTTACTTTTAGTACAACTAGACTTTAAAAAAAAATAAAAAAAATAGATCTGATTGACAATAACTTAATGCACATCGAAAAATATATGATAAAATCAATTTTCATTTAATACAGTCAATTTTCATTTGATATAGTCAGTTTTTGTATGATATAATCACCTTTTTTATAGTCAGTTTTTGTACGATATAGTCAGTTTTCTGATATAGTCAATTTTCGTATGATATAATCGATTTTATCTAATATAGTCAGTCTTTCAGTTTGGATGCACAATAATTATTGTGAACCTAGTTCACCCAAGGCGTATTACTAGACTCATGACCTGTGACATACATAGGCAAAATGAAATGATATGCAACCCTAAATAAGCATTAACTACATCGATTCAGTTTTTCAGTTTGTCATTTATTCAGGGTGACATTTAGGACAAAAGTTGGTGAACCAATCAAACAAAATATTTCATCTTTCAAAGTTATTTTTTGATTAGTCTAAAACTAAATTTTTATACTTGAAGATTTTGCAAAGTTTTAAAAATCATAAAATGTGTTCATATTTTTGTTGATTAAGCTTTATGAAAATAAAATTAGTTGGTAAATCAAACTAAAATGTTAAAAAAATTCTCAATATTGTTCTTTTTTCTTAAAGAAAAAGCTTTGTGTAGGAGTAAATAAATGGAGTAGATTCGTAATTAGTTAATTTTTGCATGAGAAAATAATATATGTCTAGTGAGATTGTGATTGAACGAAAAGGCTTTAGTATTTAAAGTTTGAAACTTCTTTTTTAAAGTGAGAGACCAGGAACTTCTCTTGAAAGAATGATAAGAAACAATATATGTAATGGTATGCGTATGATGATATGGCAGTATGTCATTTATGGTTTTTAATCTTAGAACTAGTTGTTGGCGAGGCGTCCCCAGTCATTTCGTATACTTTTTATTTTTTATTTTTTTGTGAAATTAATTGAATTACATATCGCCATATCAGCGTATACATTCATTTGACATATGCTGACCTCCAATAATTCCACACATGTCTTAGTAAATATATATAGAAATATAGATGAGTAACTATGTGTTTTGTTTGATAAAAGAACAAGGGAGAGTTGCTCATTTGGAGGTTGAATGCACTTGTATATCTGGGATCTAAGTTATTAATATATGCATTTAATATGTACTCTAAATCAAGCTAAAATTAAATGATAGAAAAATAAGCCTACACTAATTTGTAAAAGTTTATAAGTACATTTATTATATTTGTATGATGCCTGGGTGTAGGGATGGGCATAGGTCGGATCTGGGGTGGGTCCATCTAGACCCAGACTCAGACCCGCAAATTTTGATGTAGACCCAGACCCGCCCCAGACCCACGGGGTCTAGAAAATCTGGACCCTTACCCATATCCAATGGGTCTAGCGGGTCCTGGGTCCAAAATGGGTCTCAAACTTATTAGGAGTTTCCATTATTTTTTCAACACACGTTTCTTTTACGCCTGTGTTATTAGTTATTAAAATGATAAAATACCAACATAATAGTCTAATACTTCTACAAAACATTCCAAATTAAAATATCCACAACAAGTTGGCTTAGTCCTGGTCGGTAATGGATAAAATGAGAAGTTTAGGGCTCGAGTACTTGACGCGATGGCTGCTTGAAAAGCTAAAAATTCATATGTTAAGGTAAAAAGTTTTACTGCTCTTTAAATATTTATTATTATTATTATCATTGTATATATATATAAGAACATGGGTGCGTGGGCGTGCCCGGATATGAATCTATCGGACCCGCACCCGCACCCGTTTTTACACCCGGATCGACCCGCGACCCAATGGGTCTCAAAACTCTATACCCAGACCCTTTAAAATGGGTCAGGTCCAACCAGGTCTGGGTCGGGTCCTGGACCCATGCCCATCCCTACCTGGGTGTGTTATTTAATTTTTACCAAGATTTGAGACAAAGATTATACCCATTTCCAAAGGAAGTTCCATCTCTTTTCCATTTCTATTCAAGAGTTCTTATGTGTTTTCATGCCCCCTTGAAACCCCGAAAAAGGGATAAATTCCTTTTCTTAGGAATAATAATTCTAACAATGACTTATCTAGACTATGTGTATCCCATTTTACAATATTCAATTGAACAAAATAATTTACTGTGCACCCATCTTTGTCTATAATTTGTGTGATAAAAGAGAGGACCACAAAGATGAATCATTAAAGAAGTTCATTCATTCAAGTGTGCTGTTATTATGGTTTGGTTCTTAAATCATAATCAATGTACTTTACAGCTTTAAGTTATGAAATATATATATATATATATAACTCAAGGCAAAAACATGCTATGTTGCCACATGTACGTACTCCCATTTCCCCACACAATCAAATGAGACATAAGACCTCTGTTTTTTTTAGTTGATACATTTGATTATTTTAATACACTCACCAAAAAGTCATTTGTTGCAACTAAAAAAACAGAGGAAGTATTAAATAAGTAATAAACATGTGTGTGTTAAGACTCTACAATCTCATATTGGTCTTTGTGGGATAACAAATAATAAACAGAGGAACCCATAACCTCTCATTTGAAATATAAATGCATTAACCAACTAATTTATAATCTCATATTGGTCTTTGTAGGATAATAAATTATTTAAAGACAAGATAATATATATATATATATATATATATATATATATATATATATATATATATATATATATATATATATATATATATATATATATATATATATATATATATATATATATATATATATATATATATATATATATATATATATATATATATATATATATATATTAATCTAATGCTAACAATAGCGTGTCCAACCTTTCAGTACTCTTATATTTAAAAAAACTCTTAAATTTTTTATAACCTCCATAATTAACGCCACTACACTATTTAATTGCATCGGTTATAGTCTTACACATTAACCTAATTTTCAAAATAAGATTGTATTATAGTTGTTTAGTCCCTTGTCCAAAGTAGTAAGTGTTCGTAGGCCGAGCTTTTCTTGTCTAGCAAGTAAATCTAGTATCCCTTAGATGTTCTTCCTTGGAGACTTGTGCAACAAATGTCCGAATCAACCTAGTCCAAGCCTCGAGCTTCGCTCCCGAACTCCAAAAGGGACCCACCATGGAGGTTTGGGTGGTGGTTCCCCCTCCGAAGCTTAAGTCAGATATCAGGAGTTGTAAAGAGAAAAGTAGATCTAGAGAGAGAAAGTGATAGAGT
Source organism: Beta corolliflora (assembly GCA_947648045.1). NCBI lineage: Eukaryota > Viridiplantae > Streptophyta > Magnoliopsida > Caryophyllales > Amaranthaceae > Beta > Beta corolliflora. The sequence goes on from CANSZD010001250.1 coordinate 417,535, forward strand.
ATTTTTACAGAGTAACTTTGCACTGTTTGCATTGAATGCCATTTCTCCTAATTTCTGGGGTATTTATAGTGATAGCAAGATGACAGCTATCCTTAAAATCTGCCCTAGAATAGTGGCCTCTGATTGGCTATGGAATCAGATCATGACACGTGGCAGGCCATGATTTGTGAGGGTTCATCAACCACTCTCCTGCAGCCACCTCACAGGGCTGGGCTCTGACTACCTTTTGGGCCAGAAAAGTATCCTTTTAACCCAACTCAGGATAACCCAAAGATTAAATCTTTCTTCTCTATTCACTAGGGGAGGACACGTGTACGGCTCCGATGAGCCCAGGTGTCTTCAAAGGAACCGTAGATGTTAGGCTACAACAATAGTCTTTGTAATTAATTATACCTAAATTTCAAAATAAGATTGTATTATAGTCTTTACAATTAATTATATATATGTACTTTCTTGAAACCGATGGTTGTGTTGATTAATAATTTATATTATAATATACTATGTAGAAAATTTAAAACGAAATGAAAGACTATGTCACGAATATAATCCAATACCTAACTCTTATTTTCCAATTCTCTTAGGTGTCTGATTTAACACTTTAAATTCACATTATTAGTAAATAATCCAGGACATCGCCCCCGGTCAACAACTAGTTAGGGTATAAAGCTTCTATATATGTGAATCATATACTTTTTAATTTTTTCTAAGATTAAAATATTATCTTGTCCTCATATTATTTTATCCCCGTAAAGACCAATATGAGATTGTAGATTAGTAATTAGTGTATTTCTAGTGTTTGTGTCATTTGATTGGGGGGAGGGAGTACATGTGACAGCATGACAATTTTTTTACCTTGGGTTTTAGAATATATATATAGATTCTTTTTAGTTTTTTCAAATAGGCAAAAGCGCACATATTCTATTTGATGTTGATATTTTGTTACAATTAAAAGTTATAGCTTAGTGGTTGGATAATGATTTGCAAAGTAAGTGATCATGGATCCAAGACCTCTTATGAATATCTTCATTTTGCAAGTAGTAATACAAGAAGGTTCAAATTAGGAAATGTCAACTCAGACAAAATTCCCCTATAGTTGTCAATTGTCATCAATTCTCTTCTACTGTTGCAATGCTACAGCTCTCTTTGCCTCTAAGTAGTCCCTGACATCTGTTTCCATTCGGTGCCCGCTCGGACGAGCTTGATCTTGGGTCCTAACCACCAAATTCCAGTCCATCTTCCTTCGCTGCTCACTGCCTTCTGGCTGTTTTCCCATAGCCGCCCTCCTTGAGGGTTCCTGACGAACAGGTCGACTAGGTACTGGACGATTCTCTTGGGAACGTCCCCTAGGGGGAGCTTGATTGTTGACGACTGGCTCAGGGTTAAGACGGAAAAACAGCATGTTGCTCTTGATCTGTTCCTGGACGACTGCTGCCATCTTTGTCTAGAAGTCATTCAAAGCGTTCTCTAGATGGGCGGCAGTCACTGGACGTTCAAGATTCTCTTGAATGACAGGTTGTTGGCTTGGTCCAGGAACATGGATGATGGACGGGGGTCTATCCCTTCCTCGAGACGGTCTCTCATGATCTACTGTGTCCTCGACATTGATTTGAAAACTTCGATTTCTAGCTACGTTGGACGATTGACAATCAGTCATTGTTGCGTCTCCCCACAGACGATGCCAAATGTTTAGTCCCTTGTCCAGCAAGTAAGCTGTAGGTTGAGCTTTCTTGTCTAGCAAGTAAGCTATTATCCCTTAGATGTTCTTCCTTGGAGACTTGTGCAACAAATGTCTGAATCAACCTAGTCCAAGCCTGAGCTTCGCTCCCGAACCTGCAAAAAGGGACCCACCCTAGAGGTTTGGGTGGTGGTTCCCCCTCCGAAGCTTAAGTCAGATATCAGGAGTTGTAAAGAGAAAAGTAGATCTAGAGAGAGAAAGTGAGAGAGTATTTTTACAGAGTAACTTTGCACTGTTTGCATTGAATGTCATTTCTCCTGATTTCTGGGGTATTTATAGTGATAGCAAGATGATAGCTATCCTTAAAATCTGCCCTAGAATAGTGGCCTCTGATTGGCTATGGAATCAGATCATGACACGTGGCAGGCCATGATTTGTGAGGGTTCATCAACCACTCTCCTGCAGCCACCTCACAGTGACGGGCTCGACTACCTTTTTGGGCCATAAAAGTATCCTTTTAACCCAAGCGAGAATAACCCAAAGATTAAATCTTTTTTCTCTATTCACTAGGGGAGGACACGTGTACGGCTCCGATGAGCCCAGGTGTCTTCAAAGGAACCGTAGATGTTAGGCTACAACATTTGCCCCTAAAAGGGTTTTCACTGTTGGCCCATCTGACGGTTAAGGCCCTTTTACCCAAGGTATCTTCATTTGGCCCATCTGACGGTTAAGGCTTTTTTACCCAAGGTAGATTTATTTGAAACGAAGGAAATGACGCGCCTTTTCTTGGGTTTTACCGGTCATAACCGACCGTTTTATCCTCCCTTCGGTCATCCTTGATCGGCTCCACAGGTTTCTTACCCCCCTATAAATAACGTTGATGTGAGGACATTAAATCATTTCACACCTTGAACGAATTTTCTTAGAGAGAGAAACTCACGTAAATTTTTCTAGAGAGAGAGAGATCGTCCAGGCCTCAACTTTCTTCACCGAATCGTCCGGGCGCTTTAGCGGGTATCTTTTCTTTGTTCTTTTCATTCTTCTTTATTCTTTATTTTTTCTTAGAAAATCAATAAAATGGAATCTTCTTCGTCAAATAATCCTAGCCGACCAAGAGCTCGTCTTGACCCTAGAACTGATACTTCTTCTTCGGCACATTCTAGAGTTGGGCCTCTTCTGGTCGAGTATATATTTTTTTGTGGTTTTGGCCGAGAAAGTCAGACGAAGTCTTTACCTGTGCAGGGTAATCTGGCGCGCGTCAAGCAAACGGCTCGTCTAAGACGAAAGGTAATAATCCCGTCAAATAGCTCAGATATGGAGGAATCTATTGGACGGGTGCCAGATGAGGCAAGAGAGGTCCAAAGTGCTGAGCTTTTGGGCGGGCCTCCTTCCTCGACCATAATTTAGAAGACTCAGAAATAAACCCCCGAGGCCGGTCCTTCACAGCGGGGACGTCGATATGGAGGAGATCGGCGAAGGTAATAACTGGCGGTGAATCGGCGTTGCCGAAGAATCGGACGAAGCCTCTACAACTTCGTCGGAAATTAGAAGACGATTAGGTCCTCTTTCTGACCCCGGCTTCATTTTGGTTAATCGTAAATGACTAGAGAAAGTAGGACCAGACCCTAGTTATTTATCTTCCTATATGCCCATGCCGGGCTTCTCCTTTGTTATCCCAAATAAAGACGCGACGATTCTGAGTGCCCCAAAGAACCACTTCGCCGTCTACAAGCTGGCCTTGGACGCGGGATTAAGGTTCCCTCTCCACAAATTTATAGAGCAAGTGTTGCACTACTACCATATAGGCCATAATCAGCTGGCTCCAAATGCTTGGCACAACATTCTGACGTTTATTGCCGTCTGCGAGTTGCGCGGCCTAGCTCTTTCTCTCCCAGCCTTTACCCATATTCACTACGCGGCTAAGGTACAGGGGCCGTTGACGGGGCATGGCTCAAGATTCGCAACCGCCTCGGCTTCATGACGGCTTGGGGCAAGCCGTCAAAGATGCTTGAATGGAAGGTCGACTTCATCTTCTTAAGAGCGACCAACGACTATGCCACTGAGAGCTATAGATTTTATAATCGATCCGTCACGAATACTGGGCGGAAGCAATCCTGGCTGGAGTTGGAGGACAGCTTTGACGAGGAGGTTGTGAAGTACTTTAGAATTAAGGAGTACTCCAGGGCCGGTCGGCCGATCTTTTAAGGGACCGACTAACTGGATACCCTTTAAAGAAATGTTTACCATGACGACTTCCTAGTCGTCACCGGTTTGCGGTTGGCCGAAGATAAAGGTATACATTCAAATTCTCCTAGTAAAACTCTTCGTCCATAGCACACACCGGATTAAACATTTTTCATCTCTTTTTTGCGGGACTCGACCCGGAGCACGTCTTAAAGCTTCTTGGACGGGAGATATAAGTATGTCCAAATTCACAGATAACTTATGGAAGGAGTACGCCAAGGGTAGTGCCGAGAAAAGGGCTGAAACTCTGGTAAACATGTTTTTTTTTTTTTTTTTTTTTGGGACGAGGATCGATCTAACTCGTCTAGGATTTGTATCCAACCACTGGACGAGGGTCACCCAAAGAAGGAAAGCGTCCAAGCATGGACGTCCACCTTCTTTGGGCCATTCTCGTCCCGAGATATATGACGCCTTTGGACGGGTACCTTATGGACTCGTCCAGTCGTTGTCCCTCCCCTTTGGACGAGGATTATCCGAAGAAGAAAGGCGTCCATGATTGGACGGCCACCTTTTTTGGGCAATTCTCGTCTGAAGACCGGATCAACTTTGGACGAGTATCATTTGGATTCGTCCAAGATAGGTTTCATCTCTTTGGACGAGAATCACCTGAAGATGGAAGGCGTCCATGCTTGGACGGCCACCTTCTTTGGGCCATTCTCGTCTGAGAAACTTTAAGTTCTAAATTTGGACGAAGAGTTGATTTCTTGTCCTCGGACGGAAGTCATTTTAGTCCGTCTTCTTTTGGACGGCTTCCTTCTTTGCATCGTCTTCGTCTGTATTTAGAATTTTCTTGGGACGAGGTTCCCTTAGGAAAGGAGGTGCCCATTATAGGACGCCTTCCTTCTTTAGGTGATTTTCGTCTGAAGCATCGTAATTGGAATTATAACTTTTGTCCCTTCAATTTGATAACTTGTTCATGCTTTGCAGAAAAATGCTCCTACAAACAAGCTTCCACCTGGGAAGTCTTCTTCGTCCAAGAAGAGGCCTACAGCAGCCGCGGACCAGCCTCCCGCGAAAAAGCCTAAGGGCTTTACAAGAAAGAGGCCAGAGAAGACGACCTGGCCGGTGGAGGTGGGGAGAAAAGCATGCCGCCACCAAAGGACAAGGCCCTCGAAAAACGAGCCTTCAGTTCTTTGCCCCGCCGAGGCGGAGATGATTGAGGATCTTCTTTGGTCGGTTGGACGTTCGCGCCGGATTCTGCCGAGGCCGGACGCAGTCGTCCTTGGCTTTGGTTATTCCGGAGTCGGAGACGGCGGCTGGGAACTACCCGGGCTTCAGCGGCTCGGTGGCCAAGCTGGTGCCGCAGATGCCGCTAGCTGTTAGGACGGCATCTATTTCGTCTGGTGAGTCGTATTATCCGAATATAGTTAAGACGGTGCGGGTCGGCGGACGGTCCATGAGTCCGTCCAATAGACAAGCCATCGTCTTTCCCATCAAGATAACTGACTCTCCCCCTCTTTCAGATAAGGGCAAAGGCCCCGCCTTACCCTCAGCTTCTCCCACCATTGACTTGGACAAGGAGTCTTCTCCTACTTTTGCCAAAATGCCAAAGGCAGAAAAAGATCGGCTTAAGCAGGAGCTCTTCAAATGTTACCCTGAATCCTATATCAAAGGATTAAGGGGGGCATCGGCCAGGGCATGTGGGCTACATGTCTCAACCGGGCTGGCCGAGGTATAACTTATTTGCCGCTTTTGTTTAATACTTGTGAATATTTTTTCGTTTTTGTAACTCGTCTAATGATTTGTTTTGTTTTCATTGTCCCAGCTTTTTGCTCGCAGCATGCTTACTGAAGAGTGGGCGAGAGAGCTTCGAAAAGAGAACAAGAAGCTCGTCCACCTTGCTACAACGGCAGGCGACAAGGCCATCCATGACATTGAGATGGTTAATACCCTTCATCGTCAATCCCTGGATGCTTTGGAGAAGAGGTCAGCTATCCTGGAGTCCGAAAACAAGAATTATCTTGTTACTATCAAAGATCTATACAAGGAGCTGGACCGTTTGAAGATGGTTATATATGCTGTTTCTACTGATCTGAAGGGTGAAAGAGATGTTGCTCTTCTTGCCGCCGTTCAACTGAGAAGGGAGAACATCCTCCTAAGGGCGAAGGCTGCCAGTCTGGAGGGGGGAGCGGCCCGGGCCTTTGACGACGCCAAAGAAGGCTTGGTTCAAGTCGTCGAGACGTCCTAAGGCCCGGGCGCGTCGGGGCCTTTTGAGATCTTGGGCGAGCATTCTGAGGTCCCCAGCTTCATCCGTCGTCTGGAATATCAGGAGAGTGTTCATCGTGCTATGGTATGTGCCGAGGAACCTCCGGAATTTTTGGACTCGGACGATGAAGCTACAGCTGAGGAGGAGAACCCTGAAGACGACCAAGAGACTCGCGCTGAAGATGATGCCTAGTTTTAGGTTTATTTTCCTAAGTTTCTTGGCTTGTTTGCCGTTGTAGCTTTAACTCTTCTAGTCTTAGATTGTAAACCTTTTGCCAAGTATATATATGAATGAGTTTTTGCCAATTGCTTATCTCTTCTCCTCTTGAATTACAATTCTGATTAAGTATAAAATGTGCCTCGTCCCGAATGCTGGATGTTCCTCACAGATTTTTAAGGAAAGAGCGGCATCCTTGCCTTTAGACGATCATAAATCTTTTCAAAATGCATCCAACTACAAGAAGAGATTCGTCTTGAACTTTTGGACAGTTAACAAAATTATAAATAGAGTAAGCTTGCCAACCCTGATCCTTGCACTTGGACGGTCTAGAGTCCTTGCCCTTGGACGGTCTAGAGTCTTTACAAAATGTAGCCAAGTACAAAAAGAGACTCGGCCGGGTATTTGGACGATTTGCAAAACACACATAGGAGAAAATTGCCATCCTTGTCCTTGGACGACTATGGGTCTTTGGATTGTAAAATAAGTATAGGGGAAGATTTCCATCCTTATCTTTGGACGATTGTGAATCTTTCCAGAGTATCCAAGTACTTAGTGACATTCGTCCTGGAACTTTGGATGGTCTTCTCATTTAGACGGGTCTTACCCCAAGGGGAAAAGCGGCCAATACATATGGTTTTGTGGACTAGCCACGCTTTAGCCGTTTTTCTCGAGTTGGTAACACTCGTCCTGCAGTATTTATTGCCTGGTTCATCCTGGTTTTTTGGACGACCTTCCCTCTTTTAGCTCGTCCTATAGGCTTGTCTTATCCCCCCCTTCTTGGGCTAGGCTCATCCATAGTCCAAGAAGGAGAGCGGCCAACATTGGCCAAGCCTACTGTAACCGCTAAGGACGAGCTTTAGATACATGGTTTGACCATGTCTTAGCCGCCTTCCTTGAGGGAACAACACTCATCCGGAAGTAGTGATCCCTTACTAGGGTCTTTACTACTTAGCTGTCCATGTATGTGAAAGTAAGTATCCTTTACTAAGGGCTTATTTCTGGTCAGCCTCCTCTTAGAGACCTTGACGTTTCCCTTACTAGAGATTGTGTCAAATTGATTGCCATTTATGTATTGTCAACCTTTAGGTTGTTATACTTTTGGCCGATCTCCTCGAGGGAGTGATGTTCGGCATAGAAGTGAGTATTTTTGACGCTCTATTGTTTTTTGTATTTTTTGTCCCAAGTTATTGTCACTTTTAGACCAGTAACTGATGTAATGCCCCAAAGTGAACTAACTTGGTAAAAAAAAACAAAGGCGATAAGAAAATGGGAATTGTATTATATGAATTTTGCTTGACTAAATGCCAAGATACATGTATACAATTCTTTTTTCTAGCATGTGCCGTGGCACTTTGGACTTACTACAAACTACCAGCTAGATTCCTGACGATGAATTGAGCTAGACGTGGTACTTCTTCAGATTATCTGAGTTCCAAGTTCGCTGTATAACTCGTCCATCCGGATCTTGGAGACGAAAGGTTCCCTTTGCGCGGCTCTTGGATAATCGGGATAAGGTCCTTCCCAATTTGGTGTTAGCTTCCCCATCTCTTTAGCTCGTCCAACCGCCTCCATCGTCCCTAAGAACAAGGTCCCCCACCTTGAGTGGTCGTCCTAGCGACTCTCTTGTTAAACTCAGAGCCATTCGCAGTTTGTACAATTGCATTCTTAGCAAGGCATTGCCCCTGACTTCGGGTACTTGATCCAAAGCCGTGCGCAATGCAGCCCAATTGGCATCTTTTGTGTACAACATGACTCGCAGGGTGGGTTCTTCAATCTCAATAGGCGGGACGGCTTCAGGTGCCATAAACTAACATGAAGGGTGTCTCCCCCTATAGAATTTTTGGTGGTTGTCTGATGGACCATAACACTAAGTTGTAGCTCTTCAATCCATTGCCCCTTGGCATTATCCAACTTCCTTTTGATTCCATTGGATAGAATCTTGTTGAAGGACTCTACCGCCCATTGGTTTGTGGGTGGGGCGGCTATAGCGAGCCTTGATTTCTCTTTTCGCCAACCAGGTCTTTCGGTTTAGTCGTTTTGAATCGGGCCATTATCAAAGACGATGGATGTGGCATGCCAAAACGAGTTATAATGTTTTTCCAAATAAAGCCCTTGACGTCGTTTGTTGTTATGCCTCGCATGGTTTCAGCCTCTATCCATTTAGTGAAATAGTCCACCGCTACAATTACAAACTTCTTTTGCCCAGCGGCTATGGGAAAAGGTCCCAGAATATCCATGCCCCACTTGGCAAAGGGCATGGGGAATAAGATAGAGTCGAGTAATTGGACTGGCTTCGATGCAGATTTCCATGCTTCCCGACAATTGTCGCACTTCTTTGCATAGACGAGGGCATCTTCCTTTAATGTAGGCCAGTAATACCCCGTCCTTAGAGCCTTTTCTCCCAATGCTCTTCCCCCAATGTGATATGCACAAGCTCCTTCGTGGAGTTCCTTCAACACTTCTAGACCATCTTCCCTGGTGATGCACTTGAGGAGAGGACGATTGAATGACTTCTTGTAGAGAGTCTCATCCCATAATTCAAACCACTTTTCTCGAGCCTTCACATACTTAGCCTCCACAGGATCCAATGGCAGCCGTCCTGTTTTCTTGTATTCTATTATGGGTTCCATCCAAACTGCCCCTCGGCTAAGAAACATGATTTGTTCTTGGTCAATGCTCTTTTTGGGTTTGACTTCCCAAAACACTGTTCTTGGCGTATCACCTTCAGCCGAGCTGGCCAATTTTGAGAGAGCATCTGCTTGATGATTTTCTGACCTTGGTACTTGGTCGAGAACAAATCGTTTCAAAGGCTTAATCTCATCTTTGATCAGGCACATATATTTGCCCATCGATGCCTCTTTACATTCAAAGTCTCCATTGACTTGACTGACGACCAAGAGAGAGTCCGATTTGGCCTCGATCTCCAGAGCTCCTGCCGCTTTACACATATTGATTCCAGCTAGAAGTGCTTCGTATTCAGCTTCATTATTGGACGCTTGGAACTAGAATCTTAGGGCATATTCGAACTTGTCTCCTTCCGGAGATTGACAAATGATTCCTGCCCCACATCCATTGACAGTGGACGACCCATCAACCATGAGCGTCCAATTCCTCCTTCCTTCAGCTGGATCAGATATTGGCTCTATGGCTGGCCGAGTAAGTTCAACTATAAAATCTGCCAAGGCTTGCCTCTTAATGGCTTTCCTTGGTTCAAATGATATATCGAACATGTTAAGCTCAACAACCCATTTTAGCATTCGTCCGGAGGCTTCCATCTTTTGCAGAACTTGCTTCAAAGGTTGGTCAGTATAGACGAGTATGCTGTGCGCCAAAAAAATAGGGCCTTAACTTTCGGTTGGCCATGACGAGGGCCAATCCAAACTTCTCAACTGGAGTATACCTATTTTCCGCATCTTTGAGCACATGACTCACAAAGTATATGGGGACTTGCACGGACTCTCTTTCAGCCAACAGGACAGCACTCACAGCCTGAGTGGACACAACTAAGTATACAAACAGTTTCTCCCCCTCAGCTGGACTGACCAACCTAGGCAGCTGCCGAAGGTGATCTTTGACTTGTTGAAGGGCTTGCTCTGCCTCTGCTGTCCATTCAAACTTGGCCTTTTTCTTGATCGTGGCGAAGAAGTGATGGCACTTGTCACCTGACTTGGACAAGAAACGTCCAAGGGCAGCCAAGCATCCCGTCAGTCGCTGAACTTCCTTTATCTTTGACGGGGATTTCATGCCTTGAATAGCTTGGATCTTCTCTGGGTTGGCTTCTATTCCCCTCTGATCTACCAAGAAGCCTAAGAACTTCCCAGACAAGACTCCAAATACGCATTTGCCAGGGTTCAATTTTAACTTGTATTTTCTGAGAGTCTCGAAAGTCTCTCTCAAATCACCAACATGACCTTCCACTTGCCGACTCTTGACTATCATATCATCAATATAGGCCTCCATGTTTCTTCCCAACTGTGGCTGAAAGGCGGTATTGATCAATCTTTGAAAGGTGGCAGGAGCATTGCGTAGGCCGAATGGCATCCTCAACCAGCCATACAGCCCCTTCTCAGTAATGAAGGATGTTTTGTCCTGATCCTCTGACCACATGGGGATTTGATGAAAACCTGAATAGGCATCCATGAAGCTTAGCAAAGCATGGCCGGCCGTGGAGTCTACCAGACGATCCAACTTAGGCAAAGGGAAACTGTCCTTGGGACAAGCCTTGTTGAGATCAGTGTAATCCACACACATCCTCCAAGTGCCATTAGGCTTTGGCACCATGACCACATTTGCTATCCATTACGGATAATAAGTTTCTCTCGATGAATTTTGACTCCAACAACTTCTGAACTTCCTGGTCGACCGCCTGATTCCTGGCCGGTCCCAAATGTCTTTTCTTATGACGAACAAGTTTTAAATTTGGATCGACATTAAGCCGGTGGACAGCTATCTCTGGATCAATTCCAGGCATTTCCTCAACACAATAAGCAATCACGTCTTGAAATTCTTTCAGCAAGTTGATTAAAAGGCCCCTCAACTCAGGAGAGAGCGAGGACCCAATCTTCAAAGTTCTTTCTGGACGAGCCTCATCCAAACATACATCTTCAGGGACTTCCACTGGCTCTGGACGTTCTAGTGCTAGTCCCATGATGGCCATCACTTCCTCAGACGAGGGAGGTTCTTCCTTGACGGGCTCATACTTTCTTTTCTTGCTGGGGAGATGTTCAGACGTTTTCCTTGAGGCGGCGAGAGGCGTCTGAGGACTCTCAATTGCCAGCTTCAACGAGGCCACTTGGTCCCTTACACTTTCAGACATTTTCCTTTCGCCAGCAACCTTCGTCTTATCTTTCCCAATTTCAGACGTTTTCCGTTCGCCACCGATCTTCGTCTCGGGCTTCATTGCATGCTTTCCATGATGACGGCTTGAGGGTGGTTAGGTAGCATTCCACTAGCCTTCCTTGGTCTCCATACAAGGAGCCAATCTTGCCATCATCACACTCATACTTCATAAGCATCAAGTGAGTTACTATTACTAACTTTAACATGATTCAAAGTTGGCGTCAGAGTATGACATTGTAGGATGTCAAATCTCGGACAACCAAGAACTTGATGAACATGGTCCGCGAGGCCTCCTTCTCTCCAACTCGGACGGGCAACGTGACCTGTTCCCATGGGATGGATGACTCCTCCCCCAAACCCTATGATGGGATGATGGACGGAACCAAATTCTTTTCATCAAATTTCAATCTGGACAAGCAATCAGCACTAATGATGTCCGTCGAGCTTCCGGTGTTAATCATAATTCTTCTTACTCTCAAGTTTGCTATCTTCATCTCTACAACCAAAGGATCATCATGGGGGGTCCTCAACTTGCCCCGATCTTGCTCACTAACCACCACTTTTGGGAAAGGCTCGGTCTTTGTCGGATTAGTCAACAAGACTTGACCGAGCTCCCTAAGGTAGTTTTTGTGCCCTCTATTGGTTGGCCCTCCAGTAGCAAATCCTCCTGAAATAACGAGGACGACATCTTCATCAGTGCTTTCACTCTCCTTTTTCTTGCTTTGACGGTCATCTCTCCTCTGAAACTTCTTTCCCCCTTGGGGTAAGTATGAATTCATCTTTCCTTTTCGAGCTAGATCCTCCAAAGCTCTCTTAAGGTGTTTACATTCATTTGTTTCATGACCGCAATCCTTGTGAAAATGACAATACTTGCTCTTGTCTCTGTTTCTGTAAGGCGTCTTCATCTCGTTGGAGCCTTCAGCTCGTATTGGTCCTTTATCTCCATGAGAATGGAGTATTGGTCCTTGCTGAATTCGATGGGGTTGGATGAAGAAGGCTCAGATTCTTTCCTCTTGCTTCTTCTGGACGAAGTAGTGGTAGAGGTTATGGCCCAAGTCTCGGCCTTTTTGGGGTTGCTTTTCTTTAGCTGAGCAACCTCTTCAGGCTTCTTGGACTCAGGATGCTTTGCCTCAGCACATACTTCAGTGGCATGTATAAAAGCTTCGGCTTCCTTTAAAGCCTCGGCAAGAGTATTCATTTTCTTCTTCACAAGGTCAAACTTAAAACTTCCTGGCCTCAGACCCCTGATAAAGGCGTCAAAAGCCACTCCAAAGATTGAGATCTTGAATTTGAAGGGCTTCAGGATTGAATCTCTTAACAAAACTTCTAAGAGCTTCTTTTTGGTCCTTGGACGACCTTACCCAAGTGCATGCTTGTCTTTTGTTCTTGACGATTTGCAACGAAATGACTAGTAAATAAGACATCGAGTTCGGTGAAATTGTTGACCCGAATTGGGGGTAGATTATTGAACCACTTCGAGCTACACCCTTTGGGGTAGCGGGAAAATTCTTACACCAAGTAGCATCATCTACTCCTTGGACGTACATCTGATGCTTGTAAGCGGACATGTGATCATCAGGATCAGTGGTTCCATCAAAAGGCTCTATTGTTGGGAGTTTTACCTTTGGGAAGGGGGGCACCTCCATGATCTCGGACCGAGAACGGAGTAGGCGAATGATCCAGGAGGGCCCCCGTTGTCCCTCAATGGGTATGAACTCCTTGCGATATTCCTTAACACGGGATTGGATGAAGTGTTTCTTAATCTTGGTCGCTTATAGACCATTGGTTGAACCACCGTCTTCTCTTGTCTCGGACGAACTATCGAAGGACCCGGAGACTTCTTCCTCTCGTTCGGATGGTATCCTTAAAGGAGGATCTCTTAAGTATGGGGTAGAGCCCGTGGCCGATTTGTTGCAATGTTGCAGCTCTCTTTGCCTCTAAGTAGTCCCCTGGCATCTGTTTCCATTCGTTGCCCGCTCGGACGAGCTTGATCTTTGGGTCCTAACCACCAAATTCCGAGTCCATCTTCCTTCTTCGCTCACCGCCTTTCGGCTATTTTCCCATAGCCGCCCTCCTTGAGGGTTCTCGACGAACAGTCGATTAGGACCTGAGCGATTCTCTTGGGAACGTCCCTAGGGGGAGCTTGATTGTTGACGGCGCTCGGGGTTAAGACGGAAAAAGCAAGCATGTTGCTCTTGATCTGCATTCTGGACGATTGCTGCCATCATTGTCCGGGAAGTCATTCAAAGCGTTCTCTAGATGGGCGGCGATCCATTGGACGTTGAAGATTCTCTTGAATGACAAGTTGCGGCTTGGTCCGGAACATGGATGATGGACCGGGGTCTATCCCTTCCTCGAGACGGTCTCTCATGATCTACTTGTGTCCTCGACATTGATCGAAAACTTCGATTTCTAGCCACGTTGGACGATTGATAATCGAGTCATTGTTGCGTCTCCCCACGGACGGCGCCCAAATGTTTAGTCTCTTGTCCGGAAGTAAGCATGCGTAGGTTGAGCTTTCTTGTCTAGCAAGTAAACTAGTATCCCTTAGATGTTCTTCCTTGGAGACGTGTGCAACAAATGTCCGAATCAACCTAGTCCAGCCACGAGCTTCGCTCCCGAACTCCGCAAAAAGGGACCCACCCTAGAGGTTTGGGTGGTGGTTCCCCCTCCGAAGCTTAAGTCAGATATAAGGAGTTGTAAAGAGAAAAGTAGATCTAGAGAGAGAAAGTGAGAGAGTATTTTTACAGAGTAACTTTGCCTTGTTTGCATTGAATGCCATTTCTCCCGATTTCAGGGTATTTATAGTGATAGCAAGATGTGCGTATCCTTAAAATCGCCCCTAGAATAGTGGCCTACGATTGGCTATGGAATCGGATCATGACACGTGGCGTGCCATGATTTGTGAGGGTTCATCAACCACTCTCCGTAGCCACCTCAGGGTACGGGCTCGACCTCCTTTTGGGCTAGAAAAGTATCCTTTTAACCCAAGCGAGGATAACCAAGATTAAATCTTTCTTCTCTATTCACTAGGGGGAGGACACGTGTACGGCTCCGATGAGCCCAGGTGTCTTCAAAGGAACCGTAGATGTTAGGCTACAACAATAGTCTTTGTAATTAATTATACCTAAATTTCAAAACAAGATTGTATTATAGTCTTTACAATTAATTATATATATGTACTTTCTTGAAACCGAGAGTTGTGTTGATTAATAATTTATATTATAATATACTATGTAGAAAATTTAAAATGAAATGAAAGATTATGTCACGAATATAATCCAATACCTAACTCTTATTTTCCAATTCTCTTAGGTGTACGATTTAACACTTTAAATTCACATTATTAGTAAATAATCCAGGGAATCGCCCCGGTCAACAACTAGTTAGGGTATAAAGCTTCTATATATGTGAATCATATACTTTTTAATTTTTTCTAAGATTAAAATATTATCTTGTCCTTATATTATTTTATCCCCGTAAAGACCAATATGAGATTGTAGATTAGTAATTACTGTATTTCTAGTGTTTAATTTGTGTCATTTGATTGGGGGGGAGAGAGTACATGTGACAACATGGCAATTTTTTTACCTTGGGTTTTAGAATATATATAGATTCTTTTTAGTTTTTTCAAATAGGCAAAAGCGCACATATTCTATTTGATGTTGATATTTTGTTACAATTAAAAGTTATAGCTTAGTGGTTGGATAATGATTTGCAAAGTAAGTGATCATGGATCCAAGACCTCTTATGAATATCTTCATTTTGCAAGTAGTAATACAAGAAGGTTCAAATTAGGAAATGTCAACTCAGACAAAATTCCCCTATAGTTGTCAATTGTCATCAATTCTCTTCTACTGTGTAGTATAATTGAAAGAGGAAAAGCCATGGTTGGAAAAACTTATTTTTATTGATGGTCTTGGTGCGCGCACAACCAAATTCATGGCAATTGTCACGCTTGGAACAAAATATAGTGTTATAAGAAGTGAAACTTTGTCCTTCAAAAACAAACTTAACGCGGATTATCCAGATCAAGTTGTTGTTGAAGGAGTTTCGATTAGTACTTTCTCAAACTCATCGCAAGTTCTTGAATATCACAGAAGAAGAATAGCAGAAAAGACGTGCGTGAATTCTACCCGTCAAGAGTGAGGAAAAAAGGGATGGTCAATGATCGGGATCTTGATTCTTTTTTGCTGGAATCCGGCTATATAGTGTGTATTTTAATATAATGTGGTGTTCTCTTGGAAAAAAACTGGCCCTATTTGGCAAATAGAGTTTCGAGTTTAGCGGTTAGAGTTTAGAGTTTGCTGTTAGAGTTTTAATTTTTTTTGTTCAGCAGATTTGACTGTTGATTTGACAACTTTTTTTATAAATGTGTTTGGTAACAATTAAGCCGATTCTTTAAAAGTTTATTGCCATTTGTTTGTGTGAAATTACATTATAGACATTTTAATACATATGTGTAGTATTATTATTAGAGGGAAAAAAAGTCATTGAACATATTTTTACCTAATCCTCAATAGAAAAAGCTCCTATTAGGAGCTTTTTCATTTGAAGTTTTTATTAAAGCTCTCTAAAAGCTCTCTTTTACTAAACACTTTCTTTTAGAGGTTTTAACTAGTTAAAGCTACAAAAAGTGAATACTTCTTTTTCTTTCTAAAATTAATTGTCAAAATCTCATTGTATGAGATGTTTGTTCACAGAAAATGTAAGAAATATGGAATTTTTCCCCAAAATGTCCTAATAATTATAAGAACAACAATAATAAAACTTATCTCATTAGAGAGTTCAGTTCATGGCCCATGTTTCTCCACTAGTAAATCTAAGCATGAATAGTACAAATGTACTATAAAATAAGCAGCTTTGCTACGTAGCAATGGGATAAGAATATAACATGTTGCTGCTCATGTGTATGAGAAGATCATGCTTCATTTTCAAATAATTGATCAGAAATTGATGTACTGTTCTATTATAGTAATTGATTAATTGCCTACCATTGACACAAAATCAGATTTGATGCTAGCAAATCCATATATACTTGTTCCTCCGCAATTTGTTTTATGGTTTATCGAGTGATTGTCATATATTTGTTTATCTTTTTCTGCTGCATTCGAGTTATTACTAACATAAGTATATCAGTATTTAATATTTTATTTAATCAATAAAATAGCTATTAGTGAGTAGATGAAGTGTCTTATTAAGAACTTACTTCAGTTGACGCTAAGGGGAACATTTGGTAAGGAATTTACAAAAAATGGAAAGGGAATTGATTTCCTTAATAAAAACGTACCTTTCTTCTTAGATTTTTTTTTTGTAAAAATACTTTTCTTGAACCTTTTTTTTAAAAAATAACTACCTTATAGAACATAGAACATCTATATATATATCTAAAACCCAAGAAAAACAATGCTACGCATGTACTTCCCTCCCCCACACAATTAAATGAGAAATATTAAGCAATAAAAATGTGTGTTATGAACCCATTACCTCGTTTGATTCGATACGAAACGCATTTGTCAACTTCTCCAATTATCTCATATTGGTCTTTATGGGAAAAAGAATATATTTAAAGATAATATAATTTTCTATTTTTAAGACAATCAAATACATTTAAGACAATTAAATAAAAATGTATATATTAATACTCATTAAGCTATTGTTAATAATATTGTGTCCTACCTTTCAGCAATCTTATATTAAAACAAAAGCTCTTAAATTTTTTATAACCACCATAATTAACACTACTACACCATTTCATTGCATCGGTTGTATTCTTACACATTAACCTACATCTAAAAAAAGATTGCATTATATTTTTATAAGTAATTATATATTTATAAATATGTACTCTTTGAACGAGAGGTTATATTGATGAATAATTCATATTATAATTTCCTATGTAGAAAATTTAAAATGAACCTGGAGATCACTTCCAAAGCCAATCCAACGCTTATAACTTTTTTTTTTTCCACTTTAAATTTTTCAAGTGTTTGATTCAATCTTCAATTTGACATTGATAACTTATTAGGGGATCGCCTGTACAACAACTAGTTTGTTATAAATACTTATCTTGTAAGAACTTTTTAGTTGTCAATTTCTACCACATATTGAATTCTAAACAGTCAACTTTTTTCATCTTCATTGACCCTCACGTGGTATGCACTGACTTCCTTTTTTTTTTTTTCATTTTCTCGATTTTCCTCATTCTTTCACTCAATATCTTTTTCCTGTGCACACTCTCGACCCTCGCAACTACTTTATATAGCTAACCCTCCCTTGATTCTCCTCACTCAATTTCTAAGTATAGTCAATTGTATAAATACAAAAAATTAATGTGAGAAAATGAGGGAAATGAGAGAAAAAATAAAGTCACATACTTACCACATAAAGATCAACATCATACAAAAAACCACTTAACTAAATATTAACAAGTGATAGCAATTGAGAACAAAAAAATCTAATTATCTACAATACAAGACAATTTCTATAAGTAGTTATTAACAATTTCTTTTTATTACTAATTACCCCAATAGTTATACACATAATCAACCATATCCATAATTTGGTTGGTAGTAATCTTGGCTTTTTTACAAATGTAGCCCCCACAATCACAATTAGTTGTAGATTAAAGCCAAGAAACAAGTGCCCAAAAAATTTCTCATGTTACCTGTCTCCCTCCCACAATCATTACCTGCCCCCTAAAAATTAAACCTCTTCCATCTTATTTTTTACTCTCTTCTCCCACTCTCCCTCCTGCAAATTGCAATCCAATTCAATAGAATTCTCTCTCCAACATTGCACTTCCATACTTTTTGATTCTCATTTACTCCCCCCAGAATTCATTTATTATTCTAAATATAATCCAATTTTTTTTCTCTTTTTTGTTTTGTTTTGTTTGCTGTTTTTCTGCTGCACTTCATCAGTGTCAATTTAATGGATCTGCAACCCACAATTTTCTCTCTCCTCAACCCACCATTTTCTCTCTCCTTCAATGTAGTTAGCAGCAAAAAAAAAACAAAGAAAAAGCAAAAACAGCCATGAATCCTCTTTGCTGCATTGCTCCAGTTTCCGTCGATCGCGAAAAACCCACCACAACAAACGTGATCGGAAAACAACCCGACTCAGGATTCGAACACGCGACCTCATTAAAACACCACCACCATCAAATCAACAACAATGGCGGTGTTAATTTGGGCTTTTCACGGCACAGTTACTCGGCCCAAGTATCATCAGTGAGCAGCAACAACACTGCTGCACCGTTAGATCATCATCATCATCATCATGAAGCAGAAGATGTGATGGCGATGAACGGTCGAGATTTGAGGGTGTATGGTAGTAATAATGCAGTAGCTGGGATCTTGTACAAGTGGGTTAACTATGGTAAAGGGTGTAGATCAAGGTGGTTTGTTTTAGAAGATGGGGTTTTGTCTTATTATAAATTGCATGGACCTGATAAGATCATGGTCGCGAGTTCGAGTCCTAGGAGTGACAAAATGGGGTGAGGGTTATTGGGGAAGAGTCAGTTAAGTATTTGAGGAAGAATAATAGTTGGGGGAAGACTGGTAGTAGTAATAATGGAAATGGGAGTTTGATTAGTAGTAATAATAATGGGTTTAATAGTAATAATACTAGTATTGGTAGTTGGGTTAGTACTAATAGTAGTTTGTCAACTTATAATAAGCATTGGAAGCCCTTTGGTGAAGTTCATTTGAAGGTGTGATTTTTATTTCACTTGTGTTTATGTTTATGCTAATTTGTTAGTATTTCTTGTTGTGATGGTTTATATTTGTTATGAATTTTTGTTGTTGCTAATATGTATGTGTTTGGTATAGTAGGGTGATTGTAACGTGTTAGTTTTGCTAGTTTATGGAGTGTGTTTTTAGGTCTTCATTCGGGTGGTTTAGGCTAAGGCTAAGACGGCTGCGTTCCTTTGGACCGTTTTAGGGAAACTATGGGATCCTCAGTGGGGTTGTGGGTGTATTGGAATTGGTTTGTTGGTTCATTTGCTAATAATTTGTGTTAGGCAGACTTCCAAAAAAAAAAAAAAAAAGAAGGGGAAGAACATTGGGTGTGCTTGGTGTAGGTGTAGATTCAAAGCGTTCGAGATGGGTATCACCTCCTATTGTATTTGGTTTGCTTCAATGGGTTAGAATTAGGCACCTTAGTTGGGTTTTGTATTCTGGATTGAAATCACATTTCAATTATAGGTCAGTTTCAGAGATTGTAGATTAGCTCACTATAAGTCAAAATGTGTTTCACTGTAAATCATTGTTGGAACGACGGAATTAGAGGGTCGGAAGGGTGGGGGGAGGGACTAGGGAGGTGGGGGTTGGTTCTTTTTGCGGGAGACTGTATAGACAGTGCCAGTTTCTCTTTGGTGGGAATGTTTTTGCTTTGCAATGCATGGCTTTATATATTTGTTCCAATGTATTCCTAATCACCTTTCTTTCCCTTTTTCTGGTATGACGGGATGCTTCATGCTTGTGTATGTTGGACCACAAATATCATTTCTTTCATCCATGATCTGGGCTGAGTTGCTCTCTTGTGCCAAATTTCCCAAATTTCTTTGAGACTCAGGCAGTGATTGGTGTCCATTTTTTTCTGGATGCCTATCTTAGTTCATATTCATTGCTAGTTCTCAAGGCTGAGCTTGCACCAACAGTGTCTACCTGACTACATTTGTCAAATCAAGTATAAGCTTGTTTTACTGGATTGTGTTGTATATGAAAGACATTGTTTCCCTGAGATGTACTTTTTATTTTATCTTTGATTGATAGCTCCCTGGGCTAGATATTTCCATGAAAACAACAGCAAGTTTGTCTGATGTGCTGTTCACTGTTCAATCTGAAGCTGAACCATTGATCAGCCTTCCACTCACATGCTATGTGTTTATTCTACTTTGTGGAGATGTACGCATAAATCATTATCAATTATTGATTGTAGGGTTTTATTTCTTGTTAGGATAGAATCATATAATTGGAATTGAAAACGACAGTAGATGAAATGAAAATGATGCAAGCTTCTTGTGTAGATAAAGTAAATTTTTGCAGATGTGCAATTAGCTTGTGATAGTTGTTATGTTTCCCAGAGATGGCTCATTTATTATTGCTGCCTTGCAGGTTTCTTCAGTTCGTGCAAGCAAGTCAGATGATAAAAGGCTGAGCATATTTACGGGAACTAAGACTCTTCACTTGCGTTGCGTGTCCAAAGAAGATAGAGCAGCATGGATTGAGGCACTCTTAGCTGCAAAAGACCTTTTCCCCAGGGTGTTGGCAAGCAATGATTTCGCTCCTGAAGAGGTTGTTGTGTCAACAGAGAAGCTTCGACGAAGGATGTTGCAGGAAGGCATTGCAGAGCCAGTGATTAATGATTGTGAATCTATTATGCTCATTGAAGTCTCTGAGCTGCAAAATCAATTTAAAGCTCTTCAACGTAAACACTTCTCGTTGCTGAAGACTTTGAGACAGTTAGAGGTATCCCTCATAAAACACTCAACTCTATGGAACTGTCGTGTTTTATGATTGTGCAGTCTGAGGAATAAAGTAGTAGCATTTTCAATTTGAAATTCTGTTGAATAACAATGGGGTGCTATGGCATAATAGTACAAGAAATCTAAAGGTTTATACTCTTTGTGTGAAGATTCTTACCCCCATTCCAGTCATGATTTACAGAAGCAATTCACAAGATTGAGCACTGTTGTTCAGAAGCAAATCCCTTCACGGATAAAAAATTCTGAAGCTTACTTAATTTGAGAATTCTCATGTTCCTCTCTTTTCTGTCATGCTTATTTCTCTTTTAGCTATATTCTTTTGACATGCTACTTTCTTCATATGCAAACTTTTTCCTATGTGGATCAGCCTACAAGAATATATTTCCTTCAGAGATTTTCAACTGATTCATGTTGCTGTATGTTTATATTTATTCTTTACTGTTTACATCATCTCTTGACAAGGTATCTTTTGAGTTGTAACTAAGTTTAGGATTTGTTCTATTCTACATTTTTTTTTTTGTAAATTTTTCTAGAAAATTATGGACTTCTTTTTTAATAATTCTGAATAACTTATCTTTATTTTTAGGACTTTCTTGACTTCTTCTTGACTTTTTTTGGCCTTTATCTTAACTTATCCTTAACTTTTATGAGCTATTCCAACTTTTGGAACATTCCTTAATTTTTTTTGAACTTTATAAACTTTTCTTAAAGTTATGAACCAGTTTGAACATTACTTAATATTTCTGAAAGTAAGTAAAAATAAGTTGAACAGAACATACCCTTAGTCAGTAACTTCTCTCTCAGTTGTGTGTGCTTTTTTAAAATGTGGATCCCACTTATTGGGGGTTATTCTATAAGTTGCATTCAATACCATATTGAATTTCATGGGCTGTTTTATATGGGTATTGTAGGTGGGAATGGGACTCAATCCGAATGTGTGAAATATACCCAATGTGTGGAAAATCCCATGTTTGGTATGTGGGATTGGCATCATTGGGGGATGTGGATGAGGTAAAATGGGGCTGTTCACATCAGAATAGTACGGGGAGAGGTAGTATTAGGTGGGAATAGAAGGATTCAAAATGACCTTCATCCCTTAATAAAAGGGAAGGAGGGAATATATTTTGTAAGGGTACTTTTGTAAGTATTTTTATTATTCTGACTTTATTGTTAACACCCATCAAAGAAGTTAATGACACTATTTTATTGAGTTCCCACTCATCAATTCCCAACATCTAGTCCCTTAGCTCTCAGTCTTACATATCAACCTAGAGTTGGCAAGTAGGTCGTGTCGAATCTGAATCCCTGTCTATTAAATAGCTACATCAGAATTCCTTCGATACTAATCCGACCGTTTAATTAATTGGGTCAAAATTCTGACACTAACCCAACATGTCATCACTAAACCCACCCATTGTATTATAAAACAAACAGGTCAAAGAATCTCAACACCAACCCACTAATAACGTCTCCAGTTCGTGTCATGCTGTCGAGTTAGTGTCGAATCTATACAAATGCTCCTCTAGGGTAATAAAGCTTTTATCTGGATTTGTGGTAGTTTTCTACCAATCATCACTACTACCTGATATCTATGTTCCCTGCTAAAAATTGCCCTGCATTTGGGAGTATGTTTGTACTGATTTATTGTTCTTGTAGGACGGGAAATTCGTAAAATTTCTGCTTAATCTATCTAGGTTGTGTCTGCATCTTTTTGGTACTACTAATCCATGTTTCAAGTTGAAATTTTGTTCCTTAGAAGTACCTTGATGTGTAATCTCTTGTGAATTTTCCCTGAATTTCAGACTGAGAAGATAGAGTTGGAGACAACTGTAGTAGATGAAACAAAGAGAAGAGATTCATGTTGCGGACAAGGAAATAGAAGATTCAGTGGTTGGTGGTGCACTTATACTTTTACACTTGCCACCTTTCTCTTCTTTACTCTTTTTTTCAGCCTGAGCTGTGACATCAGTCGGGTGTGATTTGGAACAGCAAGCAGTGGCTCCTAGTACATTGTTTTTTTTTTTTTTTAATTTCTACACCAATTACTTGTATCTCTCATTGGTTGTGTGTGAAATATCTTCCCAAACAAACCTTTTTTGAAATTTGTTGTCATATATTTTTTTATCCACATATTTTGGTTTTCTCTTTACACCTCAGTCGGTTTTTTTGGTTCTGTAAGTTTTCCCTTGTCTTACGCCTCTCACTTTTACTTTACCCTCTCATTTTTCTTTATTTATACTCTTTTTCTTTTACTTT
The DNA here is from genome assembly GCA_947648045.1 of Beta corolliflora. NCBI lineage: Eukaryota > Viridiplantae > Streptophyta > Magnoliopsida > Caryophyllales > Amaranthaceae > Beta > Beta corolliflora. The sequence continues at coordinate 440,464 of CANSZD010001250.1, forward strand.
TATTGTCTCTTTTGTGACGGAAATGATTTCTTATTGACGATTCATGTTAGCCTACCCCAAATCATTTTGGGACTAAGGTTTTGTTCTTGTTGTCTTATGTACCTACAATTTCATGCTTTGTATTTTCCACCTTCTAATATTCTTTCTGAACTTGTTTATATTGTTTCATGGACCTGCAAGTTCTACTACCTCTGTTGAATTTCATTTATACTGAAAACTAAGAAGGTTTTATGTCTAAAGAGGACCTAGAGTTTTTCTTACTAGAAATTAATGTAATTATGATGGTGTTTTTTTCCCCTGTATCTTACTTGACTGTTCCTTGACATCGTGTGCTAATGATAGTTTTCACTGTGGTGTGATGCTGATAATATTATCTATTTTGTGATAAACAAGTGCTCTTTCAAATCTTGCAGATTTCTATTCCATCATGTCCGAGGGCAGTGGATCTGATTCTGACGTGGACAATGAGAGTCAAGATGGTGCGGATGCTGAATCCGATGAAGAAGATAGTGCATATTTTGATACAAATGATTACTTGGCTTCAGAGTTTTTGAGAAGTGCCTCTTGTCGGGAAGGGAATCCTTTGCCGATGCTTGCAGTTCACTAGGACAGGACTGCTCACAGGAGCTTCAAATGGGTATTAGACCTGCGGTATACCCTTACATAAATCGAAGGGATAGCTTTCCTGAGCCAAAAGAAAAAGAAAAGCCTATGGGTTTGTGGTCGATTATCAAGGACAATATTGGGAAGGACCTCTCTGGAGTTTGTCTTCCTGTTTACTTTAATGAACCACTTTCTTCACTGCAGAAATGTTTCGAAGACTTAGAATATTCACACTTGGTGGATCAAGCTCTTGAATGGGGGAAGCTGGTAAGATTGTCCCCAAGTTTCTGGGTCTGACTTGAAAATTCTCTAACGATTACTGTCTAAATACTTTTTCTGCTACTGTAAAATCATCTAATGTAGTTATCATTGTATTATTTTACATGTAAATGTTCTCTACATAGTGCATAGCTATTTCATTCAGCAATAGTGACATATTGACCCTTAACTCTTATAAATGGTGAAATTGACCCCTTTGCCTTTCCACTGTAGCAAACTAGCAATTAGGACCCATAACTTTTTCTAAAAGTGAAATTAGGCCCTAATACACATGTATGTGGTACTTCTCACCCGAAAATGTGACGTGGTATAATTAAACAATTAAATTTACTTCAATCTACACTCCTGCCTTCAGTTTTGCCAAAATCTTCAATTGTCCTCTATCAAAATTCTTACTACCCAGACACAGGCCTTTGTTTCTGTGATGCTTTTATTAAAATTTCATCTTTTATAAAAGACTAGTAAGAATTAAATTTCATCATCTTAAGATCTGTGAATGCTTCCGAGCTCTCTAAATCTATTAGTTAGTTTGGTTTGAGTTGTAGACTGAGAGAGTGGTTGCGTTACTGCAGGGAAATGACTTGATGAGAATTTTGCATATAGCTGCCTTTGCAGTATCTGGATATGCTTCAACTGAAGGTCGCCAATGCAAACCTTTCAATCCCCTTCTTGGAGAGACCTACGAGGCTGACTACCCAGACAAAGGCCTTCGTTTCTTCTCTGAAAAGGTTTTTGTTTTCTTGAATGCTGAGAATTCTTTGTTAGTTTGCTTTATAACCTGTTTCAAGTGGAGATTGTGTTAGTATCTAGGTTGAATTTTTGCTTTGCACTAGTTTCATATGATCATAGCCTTTTGCTTCTTGTGGCTTAGGATATGATTTGCTGCTTCTGCTAAGAGCTGGAAATTGGAATTAGTTGCTGCATCACTTTCATACGTTAACTGGAATTGTTGAAACTACAGGTCAGCCACCATCCTATGGTTGTTGCTTGTCATTGTGAGGGCAGAGGCTGGAAATTCTGGGCTGACTCAAATCTCAAGGGTAAGTTCTGGGGACGCTCAATCCAACTGGATCCAGTTGGTATTCTTACTCTTCAGTTTGAGGATGGTGAGACCTTTCAGTGGAGCAAGGTGACAACTTCTATATACAACATAATAATTGGTAAAATTTACTGTGATCATTATGGCACCATGCGCATCAAAGGAAGTGGTAATTATTCCTGCAAGTTGAAATTCAAGGAGCAATCCATTATAGATCGGAATCCACATCAGGTAACCTGTCTGATCTAGCTTTGTAACTCAGGATAGGGATGTCAAGAATAAATTAGTATTCCTCTACTGCTTTGGTAGGTGGACCATGTTTGTTTGCTTATATTGCTACTCATGCACTTTGATCATATAATATAGCGCTGATAATATCGAGTTTGAGGAAGGCCAGTTCAGGGAGTTTCCTTACTATTTCTGTGAAGGATTTTCACTTTGATTTTTTTTGGATTGAATTTCAGCATTCTAGCAGTAACCGATATAACTGTTGATTGAGTGCTACATGATCGTCATTTCTTTTAAAGACAATTTGCTGTAAGCAGAAACTTCTTATTTTTAAGAATGTCATGACAAACAAATTATATTCTCGCTCATACCCCTCCAATCGCAACCCCGACACTTCCTAAACCATATGCCACTTAAATGTTATTTCATTCAGAATCACTGATAGGGTTGCTTTCTTATATGATGCTGCTTGAATATGTTCATAATATCATATACATGAGCTTACATTGCTCGCTAATGCCTATTGGCTTGTAGGTTCATGGTTTTGTACAAGACAACAGAACTGGAGAGAAAGTTGCAATGTTGGTAGGAAAGTGGGATGAGGCAGTTTACTATGTCGTAGGTGATCCCACCACGAAGCCGAAGGGCTATGATCCAATGACAGAAGCTGTCTTGCTCTGGGAGAGAGACAAATCTGCTACTAAGACTAGATACAACCTCACACCTTTTGCAATATCTTTGAATGAACTGATTCCTGGTTTGCGAGAGAAGCTGCCACCAACAGACTCAAGGCTTAGGCCAGATCAGAGACACTTGGAAAATGGAGAATATGAGCTGGCAAATGCAGAAAAACTCAGACTCGAACAGTTGCAAAGACAGGTACCTGTTGCGTGAGTAAAGTATCATTTATATATACTCATTATCGCAGGGCATACCTTCACAAGCACATCTACTTATTCATCTCACCTACCATATTAAAGGATAATCTACGCATAGTAACTGCAAGTGTCCAAAGGTGAATGTCCTGTGGATAATAATAATAATAATAATGACTAATGCTAGAATTTTTATAGCAGAACTCAACTCATTAACTTGGCACTCATAACTGATGATGTCCTGGACCGCCTGGTTAATTCAGCTACATGGATCATGTGTTAAACTTTTACCCTGAAATCATGTCATTTGTGATTATTATCCACATTTACGCACCAGTCCATGTCAAGTTGGACGATTTGAGGATTATTCAACTAATTTAAGATTTGTGCTTCCTTAGTCATAGCTTAAGCATAATGTATTAATTATTATCTTGCACGTCACACATTGCACAAAGCAGAAACAGATCCTGAGAAACTTATCTAGATTTAAACCTTCTGCAGGCAAGGAGGATCCAAGAAAGTGGATGGCAACCAAGATGGTTCAAGAAAGACGAGGATGGTTGCTACCGTTACATGGGGGTTATTGGGAAACAAGGGAAAAGGGAAACTGGGAAGGGATTCTTGATATATTTGGACAGAGGAGTGATATTATCCTACCTTGTAATAGTATACCAGAAGAAGAATGAGCGATTTTCCTCGCCTGAACTCATTCTTTTTTCTATCCAGAAAAGTCCTTATTCTTGTACCGTTGTAGGTAGCTATATGTGGCAATTTGGGATTGTGGGATATCTAGGAATTTCTCAAGTAAATGTACCACCATTGTTTTACTTCTTAGGTGTAGGTGTAGCTACTAGCTGTAATTGTGGAAGTTACATTAAATGTCGGATTATTAGACGTAGTTCTTCCTTCTTGTTATTGCTGTTAAGCAGTGCAGCAGAGTGTGTGTATGATCAATGAGATTGGTATCAAAACAAAGAAAAAAGAAAAAAGAAAAAGCTGTTTTACTTGGCATCGATGTTATTTTCAGTCTTCCTTACTGGTGTTTGAAGTTTGAGTTTTCGTCCTACATCGCTTAACATTGTAGGAAAAGTTGCATTCCAATATCCTCGATTCCTTGGTAATAAAATTGCATTTCTAAAATCGCTTAAGAGTGGGCTTTCATTTTTCTCTAAAATCTTTCCAATAGTGGAGAGATGTTTCTTCCAATTCCTTTCCCTCTCTTTCCCCTATGTCACATCCAACCATCAGAAAACAATTCCCTCACTTCCGCTTGCCTCCTTTTCCGTCCAAATCATCATATCCAAATTCCGAACATTGCATGTAAAGAGTTTGTTACCATATCATCTAATGAGGCAATGGATAGTGGCAATGAAATTTTATACGGCGTCGTCTAATTTGAGAAATTGTTGTTTTTAAGACATTTTTTTACCACAAATATCTTTAATCATTGAAAACATTACTCCCTCCTTTCTTTAAAATGTAACGGTTGACTTCTGAAAGACTATTCATACAATACTACTTGACCATTAATTGTAACTTATACATAAGAAAAGATATAATCATGTGGGATTTTTTTGATTCGTCACGGTATACACTTTCCAAATATATATACAATTAGAGATATCATCTGGTCAAAGTTGTCCGACAAATGTGAAAAGTTCAATGTTACATCTAATAAAAAACGGAGGGGAGTATGAGACAATGGTAGAATCCATTATCGATGAAAAAAGTTAGTCGGTTTCACCGGGGTAGAACCGAAAAAGAATTTTATGTTCCATAGTGAACAATAATTTTTTTTTTTTTGAAATTGGTAGAACCGAAATTGGTTGGGTTGGGGGGTGGTGGTGGTGGGCGAAGGGTGGTGGTTATGGAGGAAGAAGTAGAGGGAGAAAGAAGAAAAAAATAGAGTATAATATGGGCGGTGTACAAGTGAATACGGGGGACAAATTGCGTGGTTGTAAAAAAAAATAGTGTCGGGAGTTTATATTTTTGACCGTTTCTCAAAACTATAAAAGCATGAGCAATGGGTTGTTTTTTGTTGGTCTAGGAAAAAGTAAAGCTAGCTTTACTTGGTTTTACTATAAGGGCAATTAGCCCTTGGAGTTGGTTGGTCTGGACTGCCAAACCATATGCACATCGGATGGCGTGCATAAGACGAATAGATTTTGGCCGCGTGGCGAAGAAACTGGGCGAAGAAACTGGGCGAATTAAATTAGCTGGCCCAAGTTAAACGCTGAGCATTGAAGAAAAGGGAGAAAGAGAGAAGCATTGAAATGCAGCACTGAACCCGCGTAAGAAAACCAGCTGGGCCAAGGCTCTTTTGTTCTTCGTCGTTGGAAGTGGCCCACGACGCGTCGAGGTCCACCGACCAAAGCAAACCGTAGCCTTCCACCTGTATGCTTTGTCGATTGCATGTTGTATTTGTGCTCGATTTTTGTAACGGGCATTTTTAAACGTTACAAAACTTGTAACGTTAAAAAACATCATAGCATTCGAGGTATTGCAAGCTAGATTTGCAATCATACGCAAACCCGCCCTCGCATGGGATAATGACATATTGTGGAAAATAATCATGGCATGCATCATCATGCACAATATGATTGTTAAAGATGAGCGTGATACTTATCAAAATTACCGAGATTCGAACGAGTATGATCAAGTTCAACATCAAAATAGCGAGGGGTCATCTAACCAAGCCGGAGGAGACTCATTCGTCGTGCACAACGGAAGGCTCGAGGCACGAAATTTAGGTGCATACATGGAGAAGAGATGCGAGATGCGAGACGGGGAAACTCACATCTCACTAAAAATTGGTTGAACACATATGGCGTAAGTTTGGGCCTAATCGTCAAGTTGATTAATTTTATTTAATTGCTTATAGTTTATGTAATTTCAAATTTCATGTATCTGTGTTTTTTAAATTATTTATCTTATGTAATGTGTTCGCTGTTTTTAATTATAATGTTAAGTTAACGTAATTTAATTTAACGTAACCTAATTAGCACATTTGTAATTTAATTTAACGTAAGCTAATTAGCTTTTAACGTAATTTAATTTAACGTAATCTAATTAGCTTTTATTAATTTAAATCATCTACTTCATATAAAGATAACATTGGGTAGGGGAGAGAGTATATATATGGTGGAGTATAGTAAACGTAGTAGGGGAGAGAAATATGAAAAGCCAAGTAAGACTAGCCCACCCTGAGGAAAAAAAACAAGATGAGTTGGTGAAAGTTTAGTGGGATGTGAGGTGTAAGAAGAAGGAAAGAAGAGAGAATGACAAAAATTCAAAGACCAACAAAGACCCACCAATCTATTGGTGATGCAGTGATGCTATTAACAAACCAATATTCTCCCCGTCACAATAATAAAACAGAACCATTTTTCTCAAAACGACTTTGAAAACCTGGCATGCGACAAAGATATCCAAAACTCAGAGTGGAAGTTGAGTCAATCCTCCTATTTTTCCCTTCATCCCATCAAAGGTAATTCTTGTACTATTATTGCAATGCAATGTTGTGGGTTTTAATTTTAAACATTAATTTCACTTGTTAGAGTTTATTTTAGTTTCTTGTTTTTCACTGTCATGCTGCATTGATTTTGTTAAGAGTTTACGGGACTAATTTTGCTTAATTAACCCCCATACTATTACTAATCAACTTCTGGTTTTTGTCTGAAATATAAATCTGGGTTTTGTTTAATTCTTTCATATTATAAGTTGCTGATATTTAAAACTTGAGAGAGTGATGTGGAATGTTTTTTCGCAGCCCCTAGAAATAGAATTATCAGAGAAAACATGTTAATTGGCTGCTGTATAATATGAAGCTTCATCATTGGCCAAAAAGTTCAGTTGTTTCAGCTAAAAAAGAAGCGTTTTTTTCCCGCAATTTGGTGAATAATTCCCAGGTTTCTCTCTTTTGCTATCTCTTTCTATATATGTTTTTGGTTCTGTCATTTTGAGCTATTTAACCTGAATACTTCCTTATAATTCTTAGTCTTCATTTGATAAAAGGTAATAGTAGTTCAGAATTTCTCTTGTTGAGTGTTAGTATATAATCCCCAATCTACTTGGTTTTTTAGCATAAAAAAAAAAAATTCTACTTGGTTTTTAAACAAATTATGAAAATATAAGTTGGAATAAAACTTGATACTCCCTCTATCTCATAATACATTGTCCATTTGCTTTCGACACATGGAGACTGGAGTATAAGGTGGGGACTAGGACATTTGAAAAGTGCCTTTCTCTCCACATTATTTTTCTTTAACTTATCTTTTCTCGAATTCTTCTTATTTTTTCTAAACTTTCTGAATTTTGCTTATTTTTTCCAAACTATTCTTATTTTCCCGTAACTTTTCTTATTTTTTCGAACTTCTCTTACTTTTTTCGAACTTTTCTTACTTTTCGAATATAAGCAAAAATAAGGTAAAAAGAAATGGATCCTATGTTGAAGAAAGAGAGAAAAGTAGGTATAAATCATATCATTGAAGATAGTAGGTAATTTATTATTGAAGAAAGAGGGAAACATAGATATGATGGGGGTTAGTGGGTAACTTTATATTATAGTTAAATTCTATCAAGAAGAAGTGGAATTTATTAGTTATTAGTTAAAAAATTTGGTCAAAATGAGGTGTGCAAAATGCGAGATAGTCTTTGTTTCGCTAAGAAATTAAGGATTGTAATGTGTTGTGAGATTTGATGTGGGCCCCCAAGAACGTTCGTCTGAGCTTCGATATCCGTACACCTGAATCCTGCAAAACAAGGTTAGACTACCCCGGGGGTGTTTCCGGGATCGCCCCTCCGACGCTCAAGTCGGATGTGATTGAGGTAGGGAGAGAAGTGAAGGCTGAGAGAGATGCTCTAGTTTGTTAGGTGAGAATTCAATACTGTTCATTGATGAGACGGTTGGTTTTTATAGTGTTGGAGATTTCCCAGGCACAGAAACATTATTCGAGATGGGCCTTTTTAGTAGCAATGGGCATGCTACCTTTTCCAGGAATGGTCATTTCATCCTTTTAGGGATTTCCCAATCTTGGTGATTAGGTCAACCTTTACAAGTGGGACCCATTGCTCGCCACCGCCCATGCTCTAGGAGGCTTCCAGGCTCTTTATTGGGCTGCTGATCAATTGAGCCCAAACAATTAGCCCCACGCCATAGATAGGGGATCACGGGAGCCCGCCTGGTGGGATGCCTGTCTGTGGCGGAATACACGGCCGTCTTGTTTCGGCCGAAAAAAGGGGGAATGCCGACCGGGTTCCCTTCGGTTGACCGACAAGTGCCGACCCGTCTCCCCTTGGTGAATGAGAAGAGTCCGACCGGTGTCACTCCCCCGGTGAAGGGACAATGCTGACCCGGTCTCCTCATGCTATATGGAGGGTGGCCGACGGATCACTCCCAAGTGAAGGGAAAGTGCCGGTCTGCATCTTTGCATGAAGAGTGGCCGAAGCCAGGTCACTCCTCGGTGAAGGAAGAGTGCCGACCCAGGCCATCCCCTCGTTAGATGAGGAGTGGCCGACCGGTCACTCCCCGGTGAAGGGACAATGCCGACCCGGTCTCCTCATCTTATACGGAGGGTGGCCGACCGGGTCGCTCCCTGGTGAAGGAAGAGTGCCGACCCTGGTCATCCTTTGCTAGATGAGGAGTGGCCGACCGGGTCACTCCCTCGGTGAAGGGATAATGCCGCCCGGTCCTCCTCATGCTATATGGAGAGTGGCCGACGGGATCACTCCCCCGCGAAAAGGGAGTGCCGCCTGCCTCCACATGCTTTATGGAAGAGTGGCCGGCCACGGTCACTCCACGGTGAAGGGAGAGTGCTTGGCCCGGTCATCCTCTGGCCTAGATGAGGGAGTGGCCGACGGTCACTCCTCGGTGTAGGGAGAGTCGGAGCTCGGTCTCCACATGCTACATGAAGAATGGCCGACCGGCCACTTCCTCGGTGAAGGGAGAGTGCCGACCCTGGTCATCCTCTGTTAGTTGAGGGGTGGCCGACCGGTCATTATCCGGAAGGAAGGATGCCGACTTGGTTCCTTCTTATTTGGATAGGGGAGGTCCGCCGAGTCGCTCCCTTTTGAAGGAAGATTGCCGACCCGGTTCCTTCTTATTTGGGTGTTGAGCCATTCGGATGAGGGGCTAATGAGCCCCAATTTGGTCCGGAATGGGTCTTCAATTGATACTTGGCCATATTTGACCAAGTATAGAAGCGATTCCGCAAATGAGGAGAGCTCCCTGTTGGCCGAATGGGGTGTTGAGCCATTCGGATGAGGGGCTAATGAGCCCCAAGCCGGTCCGAATGGGTCTTGGCCGATACTTGGCCATATTTGACCAAGTATAGAAGCGATTCGGCAAATGAGGAGAGCTCCTGTTGGCCGAATAGGGCGTTGAGCCATTCGGATGAGGGGCTAATGAGCCCCAAGCTGGTCCGAATGGGTGCTAGCTGATACTTGGCCATATTTGGCCAAGTATAGAAGCGATTCGGCAAATGAGGAGAGCTCCTGTTGGCCGAATGGGGTGTTGAGCCATTCGGGTGAGGGGCTAATGAGCCCCAGCCGGTCCGAATGGGTCTTAGGCGATACTTGGCCATATTTGACCAAGTATAGAAGCGATTCGGCAAAAGAGGAGAGCTCCTGTTGGCCGAATGGGGTGTTGAGCCATTCGGATGAGGGGCTAATGAGCCCCAAGCTGGTCCGAATGGGTGCTAGCTGATACTTGGCCATATTTGACCAAGTATAGAAGCGATTCGGCGAATGAGGAGAGCTCCTGTTGGCCGAGTAGGGTCTTGAGCCACTCGGACGGGGGGCTAATGAGCCCCAAGAGGGTCCGAGTGGGTGCTAGTTGATTCTTGGCCGTACTTGACCAAGTATAGAAGTGATTCGGCAAAGGAGGGGGCTCCTGTTGGCCGAGTAGGGTCTTGAGCCACTCGGACGGGGGGCTAATGAGCCCCAAGAGGGTCCGAGTGGGTTTCGTGCTCCGACTGTTGGCGTTGCGCTTATTTTGCCCGACCGGTGTCATACGACCAAGGATGCCACATGGCCACCCCTGATACTTGGGATGTTGGGACCCTCGTGATAGGCTGAGCTGGAGGGGAGCCCTCATGGATTTTGACGATTCAACTTCTTTTGGGTTTGGATCATCTTTGTGAGAGTCTACTTGGGTCTTCCATGGAATGGACCGAGTAGGTCCGGTTGGGCCTCTATTAGGAGCCCATTAAGACGACGCGGGGGGGTTTGCGTTGCACGTTCCCCAAGGTGCTCCTATATATGCGTGAGAGGGGAGAGAAGTTGAGGGTCATTTGCTCATTTCCTCTTTCTCTCTCTCTCGAAAATCTCCAAATTCTCTCAACTCTTCGAAGTTCTCCTTCCATACTCTTCGTCCAGGCCAGTGCACGCTTTTTATTTTCCTTAAGTTTTCTTTCTTTCTTTTCCTTTGAATAACATCGGCCGACTCCCTTGTCTATAAATAATGGGAGATTCGTCCGAGTCGTCGACATCTCGCCTCACCTCCCTATAAATTATCCGAGGAGGTGGGGGATTGGGAATAACGCCGGTGTCGGCTATAATAAAGTGCCCGGACCCCTCGCTGTGCCCAACGCGGTAGCTCTCCCGAGCCCTTCGTCTTCGGTGGAGGAGGAGGCCGAGGGTGTCATTCCCTATCCTTGGGAAGTGTCGGCGCCTATCCCCCTCAAGAAGTTACTTAGACAAATATTTGTCTCGTGATGTAGTGCGGGTGGCGCGAGGGGAGCGGGAGATGCGTCCACTTCGGGCCGAGAGTTAGAGTATCCCGACCTGGATCCTGAGGGGAGGTCCAGGGACTTTCTTCCCCGAGCCCGGCGTAATTAAATCCTTGACCGAGGACCTTCGGGGGACGGCGACCGATTCCAAATAAAAGACCCATACTATTCGGTCCGACCGAAGCCCACCACACGTGTCTGTCTCCACCGCCCTGGATGCGTAGCGGTCTACTACAAATCGATGGAGATGGGGCTTGGTTCCCATTAACTCCTTTTCGCCGAATTGTTGAATGCCCATAATTTTGCAATTTGCCAAGTCTCTCCGAACTCATGGGGAGGGATCGGTGCCTTCCGGATCATCTCGCAACTTGATAGGTGTCCGACCGACCATTAAGCTGTGGAGGCACATGTACGGCCGGGTTGAGGTCGTAGGCTGCGTCCAATGGGCCTGGCTGGTGGAGTTTTCAGGTCCGACCGGGGTATCGGACCGTCCTCAATCTTCCCCGATCCCAGAAAGGATTTCGTAGGGAGTTTGCTTTTGTTTACTTTGGCGGAAATTGGGGAATCCCGCTGGTCCCTCCCCCCGACCGAGCCCATTGTTGCTCGGATCCGGGGTGGGCGAGCTCGACGATGAAGAAGGAGCTGCGGCTTGCTATACGCAGCACCGAGTCGAGGATCGTGAACGGGGCGAGGTGTTCGTCCCCGGCCAATGGTTACCCGACCGCCACCTATTCATTGATGAGCATTTCCTCTCGGCTATGGGCCCGAGTTCGACCTTTCCGGAAGGGTAATTTCTGAGGGGATGGCTTGGGGGTGATCAAAAGAGGATTCTTCTATTTCACTAACACTTTTTACATTTTGTTTTTGTTTTGCGAGCCCGCCCGATCATACATAGACGAGGTAGATCCGGCCCATGGCCGACAAATTGAATGTGGCGGCATGAGGGCTCGGCTGAAGGCCGAGATTGCGGCTAAGACCATGAAGGTCCCTGCCCCTCCTAAGGTAAAATTTCCCTTTTCTGTAAACGAGCGGTATTTCTTGTAATTAGCGACTCATAGGAGTTTTCTTTCTCCTCAGGATCCTGCCAAGCCCAAGTCCAAAAAAGAAAGGAGCGGCCGGCCGACAAGGTCGCTCGACTGGAGGGCGCTCGCTAGTGGCCAAAGCCGATCGGGAGAAGGCCGCCCGGGGATGAGGCCGAAAGTCAAAGTCTATCGAGGTCATCGCCCCGAGAGGGCCGCCGCACCTCGCCGAGGGCGGATCTCTCTCTCTCCACTCTTCGGACTTTCGGCGGTCGGAAGTCCTCGGCATACCCCCATGTCTCCTCCGCCGACCTTCGGGGTGAACTGGGCGAGGGGGCGAGGCTTGGGGTGCCTTTCACCGAGCTCAGTCGAGCCGAGAAAGATGGCCGCTGGACGAAGGCCATTGAGCTGATGTATACTGCTGCTGACTTGGAGTATATTCAGGCGACTCATGGTCCGAACGAGACCAATGAGCTTTTCCGCTCTTGGCGTGATGTAAGTCCTTTCGTCGCCGAGCGTCTTATCTATGTGCTTTATTTTGTTTTTTGATTTGTTTTTCTTTTTTTCGGTTCTGTTTCGGGCGCCGCCGTGGCTCAAAACCGAGTAAGTCTTTTCGAAGAAGTGGCCGATCTTAAGGAGAAGGCCAAGAAACACTTTGGACGAGGTCTATCGCGCCAAGGAAGGCAAGCGGATAAGTGAGTCGAAGCTTGGTGATGCCGAGCGGGCCATTGAGGAGGACCAAAAAGGCTTCGAGGAGGAACGGAGCAAGTGGGGTAATGAGAGGAGCCGCCCGGTCCTGGCTCGGGATATTCCGTCAATCCGAGAAGGCCGACGCCCTGGTCAAGCTGAGGAGGCTGAGCAAAAAGTAGCCGACCTTAAAGTCAAACTGACTGAGTTGGAAGGCCAAGTAAAGACCGAGGCGCAGTGGTTCTCCGACTGGGAGAAATCTGACGCTGCTGAGGCCTACGCCAACGAGGTCGGCAGTGCGGCGCATAAAATGGGGGAGGATGAGGGCGCTTGATCGGGCCAAGAAGGTCCTTCTGCGAGTCCCACCTCGACTTGGTTCGGGCGGACGTTTGGTCGAGCTATCAAATGTCGGTAGATGCCGACAACGCTGCTATCTTGACTCGACTGGAAGCCGAGGGGGGTGAAAACGATGAAGACGATGATGAAGAAGGCCAAGTTGACGTCAACGTCCTGGACGGCGATGATGTTGATGATAATGAGGATGACGCCGAGGCGGCCGACAATGCTGGTCGGGGTAAAGAGTTGGTCGGTGACAAGTCTCGACAACTCGAGCCGAACGCCGAGAGCATGACCGATCTTCCCCCTCCCCGTAGCGCTTGTACTTAGCATTTTTACGCTTTTGCCTCCTCCTTTTGTCGATTTCTGTCCGTAATGTTCGACACGCTTAATGAAAAATACTCTTTTGACTTCTATTTTCTTGTTTGTTGATTGCAATATCGCCCGACCGACTATCGCTCTTTTCCGACGGACTAACAATGACTGGTCCGGTTAGGTCTTAATTTATACCGATTGGCTTGGTCGAAATTCCGACCCGCCATAATTTCGGGAAGAGTCCGAACTGTTTATTTGGTTATGTCATAAATTAATTCCGATCGACTTGTTCAAAACTCCGACCAAGCAGTCATTTCGGGAGGAGTTTGAACCGTTTGACCGGGTTAAGTCTTAACATAATTCCGACCGACTAGTTCGAAAATCCGACCAAAGAATCATTTCGGGAAGAGTCTGTTTTGATCGGTTAAGTCTTAACATAATTCCGACCGACTTGTTCGAAATTCCGACCAAGAATAACTTGGAGATATGCCGCCAACCATTTTGATCGGTCGAGCTCTAGTAGTTTGGACGAGGTGTAAAATATGCCGATTGACAAGATCAATTCATTACATTTCAAAACCGACTACAACAATGCCGACTCGGCTACAAGTAAGCTATTACAATATATGCCCCTATCGTAAGTAACGAACTTTACACATAGTACTTCTTAAGGTTGTCTGCATTCCAGAGTCGGGCCAGGGGATGCCCTCGGCGGATTCTAGTCGGAATGTGCCCGGCTTAATAATTTACGTTACTTTGTATGGGCCATCCCAATTAGGTCCTAGCTTTCCTTTCAGTGTGAGAGCCCGGTGGCCTCGACCTTTCGAACGACCCAATCGTGGAGTTGGATTGGCCAGGGACCTCACTCGGCGATTAAACATCCGAGTAACTCTTTGCTTGCATCTTGGATAGATTTCAGAAGCGCGTTGCCCTCTGTTTCGGCAAAGAAGTCTAAGTTGATCGGTTTTTCTTCCTCATTCTTCTCGAAGTCGTAGAAGGTCATTCGAGGAGAAGGGATGCCGACCTCCACTTGGTAGGACCGCCTCACTCCCGTATACCGGGGTGAAAGGCGAGTGCCCCTTGCTTCCTTGGCGGTGGTTCCGCGCACTGCAGTACTCCAGGCGGGTCATCGACCCATGCTCCTTTGGCGGCCTCCGAGAGACTTTTTTGATTCCTTTGAGAACTATTTTATTGGCCGACTCGGCTTGCCTTCGTTCGTTTTGCCGGCTAGAGCTCAAGTGAGAATTTGGTACATATTCGAACCGAGCGCAATAATCCCGGGTCGCCACCTTTGTTGAATTGGCGTCCGTTGTCGGAGATCGAACTCCGGGAACTCCGAACTGGGTGATGATGTTCCTCCAAATGAACGCTTGAACTTGTTTATACGTTATGGAGGAGAAGTGGTTCGGCCTCGTCCATTTGGTAAAGTAGTCAATGGCGACTATCGGGGAACTTTCTTTGACTCCGAGGCCGGGGGAAATGGTCCGAGCAGTCCATGCCCCACTTATCAAATGGCAGGACGCTTCAATTGTTGTCGGGGGTGGTTGGTGCTCGTGGGAATATCCGAATGGATCTGGCAGAGACGGACATCTCTTTACCGGCTCCCGAGCGTTTGTTGTTTGAGTAGGCCGGTAGTATCCGCTCGGAGAGCTTTTCCAGCCTATGGTCCTTCCCCATGGTGACTTCCACAAGCCCTTGGTGGATTTCCCCGAGGATGTAATTTCCTTCCTGGGGTGACACATTTAAGTAAGGGATGGGTGAAGGACTTCTTGTAGAGTTGATCCTCGTGCCATAGAAACCATCCGGACTTGTGTTTTACCCGATCAGCCTCCTTGTGGTCCTCGGGTAGTTTCCCGTCTCTCAAATATCTCGACTACCTCATCCATCCATTCGGACGTCCGATTCAATACAAGTAGTTCCTTGACATTGATGCTAGGCCGCCGAAGGACTTCCCACATAATTGTTCGGGGGAGCCGACCCTTCGCCGAACGGCCATTCTAAGCAAAGCGTCGGCTTGATTCTCCGATCGCGGTATGTGGGCGATTTTGAACTGAGATAGTTTTTTGATTATGTCCTGGGCCTTGGCCAAATACATTCTCATGTTGTCTTCTTTGGCCTCGTATTCGCCTGATACCTGACCCACTATTAGCTGCGAGTCGGATTTAGCATTGATCACGGTTGCCCGGCCAAGATGCATAACTCCAATCCGAGGATCGGGGCTTCATATTCAGGCTTCATTGTTTGAGCCCAAGAACTCAAATTTGATGGCGTATTCCATCTTTTCTCCGACCGGGGGTTTGATGACGATCCGCTCCGGCTCCACAACCTGTCCTGGTAGACGAGCCATCCACTTGCAGCTCTCAGCTATCTTGCCTGCTGATTGGGGGCCTGGATGTGCACTCTGTTATGAAATCAGCCAAGGCCTGGGCTTTGATCGCCCTTCTGGGCTCATATTCTAACCCAAAATCGCCTAGCCGATCCGCCCAATCTGGCCATCCGACTAGAGTGGTTCCTGCTTTCGATAAGCTTCCTGAGCGGCTGACTAGTGAGGACCTTAATAGGATGAGCCTGGAAGTAAGGTTTGAGCTTCCTGGCCAGCCATTACTAGGGCGAAAGCCATTTTTTCCACTTCGTTGTATTTGGCCTCTGCTCCTCGAAAGGCGTGGCTTATGAAGTAGGCGGGTGTTGTTTTTCTTCTCTTTCGGCTATCAAAAACGGCGAGCGCGTACTGCGAAATAGCAAATAAATGAATGATGTTTCCTCGGAAGGGGGATATCAATTTTGGGAGTGTTGATAGATGCGTTTTGAGGGAGGTGAAAGCCTGCTCGGCTTCGTCATCCCAGTGAATTCTTTTCTTTTCAGAGCTTTGAAGAAGCATAAGCTCTTATCTGGCCGACCGTGATGTAAAGCGACCGAGGGCGCCGGACATCTGCGGTTAGGCGTTGTACTTCCCTTACATTTCGAGGAGACTTCATTTCCATTATTGCTTTGATTTTGTCGGGATTAGCTTCGATTCCCTCTCATCCACCAGAATCCGAGGCACTTCCCTCTCCTTCACTCCGAAGACGCATTTCTTGGGGTTCAACATCATGCGGAATTTCCTCAAGGTGCCGAGGGTCTCTTTTAAATTCGAGGGGTGATCGCCTGAATCTTGCTTTTGACGATCATGTCGTCAACGTACACTTCTATATTCCGACCCAGGTTGGGCGTCGAATATTTTGTTTACTTGTCCGCCGATACGTAGCCCTGCGTTCTTAAGTCCGAAGGGCATCATCTTGAAGCAATACACCCCTTGATTGGTGACGAAGGCGGTGTGAACCCGATCCTGCTCTCGCCATCGGATTTGGTGATACCCCGCGTTTGCATCCATGAAGCTCGAGGAGAGCATGTCCCGTGCTGAGTCTACTAGTCTCGTCGATTTTGGGCGAGAGGGTGGTTGTCTTTTCATGGGCCTTGTTCAGTGTCAGTAAAATCCACGGACATTCTCCATGCCCCACTCGACTTCTTGACTAGGACGACGTTGGCCAGCCATTCCGAGTACTGACATTCTTCAATGAACCCTGCTTCAAGCAATTTCTTGACCTCTGTAGCTGCCGCGGCATTCCTTTCGGGGCCTTGATGCCTCAGCTTTTGTTTGACCAGGCTTGAACCCCTCTTTGATGTTTAGCTTCGTGGCACATCACTTTAGGTCGAGCCGGGCATTTCATTAGCTTCGTAGGCAAAGACGTCTCTCATGTCTGTTAGAACTTGAATGATCTCTTTTCTTGTTTGAGGGTCCATGGCCTTGCCTACTCTCAGAGTCCGACCATGTTTCTCATCAATGATGACTTCTTCGTCGTCCTCAGCCGGCTGAGGGCGTTCGTATTGCTTGGGGTTCTCAGTGAGGTAAACCCCGAGCTCTCTTGAGGGCTGACCATCTTCTCCCTTTCTTTTCTTCGAGTCCTCTTGGACGTCGACCTTGCTTTTTAGACTGTTCACATAACATTCTCTAGCTGCCTGCTGATCCCCTTGGATCTTTCCGACTTTACCCTCGTCGGTTTCAAACTGCATGAGAAGCTGATAAATGGAAATTGCTGCTTTGACCTTATTCAGAGTTGGTCTTCCCATTATGATGTTGTATGGTAGAGGGATGTCCACCACTAGGAAGTCAATCGGTAGGCTTCTTCCTTTGCCTTTCTCTCCCATCCGAGTAGGCAATTTAATGGATCCGACTGGATGTACCGAATTTCCCCCGAAGCCTATGAGTGGCTGATTGAGCGGGGTTACATCCTTCTCGCTGTACTTCAGTTTCCTGAGGCACTCCAGTGTGATTATATCTGCTGAAGATCCACTATCCACCAACACCCTTGACTCGGCATTAGCCACTTTGAGTTCGATGACCAAGGGGTCATCGTGGGGCGTGTGCGAGGGCCGACCGGACTCGCCGAATGTCGCGATGGGGCGATCGGCTGGGGATGATGTACATCAAGTACCCGGTGCTTTAGACTTTGGAGGTGGGCCTTGCGCGGCGGCCAGTAAGGCCACTCCGACGCGAAGCCACCCGCTATGACCCCGATGAAGCCCTCTCTCGTGTCCCATTGTTGGATGGACCCAACCTTTTGTTTGCCCTTTTCTTCCCTAGAGTGCTTGAGGTACCGGTTCAGCTTCCCCTGGTCAGCTAGGTTGTCCAAGGATTTCTTAAGTTCCCTGCAGTCCTTGGTGGTGTGACCGCACTCTTTGTGGAATTCGCACCATTGGCTTTTGTCTCGCCGAGGCGACCGACGTCCCGATGGGAGGGTGGGCGGGGCATCGTGGACTTGTCCTTGATGTCCAAGTAGATCTCTTCTTGTTCTTGTTGAATCGGGGGTCGAGGCCATGGTCGTTAAACCTATCTCGACCGACCACCCGTTTTTCTGGCTTTTGACCGGTCCTTGTGATTTCCTTCTTCCTTCCTCTTCTTGCTCCCGTCGTCCGAGTGACGACATATGTCTGTTGCTTGGATGAATCTTTGAGCCCGAGTCATTGCTTCGGAGAAGGTTTTCACTTCGTTCTCGGCCAACGACCATTCCGAGCCGACCAGGCGAAGGCCGTACATTAAGGCGGCGAACGCCACGACAGCTTGTAGATCGGAGATTTTTAATGACTCCTCATTGAACCTTTTGATGTAGTCGGCTAGGCTTTCGTTCTTCTCCCGCTCGACTCCCATTAAGTGGAGACTTGTTTTCTTACGTCTCTTTTCCGGCGATAACCGGGTGTAGGAATAGGTCCTCGAGCACGTAGAAATCCGTTATGATCCCCGCGAGAAGCTCTTGGAACCAATTTAGGGCCGGTCCTTTCGTAGTCGTGGGAAAGAAACGGCACCAAGTGGCCTCGCGGCCCGGTTTGAACGCTCATTTGTGCTTTGTATGTGGCCATGTGATCGTCCAAGGGTCGGTCGAGGCCCGCGAAAGGTTCGATCGAAGGCGTTTTGATTTTTCAGGTGGGCGCCTCAAGTATGTCCTGGTCGAACGGGATCATGAACTTGAGCGCCCACCGTTGATCCGAATGGGCCTCGATTGGGCGGAGTCGCCGCGCCCTCCCCGCCGAGCGGCTTTCTTATTAAGAATGTGCCGAGCATCTAGGCCCTCTTTGAGCCGCTTCTCGTTCGGAGAAATGCCGAGCGTCGTGGGTTTTATTCCCGACGTTGCCCTCTGGCGATTTTGACACGTGCGTCTCCTCGCCCCGCAAGGTGGATCTTCCCTTAGACCCATGCCGCACTTCCTCCCCGTCCGGATCGTTGTCGATCGTGCCGACTATGCTCCCTCGGGCCCGACCTGCCTCGGCTAGGCTGGCGCTTGATTCTCGCCCGAAGGGAAGGGACCAGGTCCGGTCTTTAGGGGGTTGAAGAAAACGCCCTGCCGTAGGTTGTGCCAACATATCCCTCAAGGCTTTCTTTGCAAGGTCTGCTTGAGCCGAGCGGCTATCAAATTTATGTCCGCCGTGGATATGGGATGGGGGTCGGCGTGCCGTAGCCGGGTTCGATGGTTGCGGTCCATTTTCAATGGATCGCTCTTCTTCCTCATGATCGAGGGTTTGAACGGTCGGCGTTTTGGGTCGCTCGGACCTCCTTTGTTGAGATGGGGAGGGGTCTCTTTCGGACCTCGACCCTCGTGCCGAGGGATGCCCGGTACGTGTGCTCTGGGTCCGGGGCCATTGCTAAGTGACTCCGAGAGGGATTTTCTGCTGAGTAGCAACAAGGTGAATCTTTGCTGAGTGGTGGCGAAGTAACTTCTTGTACTTTCCCCACGACGGCGCCAAATCTGTTTCACGCTAAGAAATTAAGGATTGTAATGTGTTGTGAGATTTGATGTGGGCCCCCAAGAACGTTCGTCTGAGCTTCGATATCCGTACACCTGAATCCTGCAAAACAAGGTTAGACTACCCCGGGGGTGTTTCCGGGATCGCCCCTCCGACGCTCAAGTCAGATGTGATTGAGGTAGAGAGAGAAGTGAAGGCTAGAGAGAGATGCTCTAGTTTGTTAGGTGAGAATTCAATACCCGTTCATTGATGAGACAAGTTGGTTTTTATAGTGTTGGAGATTTCCCGGACGAGGAAACATTATTCGAGATGGGCCTTTTTGGTAGCAATGGGCATGCTACCTTTTCCGGCAATGGTCATTTCATCCTTTTAGGGATTTCCCCAATGCTGGTGATTAGGTCAACCTTTACCAGTGGGACCCATTGCTGCCACCTGCCCATGCTCTAGGAGGCTTCCAGGCTCTTTATTGGGCTGCTCAAAATTTCGCAATTTGTAATGAAAAAGTATAATTTATGAAATACATTGCAGCAAGAACCTTTTTCTTTTGTCTCTACATATTTCAGTGGCCAAGAAAGTTGAGAACTCTTTGTATACTCATCATTGTTTGATGGCAAATCTAATTATGGAATGTGATATGATCCATTCTCTAACACCTTAGGATGCTTCCCAGCTGAAGCCATGTCTTGAGGAATCCATATCAAAATTGCTCAATAGAAGATGGACATTAGAAAAACCAGATACCAAAGTTCAGCAGATCACAATTTCATTGAAGCAAACATCAGCAAGAAGTGGAATTTTTGGTAATGTGAACTTCTCAATGGATGCATGTCCAAAACTGGGTGATGCTATGATGGATGAAAGATGCCAAAATCCTTTGTTTTATATCGTAAGAGATGACCTGTTACACCCGTTTGTCAATGGAAACAAAGCAAGGAAGCTGGATGCTTTACTTCCTTTCATTGAGGATTGCTGGGGCACTGATGTGGTGAGTTGCTGCTTTCTCTCATTGTATAGACAACAACATTCTAGTAACTTGGTAGTTAAAAAACTATTCTTAGCTGTGTGAAGTCATTTGCTGCTGTTACTCTTGAATTGGATTCAGTTTATGATGCCGGTGTTGTTTCGTAACTTTAGGGGAATAAGAGTTTCTATCCGAAGTTGGGTATATGATTTGGCTTTATTGTGTGCGCTGCCAATCTCCATACTCTGTTTCTTCTGAGCAGCTTCACTATACAAAAGCAGAATCTAGTATTATTCTGTATTGTGCTGAAGATGTATCTGTTGGACTCCTTTAATGAATGCCTTTGTAGCCCTTTCCTCCCATAAAGAAAGAAGCTTTTACTTGTCTTGACTATTGCTTATACATACTAGGGAGGTAAAGGATGATTATTGCTGCCAAGTTCAACAATTGAATTTTTTTTTTTGGAAAGGGGGGGGGCTGTGGGCTTCAATCATCCTGTAGGTTTTTTTTAATGATTGTCCTTCTTATTGGCATTATATTTTTTGCAATTCCCATCAAACCATCGCACTTGCTATAGGCGCCATCTCAAATTTTCACTCTATGTGACTATGTAATACCCAATTGGCATGTTTTCTAGGTTACCTGTGGAGGTTGTCAAAGTGCACATGCAGCTGCTGTGGGTAGGTCATGTACATTGGTGTTCTCCCACATACTAAGATTCTGCAGTGGATTAGGAACTTCTAAATCCTTTCTAGGGGAATGAGATGCAATGATTGGCTTAATTTGCTGATTTATTCTGTGCAGCTGTCTCATGTGCGGAAAGGGGCCTTAGATCACATTTGCTTCTTCGAGGGGAAGAGCCAGAGATTTTGACTGGATACAACCTAGTATCATCTATGTATGGAAATGTTATATATGTGCCGAGATCACTTTATGCCAAGAGGGAGGAAATGCTTCTTAGGCATGCAAATGCTATTGCAGGTCCTAGTGGTTCTGTAATGTGGTTCACTGACATTCATAATAACTTCACCGACTCACCTAGTGGAATGAACTGCATGCAAACAATTGCAAATAGAAGTTTGGAGAATGCCGAGAAGAAGATCGTAATTGTTAAGGAAGGTGCTGGGGATGCTGTGGCATTGTTAGGTGAGAACAAGCATCATTTTAAGCATTATAGGATTTTCACATTATTGAAATCTTTGTTTATCAGGCTATCCTATCTATCTATATATATATGTTTATATACAAAACCGAATAGATTCGCCTAAGAATCTGACACTTGGCACCTCTTTCAAATGCCAAGTGTGTATTTTTTTAAGGAAACCAAATAGTGTATATGTGTGAAATACTTTAGAATACTAACCATATATAATGTTTCAATAATTTATATGTAATCGTAGTATCTAGCGAGTTGTAGATAATATGAAAAGTAGTTAATATCACTAATAATATAGGAGTATAATCTTTCCATAATTCGTTTTTTCGATGAATTGTTGTATAATCTACTTACTGCTTACAATACGTGTTTTTAAAGTTTTTAAATTATAGTATTTCTTTCACCCATGTATGACACAGGTTGTAGGTCTATTCATTTATATACTTCAATGTGTTGTGAGTTACGTTCCTTTTAAGTTGTATATCAGGATCTTATAGAGCTTTCTGTAGCAGTTAGCTTTCCACTTACGTAGCAACTACTTGTTTGGTTGACATTAAAAAGAGGCAATTACTTAGGAAGTCGAAGTATGTGTATGTTGTTTTGCTGAAAAATAATGTAGGAAGTGTACTTAGGAAGTTCCACTACCCACAAAATGGAGGACCACCTAGGCCCCCTAGATGATTGGAACTTCCCTTGGGAAGATTTTCTTTTTTATCAACTAAACAACTTATTGTACTTTCTAGGAAATGATAATGTGCTAAAACCATATTCATAGGAAATATTTCTTGCCACGTTAAACCACACAAGCACAGAGTATGTTCATGCAGTTCTTAGACATGCTTCTTAAGATAGATTTGTTCTTCTCAGGTTCAATTTGGGTGAAGTAAGCCCCAATCTATGAAATAAATGTCTGAGCACCTGGGATTCAACTGTGTCAAGATTCCAAACAAACTCTTGAACCACAAGTGCCAGACAAACTTCATTAACTGTTTAGGGAACATGTATATACATCCATACATGTTTATGTCAGTAAAAGTGTTGTGTAAAATGGGAAAAGCTTGGATCATTGTAGTGTGTACTTATATGAATAATGGTTTTCCTTCATTAGTCATCTTGAATTTTGTTATCCATTTACATGAACCTGCATTTTTTGTTGATTAAATTGAAAGGTCATATCGTTTTTTCTTTCTTGCAGCTTTTTCATAATAGTGTTTTAATGATTGCTCATATCTGATGGGATTTCCTCTCTTGCAGGGGTCATTCGCCTGGTGAAGTACTTGGCCCAGAGCCATATACTTGGAAAAAGGAGGCCATATAACTTTGTGATTGATGCGGGTACTGGGACAACAGCAACGGGTTTTGCCCTCGGAGCCTTATTGCTTGGGTTTGTTTTCAACCTCTAAGTTAAGATCTTGCTATTGTTATTCTAGAAGTAAGCAAATTATATTCCATAATTATCAGGTTGCCTTGGAAGGTAAGTGCTGTAATGCTGGCTGATACTTTTGATGGATACAAGAATCAGGAGGATCGTCTTATTTCAGATTTTAAGAGATATGCAGCACCTGAACTTAGCAATTACACCTTGAAGAATGACCTTGTTCATTGGGTGAATCGTGAAACTCCAAGAAAGTGAGTTGACAAGCACTCTCTGCGCGAATAATTTCCCCCAACTGTGCACCATTTTCAAATCATTCTTGCTCTCATCATGAAATTGAAAAATTGAAATTATTTTTTTTAGCTTATACACCCTTTTTTCCCAAAAGAAGTCTGTTCAATTGTTCTGCTTCGACTTTTACATGTCCCAGAACATGAAGTATAACTTTTGTATTAGTTAAAGTTATAAAAGTTGATATTTTGAGAATATACATTGAGACAAATCTAATAACATTTCTACATAATAACATTTGTTCTTATGTATTACTAAGAGAGGTATGGTCAAACTAGAGTTGAGAATAATGCAAAAGTCCAATTGGAACATCTATATATAACCTCGGAATATCTTGTGGTTTGCGTTCCAACCTTCATCATCTATTAGTACTATGCTCATTGTCTATAAGCAATCGCAACATTCTTGTAACTTTCACCTTGTTTTCTTAATGTAGATTTGGTAATATATTGGAGGGAGAAATCACGGGATGTCAACAAGTAGCTAACCAAACAGGGGTTCCTGTGGATCCAATTTACACCTTGGCAGCATGGGAGCTTGCCGTTCACTTAAGCCAGAAGCAACTAGACAAAGGGGCAAAGGTGGTGATGCTTCATACAGGGGGCACTCTTGGCTTGTTTGGACTAGCACAAAGATACAAATCTCACTTCAGCAAGCTGAAAGATGGACCGTCCCAATAATTTTACTCGTCGAAATAGTGAAAGAAAGAACGAAAATGGAGGAATTTGCTAGATGTTCGTAGAATGACACGACACATCTTACACACTCGAACGATAGATGTTTGTTCTTCTTTCAAATTTGCTTTGCATATGCAGGTTTTTCTGAGCAATGTAGTACCAAATTTGAAGTTTGAATGGTCAGAAGATTGGCAGGATCAAGTTGGGAATTTACTTTTAATTTTTATTTTAATGAATTTATGGGTTCAATTCACTTCTCTGTGTAGTTAATGGTGGATCACCACAGCTCAGAATTATGGCACACTGAAAAGAAGGGTTTGCTGAAAGAATGTGGCCCAGTTCTTTTACAGAAGATGTCAGGGAAGGATAAATTTGTGATGGAGGTCATTTGAGTGGTGGAAGCCAATCTTTTACCACTAAAACACTTGGAAATGACTAATGCCTGACCACATTCAAAGGTTCAACTGGGGTTACATTAGCCTATGCCCTATGCTGCTACTCTACTATCCAGTTGGAGTACTTGTACCAACATTTTTCCAACACCATTTTTTAGTCTGATTATTGAATTACCTGGCATTTATACACTGATTTATGAATGTGGAACCTCCAATTGCCATACCCGGAAAACTATCAGCCGTTGGGCTATATTAAAGTGTTCCAATTTAAACAATCTCCTTTTTGGGTGACATCATAAAATAAGTAAACAACTAAACGTCTTTTACAAGGCGTCGCTCTACTTTGAACAAAATTGTTCCTCTTCTCACTTACTCCTCTTACTACTCTTTAAACTCGCCCTACATGTTCACTTTCCCTAAAGATATCATACACCATTTACCTATCGTAATTAGTTTAGGAGAGAAAGAAGGGAAGTCGTGAGTGTAATTGAGGATGGCGGAAGTGGTTGAGGGTGTGCGGTGGGAGTGGTGAATATGGTGGTGGAAATGGTTGAGGAGAAAGAGAGAGTAGGAGTGTGAATGAGGGATAGTGTATGATGCTTAACAAAGCCCAAAATTTATAACCATATACTTTCCCTTACTTGTGATGTGATTGTATCTCCATTACACTATTCCTAAGAGCTATAATTGAGATATTATAGGGATTGAACTAACTATTATATCTATTTATGAGAGATTGAGCCTATTGTTTGGATGGACGATCCTTGCTCTTAGATTTATAGGTTACCATGTTATATACTTCCTCCGTTTACAAATAGATGACACGTTTTAATTTTTACACTATTTACACACTTTCCTTTCACCGTGTTTTGTGATTTTTTATGTAAAAAAAAAAAATATAAATACGTAGGGATCTTTTGTTAGATTCGCTCTCTATATATACTATTAGAATATCAATTTTTTTATAATTTTTACATGTAGGGAATTAGAGATATTAATTGTTAAAGTTATGCTTGTCAAACGTGCCGGAGAAATGTGTCAAGCATTTTGAAACATATACTTCCTCTATTTTTTTAGTTGCAACAATTTTCATTTATAGGTGTTTTTATTTAGATGCAACATTTCCTTTCTTGGTAAAGGTTTGAGGGCAATTTACCATTTTATTCTCACTTTACCTACCCCCATGCAAAAAGTATGGGTTATTAAGTCAAATCTTACTATCTCTCCTCTTTCCTTATAGTAATAGAGATCTTAAAAGGCATTTGTTGCAACTAAAAAAGACATAGGTAGTATTATAGTAATAGAGAACTCCCTCCATCCCCGAAAGATTTAAACGCTTGTTGTAAGTTGGAACATATATAGTTTAAGGTGATAGGTTGTAGTGTGGTTAAATGTTATTTTATTAAAAAATAGGTGTGATAGGAGTTGGTGGTGTATTTTTTATTGAAGGATAGACAAGGTTGGGTATTTTTTCGATTGATAGAGATAAATGTGGCCAAAGAAGTATAAAAAAATTAATATAATAATTGTAGGACCATTTCAAAAATAGAGATGTTTAAACTAATTTGGAATAAACAAAAAAAAAGTGTTAAGATTATTTTTGGGACGCAAAGGAAAGTATTTTTATATGTACACTATTCACATAATTATTTTTGACATATATATGTAAAAGTAAATGTTAATTTAGCTAAAATTTGTAAATTATTCGAACAAATGGAGTATCATATAAAACGTTAAGATTCTTTTCAATGTATGTATTGAAACATCAATTGATTACAACTCTACTTATTGACAATAAAAGATATTAATACCTTAACTAATTTCGGATCCCTTTGAATAGAAAGAAAGAACTAATTTCGAAAGGATAGAAATCGAAAAACATAACAAATTTTGCCCTAACTTGTAATCAATTCAGAAACCGAGATTGGCCGAACTAGGAAAACTGAAAATAAGTGGGTCAAACTTGACTCGACTCCCTTTCGGAAAAGAATTGAGTGATTGAAACTTATAATTATCTTCTTTAAAAAAATTGTGGTATCCCAATGGAGTTTTAGCAACAAAATAATGCATTGCATGTCTGCTCGTCTGCCCTAAAATTTTTGTGACTCCCTCTTCATCATCACTCAATGTTTCATGTTAAGTCTCATACCATATGATCATACTCAATTTTTCTTACTTATAAATCTTGAGATATCGATGATTTCTCCATACTACAAAAATTAGAGCATTAGAAAAATAAATTTTGACAACGAATCTTTAAACGGTTGATAAATAGCAATACATATTGATTTTCCAACAACAAAGACAACATATTTTTGATTTGTTAGATAGATAGTAAACTATGTTTGCATTTGACCTTTGAAGATTTATCATTGTTGCTTTAAGAGCACCAACATTCATTAACATCCCCTTAATTTCTCTCTCCTCACCTCATTCGTCCACATCACTTTCCACTAACTTTATCACCCACCCTCCCCATTTCACAATTCCATACCTACATTCATTAACCTCCCCATTTACCTTCTCTCCTACTTTTCCATACCCCACCTTCTTTTCTCTCTCCTACTTTCCATACCCCACCAATATCAATAAAATAATGGAAAAATTGATGGAATAATCCCACCTTTGGGCGGTCTTCTTAAAACAGTCCCACTTTTGAGTTAACTCAATAAAATCCCACCTTTTTTACTTATCTTCTTAAAATAGACCGTAACCTGTTGGTGACCTAGAATTGCAAGTTAGCCTCATAGACCGTTACGTACGTGACGCACGTGCCTTTTTTTTGCCCGTTATAATGAACTGAAATCTCCTTCTTCTCCCTAATTTTCTTCAACTCTTCGTAATCTCATTCTTCTCCCTTTTCCTCTATGCCTAAAATTTTCCAAAAAAATTCGTTATGGCCGGGTGATGCAATTTCAGGTTCATCTTCAAACAATTCAGGGGAGAAGTTCAGAATTCCCAACCCAAAGATGAAGATGAAATGTCGCCATGAAGTTGAGGCCGTTGTTAGAACGTGCAAGAAAGGCTCTAATCTTGGGAAGAAATTCCTTTGTTGCTCTTTTTGGCCAAACGAGTTTAAATTTATTTGTCTTGGTTAAATTTGGTGTTGTAATTTTAGGGTTCCTTCAATTTTATCATTTGGGTAAATTTGGTGCTCTAATTTTATTGGTTAATTTCATGTTAATGTAGGAGGATGATTGTCGCTTTTTCATGTGGGAGTCCAAATTCATGAATACTAATAATCACTCCAAGTGAGATTGAAGATTTGCATTTCAAGCTTCTTGAAAAGGACACAATCATTATTGAACTAGAATATGAGAACAAATATTGGGGGAGAAGTTGAAGAAACTGAAGCTATAAAAAGAGGTCATGGAAGTGGAGTTGCAAAGAGTTGAAGATGAATGTTGGGATGGCTAGATTAGGTGGGAATGATAAGAGTATTTCAATGGCAATGGTTGTATCTTGGATTTTACTAGGCATCATTGTTTACATATTAAAGTAACTAGTACTAAGGTGTAGGGTAGTTATTAGTATGTGGGATATGGCTCATTGTTTACATATCCTCTAAGGTGTATTTTCATGAGAACTTGTTGTTTTGCATGGTTGGTAATAATATGAGTTTTTGCCCAAATCGATTGCAATTGTCATAACTTAAAAATTTGAAGCAAGTCACATATGTTTGCATTACATGCCATAATAGCAATGTTGACCCAAATATTGTCTTACAAAAGTAACCGATATTACTAGTCCTAAAAATAGCCGTAGCAACATTGATAACTTAGGAACTAAAGCGTTGGATTGAAGGTTGAGGTTGAAGCTTGACTTGCTTGTTGGTGACTAGTGTCAATGAATGAGCTTTGGGCTGAGTACTCTTGGCCCTCCCGATGTGCCGTGCACTCCGAAATTAGAACAACTTCACACAATGAGTATGATTATAAAACCAAAGCAACTTAAAACTAGGCATGTCGAAATGAACTTACATTTGTCATTGGAGTTCCATTATCATTGAACATAACCCCAAAGCCATGAGGTGCCTCGTGAGATATGAAGACATTGACAATGTAAGTAATTGCATCAAATGAGGAAAACGAACACAACGTAACACAATATATTCTTACCCTTGCACTTGAAGATCCGACACCACCTCTTCCTCTTGTGGCACTTCGCCCTCGGATGTACTAGTCCCTCCTCTTCTTGTGCCACCTCTCGCCACCTGAAGTGGCCCCTCCTCTTGTGTCACCTCGCCACCGAAGTGCCGGCCCTCCTCTTCGCCACCTCGCCACCCGAAGTGATGGCCTCTCCTCTGTGCCACCTCTACCCTTGAAGTGCTGCCCCTCTCTGTTGTGCCACCTCTTGAACCCCTTCCTCCTCTAATCACCCTCCCTCCTCTACCCATCTGGTTGGTTCACTCGTGGAGGTGTGATGTGCAGCTTCATTGGGGGTACTTGACCGTCCATCGCTTCAGGTCTTCCCTTATGTTTTTTGGGGGAGGGGTCGAGGCCGTAGCAGAGTCTCTGTTAGGGCACCTTCTCTTGTGTGCCCCTTTCTCCCACAAGTACTGTAGGTCATCTCTATACCATGTCTTGATAAAGTCCCCGGTTTTTTAGGATCCTCATGAGGGGCTTTGATCCTATTCTTTCTTGGCCTACCGTGCCCAATTTTGATAGGAGGTGGGTCTAAGTGAACTTCAACCCCGGGGCAATGTCTCTCACCTTCTAGAGGTGGAATTGAACCCGCATATGCCTTTGCCTATGTTTCCTTTTTATAGTAAGCATCCACAAAGTCCTCGGCATGCATGTGGCGAAGAAAATGGCGAGATGGCATGGCAAACAGGTATTCGATCATGTTCCATTTTCTACAAGTGCATGACTTATTCTCCAAATCAACAAATCAAGCTATCCAAGTTGTGATTTGGATCTGGAACAAGGTTGTGGATGAAGGAAGTACATCACAACTTGCACTTTTCCTTCTCTTTTTCTAATTTTTTTGTATCCTAGGACACGCGGACGGTTGTGCATTTCTCCATTTCAACCCTCTTTTGAACCGACCTTTGCATTAACGGGCTCTAATATCTTCAAGCATGTGAATTAAGTGTTTTGTTCTAGCATTTATGATGTAACCATTAAAGGTCTCGACTATGTTATTTGTGATTGAATCGAGACTTAGTGGCGGGTTTCATGAAGGCCCTACAAAACACCTTAGGGTTGTAACTCCTAAATCCTCTCGCTGGCTCGCTTCATTAACTTTCTCTAATTCGGCTAAGTTCTCATTGAAATCACCATAATATAAAGAGAATGCTATGTTCCAATACAATTTCTTAAATTCATCCCCTTTGTAATTTTTATTCCAATGAGCATAAATGTGCCTTGTACAGTGCACCGTGTTCGGACTTGTGGCAAGACATTAGCAACATCATTCAAAATAGCCTACAATTAACATGGATACATGCATCTAAATCAAAACATGTTAAAAAAAATCGACTAAATGTGGTAATTATGCAAATAAGATTACCCGATGTTCATCACGAGACTACCGAGTAGTTTGATCCATCTTCAAGTGTCAAACATGATCTGCGAAGCTTGAAGAACCACTCCCATGAACCCGTTATTCTCTCCTTCCGCCATGCCCAGGCAATGGGGTACATTTGATCATTGCTATCTCTCCCCCACTCGAGTAGTTGCCCACCTAGGAATGTCTTGAGAAGCATGAATCTACATACACTATCTTCCTACAACCTTCCTTCCAACCCCTTCGAACTCCCTCAAAGCAAACAAAAAGTCTCCCGGAAAACGGGAGGGAAGACTTACCGACTTGGATCGAGTTACCAACTCCACAACAACATTCGGACATGAAGCCTTAATGCCTCAATGTATCTCGCCCACTTTTTGGTAATGGTCCTTCATTGATCCATGAAGCAACTTTGTGTGCATAATACTTCACCTTATATGCAAAGTCCTTCTTCACAATGACTCTATATGCCCTCTCTACCGGTCTCCACAATCTCCTTAGGCGCCGTGGGGGTCGGCTTTGAATACCTCCAAAAATTGCTCACCCGTGCCATGTTGATTTAAGTTGTTTATTCCTCTCCATGTTTCTAGTGCACGGATCTTGCTCGATCAACGACTTCAACACAAAAGTAGCCCTCCTAGTGTCCCCGGGAAGCATAGAGTTTAAAGGGACACCCCTTGATACAACACACCCCGTTCTTTGACCCCTGTTTTTATTACTAATATCCAATCTCAAATTTCTACCTGCATAATAGCATACTTAGTGTGACCTTCTTGAAATCAACTCTAGTGGCAAATCTTTGACCAACCTTCCACTTAAACAAGGAAAATCGTGTTTTGGCTCACCCAAAACCCCTCTCATAGCTTTCCTACTAGCTGGTGTATCCTCTTCACCACTTTCAAGTGGAGTGTCTAGGTCATTCTCCGAATCTTCATATTCGGACACCACATCTCTTTCTTGGTCCTCACCTAGTGCAGTAGAGACACCTCCCACTCTTTGTTGAACCCCTAGTACGTTCATTGCATCCTTTTGAAGTTCTTGTGCAAGTTTCAATAACTTCTCATTACTTTCCCTTACCCTATTGTAAGCTGCTCTACACTCATCATCAATATCTTCAATATCTCCTTCAAACCCCACAAACTCACCTACAAATATGTCCTCTTGCTCATCAAAGTCACCCTCATTCTCTAACTGCTCTCCATCCTCATATTCACCATCGACTTCACCCATCATTCTCGGATTCAATATCTCCAACAAACCCACCCTCATAATCACTTTGTCGGGTTCTTCTTCATAATCCGAATCACTACCTTTTTCTTCATTGTCATCCCCACCAATCAATTCTTCCCATCCCAGTGGACTTTCCGGTCTAGGATCTTCCCATTCATAACCTTCGGGCACATGTTTACACCTAGCCCCGGATCCGTTGATGTTTTGTGCGGGTGGTTCGGTGTTGTTGGTCTGTGGAGGAGATGGAGGTGGATCGGTGTTGTTGGTCGTGGAGGGATGGAGGTGGATCGATGTTGTTGGTGCGTGGAAAGAGATGGAGGAGGTTCACTTGTTAATCTCTGTGGAGGATATGGAGGTGGTTGAGATGGAGGCTGGTTCGGTGTTGTTGGTTTGGGTTGTTGATGAAAGTGGTTGAGTTTGAGTTTTGGTTTGTGGTGGAACCTCGGGAATGATGTTTTGTAAATGGGATGATGGGTTGTTAGGTGTGTTATTAGTGTTGGTAAGGAGAGGTTCTTCTAGGGTAGGTCTTTGAATTGAAGTCATCTTTTGGGGCCCACATCGTTGACTGCGAGAATCTTTGATTAATGAAGACTCTTTTCCCCAGTGCTCGGGGAAAATCTAGGGGGTTTTCCTATTAATATCACTTCTTCCTCTAACCTTTTCCGCCCCCTCCGGCTTTCTTAGGTGCTCTCTTTGGAGTTAACTTCTTGCCCTCCTTTGTGAACTCACTTCGGGGAATTGGTACACTCACTTGAGGAATTGGTATGTTGTACTCAATTGCTTGAGCTAACAAATCGGGCTCATCGAGCCCATGAACCACATACATGTCAAGAAATCCCTTTTTAACCAACACCCCGATCATCTCCCGACCTCATTATCATCATAAACTCTTTTCAACCGCTTCCTCCAAAGTTTTCCCGGAAGTAAATAGTACACCTCACAAATTTTCCTATAACTCCCACACTTCTTGGCTAATTCCTCAATCCACCACCAACAAAGTTCATCTGGATCTACCTCAAATGTTTTGCCCTCCCCCCTAAATACACTAACCCATTTTCGGTGTTTTAAAGAGCCCACCATGTCAAAACCGTAATGTGGCCGTCTCCATTGAACACAACCTAATTTCCAACTATTAACCTACTCCAGAACAACAACAAATTAAACAAATGGAAAAGCCGGCACCACAATCAATTTAAAGTTTATGCACAAAATCAAGCAATTATTCCACATTCAAAGTACTTATCAGGTAACATTCTAACAAAATTATACCCCCAAAATAATTACGGCAAAAATCGCAACTTTTAGATTACCCATCAATTTAAAAAACGTAAGAGAAAGATTATTAATTTCGTGCATAATTCAAAAATCGCAATTATTTCTACACTACCTTCGAAACTAAACACTCGGTAATTTTTTGTCCACAATTCACTCAAAACTTAAAAATGAAGTTACGCAAAGAAGAAAGAAAGAAAATTTACTCGATTTCCCCTTTGACAATGTGCAAGATTCGTCAAAATGCTTGCTTCCACGAGAGATGGAGAGAGGGAAGATGAACGAGATGAACTAATGAACAAAGGAGTTGATTGCGGAAGGGCCCGTTTTTGTTTTTTTTAAGACATCATTAATGCAAGTTAGGTGAAAAATTAAAACCTACTAATGTTTAGCAAGTTACCAACAGGAGTATCGGTTAATGGAGACCATTTTAAGAAGATAAGTAAAAAAGGTGGGATTTTATTGAGTTAACTCAAAAGTGGGACTGTTTTAAGAAGACCGCCCAAAGGTGAGATTATTCCCATCAATTTTCTTAAAATAATTTGATTCATCACATTAATTTTAGATAATATGTTTTAAATCAAAATATGGTAATTATAATTAAATAATTACCTTCTAATTAATCAGATTAATTCATTAATTATATTACGTTAACAAAAAAGAGTTATTTTTAATTACACTAGTTTACCCATTTTTCCTTTGCGGTTTTTAATTTGACAATTACACTAATTGCTAATTATAATAATTTACCCGCTTTGCCGTTAATTATAACGACAAATAAATACGCAAAAAAACACCATAAATTCATTTAAAAACATAGATGAAATTGAACAAAGTACCATATAATTAATTTTAAATAAAATATTGCAATAATTTAGATCTTCAATCGTCGTCTCGGTAGGCGGTGATTAATTTGCCAAATATGTTGAGCCAAGTCTCGTTGTAAGGCGTTGTGCACATTTCTATCCCATGCACGGCTCGCCTTTCCATATATCGTTCAATTCCAATATCATTAATTCGACCAGGTTGCACACAATAGTTTGTACACGTTGATCCGCTAATTGCTGTTGCATTTTCTTGCTCAAATTCTGACACGCTTACATTTAACAATTTAAACAAGTACATTAATCATAAAACAATACGACATTAACCATTAAAACACAATAACATTTATCCTAAAACAGATGAGTTACTTCATGAACTCTTCCTTCGGCTTCACAAGATACTCTTCCTCAAATGCTTCAAGATACAATTTTGTCATCAACAATTGAAACAACTTAAACCTCATTTTAGTTTCATCTCGTTGTTTTTGGTACTTTCGAGCATATCGGACATTCCCTTCCTCATTAGACCTCGCTCATTTTGCATACCGCTTAAAGTGTTGTTGAATTCATCCAAGCTTGTTGCAGACACCTTTCAAATGGCGCCCTCCCATTTGTCCTCAATATGTGGAGGTTCCCAAATTGAGGGTGTTCCCCACTTTTTTCCTATTAAGAGCAACATACTTACATTGGTGGGAAGGTTCCCATTTTCGGTTTTTAGAATTGGAGAACCTCGTTTACCTACCAATGTAGGTGCTCTAAGAGATAATAAGTTGTATTATAATTTTGTACCTTGTGTTAACTTTTACCTTGTTGCTATCACTCTTAACTTCAGTACTTTCCCTTGTCCTCTTCTAAAAGATGAAAAATATACATAACGATATAACACCACTACCGACTCCCCGAGTTACAACCTTTTTGTGGGAAACACATACCTACATACTAATTAACACTATGCGACGTGATTCTACATTCTACGTTACTAACAAATGTTTATCACGAGAACTAATTTTCTCTTTTGATGATTTGGCCAACCTAATCGTGGATAAGCTCTAATGTTCCTTTTTCACGCCGATGCGAACCGACCCAGCTCGAACAATATGGAGACCCAAGTCTAATATTGAAAAATAGGCCCCTACATGAAAAACATTCAAAGAAACCACCCAAAATATGCAAGTAAATCAAATAACAAACATGTATCCAAACTAAGCTTTTCTCTTCAAAATCTTTTGATACATTCCAAAAAGAGATGGATTCAAGAAACTTGCGGTCATTTTAACTATCGACTTCAAATTTTTTTATGTTTATAGATTTTTTTTCAATTTGGAGGCCCCTTTGAAAGTGAGGGCCCGTCTTGTCCCACTTTGGACATGTTAAGGTGGGGACTGTGCAGAACACTGCATCCAAGGCTAGTTTTTGTAGGAATATATAGATGCATATAGCGGAATTTCGGAAACAATTTCCTAACATCTATCGTAGGATCGCAAACATAATCAAACACATGAATCATTCAATAGGATTAAATATCAAACCTTTGTAGCGTGATTTCCCTGTTGTATGCAAGCTTTGAAGATTTGAGAGCCCCGAGTGTTGCTCCTCTAATCGTCCACGAGCACTTAGGTTGAACACCTGCGTTTGTTTAGAACGGAAGAGAATAAATCTCTTACTTTTAGGTGGTATGGGCGCCGGTTAGAGGGAATAGATTTGGGTTTCACTTCTCTCTTGTGAAAAGAATAAGATTAAATGAATTGATCACCTCAAACCCTAATATTATATCCTACATATAATAGAAGAGTCATAGGCTAGTTAGGAGAACTAATTCTCCTCCTATTCCTTTAGGGACAGGCCAACCCTAATCCTAAATGGATTTGGATTGCTTTATCCAACTTGTGCTACAATGTGTGACCTCATAGGATTAATCTATTTTAGTTATAGGCCCAATCAATATTGTCCTATTAATCATATTTATTCTCTAGTAAGAAAATATGATTACTAAAATAATTAACTTTATTATCTTCATAATATTATTCCTATTTATATTTAGTAATTGTCGGGATGTCTAAGGACATATTCCTTCAATCTCCCACTTGTCAAGACAAGGCGCAATGTTAAATTCTGAAGTCACTTAATGCTAAATTTGATAACCATGTTATTCTCGAATTTGTGTTCCTTGATCGGCGAGTTCGAATCGCTCAAATAAGGATTAACTCTTTAATCCTATTGCATGGCCATGCAATTTTTCAGTTCTCGCTCATCAAGAGCGCGGACACCATTCCTATTTAATATAGGAGGACTTATCCATTCTTGTATGACCATAACTCCCACTCATTCTTACCCACCCGATCACTGCCTTTATAACCTCCTTTTACGGTGCGACGTTTAACGGTGTCAAAGTTAAACTAATTATATTGTGGTTATTAAGACATACTCATGTCTAAGGAATCCACTAAATATAGTAGTTTGGTTCTACTTTTAGAATCTAATTAGGTCGAGTCTCGATGTATCAACTATACATCCATATAATCAATTAGACATCTCTATGTCTCCATAGCCCATAGGCATCGCTATCAATTAATTATATACTAATCTTTTAAATAAATCACTTATGTCAATTTAGTGATTTAGACTAGGGACTTTAAATAAATTGTGATTTGTTCACTTCATGGGGTTCCATTATCAAAGCGTTTTTCGATAATCTTATTTGAAAACCACAAATTATTTGGACATTTTATTTAATACTAAACCAATAACAATTAAATAAGAAATAATAAATGTCTTTACAATTGTAAACATGAAGTAAACAACCTAAAGTCATTCTCCCGTATGCTTAAGCCCCGTAGACCTAGTATGACACTCATGCTTAGGTTGAGCAAGCGGTTTTAGTCGGAGGAGGCTGCAATATTATCCTCGGTATGAACCTTGATTACTTTCACATCATCTCTTGTAGTTTTCCAGCTTGAACCTTGCAAGAACTTTATCAATATAAGTCTCTTGACTAAGTCCAATCGACCTTTTTGACCTATCTCTATAGATCTTTATTCCCATATATGTATCTGCCTCTCCTAGGTCTTTCATAGAGAAACGATTTTTAAGCCATTCCTTGGCGACTCAAGCATGGTCTTATCATTTCCTATGAGAAGTATGTCATCCACATACAAGACCGGAAAATTAAGACTACTCCCACTTAACTTCTTATATACACAAGATTCCTCTTCATTTCTAAGAAAGCCAAATTTTTTGAGTGCCTCATCAAATCGAGGTTCCAACTCCTTGATGCTTGCTTTAGTCCATATATGGACTTCTTAAGCTTGCATACCCTCCCGGATTTTCTAGATCTTCAAAACCTTAAGGTTGTGTCATGTACACATCCTCTTTCGAGAACCCATTAGAAAGGTTTGTTTTGACATCCATCTCGCCATATTTCATAGTCATAAAAGGCGACAATCGCAAGGATTATCTAATGGATTTCGGCATGGCTCTTTGGTGAGAAGGTTTTATCATAGTCGATACCATGAATTTGTTTGAAACCTTTCGCCACCAACCTTGCTTTGAAAACACTAATGTTTCCATCCTTGTATGTTTTCAACTTGAAAATCCATTTGCATCCAATGGGTTTTATCCCATCGAGCAAATCGACCAAGTCCCATACTTGATTTTGGACATGGAATCCATTTCGATTTCATGGCCTCAAGCCATCTTTTGGAGTCTTGACTCTCCAAAGCATCTTTGTAGCTAGTAGGTTCTGATTCTAAAATCGTTATTTCGGAACTCTTAGTCAAAAGGAAATCAATATATCTCTTTGACGGAATGATGGTCCTACTTGACCTACGTTGGGAAACAACGGAAGAGTTTCTACCTCACTAGGTTGAGTGACTTCGCATGGAGTATCTCCAAGTGGGACGGTAGGAGGTACGTGAATTGAATGCACCACCTCTGAGCATTTTCATGTCGGGCCGCCTACGATGAGGTGTTAACCTCATCCATTTGTTACTCATCTCGAACTTCTTGAGATATACATTTCTCGCACTTGTTTTCGGGGAAATAAACTCCTTTTCCGAGAAAGACACCATTACGAGGAAGAAACACTTTGTTTTCGCTTTGGTTGTAGAAGTAGTATCCCTTAGTCTCTTTTGGGTAACCCACAAAAAGACATTTATCGGACTTGGGTGAAAGCTTATCGGAAAGTATAAGTTTTACAAAGCTTCACAATCCCATATCCTTAGAAAAGACAATTTTGGAAGGTTTCCGATCCACATTTCATATGGTGTCTTTTCCTTTGCTTTAGATGGTGCTCGGTAAGTGTGAATGCCATTCATTTTGAGCGTAAATCCCCCAAAATGAAATAGGAAGATCAGCGAAGACTCATCATGGATCGAACCATATCAAGTAGAGTTCGATTCCTTCTTTCAAAAAACATCATTAGTTTGTGGTGTTCTGGTGGAGTCCATTGTGAAAGTATTCCACAATCCTTCAAATGATCACCAAATTCTTGAGATAAATATTCACCACCACGATTGGATCGCAATGCCTTAATTTTCTTCCCAAGTTGGTTTTGTACTTCATTCGGAATTCCTTAAAATTTCCAAAGGATTCCGACTTATTGCAGCGTGAGGTAAACAAATCTGCTTACATCATCGGTAAAAGTAATAAAGTAATTGTACCCTCCCCAGCCAAATTACTCATAGGTCCACACACATCCGTATATATGAGGGCTAAAAGGTCATTGGCCCTCTCACTTTAACCCGTGAAAGGAGACTTTGTCATTTTCTTCATCAAGCAAGACTCGCAAGTATCAAATGATTCGAAATCAAATGATTTGAGAATTCCATCTTTATGAAGCTTCTCAATACGCTTTGAGCTTATGTGGCCTAATCGACAATGCCATAAGTATGTAGGGTTTGAATCATTTGTTTTATGTTTCTTGCTGTCTATGTTATAGATGTGGGTTTCTAAGTCTAGCACATATAAACCATTTGATAACTTGGCTGAGACATTGAATATATCATTCAAATAAAGCGGAACAACAATTATTCTTTATTTGAAATGAAAAACCTTTTGAATCCAAACTAGGAATCGAAACAATATTCTTGGTAATAGTTGGAATATGATAACAATTATGGAGTTCTAATACTAAACCAGAAGGCAAAATTAGACTGCAA
Source organism: Beta corolliflora (assembly GCA_947648045.1). Taxonomy (NCBI): domain Eukaryota; kingdom Viridiplantae; phylum Streptophyta; class Magnoliopsida; order Caryophyllales; family Amaranthaceae; genus Beta; species Beta corolliflora. Next base: position 478,693 of record CANSZD010001250.1, read on the forward strand.
TCTCCCACAGCCAAAGCAGCAACTCATGCTTCATTGCCCACACGGAGGTCCACTTCTCCTTTGCTCAACGTTCTACTTCTTTTTAGTGCCTGCACATTACAAATAATGTGAGATCCACATGCAGTATCAAATACCCATGATGTAGTGATAGGTTGTCGTACACCTGTCAAAAATAATTTCCGCAAAACCTTCTAACAATGTAGTTGGGTAAGTAGGGTTCGAATCCACGAGAGAGATGGTTGTTTTAATCTAGCTTCTAATGCTTGGAGAAACTAAACAAGATCGGGAATAATGAATTAAAGTTCTAAACTAATCAAACTACGAAAATCAAGCTAAAAAGGATCTAGGGCAATGGTTCACCATGTTCATAACTATAATCTATCAAAATATCATCAATGATTCAATTAATCAGATATCTAGAGCACATGTTAATCCTACGGTCGGGCCTTAACGCTCTCAAATTAACATATGCTAGTACGAAAGCTCAACATAATCAGATTTGCTAATTGTAGGTAAGCCTCTAAAGAGTACTATCTCTCGATCTATGACTCGATATTAGCAATATCTAATCAGACAATTGATCAGATTGCAAGATTAACAATAAAAACACTAATCAATTAGAGATATCAATAACTAATCAAACCATTAATAAATATCAATCAAGAATCATAGCATATAAACATGGATTCCCAAACCCTAGAATATAAACTACTCAATCATGAAATAAATAAAGAAATTTAAATCTACAAAGAAAAGCATGATCAAAGAAATCAATGAAAGAAAAGAGATGAAAATTATAAACTCATGAATTAATGAAGAAAAGAAAAACTAGGGTTTGCCATGAAAAACCTAGAGAGAAAAGGAAGAAGGAAACTAAAGCTAAACCTAAGAATACAAAATATAATGTCGGGAATAGAGGTCCCCTTTTGGGGAGAGAGAAGACCTATTTATAGTTTTTACAAAACCGGCTAAAAAGGAAAATAAACCCGTCTCGAGAAACCGCCGGGTTGGCCAAGGCGAAATCCGCCGGTCGGGCGACGGTGATTGAGGAACTACGACAGAACAGCAAATCCGCCCGGTCAACCGGGCGATCCCGCCCGGTCGGGCGCGCAAGCGATTTTGGCTCATTTCTCGCCCGGTTGACCGGGCTAACATGCCTTGCATCCTGTGAAAATTTCATTTCGCCCGGTCGGGCGAAACCGCCCGGTCGACCGGACGGGAAAACAGCGATTTTTGCGTCAACTTGCGAAGGCTGTATCTCTCGAACCAGAAGTCCATTTGGGGCGTGTGACCTATCGTTGGAAAGCCCTTCAAGTCTAGTTTCTAACCCAACTGGAATTTCTTGATTCTAAGAAGCACATCAAAAGTTATGATCAGAAGAGTATACATGACTCCTTTTTCACATTTCTTCTAATGATTTTCCGCTTCGTTTTCGCTCAAACTCGTACTAAGACATATCCATACTATCCTTATGCATCGTAGCTTATTTCCAAGTGCTCCTAATCCTCAAGCTCAACTAAATATACTCTAAATACGTTCTCATTACCTGAAATTCATCAAAAACAAGAAAACATACCGAATAGGAGTAGAATAACATAACTTAAGAATATGATGCAATATTGCACCTAAATATGAATCTAAATGCTCTAAAATGCAACCTAAATGCACCTTAAAACTATATATAAATATGATTTATCAAACTCCCCCAAGCTAAACCATTGCTTGTCCCCAAGCAATAAGACATGGACATGGGAAAAGTAAGACTGACCTCCAATATAGGACTAAAAACGGGGCTAAACACTCAGTTGAAAACACAAGAGATATAATCACTACACAAACCAAGCATCGAAACAATCTCGAACAAAGCCGCATAGCATGTCATGTATCACAATCAACTCTCTAATCCTACCACATACCATCTCTCCCAAGTGGATTTAACCAAACTGACAGGACCTCACTATAGTCATGTGCGCTCAAATCTCTCATGTGTTTAAAGGATAAATGATGACACTCAACCTAATCAAGTCGACTCAGATGAAGCAAATACTCTTTAACTTTGACTTTTTGACTCACTTAACACTCAACAATACAATACACAATGATCAAGAGGACTTTTAAGGGTTGTAATGGGGCAGAGGTTAAAGGTATGGAATAATTTGGGAATTGTGGTGGAAAAACCAAGAAGGGGGAGCATCATATAACTGAAAACATGACCAAGAAAGATCACAACAACTCCACGCAACAACCAACAATCTCCAAATATAATCAACAACCTTATTCACTCAAGAAATTCAATCATAACCCTTTTTATTTCACTTTATTCACAACTTTTTTTCCACTTCTTTTTCATTTCATTTTTCACTTTTTTTTTTCTCGAACTTACAATTCAATTTCAAAGCTCACTAAACATACTTTTCCATCCTTCTAAACCACAAATAGAGCATTTCAATTCAATACAAACCAAACCAAAGCTAATACTCGCTCCCCCAAGCTAGGCTTAGGACAAATATCAAATGAGGCCAATGGCTTGTAATATAGGTAGCAATCAAACATAGTCAGAAAGGCTCAGCGGGGCTAGAGGAAGGATAATATGAAAACAAGAATAACTCTCGAGCTGAGATCATGAAATAAAATGCCTCAATCATATCAAAATGTATGCACTATCAAATATCAAAGAGTACCAAGTCAAAATCAAGATCAATGCAACAACTAAGGAACTAATCACACATGAAAGAACATAGCCGGCACGAGATACGTCGGTTTATAGGCGAAGAAGCTCACTTAGTTTAAGGTGTACGCCTGATAAAGTTAAATCGAACCGAGAGAGAGATCAATCAATCTTACCACAAACAATCAATTGCGAAACAATCGTGCTATAAAGTATCATGCTCAAGATGAATGATGCTTAGGAAATGTAGTAAAATATCATCAAAGTTCTCAAAGAGTGCCAACAATAGTCCTATAGATGCAACTAATAAAATGAGATGAAGTCTAATATGAAATGAAATATGCTAATGCAACTAAGAAAGCAGTACAATTTTTTTGGTCACACGTAAACTCCCACTCCTAATGAGTAGTACAAACCGTGCAACAACCTATGAAAGCAATAAAAAAAACTACTCTAAATGCAACTAACATGCGCTAAGTAATGATGACAAACATCCTCCCCCAAGCTGAATGACACATTGTCCTCAATGTGAACAAAGAGGAATTAAATGAGGGAGAGGTACAACTTACAAAAGGGGTGGGTAATCCAAAGGGAGTGTCCAAAAGTATCGACACCTCCACCACAATCGATAGGCTGTAATAAGGCGGTGAACTTAGCCAAAAAATTGGCTATGTTTGTACCTAGCAAAAGACTTCATCACACATTAGCAAAGTTAATTAGTCAAACCAAAAAAAAAAAAAAAAAAAAAAAAAAAAGTCGGGTTGCCTCCCGATAAGCGTAAATTTAAGGTCTTGCATGACCGTTTAAGATTAGTAGACCACTCATAATAGTTCAATGCTCTAAGAAGCTTATCATATGTTCCTGCAAACATCTCAGAACATATTATAGAAGAATGGAAAGGAAAAATGAAAAAAATTAGTTCTAAAAATCTATGAAAACTACAAAAAGAAAAATCAAAGGAAAAATTATATTTACAAGAAGAAGAAAAAGAAAAATCGTTAGTCTTTTTACATGACTCAAAAGAAGGAAAAGAAACTAACCGTACATTATTTACATTATCATAAGAGTCATTCAAGAAGGGAGGAAGAAGGAACGGTGGAGGATATAATATAGGGGAAGAAGGAATAAGATCAAGTTTTTTTAGAGAAGGGAACATGAGACTCAAAAACGAGTATCGAGATGGGCCGACAAAGACTCATGCATCATATCACTCTCAACTTTAGACTCATATGCGGATGAAAAGTTTATCGAAAAAGTGTCGGACACTTCACTTTCAACTATGGATTCGTCAACATAGAGACACTCCCTACCGAGCCTCACCAATTACACCCTTACCCTCTAACAAATTATCATGAGTCAAAACAATGCCTTTCTCCTCGAAGTATAATTCTCAACACCAAAATCATCATCATCAAGTATAACTTTGTTGGTTAGTAGATTGTTCTTGCAACAAATAATTCAATAGATTTCGCCATGTTTTGGTAATCATGAGCTAATTCATTTAAATCCTCATCTTTGTTTAACAATATACTCTTTCATCATGTTAAATAGTTCTGACGCTACGATGTTTCGGGTTGAAAAAATTATTCACTTCGGGTTGATAACATTGAGTATAATCGGGCACATAAGACTCATTAGGGTAATGGGAATATTCATAGGAATTCATGCACAAATTTTTGTGAATTTTGACAATCATATGATGCATCAAAAACATAATCATTCGCATTATAATACCCAGAATAATTATATTGCCCTTGATAATTAGAAAAAACATCCCCCTCTGAACTATAATTATTCCACTCCATGACAACACACTAAAGCAGAGACAAAGGAGAACAAAAAAAAATATTCACAAAAAGAAAGAAAAAAAGAAAATAATATATATACAGTTTAATTTCACCAATAATAAAAACCAAATAAAACAATACCGTCTCCCCGGCAACGGCGCCAAAATTTGATAGGTTGTCGTACACCTGTCAAAAATAATTCCTGCAAAACCTTCTAACAATGTAGTTGGGTAAGTAGGGTCGAATCCACAGAGAGATGGTTGTTTTAATCTAGCTTCTAATGCTTGGAGAAACTAAACAAGATCAGGAATAATGAATTAAAGTTCTAAACTAATCAAACTACGAAAATCAAGCTAAAAAGGATCTAGGGCAATGGTTCACCATGTTCATAACTATAATCTATCAAAATATCATCAATGATTCAATTAATCAGATATCTAGAGCACATATTAATCCTACGGTCGGGCCTTAACGCTCTCAAATCAACATATGCTAGTACGATCGCTCAACATAATCAGATTTGCTAATTGTAGGTAAGCCTCTAAAGAGTACTATCTCTCGATCTATGACTCGATATTAGCAATATCTAATCAGACAATTGATCAGATTGCAAGATTAACAATAAAAACACTAATCAATTAGAGATATCAATAACTAATCAAACCATTAATAAATATCAATCAAGAATCATAGCATATAAACATGGATTCCCAAACCCTAGAATATAAACTACTCAATCATGAAATAAATAAAGAAATTTAAATCTACAAAGAAAAGCATGATCAAAGAAATCAATGAAAGAAAAGAGATGAAAATTATAAACTCATGAATTAATGAAGAAAAGAAAAACTAGGGTTTGCCATGAAAAACTAGAGAGAAAAGGAAGAAGGAAACTAAAGCTAAACCTAAGAATACAAAATATAATGTCAGAATAGAGGTCCCCTTTTGGGGAGAGAGAGAAGACCTATTTATAGTTTTTACAAAACCGGCTAAAAAAGGAAAATAAACCCGTCTCGAGAAACCGCCGGTTGGCCGGGGCAAAAATCCCGCCGGTCGGGCGACGGTGATTGAGGAACTACGACAGAACAGCAAATCCGCCCGGTCAACCGGGCGATCCCGCCCGGTCGGGCGCGCAAGCGATTTTGGCTCCTTTCTCGCCCGGTTGACCGGGCTAACATGCCTTGCATCCTGTGAAAATTTCATTTCGCCCGGTCGGGCGAAACCGCCCGGTCGACCGGGCGGGAAAACAGCGATTTTTGCGTCAACTTACGAAGGCTGTATCTCTCGAACCAGAAGTCCATTTGGGGCGTGTGACCTATCGTTGGAAATCCCTTCAAGTCTAGTTTCTAACCCAACTGGAATTTCTTGATTCTAAGAAGCAAATCAAAAGTTATGATCAGAAGAGTAAACATGACTCCTTTTTCACATTTCTTCTAATGATTTTCCGCTTCGTTTTCGCTCAAACTCGTACTAAGACATATCCATACTATCCTTATGCATCGTAGCTTATTTCCAAGTGCTCCTAATCCTCAAGCTCAGCTAAATATACTCCAAATACGTTCTCATTACCTGAAATTCATCAAAAACAAGAAAACATACCGAATAGGAGTAGAATAACATAACTTAAGAATATGATGCAATAATGCACCTAAATATGAATCTAAATGCTCTAAAATGCAACCTAAATGCACCTTAAAACTATATATAAATATGATTTATCATGTAGAAGTAGATAAGTTAATCTCTATAACTTACATACCTGAAGTCGAAGCGCCAATCTTCTTATCCTCCAAATACTTGGGGCAGTTCCTCTTCCAGTGACCAATCTTGTGGCAGTGGTAGCACTGATGTAGTGCTGCTAATTTTGCCTTAGGAGTGGTTTGTGGCTTAGAAGTATCATTAGTGGCAACAACCTTGCCCTTGTTCTTCTTATTAGGAGCCCCTTTCTTCTTGAATTGCTTGCCCTTCCTAACCATAAGAACATCCTTATGTTCAGGTTCGTGATCAGCTCCTTTCGGCTGAGTTAGCATACCATGCAGCTCTTGCAAGGTAGCCTCCCCTCCTTGCATGTAAAAATTCAACTGAAAGTTTTAAAAATTTTCAGGCAAGGATTTGATCACAATATCAGTTGCCAGTTCTGGAGGGCAAGGGATCGGAAGCCCAATTTTTCCATGATCTGAAAATGTCCAATCATATTGAACACATGCGGACCAACGGGTTTTCCTTTTCCCAACTTGCACTCCAGCAACTTACAGTGAGCTTCAAACCTCTCCAATCTAGCATTCTTCTGAAATATAGTTTTCAGCTACTGGAGGATGGAGTAGGCATCCAGACCATTAAAACGCTTTTGAAAGTCTGGCTCCATGCAAGCAAGCATCAAACATGTTACTTGCACAGAATCAACCTCTAGGGTTTGCCTTGTTCTCTGTTCAGCTATAGTAGCATTTTCTGGCAGGGGTTCAGGGAGAGGATTGTCAAGAACTTTTCCCTTCCTTCGATCCCGAGAACGATTCTCACATCCATTTTCCATTCTAGGAAATTATGTGCATTCAGTTTGTCCTTTTCGAGTAAATAGCGCAAATTAAAAACGGGAGTGTTGTTGTTGTTTGAACGAGACATGATAACTATAACAAAAGAATAATAAAGCAAGATTCAATCAATATTTATCAAAAGCAGTAATTAAACAAAATTTAATTAACTACTACCCTTTATTCAAAATGAAAGTCCCCTATTGAATAAAGAAATAACCAAGATTCCCTCCAACTACAATCAAACGGACTTTGGCCCTGCCTTCAATTTATAGTAGTTGAGGTAAGTAAACACTTTACTATTTATAACTAATTATAATTCTTGGTAGACAGGTTAACAACTCCTTGTTTACTCCTATATCTTAGCTTCAAAACCCAAAACTTTGTCTTTTGATGATTTTATTGAGTTAAATCAAACATTAACATGTAAGTTTCAAAAACTACCCTACTATCCCCGGAAATATGAGCAACACCCTGCTTTGGCAGAACCCATTACTCATGATCTAAGGCTTTATAGGTGTTGTTTGGAAAAGCAATTAAAACTCAATATTACTTTTGGGGACCTAAGTTTACTAATGTGGTCAATTAATAGTGAACTCATGAATCAATTAACCACAAACAAACTTAGAAGCAAGCATTTAAACAAAATAAATGCAAGAAATTAATAAAAGCAAAAATTAAAATGATCTAGTATGGCCCCTAAACTTAGAAAAATAACTAATCTTCATGAATCTTCCCTTGAATCTTCATGAATCTTCCCTTGAATCTCCATGGATCACCATCCTTGAAACTCCTTGGATCCTCATGCTTAATTACATAATTTGAATTAAATAAATAACGAAAATTTAAAGTTACAAAAATACAAACGATTCGCAGATCATATTTAATTTACATTCAAATATAACGATTCGCAGATCGTATTTACTATCCTAATTTGGGTTATACTAGTCATAACATGCAAAATATAATATTATACATATTACATTAAACATCCACGCATTTATAATATCAAAATAAAATAAACACAAACTATTTACTTATTAACAATTAATAAGCAAATAAAACTTTCCATAATAATTATAAAACTTAACAAATTTAAGTCATAAATTATTTAGAAAACTTTATTATTTTAATTCAATTACTTATTTAAACATGGCAATAATCATTATTATTCACAAATTTGCAAAATAGGAAACTTTTGGATTTATGCTCAACTTTGGAAAATCAGATTTTCCTTAAAAAACAATTTTTTTTTTTAAAAAAAGGTTGACTGTTGTTGACCGTTGACCAGCAGCAGAAGTTGTCAGTCAACAGTCAACCACGCACCCCACGACCTTCAGCGTTCATCAAGAAACGCATGGTGCTGTACTCGACAACTCACGACCTCCAGTCCCCAGCCATCAAAGCACCAAGTGTGCCGGCAAGCCCACGCCGAGGCGCTTCCACCGAACCTCTCCGATCAGCCCCAGTCGTGAGCCGACACTGGTAGCAAGGCCAAACAGCCCTGCCAGCAGCTCGTAAGGAAGGTTCAGCCGTGCACGTCGCACGCGCTGCACCGACCCTGCCTCACCAGCGCCACCCTCTCCGCCATTTTCCGATGCCTCTCGCCTGCCACCGTGGCACCACCGTCGTCGGTGGTCCACCCAGCCATGGTTGGCTTCTTCTTTAATTTTTGTAACAATTACAATTAAATTAAAGTTATCTTTATTTAACAATTAATTAAAGATTTAAGAGATTTAATTAGGGTTTTAATAATCCAAAAATTATGAATTTTTTTTTGAATCAATCAACAAATCTTAAACAATTTTGGTTTGTTGAGGTTAGATTTGAATGAATAATCTCTATTAAACATTAAATCTAACAAGAATTCAAAATAAGGGCAAAAATCAAATTATGTCCAAAAAATTCAGAAAATTAACAATTAAAATCTGTAAAATTCGAAAATAAATTTTAGAGTGATCTACTGAATTATCTTAACAAATAAAATCAAATATTTTAATTGTTATCCTTAAAATTTATGAACAATCAAATTAAACATAAAATTTAACCAAAATTCATAAATAATATGATAAAAATTCGAAAATTAGCGGAAAAAATAATCAAATTATTTTCAGCCATCATATTATTCTAGATCTGTGGGTGATGAATATTAGATTTATTTAACAAGTAAAAAATCAAATCTTTTAATTGTTAACAAATTATTTCAATGATTAATCAAAATAAACATTAAATAATTTTAAATCCAATAAATTATGTATATAAAAATCCGAAAACTAGGAGTTAATTAACAATTAATATCTTCCATAATAATAAAAAAAATCAGACCTTTATAAATTATTTCGAGCATAAATCACAAATAAATCTATTATTTACAATTTCCAATCAATTAATATCAAATATCAATTATGCAAATGCAAGCCATAAATAAATCCTCCCTTAATTGAATAAAAATAATAACTTTGCATACAATAACATGATCATATGAATATTATGAATTAGGCAAAACTACCACTGTAGAAATATATAGATGCATATAGCGGAATTTCAGGAAATAATTTCCTAACATCTATCATAGGATCGCAAACATAATCAAACACATGAATCATTCAATAGGGATTAAATATCAAACGTTTGTAGCGTGATTTCCCTGTTGTATGCAAGCTTTGAAGATCCGAGAGCCCCAAGTGTTGCTCCTCTAATCAGTCCATGAGCACCAGTTGAACACCAATGTTTGCTAGAACGGAAGAGAAGAAATCTCTTGCTTTTAGGTGGTATGGGCGCCGGTTAGAGGGAATAGATTTGGGTTTCACTTCTCTCTCTTGTGAAAAGAAACTGATTAAATGAATTGATCACCTAAACCCTAATACTATATCCTATATATAATAGAAGAGTCATAGGCTAGTTAGGAGAACTAATTCTCATCCTATTCCCTTTAGGACCGGCCCAACCGTAATCCTAAATGGATTTGGATTGTTTTGTCCAACTTGTGCTACAATGTGTGACCTCATAGGATTAATCAATTTTAGTTATAGGCCCAATCAATATTGTCCTATTAATCATATTTATTCTCTAGCAAGAAAATATGATTACTAAAATAATTAACTTTATTATCTTCATAATATTAGTCCTATTTATATTTAGTAATTCTTCGGGATGTCTAAGGACATATTCCTTGAGTTTTAGTCTTTGGAGGAAACAAGTTTGCTTTCTCCAAGTTGATTTTCTTTCTCATTTCGCTAAATCGCCGCGGAATTTCCTACTAACGCCCGTATAAATACATATACATGTATTTATACTTTAACACTCTCACTATCCCACTCTTTTTCACTCTCCCTCACTCTCTTCACTCTCCATCACTCTCTCACTACATCTCTTTCATCAACAAGGATCTCCCATCAAGAACTCGGCAATTTTTTCACGACAATAACTTCAGACAACTTTTCGGCCAATTTTTCGGCCACATTATTGCATTATTAATATTAATGAAATTTTATAATTCTTTTAATACACAAAATCGGACTATATTGACTTAAAAAAAAAAGTGCCCAGGCACCTAAATTTGGTGCCGGACACGTGAGTCGGGCGCCTAAATTAGGCGCCCAACCACGAGTACGGGCGCCTAAATAAGGTGCTCGACCACGAGTTCGAGCACCTAATTTAGGTGCTCGTGCACGTGGTTGGGCGCCTAATTTAGGCGCCGACCACGAGGTTCGGGCACCTAATTTAGGTGCCTAGGCACTTTTTTTTAAGTCAATATAGTCCGATTTTGTGTATTAAAAGAATTATAAAATTTCATTAATATTAATAATGCAATAATGTGCTGGAAAAGTTGTCGGAGTTATTGTCACGGAGTTATTGTAGCGGAAAGTTAGCCGGAAAAATTACCGGAGTTCTTGATGGGAAAGTTAGCCGGAAAAATTGCCGGAGTTATTGTTGATGAAAGAGATGTAGGGAGGGAAATACAACCCATGTATACAAATACAAAAATACAGGGCGTTAACTGGAAATTCTAGGGCGGCATTTAGCAAGACCCTTTTCTTTTGTTACTACATCTTTGCTCTTGCATTGAGAATCCACGTATTTGGAATTTTTTCCCTAGATATTGCCAAAGGGAGTTTTAATTCCCAATTTGCGCCAAAATCACAATTAATTCTCGTATATTCGTCCACGTAGGACGCAAGACGCTGAATTTTTTTAATAATTTTCTGGATAACAAACCGCTACATAGAGTTGCGGTTTACTTTTAGATAAACCGCTACTTAGAGTAGCGGTTTAAAAGGGAAAACCGCTACCTCTAGTAGCGGTTTATTACAAACCATTACCAAAGACTTAGTACAATTTTGAAGTCATGCACTCATGCCACATGTCTCACCTCATGCTATAAAATTCCTAACCAAAAGGATTCTGAAACCAAAGGGAGAGAGAGAGTAGAGAAAAAAGAACTGGAGATTACAATTCCAAAATCAACACAAAACCAAAAACCAAAAATACATCCCAAATTTTGCAGCCGACCAAATACCACTCAAAATACAAAAAAAAATCGGCATCAAAAGATTTTGGTTTTATGAATTACCCAGTTTTGGGGGAGTTGGTTTGGATTGTGGGTTTCTTTTGTTTGATGGATTGAGTAGGAGAGATGAGATGATGGTGAATTGGTGATAAGGGGTTTCCAGATTTTGTCTTGTACTATTATTACCATATATTCTTTGTAAAATTGTAAATTCTCCTCCTCTTTTTTCTTATTTCTTAACGTTATTGAATATAGAACTGAGTTGCGTTATTATTATTTTTCTGATTTGATGAATACTATATCCAATTGCATTTAAAATAGAAATGGAAAAGAAAAAAAAAAATTGAGTTAATGTCACGATTAAATTTTGATCTGTATAAAACAGTTTAGTTGGTAAAAATAACTTTATGGTCTGTAAAAGTTTGGCGAAGAGGTTTACAATAAAGATGAGATTGCAGTGGCAGTTCATGAGAAGAAGCCATGGATACCGCAAGGGTGGTGCAAACTAAGGCCATTCTGTAATTGAGGGGCTTACACTAAACCGCTACTGGGAGTAGCGGTCACCTTTAATGAACCGCTACTCTAAGTAGCGGTTTCCGTGGGTTGAGTGTGTTGTGGTTTTCTTTTCTTGTGATTAACTGCTACACTGAGTAGCGGTTTTACTTAAATACAATAAAAAATCAAATTTCTAGAGTGTTGTCCTACGTGGACGGTATGTAGGGAATTAATTTCAATTTTAGCGCATAAAGGAAATTAAAACTTCATTTGACAATATTTAGGGAAAAAATTCCACATACTTGACTTTAGAGATAGCCAACAGTGCGGGCCAATCCAGCCCAGCCCACCTCGTGGGCCGTGTGGGTCGAGCCCGCGAAAAGCCCGGTCTAACCTGCCTCGAACCGTGAAATTGGTGGGTGGATCGTGGGCCGAATATTTTGAGCCCAACCCACGAAAGCCCGCTACTAAAACCGCCTAGCCCGGTCCATGAAACCGGTCCAGTCCGGCCCATGAACCGGATTAGCCCAACCCAAGTAATTATTCAACCAAATTATGTATATTTTAATCAAATTGTATATATTTTAATCAAATTGCATATATTATAATTCAATCAAATTCAAAAATAATGAAATTATTCATTAATATTAATAATTATATATATTTTAATTAGTTTTAAAGGTTTTATGTAATTATAATGAATAATTTTGATGATTCAATAATTTTGAAAAAAAAAATTCTCATGCCGGTCCGCCAGCCCGTTAGGCCCACGAACCGCCAGAATCGCTCCCCAAACCATGAAAATCGGTAACAGACCGGTGTGGGTAAAGATTTTTCAGCCCGTGGACCAGCCTGCTCAAACCGTGAATTTCACGGTCTGGTCCTGGGCCATGAAACCTCAGCCCGACCCGCTAGGGCCCACAGATTGGCCCGCCCAGCCCGCACCAGCTGACTTGACTTATATCCAAAAGGACCAAAACTACTCAACCTATTTTTCTTTTTTGAGAGGATCCAAAACCACTCACATATATAGTTGATAAGTTCAAAAAGAAAATTGTATTTTGCTAAAGTTTATTAGCCAAATAAGAGATACAACCACAAAGGACTGGAGGAGTTGTGGGTCTCGAGACAATGATCATTGGAAGTTGGAACTACCTTTGTTAGTCTTATGAGGTAAAAAATTAGCTAACTGATGTGTTTTATTTACCTGAAAATCTTGAATTTATCTTAACTTATTAGACCTTATTGAAACTTATCTGAACTTATTAGACTCAAACATAGAGTTGTGGACCTGAAAGAGTGAAGTTATTGAAATATGTTTATGGCTATATTATACTCAGAGAACTAAAATTTAGCAAGATAGCCTTATATGGACATCAAAGAGAAGTTATTGAAATACTTTTATGGCTTTATTATACTCATGGAAATAAAATTTTGCAAAATAGCCTTATAAAAAATTCATGTGAAAACAAGTAAAAAAAGGGAAATTTTGCACGCTCGGTGGAACTCGAATTTAGCAAGATAGCCTTATATGGACATCAAAGAGAAGTTATTGAAATACTTTTATGGCTTTATTATACTCATGGAAATAAAATTTTGCAAAATAGCCTTATAAAAAATTCATGTGAAAACAACTAAAAAAAGGGAAATTTTGCACGCTCGGTGGGACTCGAACCCACAATCCTTTGATTAGAAGTCAAATGCCTTATCCATTAGGCCACGAGCGCCAGTATTATTTGAGATCATTATTATATTTATTTAACCGTGGTTAAGCAATTCCGAAGATTTGCCGCCCCTCTCAAAAGTTGGCTGGATCCTAGAGGGCCATAATGAAAAAATAAAAAAATAATTCGAATAAAAGATTTTTTTTAAAAAATAAAATAAAGACACATTTGTTCACATACAAATTAAATAAATTTAATTGTACATAATCTTATTGGGTATTCTCGGAATCATCGCGTTATCGGGTACCTTTGGCCAATGAGCTCTTTTATACGAACTCCATGCAACATCAACGTATCCTTGGCGTTAGGGTGTGAATATCCCTAGTCTCTAAGTGAGTCTTAGAGGGAGTCTTGTCAAGACTCACCGATATTGCATCAAAAAATGGGAGGGAGTCTTGAGCTGGGTTTTAAAATCCAAGACTCAACACAAGACTCTAGCATGCAATGGAAAGTTTTGTTACCCACTAAAAATGTGCCACATGTTTTTTTTTTTTGTTAAACTGCATTTTACTATTTTACAATAAAGTAGAGTGAGTCTGAAGAGAGTCTGAGGGATAGAGTATAAAACTGAAATGAGTCTGGAGTGAGTCTGTAGAATTAAAAAGTAGTGGAAAGCTGATGTGACACAGTCTGAAGTTTGGAGTTGAGTCTGAGGGATAAACTCACCCTTACATTTACTTCACTAATCACTATTACGGGACTAAATATTCATGTAACTATGAACATATTACATTATATGATACTTTTTGGTTATAGATTGTATTCTTTTGCACAAAACCCAATTTTTTTATTTTGAGAAAAAAAAAAGTTATTCCTACTAATCTGACCTTTATAAACTTAATAATCATGCTATATTGAACTCAATAGCCTGATCTTATGTGAAAAGTTCCAGAATTAGTTTGAGATAGCCATCATTTTATGTGAAAAGTTCAAGAACTAGTTTGAGATAGCCATCATTTTATGTGGAAACATCTTGTGTTATATTTATGGATTTTTTGATTTTTACCACCTTTTAAAATCACCATTTTTAAGATAACCACCTTATAAGTTAATTGTTTTAAATAACCACCTTATATGACCTAAATCTCTTTAAATACATACCAATTGGCAGATTTCGTCCAAGAAATCGGTCTTAAATAAGGGTTTAAACCTTAAATACATTCTAGTGAATAAAGGTGGAGGTGATGAAATCGTTCTTAAACCCTTTTTGAGGATGATTTCCTTGACGAAATCTGTTGATTGGTAGGTATTTAAAAGGATTTAGGTCATATAAGGTGGTTATTTAAAACAATTAACTTATAAGGTGGTTATCTTAAAAATGGTGATTTTATAAGGTGGTTAAAGTCAAAAAATCCTATATTTATTGTGACTAGAATATCTTTGAAAAGCATCCTAAAAATTCAAAAAGTAATATGATCTTTTACGTGAAAATAAAGGTTAAATCTAAAGACCTTAATTTCACAATATAAGCAGATATTTATGTAATTGGGAAAAAAAAGTGATACTTTAATATGCTGCAATCTAATGTACACAACTCTAAATTTTACTTTTGGTGATATAGCCGATAATAGTAAAGAAGTAAGTCGAGTTGTTTAAGAAGGATAAATTGTTTATGTTCGTAAAGAACATATACTGGATGGGTCTAAGCACACACATGCATGGGATTGAACAATCATGCGCAAAAGGGGGAACGCCAACACCACTATCTATGGCGTAATAATCAAATGTTGGAAGTTCAACATTAACGTGTTCATTTAAATTTGCATGCTCCTTATTGTTTGCTTTCTTAGAATATGTACAATGGTAAAAAAAATCACTCTAGGATCATTTCATCCTCTTTCGTCCAAGATTCGTTGTAAAAGAATCTCAACAATGGTACATGGCTGAGCTCTCCAATAAACATTATATTCCCTACTCTTTTCTTCTTTATGTGGTTTCATTGCAAATGAAATTAACATATGTTATGACAGATATGAGAAAGAACAAATAACGAATGCAGAAAAACAATAAACAACACACAGATTTACGTGGTTCACAAACAGTGTGTTGGCTACATCCACGGGCAGAGAGAGAATAATTTTATTGATGTGGAGGAAAACCAGAATTACTGATACAATTAATGACTTAATCGTCTAATAAATAAACTAGGTTAAAAACCTATTTATACACCGCTTCAGAAAACACGTTCTGCGTCAAAACATCTCACCGCCCGATCGGGTCGGGCGACATCCGCCCGTCGGGCAGAACATCGCCAACCCAAGTCGTCTCGCGCGCCCGATCGGGCGACCATTGCCCGAGTCGTAGTTCGCTACTACGCCTGATTGGGCGAACACGCCCGACGCCATCGGGCGCCCTGCTCCTTGAGCTCCTGCTGAGACACTGACCCCGCCCGATCGGGCGAGCCTGCCCGATCCGGTTGGGCGAGCCGACGAAAACCCCATTTGACCAGATTCAAGGCACAAATTCCTACAAATCTCCACCTTGACTTGAATCCTCTCACAACAAACCAGAAAATCAGATAACAGACGCATTGAACACAATGCCCAGATTCTCCCTGCAACCAGATTTGCCCCGAAAGACAACTGCACTGGATTCGTCCCTGAAGGACACCAGATTAGCCCCTAAGGGCCCCAGACTTGCCCCAAAGGGCAACTAACAACCTCGAACATTGAGCAAGTCCAAACAATGTTGAAACTTACTATGCGGAACTGGTTTAGTGAACACATCAGCAGGATTATCAGCTGTATCTACCTTCTTCACCTTAACCCTTGTCTCACTCCTCAGAAAATGATACCTGACATCTATGTGTTTAGTCCTCTCATGATGAACTTGATCCATGGCCAAGCATATCGCACTCAAGCTGTCACAATACACTATCGCCTGATCATGATGTAGACCCAAATCACTGACTAGTCCCTTTAACCAGATTCCCTCCTTAGCTGCTTCTGTTAAGGCCATATACTCTGCTTCAGTAGTAGACAAAGTCACCGTAGGCTGTAAAGTAGCTTTCCAACTCACAACAGAACCACCAAGAGTGAACACATAACCAGTCATAGATCTCCTACCATCTACATCCCCAGCATAATAAAAAATCAGATAATCCAGTAACTAAACATGTCACATCACCTCCATAGATAAGACCAATATCTGACGTACCTCTAAGATACCGAAAAATCCTCTTGACTGCCTGTCAATGCTCCTTACCAGGATCACCCATGAACCTACAAACAACACTGACTGCATGTGCAAGATCTGGCCTAGTGCAAACCATGGCATACATCAAGCTCCCTACTGCACTAGCATAAGGAACCCGACTCATGTACTCCTTCTCCTCAGCAGACTTAGGTGCAAAAGCAACAGACAGATGACTATTTGAAGCACTAGGAGTATCTATAGGTTTTGCAGTTGACATGCCTAACCTTGACAATATCTTCTCAATATAGGCTTTCTGTGATAAGAAAAGCTTCTTCTGATCCCTCTCCCTATAAATCTCCATACCCAAAATTTTCCGAGCTGCACCCAAATCCTTCATTTCAAATTCAGCACTGAGAAGCTCCTTCAAGTTCTGAACATCCGACTCCTTCAACTTCTGAACATCCGACTTGTTCCTAGCAGCTATCAACATATCATCTACATACAGCACTAAATAGATGAAAGGTCCATCTGTCAGCTTGTTGTGATACACACAACAATCATATGGACTCCTGTTGTAGCCTAGCTCCATCATATAGCTATCAAACCTCTTGTACCACTGCCTCAGAGACTGCTTTAGCCCATATAATGACTTCTTCAACTTGCAAACAAAAGTTTCCTTCCTCGGAACCTAGAAACCATCTGGCTGAGCCATGTATATCTCCTCCTCCAACTCTCCATGTAGAAAAGCTATTTGTACATCTAGCTGCTCAAGCTCAAAATCCTGATGTGCCACTATTGCTAGTAACACCCTGATAGAAGTATGCCTGACTACAGGTGAAAAGATTTCATTGCAGTCTTCCCTCCCTTTGTGTGAACCCTCTTGCAACCAGACGAGCCTTATACTTGACCCCCTCTGCAGATGTCATCCCCTCTTTTTTCTTGAAAACACATTTACAAGTAACAATTTTTCTCCCGGAGGCTTAGGCACAAGCTCCCAAGTCTCGTTCTTATGAAGTGACTCCATCTCATCTCCCGTTGCAGCAAGCCAATGGGTAGACTCCGTACATGTAAATGGCTCCCTGTAGGTAGATGGCTCATAGACATCCACCTCCTCAGTAACCTGCAGTGCATAAGCCACCATATCTTCAAAACCATATCTATTTGGGGGTTTCCCAAAATTCTTCCTTATAGGACGCTCCCGAGCAAGGCTAGGCGCCTCTACACTTGGTGTTGAAGATTGTGGTGCTTCAGAATTAATGTGTTGATTCTCTTCATGTGTTTCAGCATTCTCATCATGAGTGACTTGCTGCTCCACCTGCATCTCAACACTAACAATATCTGGTCCAACAATGGACTTCACAGTAGGATTAAACATAGAATTTTCATCAAAGACAACATTTCTACTCAGTATAACCCTACCCTCAGACGGGGACCAAATTCTATAGCCTTTCACCCCATCCCTATAACCTACAAATACTCCGTTTTTGGCTCTTGGCTCCAATTTACCCTCATTTACATGATAATAAAAACTACAACCAAAAGCTCGCATATTAGAGTAATATGCAGGTTTACCTGACCACATCTCATATGGTGTTTTGAGATTGATTCCAGAGTGAGGTCCACGGTTGATCAGATAGCATGCTGTACTAACGGCTTCTCCCCAAAACCGCCTAGTCATCCCAGCATTAGAGAGCATGCACATAGCTCTCTCCAGAAGTGTCTGATTCATTCGTTCAGCTACACCATTCTGCTGTGGTGTATCTCTGACTGTATGATGCCTAGCAATCCCTTCATTCTTACAGAACTCATCGAACTCAGACAAACAGAATTCCAGACCATTATTAGTTCGTAGCGTTTTTATCTTCTTCCCAGTTTGATTTTTCACCAATGCCTTCCATTACTTGAAATTCTTGAAAGCTTCACCTTTTAACTTCATAATAATTAACCAAGTCATTCTTGAAAAATCATCAATGAAGGATACAAAATACCTGGGACCTTCCAAAGATTCCACACGTGAAGGACCGCAACAATCAGAGTGGATATAATCCTGAGTACCTTTTGTTCTTTAAATGCCCTTAGGAAACTTGCTACGATGTAGTTTCCCAAAAACACAGTGCTCACAAAACTTAAGATTTGTGACCTTATGGTCACTCAGAAAATCTGCCTTAGAGAGGATTTGCATCCCTCTCTCACTCATATGCCTAAGTCTCATATGCCATAACTTGGTCATATCCTCCTTCGGAATTTCAGATGAATCAACAGCAGCTGAACCTGAGAGAGTAGCACCTTGCAAAATATACAGAGTACCACACTTGACCCCTTTCAACACATCTTTTGAACCCTTGCAGACATACACAACTCCACCCCCACCTTTGAACCGAACCCCCTTCGTCTACTAGCAGACTAAGTGAAATCAGATTCTTGGTCATCTGTGGAACATGCCTAACATTGTTCAAAGTGCAAAATGTACCATCATGTGTTCGGATCTTGATAGAGCCTATTTCAACTGTCTTACGGACTGCACTGTTAGCCATTGAAATATTTCCCCCATCTACCTTCTCATAAGTAGTAAACCACTCCCTACGAGGACTCATATGATACGATGCTCCAGAATCTAAAACCCACACATCACTACAATATGTTTGTTCATTAGCAACTAAAGCAAGGTCATCCTCAGAATTCGAATTTTCTGCTGCAACAGTAGCAGAACCAGATCCAAATTTATTTTCCCGATGCTTCTTTTTAGGACATTCCTTTTTTCAATGCTCCTTCTCCTTACAGTAATTACAGATATCATTAGGTTGAGGACCCCCTTGGAATTTCCGGATTTCCTTACCATGTCCCTTTCCACTACTGGCCACTAACCCAGAGGCCTGATTATCTGAACCTGTACTACCAGATGCCTGATGGCGAACCTCTCTAGTATGAAGTGCAGATCTTACTTCTTCTAATGACAGACTATCTTTCCCAACAATAAAAGAATCCACAAAATTCTCATACGATAAAGGCAAAGATACTAACAGAATTAAAGCAGCATCCTCATCATCTACTTTAACATCAATATTACGAAGATCTAGCAAGATAGTATTCAATTTATCTAGATGGTCCCTCAGAGACATACCTTCCTGCATACGCAGGTTGAACAGACGTTGCTTCAAGAGCAACTTGTTGGTTAGAGATTTCGTCATGTATAGACTCTCTAACTTCAACCACAGACCGACGGCGGTTTCCTGCTCCGCAACCTCAGTAATTATGTCGTCAGCCAGACACAACATAATGGTTGAATGTGCCTTTTCCTCCAGAACGACCATCTCAGCGGTTTCTAAATCCGATTACTTCTTTGCCAACGGTGCCCACAACCCCTATTGCTTTAGTAAAGCTTGCATCTTGATTTGCCACAGACTGAAACTGTTTCTCCCAGTGAATTTATCGATTTTCACATTCATCCCAGACATCTTTCTCACCCGGATCGAACACAAAGATCTAATACCAATTTGTTATGACAGATTTGAGAAAGAACAAATAACGAATGCAGAAAAGCAATACACAACACAAAGTTTTACGTGCTTCACCAACAGTGTGTTGGCTACATCCACGGGCAGAGAGAAAATAATTTTATTGATGTGGAGGAAAACCAGAATGATACAATTAATGACTTAATCGTCTAATAAATAAGCTAGATTAAAAACCTATTTATACCCCGCTTCGGAAAACGCGTTCGGCGTTAAAACAGCTCACCGCCTGATCAGGTCGGGCGACATCCGCCCGATCAGGCGGTAACACGCCAACCCAAATTCGTCTCGCTCCCGATCGGGCGACCATTGCCCGAGTCGTAGTTCGCTACTACGTCCGATCGGGTGAACACGCCCGATCGGGCGCCCTGCTCCTTGAGCTCTTGCTGAGACGCTGACCCCGCCCGGTCGGGCGAGCCGACGAAAACCCCATTTGACCTGATTCAAGGCACAAATTCCTACAACATATATTTCGCACTAATTTTTTCAAGGGAACCTTTGCAATAAGTATCTGCACGGAGAGAACATGGAGACAACTCTCCAAGATTCACATTATTGGGGAAAAAATAGAGCCATATCTCCATTTCCTCTCTCCATCAAGAGCTCCTTGGAGTGTTCTTTGGAGATCATCTCACACACTTATAGTTACATTTCTACATATATTTTTAATTAGTGATCGATTCACATCTTCATAAAACCCAATCTAAAAAATAGAAAAGAACATTTTTACTAGCACCGTGTTTAACACTTCTATTATACAATTAAGATATTGTATTTAACACTTATCCTATACAACCACGATTATTTTTTAGTCATTAGCTCTTTAAGAGTAGATGCTCAAGTGTACGATAAATTTCATCATACCTCAATATATAATACAACTCTACACCAATCACAAGTTATGCCATAAAAAATTTTGTCCTCATTATTCTTTGTGGGAGCGAAAAGGAGAGGTAGGTTAGTGGTGTCAGAAACAGATCTGACCGCTGGATCAACCTGATATCGACCTGACTTGAACCTGGTTAAACCTGTGAGGGTCAGTCCCCAGACATGATCGAAACCTGACCTGGGATTACTAAGACCCGCCAAGCACCGGCAAGATCATATTCGACCGACCACACGAGGCCGCATTCAAACCCGAACATGACCGGAACCCAACCTGATATTAACCAAAACCTGACTAGACCCAGTAAATATCCGGTTCAACTCGAATTATTTATGACTGACCCTAAATTTAACTAGAATTTGATTGAACCAGCTAAAGTCATTTAAATATGTTAATTTTTCTTTTGATATATATATATATATATATATATATATATATATATATATATATATATATATATATATATATATATATATATATATATATATATATATATATATATATATATATATAGCATGTGTAACATTTTAGTTAGTATATTTTTGTCACCAATATGTCCCAAACAAATAGTATATTAGAAGATCCACATAACTTAGATTACAGAACAAAAAAGGAAATGTATTTTTAAACATATAATATTTTTGAAAAATTGTTATATATTATGTAAGTTAATTAGTATATAAATATAGGATTCAACTTTTGACCCATGACTTCATATGGTGGTAGTTTATTGGAAGAATGTTTAAAGATCAAATAAACATTAAAAATTCACCTTTTGATTTTAAATTAAGTAAAAGAAAAGTATTGTATATTGTGTGATATTTACATAATTACAAAATTGACAAAAAAAGCATTTTTTTCTCTTTCTAAAAAGAGGTTATTTTTTGGGGCTTTATTTACTGTTTTTTTTGGATCCATGCAACAAATTTGAGTTTCTAATTTTCCACATCAATATGGCAGTGAACAATCAATGCAATTTCTTCGATATGTTTTTGAGGTCACCAAGACACAAAATAGTATAATTATATGATTATATCATACTCCACAACAAAATTATACTTGATGTTCAAGATGTGCACATTCTTTCAAAGATCAAGAGTTTGATCACACTATCAAATATATAATTTTCAAATGAACAAAAATGTAATTACATTTACATTTCATTGTTCACTCAATTTTCAAGTCAATGTAATAACATAGCCACCAGGAGCACGACACAGAAGCACGCCAGATGCATAAGACTGTCTACAATAACAACAATTCACCAGCAGCAGTTTACATACTGTCGAACAAAGTTTAAAAATAGTCATCACAAAAGTAATTATAAAAGTGAAAGCAAACTAAAACCTAATTAGTAAAGCTAAATAAAAGAACCGAAAAATTGAAAAACGAAAACGAAAATAAAAGAACAAACATAAACGAACCCAAAAATTGAAAAATCTAATTTTCATTCTCGTAAAACGAATTCTAAATTGTAAATTCTAACAGCAATTATATATCCACACACATGATCACATATAAATCAGAAATGTCATAATATTGTAAACGAAAATGAAAAATCAAACCATAAAACAGAAAAGAACCGAGAAATTGAAAAACGAAAACGCAAGAACAAACATAAACCAACCCAAACAATTGAAAAAAAAACCGAAAAATTGAAAAACGAAAACAAAAATGAAAGAACAACATAAACGAACCTGAATCATTGTTAGGGTTTCATAAATGAGGGGGGAGGCGAATCAACGGCACAAAGAGAGGCGAGCCAATCTTGCCGGAGACATAATGGCGAAGAGCAGAGGAGGAGATCTTAGAGGGAGTAAGGAGGGTCGGCCGTCGAGGGAGGCAGAAGAGAAATGTTGGGGTGAACACACACTTCTTTTATACCTAACAATGTTTGGGTTTCTAAATTTAATCTCATCCGTTGGATCGAAATCATCAACGGTTGAGATTAGATCTCATCTTTTTTTTCCTCTTTTATGTTTCAATATACAATTAATGGTTAGATTTTAATCCTTTTCAGATCAATGGTTCTAATTCATGATCCATGATATCATTCTTTAGCCAATAGAAAAATAGAATAACATAGCACATGGATTGATAATCTTATATTCTTATAATCTTAGTAGTTGTTGTCTTGGTTTAGTAACTTACAATCTTTAGTAATTAGTCAGTTATTATTTTATTATAATTTAAAATTTTAATTATCTTTATTGAAATTATTATTAGTATTATTTAAGTATAACTATCGTTTATTGATTAGCATAGTATTATTATTATTATTATTATTATTATTATCATTATTATTATTATTATTATTATTATTATTATTATTAAATTAAAGTTGTGAATTGAGTTTCTTAATTTTAATTAGACTCCTTATAGCGTTACTTATATTACCAATCTATCACTTAATAAAGTAATAGTTTGATTATATTTATTTAAGTGAACTTATAGTGTAGCATTACATTGAATTAGCTTACCGACTTGCAATGATAAATTCATTGATCTCGTCCGATAACAACTTGTTTCAATTGAATTAG
Organism: Beta corolliflora; assembly: GCA_947648045.1. Taxonomy (NCBI): domain Eukaryota; kingdom Viridiplantae; phylum Streptophyta; class Magnoliopsida; order Caryophyllales; family Amaranthaceae; genus Beta; species Beta corolliflora. The sequence goes on from CANSZD010001250.1 coordinate 502,478, forward strand.
ATGATTTTAGTTTCAAAATGCATTTCACGTAAAGACAATTAACTTAAATAATCTTATAACTTATATTGATACATTCATTAATCTTATCTAATAACAACTTTTTTCAATTCAATTAGATGATTTGAGTTTCGTAGTAAATTTAACTTAAACGATCAACTTAAATAATCTTATATTAGGATTTAATGTCTTATCACTTTATCAATATATAAATAATTATTTATGAACTTAGTAACAATTAATAATTTAGAGAGTTACTGAGTTATTATAAGTCTAAGGGAGTAACTGACTAAGTGTTAAGTTATCATATGGTTGTTAGCAAGTTACTATCTAGTAAGTACTTGTTAACCTATTTACTTATGGTTGTTACTTGTTAACAGTTAACTTATTAATTTTACTTTTTAATAAGTTATGGTTAGCTTTTATAGGGGAGAATCATTTGGGGGTAGTTTTTCAACCGTTGGATTAGATCTAATGGCTTAGGTTATATCTAAGGATAGATTGAATGGTGGATAGCTGGATTCTATTGTTATTGCATCAACGGTCAAGATTAAAGGTTTAGATTAAATTAACGGTTCAGATTGCAATCTATGAACCCTCGTTATAATCACTTAGGCCTCATATGAACCGTCGTTGTAAACATATGATTGTCATTTGTTATAATATTATAACAGATCAAGAGTCGTTGTACTAATTTATAATCAATATAGTATTAGAGTGGTTTTACAATTATTTTGATACAAATGTACTACTAAATGATTAAACATATTGACAAAATAGTTTGTTTATACTTTATCATATACTACCTCCGTTTCAATTTAATCTACACACTTACACTTTTGACACTATTCACAAATTTTCCTTTGACTATCATTTGTGAATTATGGTTAAGAGAAAATATAGTCATGTGGGGTCTTGTTTGATTCGTCTCGATATGTAGTTTTAGAATATCGACTTTTTATATTTTTTACAAATACAAAATTAGAGATATAAAGGCTCAAAGTAGTGTATCGGCATGCGTGAAAAGTGTAAGTGTGTAGATTAATATGAAATGGAGGTAGTATGTCACAACATAATACACATATACGCGTTATGTTTGTTATTGTTATTGCTATTATTAGCATTGTTGCTACTATGACTGTTACTATTTGTATTATTATTGTTATTGTTAGTATTCATGTTCTTATTTGTATGTTATTGTTAGCATTGTTACTATTGTTATTATTATTATTATTATTATTATTATTATTATTATTATTATTATTATTATTATCATCATCATCATCGTTTTATATTTATTATTATTGTTCTCATTATCATCACAATTATTATTATAAGCATTATTATATCAATCATAATGCTTATAATAATAAAGTCATTTATATAAACTTTGGAATTGATCGTCTACTGTTATAATATATAATATTAGAACATATGAAGAGTCGTTCTACTCCTTTACTCATTAGAGTGGTTTTACGCAGTTGATTAGTCGAAATAAGAGTTGACTGAGAATACACTAAACATCACGGTAAACAATATATTGTTTTTATTAATTTTTCGTTATCATCCATATATTTATCGCGCACACACATATGTATATATATGTCGATCTTAATACTTTTAATAATATGATTCGTTTACAAAATCCATAACAAATCAAAATGACCCGACCAGGAGTTAACCGAAGTTGAATTGACGTTCAATAGCGAACGGACCCGATGCTTCACATTGATCGAACTAAGGTCATAGTGATTCAACCCGTGTACACTTGACTCTACCCAAGCGTACATGAAACTCAAATACGACCTGCGCAAATCCGGTTAAAAAATGACCACGGGTGATCATACCCGGGAATGGATCGACTTGTAAATGTAACGCTCAGACCTGTTTGGCACCCGGCAATCCCATGATTCAAATGTGATCGACTTAGTTGAACAAAATCTGACCAATCACGACTGGGAAGCGACCGTCGAATCCCGACTGTCCGGCTCGACGCAGTTCGGTGGGTAAACCTATAACCTGATTGAGAACCTGTTTTGACACCACTAAGGTAAGTGGAGGTGAACAAATTAGAAGTAGAGAATATATAGGAAGTTTAAAAGCGAAACATTGTCACTATAATGGGCCTAATTACCGCAATTTTTTTATAACATCAACATTCTTGATCATAGAGTTCTCGTACTACGATCTGTCATAAGTAAACAAAAACCACAATTATTGACATCCCTTTATAAACTTATTGTCTTCATTATAATTTATACATCGGCCCACCTTATAATCTTTTAATAATTTATGATCAGGCAGTTCCTCAGTCCCAACACACAGCATGTAGTAATAGCAGAAGATGCAAAACGATTCGCCACAATATAATGCTGCTGGAACATGATATCATGGACCATATCCCACTTAAACTTTTTATGTTTTTTTTTCTTCTCATAAAAGAATACTAGTAAGAAAGAGAAAACATAGGTTTAAGGAAAATGGTGGGCAGATGTCCTGACTTTTTAACCCACAAACGAAGAAGTGAGCGTTGGCAACATTCCTGATAACAAGGGGGAGGCATTAAAGGATGGTCCCCCATTTATATTTTGTCTCGTCTATCTATTAGTAATAACCCCCACTGTGCAGGTAGCTTGTTAATGGTGGAGTATTCTACTTAGCCTTTTTCAGATGATAGAAAGAAAGATTATACTTTTTTTTGAAGTATGGTGAAGTATTGGAGTGATATCATTTGTAGCCGGCTAACTAGTCTTAGATAGGTTGGACTCTTTGAAGGTAAAGGATAAAAGATAGGGGTTGTCCATATTTAAAGAGTCCTTATTAGTATGGCGTGATCCTATAATACTATCTCCGTTTCTTAATAAGTGCAACACTTTCCTTATTTGGAATAGTCACAATAAGTCGCTAAAGCTCAAAAATGGTAAAAAAAGTTAATATTATTACAAATATGCCATCAAAAAGCAAGAGGGACGACAACTTTTTTGTTTATTCACTTGAAGACTTCTACTTTTTATTGTGGTCCAACTTTCTCTCTCTACATTCCTTGGTATTCCCCCACTTTCTCTATGTTGCACTTATTGAGAAACGGAGGAAGTATAATCTTAAGCTTTTAAGGAGCATCCTTATCAATAGGTCATATATTATATGTACTATGTAATTTGTCAAGATGATATGGAATAAGAAGAGAATAGGCTGAATAATACTACCGTTATCCCAATTCAATAGCAAGAATTTGATTTTCATGCTTACCAACAAAATTATCCTATTTATTTATATATCTTGTTAATCAAAATTTAATGTGAGAACTTCATTGGTTGTTCATGTTGTGATATAGGCTCTTCAGCACCAAATGGCATTTAGGACATCACAATACTGCTATTGTCAATCTTTATAAATTTGATCATTTTCACAATGATCTATGCATGTTACATTTTTTTTGACATCAGAGAATTCTGCAAAAATAAATTAACTAGAAACTAAGGGGATCTGGTGTAGTCGACAGAACTTTGCAAGGTCGTGTACTACCTAAACCCTCGTACGAGAAACCACTAGTAGAATTTTTGCTTATTGCTGCGGTTTTACCCGTACACAACAATAAACCACGAAAAAAAGAAAAAATCAGAATTAAACATATTGTTGTGGTTGTGGCTGGAAACCGCAGCAACATGTGTCAACGGGAATTTTTTTCAAATTTCGTTGACTGTTTGACCAGACCTATTGCTGCGGTTCCCACCCAAAACCGCAGCAATAGATTAAAATATTATTTAAAAAATAATATTTTAATAATATTTTAATCTATTGATGCGGTTCCTAGGAGAAACCGCAACAATAAACTTTTAAAATTAATAATAAAAGTCCCCAGCTAGAATTTTCTTGTCATTCCTCCTTCAGACCTTAGCGCCGTTTTTCACTCATTCTTCTCCCTCCTCACTCGATCTCCTCTCTCTCACTCATCCTTCCTCTCACAACACCGTCTAAACCCAACTGTTCATCTCTCACCCAAATCAAATCCCAATCCCTCAAATCAAAAACCCCATCCGCCCCAATCTCTACTGCACACGGCAACTGTCCGAACACTCGACGTCGATTTAGTGGCAGAAGCATCTATTCATCATCATCATTTCCTCTCGCCGGCGAGTTCGAAATTTGCGTCGAAATCACCATCTTCGTCGAAATTCGCCGGCGAGTTCATCTTCTCCAGTCGATGATCTGCTTCCTCTCGTTCTCTCTCCTCTAGCCATTGCAGACCGGCGACCGACGACATTCTCTTTCTCTCTCCTCTTGTCATCGCAGATCGGCGACTTCGCGGCAAAGATGACTGAACATGGCGTCGCACCACCATTTTTGGGCATCGTTTGCGGCCTCACTTCGGCCTCACTGAACACCGGCGTGATTCCTTTTCGGGCATCGTTCGCGGCCTCACCGGTGGAATTTTGTTATTATCGCTCTTTTTTGGTTGATTTTTTTTTTATTTTTTATTTTTTGGTGGAAGTAAGTGATGTCAGTAATATTGTCTAGGCCATCCTCTTCAACAGTTCGTCGAACTCGCGCATGAACTCGCTGATTCTCAACTGGAGACCCGCATCTCAAGTTCGTCGTCGTTGGTTATTTGGCTGGCCGTTCGATTCTTCTTTGTTTTTTTATTTTGTAGTTTACCTTTTTTTTATCCAGATCTAGTGATGTTTTATTTTTATTGGATTTTTTTATTTTTTAGAATTAATATAATGTTAGGTTTTTTGATTTTTGGTCTTTTTTTGTATATTTTTCCTTTATATCTCTTTCTTTTGTATGAGCTGAATATTTTTTGTAAGAGCACATCTAAAAGTTCTTTATCATTACTTTGAATTTGTTGTGTTTTATTTTCTTTCAACATTTTTATCTTTCAAATTTGATGGCAAAATGCAAAAAAAAAAAAAAATTACCTGTACCATTACCTATTGTTGCGGTTTTGGCTAGGAACCGCAGCAATAGCTTGGCCTATTACTGCGGTCAAAAACCACAGCAATAGGTTAATTACCTATTGTGGCGCTGTTAATTACTGCGCGGCCAAAACTGCCGCAATAGGCCACTTAATGACCGCAGCAATAAGCAATTATTCTACTAGTGAACCTTCGTAACACGACATGAGGATGCAGTGCTTGCAAGAGCACAAATGTAATCCCCCATAATTTTATGAATTTTATAAATGCATTTTAACGTATATTATATGTATTTTAATGTTTAAATGATTTATTTCTTGAAAGGTTGACTATTTGAAAGTCAAAAGAATTATCTAATGATTTTAAGTAATCACATATTTTATTTAGTCATACTTTGAAAATTATTGGATTTTTTAACAAGAATAATACAAACTTTTGCCCGTTCTCTCGCAATAATACAAACTTTTGATTATTTTTTAATAATACAAATTTTACATCAAAATTCCTCCAGTAGGTCAAGTTGACTTATAACCGGTAAAAACAATCAAAAAAAATTACAAAATGATCTTTCTTCTTTGTCCCCCCTCCCCCAACCCCCCACCCACCAGAACCACCTCAGCCAGTTACCTCCTACAACAAGTTAAAAACCGGTATTGTCCTACTGGAGGAATTTTGATCAAAAGTTTGTATTATTAAAAAATGATCAAAAGTTTGTATTATTGCGAGAGAACGGGCAAAAGTTTGTATTATTCTTGTTAAAAAATCCAAAATTATTTAAATAGCTTAGACATCTTTGGGTTTAGTAAAAAGGATTTTAAATTGGGTTAGAGGAACCCAACTATGCCTAAGTACTCAATCATTAAATATTATTAAAGCCCAAACACAAGTTCCTACGCCCAAAAAGGGTTAACTATATAAATTCCAAAACCCCCAAATTTTTCCCCACTTATTTTCTCTCTCTTCCTTCTCCCTCTATTTTTTTTTCGGCCTCCTTTTTCTCTCTCTCCCGTTTTTCTCTCGGCTCCTCCTCCTTCGTCGACGGCAATAGCCACCGACCGCCACCACCGACGGCAGCAGTGACCGACGCCGCCGCCCTTCCTCCCCCTTTGTGACGTGTTTTCCTTTCTCCTTCCTCTCTTTGGTTATTTCTTCCTCCTCTATTTTATTTAATGTTAAAGTTATATTTTTAAGGATTGATTTAATGTTTTCATGTTTAAAGTTATAGTTTGATGATTTAAATATAATTTCAGATTATGTAAATTATATAGTAAAGTAATTAAAATTTCAGATTTATTAGTTATGTTTAAACTAGGGTTTTGAGTATCAAAGTATGGATTTTTAGGGTTTTATGAGTTGGAAAATCATAGTATGATATTATAGTTATGAAATTGGGTACTCTGATGATTATAAATATGTTTAAACATGTTTTTAAAGGTTTTGACAACATTATAAGTTGCTGGAATTTTTATTAGCATAGTTGTGATGGATTTTTGAGAATTTTAATGACTAGTATAGTGGTACTATACTAGGAGACACTAGTAGTGAAGTTTTAATGGTTAAAAAGAATTTTTAAATATTTTTAAAGAGGGTTTAAAGTATTTTAAAGTTGCTGGAAATTTATTAGAATATTGATTTGTGGTTATGTTGATATTTGGTAGGCGGAGAATTCTCTTTAGGCGACTTTTAAGCTTGTTAAAGTGGCCGCGCATTTTGTCTACACAAGGTACGTACATACCTATGTGTGGGTTGGATTAATATCATGTCCTAAGGATGGGATTTATGTAGTATCATGCATAGGGAACTATTTATAGTTCATATGTGATTTATATTCAAGTGAAATTGCATGTTTTACGCCGTTGTGTGAATCATGTTGGTTATGATGATTATAATATGTTTGTATTGATGATTGATGCAAGCATATGGGATTGGGAACTTTATTTTATTAATTCACATGAGGGATTAATAATTATGTTGAATTGGATCATGTTGTTCCCTTTGGATTATTTAATTACTTTATGAGGACCGAGGGCCTTATTTGGTAAGTTGGTTATTTAACCTATGAAAGGTTGGTTGGTTGTTGACTTGGATCAACAAATAAATAATTATTATGGAACTTATAATTGGAATTATTCTTGGATTGTTAAGTTGATGATCACCTTATATAATCCTAAGATAAAAATGGAAGTTTGTGTATTCTTGATTATTATATTGTTTGTCTTACTTTGGTGAGTCATAACAAGTAAATAATTTATTAATCACTTAAAGTGGAAAGTGAATAGCAATAAGCTTTGGACTTGTGTACGTCTGAAGTGTTGGACTAGTATGAGTTGGAGTACATGGTGGTAGCCCAAAGGTTTTTTGGGGACCGGATTGATCACCGTGTCCTATTTTATTTAAAAGGTTCCTCGATATCGTTGGTCAGGGGAGTACGAAGTCGCGCCCGTACTTCGTCTTCTAAATTGAAGACTGGTTTGGTTTGGACAACTCTTTCCATTGCCTATTCAATCTAAGTTATAATTAATTTGAGTTATAGAGTCAAGTTCAGTAAAGTTGTCTGCAATGTTATTATATTATTATTGTTTATCTTTGCCTTAATAATGTTTATTAGTATCATCTTAGGTTTTATATTTATTTATTTATGTAGTACTCAGCTTTGCTGATTACGTGCTTTGTGTGTGTATGTTGATCGTGGCTATGCCTTATTGATCCTGTGATGACCCATTTGGTGAGCAGTCTCTCGGGATCAATAGTGCATTGTTCATCTCAGGTTTGAAGGTGATGCATCATGGGTTCGGGATTTTCGTGGAGAGCTTAGTTGACTTTTAGTTTATGGTTTGAGTTTGACTTTGTGCTACTTTGACTTTGGTTTGGTTGACTGTTGACTTTGGTTTTTGGAGTTTGACTTTGATTTACTAAGTTTATTAATTTAAGGTTGTTTATTTATTTTCCGCTGCAAAATTCTGAGTAAACCGATACGTTATCACACGGGCGATAATGCTTTGATGATTCTCTAAGTTTTATATTGAAAAGGTATTTTGGAAAATAGAGAATTATCGGGGTGTTACAACAGATATCCTGGACAACCCATGTCATGGAGATATCATGGTTGGAGTCGGTAGCTAGGTAGCGAACAAAGAGTTCTGAGTGCGTGAAAATAGAGATGTTGTGGTAACCCTTTTGTCTTGCCCATTGAAGTGCATGAAAACAAGCAAGTGCTTCCATCAAAAGTGGGGATGCCATCTGCATGACTCGCGCATGCCTAGATTTGCACAAGGTGGTCGTGTCCTGCGCCACCCAGGCGATCCAAACCACATGAGACGACCGATTCCAAGCCTCGTCGATGAGTAGATGGATATCAGGCACACGTAGGTAAGTTGACCCAATATTTGCCACTAGAAATCTTAGGGGAAGCTGAGGGTCACAGGAGTTTTGAGCCTGATGGACTTTTGAAAGATTGGAGCAAAATAATGTGTTGCTGCATGTTTTCTATTACACGTGTTCGAAACCCCTGTAAATCGGCTGGAGTGTGCCGAAATATAGCTATATTACGCATGCACCATATATCCCAAAGGGTGGCAATAAACTAGGGGGATGCTGGGAGAATGAAGGCCATCTTGTCATCTAAAGTAGAGGAGCCATGCAATGATCTAATCACGCGGAAAGAGATATGAGCATTTTTGGTCGAGAAGATACCAAAGGGGCTTGTGAGCCAGGCGCCGAAAGCTAGGGAACATAGTCAGAAAAGGTGTTCCAAATCTTCTGGTGCTTGAGAGCAAAGAGGACACATTTCTGAGATACCAATTCTGCGCCATAATAGATTAGCGTTAACAGCAATGATGTTGTGGTAGATCTTCCACATAAAGAGCTGCCATTTAAACATGATGTTCATACTCCAATTCAATCGGAAAAACCATTGATCTTCAAGAGTTGTCATGCTATGAATTTCATTTAGCATAGATAAAGAATATCAACCTGACTTTTCGCTGTATATTCTCATGGACGATGAAGAGTCCAATATTGTGAGTCCGCTTAGGGTTTGATAGCGGCTGATTCCATACTAAGAATTTGTCGAGCAGTGGAAGGAGCAAAAAGTTACCGGACAAAGTTGCCTTATTGCCCTGGTGGTGAGGGAGCAGTAGATCTTCAACCCGAGTACTGGCCACGGTATGGAGAGAAGTAGTGTCACGGAAAAGAGGAGTGGCACCGTTGACCCAACAGTGCTTGGAAATAATAAGAGTCCGATCATTGCCCACCTTCCACGCACAGTTATGAGAGAGTAACGTAGACGCCACCTAAGGCCTTTAGTGCCCCAGGACGACCGAGGACGATGAGTTGAAGGAGCTGAGATACCAATGTTGGCGTAGACCTGGGAAAGGAGAAGCTTGGCGTGGTTGTGAATGTGCTAAACTTTCGTCGTAAGCAAAGCTTTGTTATAGTTGCGTGAGTGACGGATGCCCATACCACCCATTCCTTTTGGGAGGGGAAGAATGTCCTTTTTTCGCCAGAGTATACACCGGGAGGAAGAGGAGGCCCAGAAAAAGTTGGAGATGATGGCATCTATTTTATCTGTGATCATCTTCGGTACTAAGAAGATACAAAGGATATGTGCAATAAAAGCAATGAGAACCGAGTTTATAAGGATGAGTTTTCCTTGTTGAGATAGATGTCGTTGTTCCCACCCAAAGATGCGCTTGGAAAGTTTATCCAGGAGGAAAATAAAATGTTGAACCTTAATTATAATGATGGAAGTCAACCGGGACCCTCAGATAAGTACCAAGGGATGGCTGCACATTCAAGCGAAGCAGTGCTTTATATTCTGCTTCGGCAAAGCTAGGGACGTTGGGGCTGAATTTGACAAAAGACTTCTGGAGACTGGTCACTTGACCCTGAGATAGAGGAGAACTGTTGCGAGAGCTTGGATATGGAGTGGCAGGATGTTGGAGAAGCTTCGAAGAAGAAAAGAGCATCATTCGCAAAGAAAAGGTGCGAGATGCTCGACTGCTCGATGAACTTCGATTCCTGCAAATAGTTTGATATCCGTGGCCAATTTAGTCATGCGGGAGAACAAATCCATGCTGAAGAGAAAGAGATAGGGAGATAAGGGGTCCCCTTGACGCAGGCCACACTTGGGAAGGAAAGGATATATCTGTCGTTTTCCCATTCACCAAAATGTGATATGAAACAGTGGAAATGCATTGGTGAAAGGTGGAAACCCATAAGCTATTGATTTTTTGAGGAGGAAGAGCTAGCTAACTCGATCATAAGCTTTATTCATATCAAGTTTGAGCGCAACGAGATAACTAGACCCTCCCTGTTGCCTATTAATAACATGAGTTAATTTGTGACTGATAAGCACGTTATCATCCATATGTCTCCATGGGACAAAACTACAAAAGCATTCTAATAATCGGAGATGAGGTTCGGAAGGAGAGGCTTCATCCTGTTAACAAGACATTTCGAGGCACACGTATAGATAGTATTGCATAACTAATGGGTCGGAGTTGAGATACCTCTTCAGGAGACTGAATTTTGGGGATCAAGACAATGAGAGTTCGATTCCATTCCTTTAACAAACGCCCAGAGACTAAGAATGAATTCACAGCTCTACTTACTGAGGAACCAATGCCCTTATATGAATAATATATTATGAAGGTAATAGACCACTAGATACAATAAGTCCAAAAAAACCATTTTTTTTCAAATTAAAATGTAAGCGTTTAATTATGTTGAACTTTTATGTTGTGATAAGGGCTTATTCTCACCATAATGAAATTTTAGGACAAGACCTGAAGTCTGTAACTCTTATGTCATATTCAAGGTTGAAAATCTTCAAATTTGATCAATTCTCCAATAAACAATATATTCATGTTACAACAATGTCGTTAATGTTGATGAAAGAATTATTCGTAGAAGGGCATTAATGTAATAGGTATAAATTGTAAAATTGATCGAGTTTTAACATATCTATATATATTCTAAAAATTCAAGGCAAAAATTGTCATGCTGCCACCTGTACTTCCCTCCCTCAATCAAATAACACAAATTAAACAATAATTATGTATGTGTTAAGATTCGAACTCACAACCTGTCATTTCAAATACAAATGCACTAACCAACTAATCAACAATCTCATATTGGTCTTTATTGAAAAAAATTATATAAAGACAAGATAATATTTCTATTTTTTTTTTTTGAAAAAAGTATATGATTCACATATCTAAAGCTTTATACCCAAATATTTCATAAAATAGGGATACAAACTACATCGGTTCTGATTTAAGAACTAAACCATGCATAACATCACATTCGCATGAATCGATTGCATATGCCAAGAGCTATTTAAAGAACCATGCCAGTTGACATATGATGATTATTATTGTAAGATAAAGTAGCAAGTTGTTCACGGCTCATGAGGCTTATAAAGGGGTACACAGCCTCAAAAAACGAATTATATGCAATGATACGGGTTATCACCCTAGACAACTGCTAGTTTAACCTTAACAACATTACCTAAGAACAGTCTAGTCATGTCTGGAATGCCAATTTGGCGAGAACAAACTCATATCACAACATAAATAGACAATAAAAACTCATAAAAGATATATATATTTTATTTTGAAAGGGAAAAGATCGATAAGTTTCATTAATCGAAAGCCATACAACAACTACAATCGATATTAAAGAAAAACGAAACACAACTTAACTTAATCAAATAAAAGTTCCTCTAAGATATAACTATGATAATAATGAACCAGATCTGACAATATAACATATCCCTCGTTTGTACACTGAATCATGCACCCTTCTATGAGAGTGTCTATCATTCTGACATAGTTTTGAGAAGATAACTCTTTATTGGACCGTGTAGATAGCGTACGAATTCCCAATACTGATTGCAAATTTGTACAACAAATCATCAATAACCTACATCTTTGCAACAAACCATAAAAACCCAACTTTAAACTCCCACAAGGGAAGACTAATAAATTAAACTCTAAATTCCCACTAGAGGAGACAAAGAACCCAACTATTGGGTAGAAAACTCTCCAACAGAGAGAGAAAAGAGGATTTATTATTAACAAAAACTAGAAAAATAAGTGCATAAAAGTAAAAATTGAGGCTTACCACCATCGAAAAGGATGGTGGTAACCCCGAATTGGCTGAAGAAAAACAAGGGATTTTAGGGAGAAAAGGGAGAGAAAGAGAGACGACTATATTTTAACACTCACTATGGAAAATTCATCAAAGATATTTGCTTGGATTACTTTTGCTGCACTTACCGCGTATAGTGGTCATTTTTTTCATAAATTATTGGGTTTTTTGTCAGATAAGAGCTAATAAAAAGAGGTTTTGGGGAAGGACCAATTATAAATTTTTTTGGAGGAAAAAACCAATTATAATACGTAAGTTGGCAACTTAACACCACATTATGAATTTCCGGCCAAAATATCAACTTTTTGGTGTTGACATTTCATTTCCCTCCGGAATCTCCCAATCTTTGTCATTTTCTACCCAACGCCCTCTAATTACTGTTTTTTTTAAAAGTCCTAATTTACAATTTTATAAAACCCTCAATTTCTCCAATTTCGTTCACTCACTCTTCCTCACTATTGAAGGAGATTTTCACTAAGCTGAAGCTCTCATCTTGAAGAACGAGACTCAACCATAGAAGCATTACCTCAATTTCTTGAGATTCAAATCAAATTTGTTGAACCTCCATCCACTTTTCTTGAGACTTCTTTCAATTTAATTAGGGTTTTCTTTTTTGGGGATTCAATTAGGGTTTCTAATTGGAGTGAGTGGTTTTGCAAGGTCCCTCCTCCCCCACTTTCCTTTACAGCAAGATTTCCCTACACGTTTGGACTGAGTGGTCTTGCAAGGTTAAAGAAAGGACGAGGTTGATGTCTCTTTTCAGAGGAGTGAGTAGAGAGGACAGAGAAGAGCTGAAGATTCAAAAATGGATGATGATGAGTTTTGATGGTTGAGGGTAACAAATTAGGGTTAATAGGAAGCAAAAGAGGAGTGGAGCTAATTGAATCCAAAAAAAAGGAAAACCCTAAAGAGATTTTTGATAGAAATGAAATGTCAACACCAGAAAGTTGACATTTTGGCCGAAAATTCATAATGTAGTGTTAAGTCTTATGTATTATAGTTGGTCTTTTCCTCCAAAAAAACTTAAATTGGTCCTTTTTTACCACAAAATAACCTCTTTATTAGGTGTTATCTGACTACAAACCCTAAATTATTGTTCATATATAGAAGGGTATTATAAGTGTAATGGGCATGGAATATTGTTGAAATTAATCAAATTTGTAGAGATTCAACCTTAAGGACATGATTAAAATATATTAAGGCCATGTTTCTAAATGCCATTTTCATGACATATCACTGCTAATTAATGAGAGACAAAGCAGGGCATGAACGGAAAAAGAGAGAAATTACCCCCACAACAATTTGGAAAAGAAATTAGGAAATTCCAATGAATAGGTTTACCTGTCAATAACAAAATTACTATTAGGTATTGATTGATATATAATTAGTTTTAGGTAGTTTAAAAAATAACAAATTTGATTCTAGATAAAACATCTCTATTATATAAGTGAAGGGCGGGCAATGGTGTCCCCCCTATTAAATTACAACTCTACCCTCAATATTAAGAGATAATAACACCATACATAATAATCATATACAAAACATTTCAAAATAAATTCTCAATCATCAACTCAAAACCTTCCTCAATTAATGCATATCAACACAATTAAATTTCAAGCATAATCAAGGCATATTGGACATCACGTTTGACACAGAAAATTAAAAAAGAAAAGTTACCATGTACTAAACCATACATAATATACAAAATACAGAGTAATACATTGAATAACTACAATCTCAAGAATGTTTTTACTTAAAAAAAATCTCATTTTCAACTACTAACACTTAAGGAAAAAAAAAACTCAAGAGGCTTGGAACATCACAACTTTTACGATTTGTGGGAGCATTATATACTTCCAAATTAAGTACGCAATTTGTTTATCTTGGTATATAACACGTGATTTCCTACTAAATTTACAAAAACAGTAGTGTGTTAGAAAAATATAAGTAGTAAAAAAATTTCAAAAGAATGAGTATTGCTCACAACCGTAAATACACAATAGTCTTTAAAAGGCAATGCAAAATTATAATAAAAAATTCGCACTTTTGGTTATAAAATAATTATCAATATAAAAAATAAAAATATACATAACGCGAAGACAATAAGACACCTAGAATTTTACGAAAAATGTTATGTAAGTGTAATTTCTCTTAATAATAATACAAATCAATGCAATTTTTAAAATAGAAAAAAAAATTAATTATTCTTAAAACCACTCTTAAAGTGGGGGAAATCATACGTGTCTATGATAATGATTTAATTAAAATTACAACCAACCAACCGATTTTATGTTATTTTATAACTGAATAACAACACTAAGTCAAAAATGTCACCGCACGCAAAGCATGCAGATAAGCAGCCCCGGTCCGAACAATGTGGAGGCTCTGTGCTCAAAGTTGAAAATGAGGCTCCTATATGAAAAAAATAAAAAGGCATGTACAATGGTCTGACATCATTCTAATCATTTCAACCTAAATATAACGCAGGCTATACAACCTAGAACTACTAATATCCGACATCATTCTAATCATTTCATCTAAAACTACAAGATTGCATTTTACTCTTACCACCATATACCACTAAAATAAACCTTGCTCATGCATAACATTCTTACATTTACAACATAAATAGGTGCAGCTAAAGCAATCAGCAAAACAATACTCAAATTTAAGTCATTCTACCATATCAATTCAACATTACTACTATTCTATAGTATTACCAATATAACAATAGAAATGCAACATCAAGTACCACACTACAAAGCAATGCAAATTCAACATAACCAAATAGTAAGAAGCATGAAATACCATACCAGAGCTTTGGCAGCCCGGCACAAAACCATCCGAAACATGGTCTGTTTCATCTGATCATCCAACCTCTCCCACCAATCAACACACCCTTTCTTCCTCCAATACACATTAACCCCAAACCCAACTACATTCCTTGCTTTCTCTTTCAATATAACCCCTCTCTGCTTCCCACCACCACCACCATTCACCATTCACCCACGCCAACCTCAACGCCACCTCAACTTGATTCACCACAAACGCCTCAAGACAATAATACCCTTTATCCTTCAACCACCCCAACTCGTCAAAGTCAGTCCTTCTCCAACACCAAAATCTGCATAAACCAAATAAAAATAACGATTCACGCATCAATATAAGCCTATTTAATTGGGATAATTTGGTATTTACAAAAGTGATCATGAAAATAAAAAAATCAAAATTAAACTAAGAAAAGTATAATTACCTGAATTTCTAAATTTCAGATGTGAATTGAGAGGAGATGAAAGTTGTAAATTTATAGCCATTGTAGGAATTTATTTTTTCCCGTTGGAGAAGATCTCGGTGATGCGAATTATCATCTTCAGTAGCAGTACCGTGTAAGAACAGAGAGAGGAACAAGTGACTAGTGAGTTTTTGGGGGCTTGATTTCGCCAATTTAGGGTAACGAGAGAGAAGGAAGATCTGAAGAATGAAGAAGATCCAACGGTTAATGGAGTTATGGAGGAAATCGAGGAGAGGAAAGAGAGAGTGAGGAGAGAGAAATCTTTTGCTGGTAATATGCGCGTATGAAGTGATGTACTTTTGCATTTTGCTGGGCCTTGGGCTTTACTGATTTAATTATTTTTTTTAAACTTGAGCCCCTCTAAAAGGGAGGCCTTGTTCTGAGTCCCCTTTTGGACTTGTTCAGGGCCGACCATGCAGATAAGGCTAGTAATAGTAATGGTTTCCAAGGAACTTGTGTCTCACAGTGCATCTGGTCCCATAGTTGGAGATCATAGTTTTTTTTAGGAGTTGGTGATCATAGTTCAACTATCATTATTTTAGAAAATTCCATATATGCAGAATAATAAATATCATTATATTATATAAAGCTAGAAAAATTTGCTTATGTGTCGTTTAGGCAAGGTGATGAAATCCTATGTGTCAATTAAATACCAATTTTTTTACTTATGTGTACAAGGTCTAAGGAAGGGACAAGTGGCACTAAGTTGTTCGATTTTCAAAAGATTTGGCCAAATCCATCCAAATTAATGCAAAATTCCGTGATTTTAGGTTTAAAATCTTCTAATTAGGCAGTTAATGATATAAAATCTTTGTGTGCTTCAATCACTACAAAATCATTGCCATTTTAGATGAAATTAATTGACCAAAAATGGTATGTTAGATTATGAGATCCGATTTTCAAATCCACCTTGATTTTAGGTTGAAATTATTATAATTGCTTCTTTTTTTCGAAATTAGTGGAAAATATCAATTGTATGTACATAGTTGCAACTATAAATATAGACCATTTCATGTGTAACACACCACTCTAAAACGTGTATATTTTTTGTCCATAATTTCAACATCATCTCCTTCTCAAGATAATTCATCTTCCTCCCAAAAGATTACAAATACACCTATTATCAAAAGAATATGGCCTCCTAATGTGGACTACTCTAATTTTCTTGATGTTGAATCTATGGTTCTAAACTCTCTTTCGTGAAGGTCATGTATTTTTTCATGATGTATCTACTATGTTCACTTAAATAATAGAAGCAACGAGGTATGGGCTGATGTCTAAGAGGTTAATACTACAATTGATGGTTTTCTGCCATATTTTGATTTTCGGAATATGATTTTATATGACTTCCAATGCACTCCTCCAAGGGATTATAAAGTATGTCATGATTATTTTGAGGATATTGATTTGAACGATGGAGATGTTCTTCGGCTTAAAAACATTGTTTTGCTCCGTTATCTAGCATGTGATGATTAGGTTTAAATTTTCTTTTTTACGTTATGTTTAAGTATCCATTTTCAGTATTATCAGTTCTATGAACAACTATATATTTTGTGACTATTTCATTTAATTAAATTCTTTAGTTACCTTGGAATACTTTAATTGATATTATTAATAATTAATATGTTACGATTTAGGCCGTTACTCCTATATTCGTGTATATGTACAATTTTTTTATTTACTTTTATTTGTGTATTTTTCTTATGCGACCAACCAAAATTTAAATGATTCTACTATATTGGCCGGTTCATGTAATGAGTTAAAAAACTGTCAATAATATTATTACTAACTTACATGCATTTACATTTCAACAATAACTACATTGTTAATTTATTTCTCTGACATGGATATTGACTATTGCATTAACTCTTAAAATTTTAAAATTAAGTTAAAATAATTTATTACTCTATCATAAATTCAATGCCAAACTACCACCTACTTCAAAAAATTATTGCGATGTCCGAATTTTTCTATAAATTGATTCTCATTGTGTCTTTGTATATTCACATCTCAAAATCTTTTAACAAATCCATTTTCTTATCTTTCTTTCGTCAACTTTTAATTCTCAAAAAATACTCAACCTTTGAATAATGGATCAACAAATTACCGAGCATATCAACAAAATTAATGAGGTTACTTTCGAATTGCTGGAAATGTGGTCGGTTGTTGATGAGAAAATTTCGGTGATTGTTCATAAGTTAGATAAGCTAGAAGAAGGTAAGGAAACAATGCCTTACATTGTTCAAATAATGTATTTTCGTAATCAAATTGAGCTTTCTATCAAATTAGCAAAGGGAGTGATTGAGAATTGGGATGCTCTTTTGAAGAAGTAATACAAGAAATTGGCAAATTAGCCTTCTCATTATGTAACTTTTACAAGTTATGAGTACGTTCTCTTTGGGTTGTTATTATGTAATGTTTAATGGCTATTATCAATAATAAAAATATGTTTCATTTAGTTTAAATCCTTGCTATTGTTTTGCTATTATTTTGTCCTTTGCTTACTCAACTTTGTTATTAGTTTTAGTTTTCTTAATTTTTAATTTCTATTGGCAATTAAAAAATTTAATATACTCCAAAAAAACGGAATGAAAATTGCAAATTTAATTCCAAATTGCCATTCTATGATAGCGCATAAAAAGGAAAAAAAAAAACTGAAGACTTTTTTATATTCCATAATTGATTCCATATTTTTAGGGATTATGTGATATCATGGTTAATGGAAAGTATTAAGTAATTAAATCTTTCTAAAAACTAATATGTAATACCTAATGACAATTGTATATTAATCTATTATTTTAAGAATTAAATAATCGTTTACAGAATCATCATTGGTATGTCCGATTTTTTAAAGAATTATATTTGTTCTTCAATATCATAATGTATATGTATTTTTTTCTTTTTATACGCATTTTAAAAAAATACTTTGGAAATAGAATGATCATTGGCATGTCCGAATCTTTTAGCATGTACTCCCTCTGTTTTTTTTTATCTTTCTCACTTTCCTGTGCGCATCTCCCAATGCACATCTTTGAACTTAATTATCTTTCATTATATATTAGTAAAAATTATAACGATTGAATATTAATAATGTACTAATTGAGACGAATCAAACAAGACCCCACATGACTATATTTTTTCTTATAAATTGAAAAAAATTGAGAAGATTCTCTCTAAGTATGAATAGTGTCAAGATTCTAAGTGAGAACGATAAAAAAAACAGAGGGAGTAAATCGGAACAATTACTTATAATTTATTAATGATTTTTCGACATCATGTGAGTTTTTTCATGACCTAAGTCTCATTCCTAATATAATTGGATACTTAATGAAATTTTTTATTGATATTTAGATATCAATTGATTCTTAACCTAAGTTTACCTAATATATATATATTACATTCTAACTTTATATTTTTACATTAGGTTAGTTTTCATATTAATTATATGCATTTCTCATCCAACTAAATATGGCCCGTTTTTTATAAATTTTGCAAATAAAACGATTTAACCAAAACAAATTGTACCTTATGAAATCACACACATATACATTTTGCCACACAATTACTTTGGAAAAAAAACTCAGTCATGGAAAAAATTCAAGATAATCCAACCATGAAAATAAGGTGTATTTGAAGAAAAAATTCATTTAATCGTCTCCCTAAATGAGATAACAATGGCTATACTCGACAATGTAGCTTCTCAATCCCCACTTGATTTATTCAACTACAAACTAAGGTATTATTTTATATATTTAGTCATTGAGTTTCGAATTTATTTTGCACAAATTTTATTATTATAATTTTTTTTTCTTGATTAGTTGCAAGCTTCTCAACGAAATTTCAAATGAAGACTACGTTATGCATAGGGTGGCCATTGAGAGCTTGATCGATAGAGTATGGTATTTGGACAGTAATGCAGAAATTTTCTTTGGACATTGTTTTCAATACAAGAATCCGGCCGCACTCCTTCGTTTTGGAATGGTAAGTATCATATCTATATGAATGAATTGATTATATATTGCGAATTAAATTTGTTGAATACGATTTTTAGTACTTAATGAACTCAATTTATTTATTGTAACTTTCGTCCTAATCTGCAAAATACTCATTATTTTGTTTCATATATATGTTTTTATAGACGAAAAATTTTAATGCATACTTTGTTATTTATTTTGTGATTATTTATCATGAATATGTAAAATACATATTCTGTTAAATTGGATTGATTGTTTGTTAACGGTTATTCAACTTTGTTAGATTATTAATTTTTTAAGTACTTTATCCATATCGCATATTAGTACTTGCTCACTTGAAATTAATTTATATATTTTTTCTCTACATAGGTTCAAATTTTTTCCCACGACAACTATTACTCTTGAATGGCTATGCTGCATGAAGCCACAACTATTGGACATACAATGTCAACTTATTGTTTAGGCCTACTTTACCTATGTAGTATGGATAAAGGTTTGAAAGAAAATGGAGTCAAAATCGTCAAAGGTCTAATTAGTTTAGTTGGTTTAGAACGTATAA
This sequence comes from Beta corolliflora, assembly GCA_947648045.1. Lineage (NCBI taxonomy): Eukaryota > Viridiplantae > Streptophyta > Magnoliopsida > Caryophyllales > Amaranthaceae > Beta > Beta corolliflora. The sequence goes on from CANSZD010001250.1 coordinate 522,371, forward strand.
TTCGATGCAGGTGGAGGCTTAGACAACTATTAAACAACATATGGGTAAAAACAAAAAATGAGAACAGTAACAAACCCACCAACTTTTTGTTCTTTTTAGCAAAAGCATACCTTTAGACACATAATCGTGTCTCCCCATTTAAGGGTCCAATGATGAAATATACGGCGGTATTAGTTGGCGCGACTTAATGGAAGAGCAGTCCGAATAACCAGGCCATATGTGTTTTGAAATAATATTATAAGAGCCCAATTAATTATCCATGATGATTAATTGCAATTTAACCCGTAAAATGTTTCAAGTCCATTTTAAAAGCCCAATTGAATATCTATTGTTTTAATAAATATTTTCATAAGAGCTTTTATTATTATCTTTAGAGCATAAATCAGATTTTTATCCCGTAAAATTCGATCTCCGGATTTTTAGGGATAAAAATAGCATCTTAAAAGCACGCGTAGAATAAAAAAACGAATATACTGGAATATGCGCCGGACGCGGCGGCTGCGCTCAGCGCGCCACATGCGTCCAGCACATTGGCCATATCGCGTCAGGCGCGCCAATAAGCGCCTGACACGTGTACTTGTGACTCACACAGAGTCCTGCGCCTGGCGCAAGTCCTTTGTGAGACGCAAGCTACTTTTTTATCTTTTCGAAAATGCGTTTCCACGTATAGGTTTTTAACTGGACGGACCACGACAGGCGCGCCGATCTGCGTCTGACGCGTGTCCTTGCGTCTGCCACGTTGGCCTGCGCCTGGAGCAGGGCTTGAGTGGAGCGCACAATTCTTTTGCCTATAAATACGGGCTGATTTCCCGAATCAGGGACGGCTTTGAATTATTGTTTTTTACGCACACAAATTTACGAATATTTCCGAAATACACTTCGAACCTCCAAATACTCAAACACTCAAACACTTTCAATAATACTGCAAATCAATTCCTATTCCTGATCATATTATATTCCTGGTTCCACGATTGCTTCGCCTGAAGGTCGTTACGCTCTCCGGTCTAAACCGCATAGGTATAATCCTGTGGATCTTTGAATAATTATATTTTATTATATTGAAGTTACTAACATTTTCTTGTCATGATGTAGATTTTTAATTAATAATCGCGTCTCTTTGTAAATTCTAACCTCTTTTCCTTTTATTTTTGTGTATAATATTCATGTTATTATGATTGTCCTGCATGTTTTTATCACCCACATGTTATTATTGTTAAACATGACCTAAAGAGCTGTTCTAATTAATTCAGATAATTTGGACAACCTGCTAGGAACCTTGTAATATGATTGCTTAATAACTTATCACTAAATAATAAGTCTTTTTGTGAGTTTCCTGAACCAACCTAGATTAATTATTTTTAGGGTGCTTAAAACGTTATTTGATTATTCTTTTGCATAAAATCTGTAATGAATCGGTATTTAGTAGAGGCCAGCAATGGGCAATATAGTTCCTGACTATATTGTACCCTCACCCCCAAACTCAATTTTTGGTTCCTGACCATCTATGGAGTCATGATGGGGAAATCTACATTGGATAAGTCCCTAAGATGTCCCTTCCGTTTCAATATCCAATTAGGTTTATGATTCTTCCTTTAAAGAATTGTTGGCGACTTCAAAACATATTTTTAATAAAACCTTAACAATGGGGTAGTCAAATAAACGCGCTCACACCGCGTGTAGGCATTAAAGGAATTAAAAATCCTCGCCTACAATACCATGAATTTGAGCAGGTGGGATGTTGATGATTACTATTCATTTTCGAACCATTCTGACAAAGTGGAATGTGAAGATTGCAAGTGTGATCGTGAAGTTAGCTTCTTTTTATCTCTTATGAATTAGACATCCAATGCATAATCTGTTATTTGTTTTAAAATAATTTTAGGTTTTTTTGTTACATGATAATAATATAATTTCTCATGTAATAGATACAATTATGTTGCTTCTATGCGAATAAGTTTATGAGTTTTTTTTTCATCAGTTTCATGCGTAAATTTGTCTATTTATATCAACAAACATGCATTTTTTTTATTTGTTACTTTAAACTTGATAAATGCAAAGCGATTTTGTACCAAAACACATTTAATGATTTATATATCGCCTAATTTTGTCCTAAAAAATCACCATTAATTAACCTAATGATTAAAAAAATTGAATTACGTGTTATTTCTATTGATATTAAATACACTATCAGAACAATCTAATAAATAGGAATCATAAATTTTTAGCATACACTTTGTACCTCACACTTTTAACTTCCATGGACTCGCCAATTTATTAAATATTATAGGCCTTCATGTTTTTCCCATCACAAAATTGTTTCACAGGTCCGTTGTTTCTTGTAGTCAAATGTCTGTTCAATAATCCCAAATTCTATAGTCCAATCTTCTAATTCATTACAATACACCCATTCCAACTACCCTAAATGTAACACGCCAATAATTAATATTTAATGACTCAATGTACAAAAAAACATTTTATAATAATTTTATAAGCTAAGGATATAATTTAAACCAATTTTAGAAACTATAACCGTATACTTATTTTGTTTTATTATTTGAAAAAAAAACTGTGAATCCAGTTTTTTTTATAAGGAATATACTTAATTCCTAAACAAAATTACACATATATGCACGCGAATTAAGGCAATTATGTATATTCACAATATTCTAAATTTAGCTACGATTATGATATGATATAATTTCCTAAATACATTTGGGGTGATTCTTAATATATCAGATTTATGAAAAGTCCATTACTTAGTGCTTTATGTTTGGAATGAACATTGTTATGGTCCTTTATATGTAAACTATGTTATTAATTACGACTTTAGATATCTATGACAATAAACACGAATTTGGCACAAAATTGATTTACTAACCTATTCATTCTTTTGTTGAACTTCATCATTCTTATAGAGTTGAATACTCCATCTGTTTTCTTTTGTTGAACAGATTTATCGCATTATTAATGGTGAGTTAAGAAAATGACTATTAAATAGTGTAAACGCATTTTTTTGCAGCTTGAAATTAATGGGGATTTAAGTCATAAAATTAGACTAAAGATTCAAAATAGGAACAATATATTAAAATTTCCCAATGGGGAATACAGGTTGAACAAAAGAACACAGAGGGAGTGCTAAAAAATAATTTACTTTAAATTCGACGTAAAAACATACAAGACTACAAAACAAATATATAAACAAAAAAGTGATAACATCTACAAAAAGCAAAGAATAAAAACTTAACGTGTTAGAATGTTTATGGCCACAAATAGTATTGTATTCATTAATTAGATTTTTCAGTGATTTTTTTTTTATGGAAAGTGACATGTTGAACATTAGCATATAGTTCTAAAGAACATATTTTATGATTTCTAATAAATATCAAGGTATGTGAAATAAATAACATATTTGATGCTTCTAATAAATATAAGTAATGATAAATAAAAAATAAGAATTGAAAAGGATAATGAATACAAAATGAAAAATTACATAATGTAAGATAACCAAAAACAGGATGAAATGTCAGAAGTTGCTTTAAGTAGATAGATCACTCTAACCATGAAAGTGTAAATAGTACAATGATATAAAAGAGAATGAAAAGTGTTAGGATTACTCTAGAATAGAGGTGATCATGGGTCGGGCCGGACCATCCCTAAAAAAATTGCCCTTTGGTCGGGTCAGGCCGGGCCAAAATCCAAGCCAATTTTTTGTGCCAAAAGCCCGCTATTTCGGGAAAAAAATAGCGGGCTTTTCGGGCCAAAATCGAGCTAGGTCGAAATTTAAATTATATGTGATTTTATCTGAGCTTCTAAAAAAATTGATTGATAACATGTTCCACCATGATTAACTACATTAGTCACTGAACACACGGGTAATAAGCTAGTTTTTGAACATTTTTAATACATGATATGACTGTAAAAATTTTAAATCACGAGCTAATATCACACCATATTTTTAAGAGAAACATCTTAAAATCTCAAATTTATAAAACAAACAATTCCTGTGCATTTGGAACGGGTCCAAAAACTATAATTGACGAAATTATTTCGATCACCATAATCAATGTGATCATGAGTTATGGATTTCAAATTTACCAGTGCAACTACGGGTTGTAAGCTATAAGTTATAAGTCATAATTGTGCAACTCATGGGTTGTAAGCCAATTTCATCCTAATCAATGTGATCAATACTAATTATTACAAATAAGTCACAAGTCATAATTGTGACAATCACGATTTGTAAGCCAATTTCAAATCATTCTAAATTAAAATAGTTATTCAAAGTTAATTAACTTACCCTAAGCAAGGTGCGGGTTTTTTATTTCATTAAACTATATACTGAAAATCTTTCTCTAAATTATATTACATCTTTAGTAAAATTTTATTAACATAATATATTGTACGATATAATAAGGATATAGCACGGTTATATTACCTTTGCGAGCACTAAAAAGTTTTTCGATACTAAATTGTTAGTAAATAGAAGAAAATGATGAATAACATTAACATAATATATTTTGGATGGTTTATATTGTACAATATAAGAAGGACATAGCATGGGTATCATAAATCATAATTGTGCAACACATGGGTTGTGTTGTAAGTCAGTTTTTTATTATTCTGAATACTATATCATAAAATATTAAATCACCATATAATAATTTAATTTTACATATTATATTCTTTCAACTTTATATGCAGGCATTCTAATAATAATGCATTTAATCGATTTGGAACAGAAAAAACTACTTAACAAACTAAAAAATTCTCATGCATTATGCACGGATCCAAAAACTTGTTGTACAATAAATCATGATATGTTTCACATTTCTTTATGCTCGTAAAAATTTAGAAAAAAGAATTATATCATGAGAAGAGGGAATACAAAACTACCTAGGATAAGCAAACTACTTCTAACAACATCATTACGGAATATTTCCAAAATAATCACGATATTATTTACATATCTATCAAGGTCTAAACTCCTTGTTATGCATAGAAATCCTGGATTTCTTGCCTAGCTCATATCTCGATTATTGACAAAAGAGACAAAAATAGCATTGCGAATTCGGTTTTTCACGAGCAATAGTTATATACTACAGTTTTACTTGTATTGCCACTCATACGAATTTGAGAACGGGTTTTCCCAAAAGTCCAAATATAATTTGATTATGAGAAGATGCACATGCTTCCAAACACATTTTGCTTTTTCCCTGGCAATTTGGTTCTCCATCCGAGCTTGTTCCAATTATCTTGAATACTTATAGTACTATTAATACAATTAGATTATTCGTATTGAGCACCTAAAGAATCCTAAGGAACCTTTCATTCCTTTTGTCTAAAAAATTGTAAATTCATAAGAATGAATTAGATTGGTCTTTTCGGATATTAACCTAGACATATTAGACCTTATTAAAAATAATGTCCTTAAAATTTTATTTCAATATATTGGCTCTATATGTATTTCTTTTATAGTTTTTACTTTTCTAAAGTAATTGAAACACTTCATGTTTTTTTCACTATCTTCTTGTATTTCTTTCATTTTTACCTTTTAAGGAAAAAAACACATTAATGATTATAAAGTATTATCATTGACAACTAACATGACAATCTATTTAACATAAGTTTAAGTTAATTTAACATAAAAAGTAAAGGAAACTAGTGAATGTAAATAATATTGGTCCAAAAGTAAATGAAACTTCTGTAAAAGTAAAAAAAAACAGGGAACCAGTTTGAAAAGTTGCATAGTTACGAAAATGTCGTTAATGACACAGGGATGAAGTAGAGCATCAGATTTTGATAATCTAAGGGCCCACACTAGTTCTTAGTTCTCATTTTAGAGTGTGTCACCGGATACACACACGCACGCACTAAAAGTGTTCATTTCGGATAATCCGATTCGATCCGAACCGAAATTTCGGATATCCCGATATTTCGGATCGGTAAAAATGTGATTCGGTCCGATTTTTTCGGATCGGATATCTGAAACTAAAAAATTACATTTTTCAAAGGAAAAGTTCATAAAATAAGTTTCGGATTACATCATCGGATATCCGGTCTAAAAACGGGCATTTTCGGATATTTCGGATGCCGGGAAGTATCCGCAAAAATTCCAATGTTTCGGTTATCCGAAAATGAAATTTTTTATCCGTATCCGATCTGAAAAAAATCGGATCGAATATTCGATTTACCGGATCGGTCGGATCACGGATCGGATCGGTCGGATCACGGATCAAATCGACTGGATCGGATATTTATGAACGACGCGCACACACATATTATATTGTTGTCATTATTGATTATGTCTCTTTGTTATCACATTGCATGTTATATTGTCAATCAAGACCTAAATCAATGTTTCTACTGTTAGTAAAAGATATTGGACAAATTGTTAGCAAGAACCGTAAAAAATTGATTGTTTAAATAACTTATCGCCTTATAATAGTCTATTCGTTCTATAACTCATTATGCTTCTTTTAGAATGTTTAATAAGTTTATATTATGTGGATATATTATTGTGATAATGTCAGTGCATCTACTTATCTAGTAGCCTTGTTCAACATCAACGTACGGAACATGTAGAGATGGACATACATAATTTGTGAGTGAAAAAGGTTTATATGGGTCTTGTATGAGTCCTTCATGTCCCTTATCACTTTGTAGACATACTAATCTTTAGCCTCCCTCGACAACTCTTTCTTGACTTTAGAGACAATCTCGAAGTTAATCCTGATAAGACTGTGGATTGTGATAAATTAAATGTTGGATTCCTAATAGAACTTTGTAAACATTGCATATAAATTAATGGGAAAATCCGAAATATGGAAAATAACGCAATCATATAATATGCAATAACCTAAATTCTTGAGTTGCTTACTGTTAAAAGTGTAGAAGGTTATAGTACTTGTTAAAAGTTTCCCTGATGGAGATCAGATATTCAAAAAGGGATTCTTTAAGTATAAGCTAGTAGCCAATCTCTAATTAAAATTGTACAAATTCAAGGGAGTCTTTAAATGTATTTAGTGATCAGTGATCTATTTGGGACAATGAAGAGTGTATGTTATATATCCAAGAGTATGTAAGGAGAGTAATTTATCATTGTTAAAGGTTTAGAGAGTTTGAAGGATTAGTTTGGTTATTATCATCCCAATACTTTTCTTTCTCTACTCTCTTTAAAAGAGTTTCTTCTATATAAATGGTTAGAATTCACTAGATTGACAATTTATAAAGTCCTACAATAAAAAAAAATATAGAAACAGGGAGAGATGAAAATAAAGAGAGAAAATCAGAGAATAAAATATAGAGAATGTAGCAGTAATACGTATTTGTCTGATGGCCCATGAACTATATGGGACAAAAATGGCGAAACACTAGACAACTATGCAATTGTAAAGTTGAGCTGCACTATATACCATGCAGTAAAGCCCTGTATATACATATAATAACCAACTTGTATATTATAGATACAATATGGTCGTGTCTCTGGGATATGTAACCTTAGTGGCATATTATATGAAGTACATTTATAAACTAATGCTATAGTACCCTAATCCATCTTTTTTGGTATTCATTAACATATTTGAACACACGTGTGTTCTTAGAAAGAACCACCAATCCGCACCCTTAATAATACGCCAGAAAACAGATAAAAAGCTACTTATATATGCATGTCTTTTTCACCTCAAAAACACAGCATGTCTTTTTTTCCCTGCTGTATATTGTTTGTGTTTTCTTTTGGTATCAAGAATTATATTACGAAGAATGTCAAAAAGGAAAAAAAAATATACAAAGGGGGAAAGAATCTGAGTTCATTTTAGCCCAATTTTCCCTTTATCCAAACAACCGAAGTAAAGTTTAGAAGTCAATAAGATTTTGAAGTATAATACAGTGCATGCAATAAAGGAGTTAGCACAGGCCATGTGTTGGCATATGATGTTAATTAGTGCACATAATTAGTTAAAAGGTCGATTAATATATAAAAAAATAGTAGTTAAAAACTTTGGAAATACATGTTTCCCAAAAATATCTACAAATGATTTGAAATTGGATATTGAAAAATAAAAATTCATTAGAATGTGGCTGAAAATAGAAATTTACTAAATAGATCTTTTAGTTTAAAATATGCAAAAGCAAGTAAAAAAAATAAAGATGAGAGATGTATTTTTTACTATATGTTCTTTCATGTGCTTAAGACGGCACTAGTCTAGACCTATCGAAGTTGACTCGATTTAAACATGAATATGAAAAAACCCAAACTTTCTAAGGTTAATCCGACCCAATAACGGCTCGATCGAGATGGATTTGACTTGACAACCACCCGATTGACCCGGCGACTTAACTTAATACCTATTTGATCAGAAAATTCATGGAACCAAACCACACCCAAAAACCATATGCTTCCTACCTGATTTGTCATCAAACCAAAATCCCAAATTTTGAGTACAGTTAAAAACACCCAATGCGATATAACCTGACTCGATCCCAATCTAAATAATCCTTTTGCACAACCGCACAAGCGCCAGCCAATGTGTTATAATGGTATGCGTAATGCGTGTATATCATCTACTATGAATTATGATGTTGAAAAACCCTCATTGCGAAGGATTGGCAGCAACTTTCTTTTTTTTCTTTTTTCTTGTTGGAGGTTAGAAATAACAAATACTCCTAAATATAGCCAAGAGCGCGGTGTTTCATGGTCAAGTCCAAAATGGGGTTTCCAACGCCTATACCCACCATCACCAAAGTATAAGTACTGTTTGTGGTGGTAGTGTAGTAATTATTTATTACTCGTATCTTTAATTAGTTGCTTTACATGCTGTTATGTTGTTAATTCATTGATTTGGCTTCCAATTACTAATTCTTCTAATCTTCTCCTCCAACCCCATCAGTCCAGGTTAGGTATAAACTATGTACATAACCTCCCCTTAAAAAAACAATGTAGATAGCCACTTCAGTTGTTATTGTAATTAAAATTTTGTACCCTAATTAAAATACTTTCCCCCTTCTTTTATTATTACTACACTAGCAATTTATGCACGCGATGCATGCGTGAATTTAAAGTTTTGTACTTTAGTTTTTTTAAATCTAAAGGTTACTTAATAATTTTTCATAGGGTTACTTGTATATCATATCACCCTTTCCTTTATAAAGAGTTATGCACGTGATATATTAAAGAGGGCATGATCATCACATACTTTTTCATGATCTTTAACCTGTAATTAAAAAAAAACAGCGATTTCTTACATGACAATGTTCAGAGGGATTAAATGCAATATGTACGGAGCAATAAATTGCCAATTTTTCAACTGTATTTCGACTTGAAATTGTTTGATAGTTGTTACATACCCAATTTGCACAGAGTTGAACGAACTTGTTATAGAAACGATGGCAAATCATGAATGTATGTTATGTAAGAATTGTAATTCGGATTTTAAGTAAAATAATGGTGTTTGTGTTGTATGGAGTAATAATTTGAATTGTAGTTTCAAGGTTTTTTTTTTTCCTTCATATAACAACTTTCCTCATTATTCAAAGATTTGGAATCAATGTTAAATGGAATATTTTTAAAACTTGTATTGATTGACAATTATGTCAAATAGATAATTATTGACTTATTGAATATGGTTGATTTTTTTCTTTTAAATTTATTCTTTATAAATAATTACATGATTTATTGTGTGAGTAAGGGTAGGGGTCGGGGGTCATTTCATGTGGACACCATTTGCTCTTCCCTTCCCTTATATAATAGAGATACAGGTGATACAAATTTAAAACCATTGTTCAAGAGGGCCCGTCACTTTGGTCTTAGATATCATTGGTTTCAATTGTTCGCATCTAAGCAATAACTTTTCTCTTTGTCTTACTTGGATTAGTGATTAAGTCTTGTAATCTTGCTTAAAATATCGTTTATCGCTTCCTTAGTTGAAATAGGCCCATGGTTTGTACCTAATTCTTAAAGTTCGCAAGCAAGTTTGGTCAAATCTCATTTTTAAATTAATGAACAAACTTGAACAAAAATCTAAAACTCGTGAACTATTTGAGCCAAGTTCGAACGAATTCATGTTCAACTCATTAATGTTCGTGAACAACTCTTTTAATTTGATCTTAATATTTTACATTACCGAATATAAGTTCTTCAAACTCGAAAATTTTCGACACTTCTAAAATTTTCCTTATGTATATTTTTCACATGAAATTATAACTTGAAAAGATACACTATTTTTTGAATTGATTTAATATTTAAAAAATTAAATAATAGTTTTTCTATCAAATGATTGACATAAACACCAGTTTAATTAAAAGAATGGATAAGATTCTTAAGAATATCCCCATAATCATAAGGTAACTTATATTAGGCTAAATTTTTAGATGAAACTCGGTTTGAGCTCGTTCAAGCTCGAGTTCAATTGAAAATTAAATTGAGCACATTCATGAACAAAGTTAAAACAAGCTAAATGCTTAACAAGCCAAGCTCGAACACGAATTTTTAATAGCTTGAACAAGCTCGAGCTAGGTCAGACATTAGTAATTCTTATCAAGTTTTGCTCGAATTGGTTAGAACATGACTCGGCTCATTTACAATCCTATACATGGTCCAATTTGTTAGTTAAGTATGTATTAGTTTGTAAAAGGACCGAGAAATCCGATCCTTATACCCACCTCTTTGGAGGTTAAGTTGTTGATTAGTTGGCACTTAACTGTTGATAGCTCTTCTATGCCCGACACACAAGACCCAACCCCGATTGTGTTAGCATTACAATGTACTTCGGCTTGGTTTTCAGGTAAAAAACGACAAGATAATTGTAGGCGTGTTTTTATTTCGCCAACGCGGTGTGAGCGCGTATTTGATTTGACTACCTCACTGTAAAGGTTTTATTGAAAATTGTTTTGTATTGAAAGAAATCGCCAACAATTCTTTTAAGGAAGAATCATAAACCTAATTGGATATGGGAAAAACATAGGGACAAATTATCCAATGTAGATTTCCCCGTCCTGAATCCATAGATGGTCAAAATGAACCAAAGATTGAGTTCGGGGGTGAGGGTACGAATATAGTCATAATGAACCACATCCGCCCAGAGTTGGCTTCTACTAAATATCGATTCATTACAGATTTTATGCCAAAGAATAATCATATAACGTTTTAAACACCCTAAAAATATTTAGTCTAAATTGGTTCAGGAAACACATAAAAAGACTAACTTTTAGTGACAAGTTATTATGCAATCAGTATTACAAGGTACCTAACAGGTTGTCCAAATTAATCTGATTATAGTTAGAACAATTCTTTAGGTCTTGTTTAGCAAAAATAACATGTGGGTGATAAAAGCATTGAAACAGGACAATCATATGGCATGAATAGAACAATCAGGCAGGCATATAATAATGTATGAAAAATAAATAAAAAGAAAGAGAAGAGTTTAGAATATACAGTAGAGCGATTTTATATTAAAGATCTACATCATGAAATAAATGGTTAGTAACTTTAATATAAAAATAGAATTTATTCAAGGATCCTCAGGATTATACATATGCGGCTTAGATTGAGGAGCGCAACGATCTTTAGGCGGAGCAATCGTGAAACCAAGAACGCAGTGTTTAAGAATTGATTGAAAGTATTGAAAGTATTTGAGTGTTTGAAGTATTCGAAGTGTATTTCAGAGTATTTGAGAGAATTTATGTGCGTGAAATCATAATATGAAAAGCCGTCCGTAATTCGGGAAAATACGGGTATTTATAGGGAAAATGAAACTTGTGCTCCACACAAGCCTTGCGCCAGGCGCAAGCCTACCTGGCAGGCGCAGTGCCACGCGTCAGGCGCACATTGGTGTGCCTGACGCAGCCAGCCCAATCAGAGATGCACATGTGTTAAACGCGTTTTGAAAAGATAGAAAAGTATGTTGCGTCTCACAGAAGACTTACGTCTGACGCAGGACTCTGTGTGAGTCACAAGATCTACGTGTCAAGCACTCATTGGCTCGCCTGACGCGAGATGACCAATGTGCTGGATGCACGTGGCGCTCTGAGCGCAGCCCCCGTGTCCGGCGCATATTCTGGAATATTCGAGCATATTCTATTACGCGTCTTTCGAAGATACTTTTTTATCCTTAAAATTCCGGAGATGGAATTTCACGGATTAAAAATCTGATTTATTTATCAAAGATAATAAAATATTTATGAAAAATATCCATTAAAATAATAAATTTTTGATTGGGCTTTTAAAATGGATTTAAAATATTTTATGGGCTTAAAATACAATTAATTATCATGAACAATTAATTGGGCTTTAGAATATCATTTCAAAACACATTTTGGATTAGTTCTTCAGATTGCTCTTTCATTGAGTCGCGCCAACTAATGTCGCGGTATGTTTCATCATTGGATCCTTAAATGGGGAGACACGATTATGTGTCTACAGAAGCCCCCACTTTGACTGAGGTTCAGGAAACCGATAGTCAAAGTATACGGTGTCGGAACGGAGAACGATTCTAAACGCTCTGCAGTTTAGAACTGATCTATATACGTAGGTCTCTGCAAAACAAGGTTAGTATGCAGGACAATAACTACAAGCAATCTGATTACCTGCAGAAGAAGATGTTAGCAGAGAGGTGCAAACAACTCAGATGAAGCACATAATGATGCAAAAACGCAAACTTAGACTCTTTAAGGATGCATGAGACGCTATGCAAGGATTTAGGTTCTGCAAAGCTAAGGGATGACACGCCATGCAAGGTCAGGGTTATGCAAGACTAGAATGTATGAAATGCAATGCAAGGTCATGGTTTTGCAAGGCTGCAACTAGGGGTGATAATGAGCCTGGCATGTTCGCGAACAGTTCGGGCTCGGCTCGGTCAAAGCTCGGTCAAAGCTCGGCTTGTTGTTGCTCGGCTCGGGTTCGGGCTCGGGTCGAGACTTAAACGAGCAGAGCCGAGCTAGGCAAAGCTCGGCTCGAAAAGCTCGTGAACAGCTCGATTATTATTTTATATATCTTTAAAATTATTTTAAGTATTACTTTTTAAATATTAACTAAGGTAACAAACTAACAATTAACATTACATTTTACTACTGCCACGGTAATACATTGAAATAAAGAGAAAAAGAAAAGGTAAAATAAAAAAGAAAAGAAAAATACATTTAAGTCTACGTAAGCTCGTGAACAGCTCGATTATTATTTCATATGATAAACATGTGTAAATCCATATTGATATTAAATTTAGATAAACATGTGTAAAGATATAGGTCAATATTCAATTTTCTCATTTATAAACAAACAAGGAAAAATACATTTATAGCTTCAATAAAGTACAAGGATTTAAAAAAAAAAGAAATATAAAAAACAAGTACAAAGCAAGGAGAGCATACTGATGCAAATGGAGTATTGTTGAAGATAGATAGTACGGAGTATGAACCTAGATCCCACATTGAAAAATTGACAAAGAGAGTAGGTCTAGCATTCTTATAAAAAAAACTAACAGCCTAACTCTAACTTTTCTAATTGAAGTGAATCCCACATCGACAAAATCGGTAAAGGGAGTACATAGCTTTCATATTAAAGGAGCACACAAGTTTTTGCTTCACTAATATTAAGCTTGAAACTTGGACTATGATGTTCCTAAACGGACTAGAGCCCAAAAATGGGCCCAAGTCCAACAATGAGATTGAGCTCACGAGCTGAGCTCAGTCGAGCCCACGAATCCAGCTTAGTAGAGCCCACGAGCCGAGCTCGAGCTGTATTTAATTTAACGAGCTCGAGCCGAGCCTTGAAATTTCAAGCTCGACGAGCCCACGAGCCGAGCCGAGCCTGGTTAAATCATAAACGAGCCGAGCCGAGCTTAGGGATGTTCGGTCTCGGCTCGTGCGATAAGCACCCCTAGCTGCAACGCAAGGTCAGGATTTTGCATGGCTAGAAGATGTGTAGAATGATAAAATGAGCAGGATGATTAGAAATAGATTGAATGATTTTCGAAAATCGTTTTTGATAAATAATCGGGGTCCGCAAACGAGGTTTGCGGATTACAACTCTTCGGGAGTTTGATTTGAATTGGAGGAACCACCACACGTAGGAAGCCCCCACTTTGGGTGAGCTTGCCTTGAATCTTGAGCCTTGATTGAAATGTAGTTCATTTGATATTGAAGTGTAGTTGATCTGATATTGAAATGTAGTTGCTATGTCTTGAACATTGAAAGTTTTCACTGGGGATTGCACTAGGGATTCTTCTTTGGGAAATTGATATGGGCAAAGTCAAGTATCGCCAGAGACCATGAAATTGCCGGAGAGTCCTTCAGGGAAAACGAGAGTTTGGATTGAAAAATAAAAAGTTTAAATTAATGACTCAAATAAATGTAGGTGGGAAAAGGCTTTAATGAGGTTAGGTTCAGACTCGAGTCTATGTCGGGATCTAGAAAGTGTATGCTCCTGAACTCTAGAAAGTCAAATCATTAGACCTTAACTAATTTTATTTTATTAACGCAATCGGACCTCGAGATGAGGATTCCTACGTATCCTTGCGGAATCAGAACATTCGTAGTTCCAGATCTGATGTCTTTTTTTCTTTTTTTTTTGTGTGCCCTAACTTTTGGCTAGGCCGCCCTTTCGGGTTTTCAACCTAGCGGGCTTGGACATACCTTGAAAAAGGAGTTATGGTTGATGAAAGGTTGAAAGGTTAAAGGCTTAGATGAAGGTTGAATTGGCTAAGTAAAGGTAAGTATCATGGATTGAAGGGATTGAATGAGGGGTAGAACTTGTGTGCAAGCCCCCTAGCTTGGCTTTTTTTATTCTTTTTGCCTTTGGCTCTTTCTTTTTGAATCTTTTCTTTTTGTTAGTGCGTTTTTTGCTTTTTCATTTTTTCGCACTTTGAATTTTTTTTCACTATTTTATTTTGCCTGGCATTGATTTTTTTTTTAGTGAGGCTTGCACACAAGTTTGGTTTAGGGTATTGGAAGGCTTGAAGGATATTTGTGGAGCTTTGATGTTGAAGGGATTTTGTTTTTCTTTGGTTGTATGAGGATGGCTTATGAAAGGTAATGGAAGAGAGAGGGGAATAACTCCTTATCCAAAGTATGTCCTCTTTTTTCATTTTTCTCTTTTTTTTATATTTTTTGTTTCAGATCTTTTTTTTATTATTGTAGTCAAGTTCATTAGGTGATTTAAGTTTCATCATTGAATTAGAAGCATAAATAAAGTGATGGAAGGCCAATGAAAATGAAAATGCAATTATTTTATTAATCAGAAATAAATAGAACAAGGTTTATTAGAAATAAAAAAAAAACCTAAATGACATAGACTCGAAAAGAAAGGAAATGAAGGAGCTAGGGGAGGGACTCTCCGACTCAACCTAGAAAACTAGCGTTAAATGACTAAGCCCCGGTGTTATTTAGGTGCTGCCCAAGGGGTTGCTGCTATTGCTGACTTTTGCTGCAGGCGGAATTGGCGATCTACCGTCTTCAACCATATCCTGCAGGTGATTCTTTAAGGTCCAACACGCAGATGTTAGGTGTCCATTCCCTTGGTGGTACTTGCAGTAGGCATTAAGATCCCACCTCTTGGATCTATTTTCGGGAGCAGGATCTGGAGTAGGACCAATAGGCTAAAGTGCTCCCTTTGCATGAAGTCTAGTGAAGGCTTCTTCTAAGGACATGCCTAATGGTGTGAATGTTCTTTGAGGCTTTTGATAACCTCTCTTTTCAGTAGCTATGGCATTGACCTCATTGCTTTTGGAACTAGAAGGGTTATTGTTACTCTTCTTGAAAGAGTTGTTGTTGTTGAAACCCTTGTTCTTGTTGGCCTGTATCTCTTCCTCAATCAGTAGGCCTACCTTATAGAGCTTCGTGAAAGACTCTATAGGTTGGAATTTGATATGATCCCCATACATCGGCTGCAGGTTACGGATCACCAGTCGGACCTGATCCTCCTGAGATGGCTGTTAATCATTTGTGCAGCTTTATCCCTCCATCTGTTAAGGAAGATAACGAAGTCTTCGTTGGAGTTTTGTTTGGTTAACTCCAACTCACGAAGGCCAATATGGGAAGCTGAGTATTCTATACATATTGTTTGTGGAACTCTTCTCTGATGTAGTCCCAGTCATTCAACCTGGCCTTATTCAGTGATCTGAACCACTTGGATGGATGTGCATCCAAGGTCAAAGGAAATACATAAGCAAACAAGTCCTTGCTCATGCCTTTGAGAGCCATAGAGATGGAAAATGCTCTCAAGTGATCATCTGGGTCTTCGACCCCCTTGAATTTTGGGAGGTCACCCAATGTTACCTTTTTAGGGAGCTTGTCCCTCAGTTCAGGATCAATGATGTCATGGCCATGAGTCTGACTCTCGAGTGCAGGAATTGACTGGATCAATTGCTCGAGTTTTTCAAACCTCAAATCTGTGTTGGTCTTGATTGGTCGTGGCGTGTCGCCTTGCTCGTCTTCTTCGGTTAGCTTCTCTCTCAGTGCCTTAATCTCTTTGTCTTGTTCCTCAAGACGAGAGTTCATTAATTGAAGTTGAGCCATGATGACACTGAGTTGTTCATTAGCGTCTCCTATTTCAGATGATGATTCAGAAGAGTCGGAGGATTTGTCTGAAAAGGTTAGGATACGCTTGACGAGTCTGGGAGTGGGTCGACCTTGTTGCCTCTCTGTCGGACGTTCCCAAGTTATAATCTCACTACCTGTCCTGAACAGAAATCGAATGGACCTCGTGAATTTTAAGAAATAATGTTTTCGAAATGAGAAATGGAGATGTGAAATAGAAATAGGAGATGAGAAATAGAAATTGAAGTGGAAAATGATTTTGAAATGGAAATGGAAATGGAAATGGGAATGAGAAATGATTAGGAATGGGTATGGTTATGGACTTAGTATGGGCTTGACCATGATGGAGACATGGGCCTAACTATATGCAAATGCAGACATGGACTGGACTGGACTATGCAGGCAGACTGGATTGGGTTTTGGTGATGATAGGATAGGCTAGACTTTGAACTTACGAGTGAGCAAGTAGGCTAGACTTTAAGGAAGACTAGACAATAAGGGAGACTAGACTTTTAACTTAAGGCAAGCAGGCTAGGCACCTAGACTTTGAACTTACGGGTGAGCAAGCAAGCTAGACAACTAGACTTCGGAACTTACATTAGACTAAGCGGGCTAGACTCGAAAATTGCCTATGGACTTATGAAATGCTAGACTTTGAACTTACGGGTGAGCAAGCAGGCTAGACACAAAGGAAGGTTGGACAAAAACAGAGACCAAACTCTTAACTTAAGGCAAGCAGGCTAGGCAACTAGACTTTGAACTTACGGGTGAGCAAGCAGGCTAGACACAAAGGAAGGTTGGACAAAAACAGAGACCAAACTCTTAACTTAAGGCAAGCAGGCTAGGCAACTAGACTTTGAACTTACGGGTGAGCAAGCAGGCTAGACAACTAGACTTCGAAACTTACATTAAACTAAGGCTAGACTCAAAGATTGCCTATGGACTTAAGGAATGCTAGACCTTGTACTTACGGGTGAGCAAGCAGGCTGGACTTTAGAGGAATTTGGGCTATTATGAACTTCTGAAGGAATTGGACTTGACTATGCAAACTAGACCTAGGATATGAATTGGGCCTAAATGGACCTAAGTTTGGATTAGATTAACATATAGGTTTGATATAGACTTGGAGATGTATATGGGCTGACAGTGGAAATAGACTAGGATTGGACTTAGAATGGAATGGACTGAGACTAGATTTGGACTGGGCTTGACATAAAGTGGGGTTCACGTAAAGATGCAAATGGACTTAGATTTGACATGAGCTAGACTTATATGGGCCTAAGATGGATTCTAATGCTAGCAGGCCTAATATGAATGCATGGACTCAAATTTTGATGGGCCTTATATGAATGCAAAATGGACTCTAATGCATATGGGCCTAGAATGAATGCAAGTAAATCGGATTGATTGGATTGGATTCGAGGAAGGTGTTCGGAATGGGCTTAGAATTTTCGAAATTCGTTTTTGAAAGGAACCCCTTGATTTTATCTTTTGTTAGGAAAAGATGATGGATTAATTTTAAAGAATATTTTTTTTGAAATGTCGTGGTATGATGATGATTAGTAAATGCTTTTTGAAAAAGGTAGAATAGACATGGGTGTAGGATTGATTTTGAAAAGATGTAAGTTTTTTTTTTTAAATTGATTGAATATGGTAGGGTAAGAATGATAGGAAAGACTTGTTGAACAGCAGGGAGGAAATGGGAAGAGGTAGACATGCATGACAACTCTAGCTCTACAATGACCCTTTAGATGCATTTTTTTTAGGACAGACTCGACCTTGCATGAAAAGACCTTTTTTTTTTAATGCTTGATTAGGTGAGACCTCTAATTAGACCATGTATTACGCGGATGCAGATAGCCAAATATAGAACTGAACGTAGGATCGACCATTACGGTGACTAAATCGACGAAAAGCGCGCGATGCACAGACTGGGTGCCACGCAGCATTGATGCGCACGGCGCACAACCCTGCGTCTGGCGTGGGAGTGGTGCGCCAGGCGCAACTTAATGCGCTTGGCTAACTACTCCCCGACACGTTTTTCGGGGATTCAGGCGACGAATTGGCCGATTGACGAACTTTTTCTTGTTGGTTAGACGCGGTTTCCAAGAACGACGCATAATAATGACGAATTGACAGGATAATAACAGGCAATAATTGCAATCATAGGCAAATGTCATATAACATGGATGCAAAAGTTCCAACCTAAAGTTCAGTTCTATGTTTGAAACTATTGGTCAGGTTTAGGTTCAGTCTGAAAAGGGTCATTGTAAAAGGACCGAGAAATCTGATCCTTATACCCACCTCTTTGGAGGTTAAGTTGTTGATTAGATGGCACTTAACTGTTGATAGCTCTTCTATGCCCGACACACAAGACCCAACCCCGATTGTGTTAGCATTACAATGTACTTCGGCTTGGTTTTCAGGTAAAAAACGACAAGATAATTGTAGGCGTGTTTTTATTTCGTCAACGTGGTGTGAGCGCGTATTTGATTTGACTACCTCACTGTAAAGGATTTATTGAAAATTATTTTGTATTGAAAGAAGTCGCCAACAATTCTTGGAAAAACATAGGGACAAATTATCCAATGTAGATTTCCCCGTCCTGACTCCATAGATGGTCAAAATGAACCAAAGATTGAGTTCGGGGGTGAGGGTATGAATATAGTCATAATGAAGCACATCCGCCCAGAGTTGGCCTCTACTAGATATCAATTCATTACAAATTTTATGCCAAAGAATAATCATATAACGTTTTAAACACCCTAAAAATATTTAGTCTAAATTGGTTCAGGAAACACATAAAAAGACTAACTTTTAATGACAAGTTATTATGCAATCAGTATTACAGGGAACCTAACAGGTTGTCCAAATTAATCTGATTAATGTTTGAATAATTCTTTAGGTCTTGTTTAGCAAAAATGACATGTGGGTGATTAAAGCATTGAAACAGAACAATCATATGGCATGAATAGAACAATCAGGCAGGCATATAATAATGTATGAAAAATAAATAAAAAGAAAGAGAAGAGTTTAGAATATACAGTAGAGCGATTTTATATTAAAGATCTACATCATGAAATAAATGGTTAGTAACTTCAATATAAAAATAGAATTTATTCAAGGATCCTCAGGACTATACCTATGTGGCTTAGATTGAGGAGCGCAACGATCTTTAGGCGGAGCAATCGTGAAACCAAGAACGCAGTGTTTAAGAATTGATTGAAAGTATTGAAAGTATTTGAGTGTTTGAAGTATTCGAAGTGTATTTCGGATTATTTGAGAGAATTTATGTGCGTGAAATCATAATATGAAAAGTCGTCCGTAATTCGGGAAAATACGGGTATTTATAGGAAAAATGAAACTTATGCTCCACGCAAGCCTTGCGCCAGGCGCAAGCCTACCTAGCAGGCGCAGTGCCACGCGTCAGGCGCAGTGCCACGCGTCAGGCGCAGTGCCACGCGTCAGGCGCACATTGGTGTGCCTGACGCAGCCAGCCCAATCAGAGATGCACATGTGTAAACGCGTTTTGATAAGATAGAAAAGTATGTTGCGTCTCACACAAGACTTGCGTCTGACGCAGGACTCTGTGTGAGTCACAAAATCTACGTGTCAGGCACTCATTGGCTCGCCTGACGCGATATGGCCAATATGCTGGACGCACGTGGCGTGCTGAGCGCAGCCCCCGCGTCCGGCGCATATTCTGGAATATTCGAGTATATTCCATTGCGCGTCTTTTGAAGATACTTTTTTATCCCTACATTCTGGAGATGGAATTTCACGGATTAAAAATCTGATTTATTTATCAAAGATAATAAAATATTTATGAAAAATATCCATTAAAATAATAAATATTTGATTGGGCTTTTAAAATGGATTTAAAACATTTTATGGGCTTGAAATACAATTAATCATCATGAACAATTAATTGGGCTTTAGAATATCATTTCAAAACACATTTTGGATTAGTTCTTCAGATTGCTCTTTCGTTGAGTCGCGCCAACTAATGCCGCGGTATGTTTCATCATTGGATCCTTAAATGGGGAGACACGATTATGTGTCTACAATAATCCTATTCATAGGAGTTGTTCTCTCGCCAGCTATGTTATTCTAGAGGTGGATGAGTCACATGCTAGAATTAAAAGAAGGAAAAGGCGTCTCGAGAGATGGGAAGCGAAGGGAGGTTTCAATCTATGACCGCAAGACTCATTCTCAATTTTTAAAGCCAAGGCTCTCTCTGATATCTCCATGGCTCGCAATTTAGGAGTGGAACCTGGCGAATCTATCACGTCCAGGGGTTAGGAAGATTCCAGCTCGTGTGTCTCCGATTGACCCAGCGTCCGAGTGGACTCTCAAACGCAGCAAACATGGGGATACGGTTTTGGATGAAAATGAACGTTATCCGGGTTCGAGTGCAGATCAGATGGAGTTTCACTTTGACATGGTAATTACTATTGATGATAACAATGCTTCCAGGGATGTGGTTGACCCAGATCAGCCACCGTCCGATCAATGAATGTTCTTTCCTGGAATTGTCGGGGTCTAAGTGCCAGTGATAATCCGCCGCTTCCGTATCTGCGCAGGCTCGTTTCTCAGTTTCATCCCACTTTTTTTTTGCTCCAGGAAACAAAGAATAGTGTAGAATATTTGAAAATTTTACTTCACTATACTTGTCTTACTTTTGTTAATGGTGTTGATGCTCAAGATACAAGAGGGGGTTAGCAGCTTTTTGTTGGGGCCCCTATGAAGTTGATGTAGTTTGTAAAACTAGCCAGTATGTGATATGTAAAATATCGGCTAGCAATGGGAAAACTTAGTTTATGTTGTTTTTGTATGGAGAAGCGCAACATCAAGTTTGGCATCTTCTTTGGGTTGAATTATATAATATGCTTCAACATTAGAACAACTTCCTAGTGATTGGTGATATAAATCAGGTTGATAGACATGAAGATAAATTAGGTGGCGCTCCTCTAATTAGGAGCTGGGCTGAAATCATCAACTGGAAGCATTTCCTCAACCTACAGGATATTCCATTCCATGGTCCGAGATTTACATGGTCAAATAATAGGGAAAATAGTGATCTAATTATGGAAAGGCTTGATCGTGCATATACCTCACCAACTTGGATGGATGAATTTCCTTGTATTGTAGTTCGAAATCTTCCAATTACAACTTCTGATCATGCTCCAATATTCCTTCAAACTACTACACCTCAACTCTCTAAAGTTCGGCCTTATCAGATTGAAGTTTGGTGTTTACAGCAACCTCAGGTCCGATCTATCATCATGGAAATTCTGGCATTGCAAGTAGTTGGTTCTCCTATGTACCAGTTATCTCGAAAGTTGAAGCTCATCAATGACCGACTCAAAATCTAGTGCCTAGATAAGCGTCTGTTCTAGGGCGTTAATTGGAAAAAAATTATGGAACAAATCCAAACACTCGGTGATCGCGTGGATTCCATTCCTCAAGGTGCTTTGATGATAAGTCGTCACAGAGAGTTAATTAATTACTGAAGCTTTCCTTGCATATGCTTATTGGAAACAACATCTTAAAAGATCATCAGATTCGTTTAGGGATCTTCCAACTTCGTTTCTCTTCAATAGGGTCCGACAACGGAGGCGACGTCATCATATCTATTCACTATAAGCTAATGATGAGAAATGGATTGATAACCCCCAACAAATCGAAGATTTGATCACACATCATTTTCGGGATCTCTATCAGGCCAATGCTTCACAACCAATTGATACTATCCAGCATGGTGAACATATTGATTTAGTTCTGAGAGAATTACACTTACCAACTATTTCGGCAACTGAATCGTCTGACTTGATTAGGCCTTTTTCAGCAGCATAAATTCAAGATGCAATTTTCCAAATGGCAAATGATAAATCCCCAGGGTCTGATGGTTTTCCAGTTGAGTTCTTTAAATCTTACTGGTCTGTTCTAGGTGAGCAAGTTATCCATGATGTCAATCGGTTTTTCTCAACGGGTCGCTTACTCGATGAATGGAACAGATGATTGTTGGTCCTACTCCCAAAAGTTGATCCCCCGGAAAAGGTATCTCATTTTCATCCTATCAGCCTCTGTAACGTGATTTATAAATGTATTTCTAAATGTATGGTTAAAAGAATGAAACCACTATTACCCTAGCTTCATTTTCTTATATCTCATGAGTTACAACATGTTATCAACAAACAAAGATCAGGGTCACGACATTTAGCTGCTCTCAAGCTTGATATGAATAAAGCTTATGATCTATCAACTGGCTGTTCATTTTAAAAATTCTTACAGCTTATGGTTTTCCGTCCAAATGGGTTCAGTTAGTTCAAGAATGTATCTCAACGGTTTCCTATAAGATTCTGATTAATGGTGCAGCTACGAGGCCTTTTACTCCACAATGTGGTTTACGTTAAGGGGACCCTCTTTCCCCTTATTTATTTCTCTTTTGCATGCATATTCTTTCTCGAATGACTTCATTGGCAGTGGATATTCGTAGTTTCCAAGGTATTCAGACTCCTCGTCGGGGGGCCTTCCATATCTCATTTGTTTTTTGATGATGACGCGCTCTTCTTCTTCCGTGCAAACAAGGAGGCTTGTATTTCACTCAAAGTGTTGATTGAGCGCTTCTGCACTATCTCAGGTCAAATGCTTAACCTTCAGAAATCTTTTGTTAAATTTAAACTGAATATTGCTATTGAACAACAACATGAATACAAAGATATTATGCGAATCGAATCAAAAGCTTCTTTGGGGCTATACCTTGGAGCTCTTGTGGATATTCGGGACACTAAAGTTCGCCATTTCACTCCCCTCCTTGATAAAATCTCCAGCAAGATTTCTCAATGGCGCCACTGCACACTCTCTCAATCTACGAAGCTCATTATCATCAACTCCATTCTGGTTGCTTCTATTATGCATCAGTTGGTTGTCTTTCGCGTTCCTACTACTAATGTGAACAAAATTGATGGCATGTTAGCTAGGTTTTTTTGGTCTAGCTCACAGGGTATAGGGATTCACTGGTGAAAGCGGGAGATTCTTCATCGCCCTTGAGGGCTTCTGGGATTAGGCATTCGAAGTGTCGGCGCGTTCAATGAAGTGTTACTAATGAGAAAGGCTTGGCGAATCAAGCATCATCCTCAACTACTCATTCCCAAGGTCTATGACTTGTATAGACTTCATCAACATTCTCGGCCTCCTCGATTAGGTAACACTTCCTGGGGTTTTCGAGGAGTGTTCCAGGTAGAACAAATACCTAATCAACAGTGTGTCTGGAAAATTGGTAATGGTCTTAGCATTTTTGCCGTCAAAGGATAAGTGGGTTTATGGTAAAACTCCGCTTTTGCGCGATGAAGTCTCTCTTTTTGAGGCCGTCAATTTGCGAGTAGCGGATCTTATTCTACCTACAGGAATGGGCTGGGATCTTAGGAAAATTCATAGGCTCTTTGTTCCAGCTAGCGCTAAACAGATTACTAGCTTATAATTGTCTATCCTGTTGATCGGTTCCCTAGGTGTCGTTACTTCCTATGGTTCCGGGTCAAGAATAAAATCTCCCTAGTCTAACTAACTAGCCTAATAAGGTAGTATAGCGTAGTAAGGGGTCGTATCCACGGAGAAGCAAGGGGTTTTACACTTAGTTCGAGATGCAATCAATTGACGGGAGTAAAAGAAAAGGGGTTTGAGTTATCAACTAGACTACCTAAGGAAGATAAAATAAGAGTGATTAACCAATAAGACAAACACTAGGGAGAGGGGGAATCGTGGAACTCACAACAACGATTTCGACAACATTTGGTGGGCAATGGATCAAATCTATTGAGGGTCTTGGTCCAACATCAAGAGGTCACTCTCGCACACCCCTCAACACCGCCTACCCAACCCCGCCTTTGAGGTCGTGGTCTACCCATCATCAAGTCATCACTAATATCAAGCTTGCTCTCACATAACCCAACATTAGCACAAGATTTAAACATAAAGGTGATCAAGTTTCATGCTTTAACAATAAAATACCTTGATTCGAGCATCAAAAGAACGATCACCAAAGCCAACCAAACATCATTCAAAATCATCACAAAGTCCCATTATCCCCCTTCCCTAGCTAGAAATCTAGCCTAGGAAGGAGGAGAACATAGTAAGACTAGTAAAAGCAACCATAAAAGGAGCAAACATACTAAAACTACTGAGCATGATTAGTTAAAACGAGAAAGATTGAACCTTTGAACAATAGACTACTAAGACTAGTCAAGGCAAGTATAAACTAATTTAAACAAGCATAAAACTAAACAAATAACCAAAAATAAGCTAGGAAATAAGGATTAGGGACTAGAAATTACCAAAAGATTGATGCTTTGATTGATAAAAATGAAGAACAAATGTTGAGTTACAACTTTCTCTCTCCTAAGAATGTGTTTTTCTCTCTCTAATTAACCTAGAATAGTTTGTTCTTCCTTTGAATCCTCTTTTCTGGAATTGAAAGCTTACCCTAAAATGTCTTAAGAGAGGGTATTTATACCCCTCACAAATACAACTTAAAGTAGGGGCAAACAGCGAAATAAATCGGGAGCTGAACCATTCAGAGCTCCCGCTCCATGCGTGGAGCGCGAGCTTTGAATCTTAATGAGAGAAATTTCAAGAAGAGTCGAAGCTCCCGCTCCATGCGTGGAGCGCGAGCTCTAAGCGATCGAAGCTCCCGCTCCATGTTTGGAGCGCTAGCTCTGAGCATAATGGGAGATAATTCAGCAGCAGGTCGAAGCTCCCGCTCCATGAGGCTGGAGCGCCAGCTTCAAATCCTCGGCAGAATTGGTTGTTTGCAGGGGAACTCGGAGCTCCCGCTCCATGAGGTTGGAGCGCCAGCTCTGGCTCTGCTTCTACCCTCCTTTGCTATTTGAAGCTCTCTTTCTCCATCCAAAGGTTCCCTTTTGCCATTCCAAGCTTCGACAATCTCGATTAGGCCGCTACGGAACCTAAAAGAAGATAAGAACAAGTCATAGCATAGGGTGTTCACAACATTCAATCTTCGCATGAAGAGAAAACAACCTACAACTCCAAAAAAAAAAGACTCAAAGTGCATAAAGCTAATAGAATCACTAACATTGAACAAAGCTAAGCTAAATAAGCATAAAAATGGACTAAACAAGGGCTTAATTAGGGTGGAAAGAGGCCATAAAAGCGGCCTTAAAAGACACTTATCAAACTCCCCCAGACTAAGTCCTTTGTTCGTCCTCGAATAAAGAGAAAGCAGTAAAGTTTGTACACTAACTCACTTTCGTAGGAATCACGGTCAATTTTAGCGTAAATGACAAGCCCTTTAAACCTCAAAGTCGTCAAGGAGGACGAGTGTGCTCTCGTAAGGGTTTTCTAAGAGTTTGGCCCATAACTCTAGATCTTAGAATCCAAGACAAATCAAAAATAAATAAACCAAAGAAAATAAAATGGTGCTCTTAAGTGAGATTTTGACGAGAAGCAAGCGCAAATGGATGCAAGAATTTCTAGACATTAAAAGTAAGCATGCTCAAAGAAGTCCATAGGTTGGTTAAAACATACCATACACTAAGCATAGAGAACTAGACATAGCACATTTCCTCAAATTCTACAACCATACCTACCGCGTTCTCTCAACTAGTTTCAAATTCGCCATTCAAGGTAGCTTCTCTAAACTCCGGAGAATGGAGCCGATAAATGTAATAAGAAATAGAATAGGAGAAGGTTACTCGACATCTCGACATAGCACACTCGCTCAATAGGCTTGATTCCAATCTTCCACCACCGACAATGACTCAACCCTCTAAGGTCAAAAGGACTTTTTAAGGGTGGAAACGTAGGCTAGGGGTAAAGGGTGTGAATAAATTTGGATAGTGGTGCTCAATCCTAATATAGTGAAGCCTTAGTAGGAGCGAAAGAGCTAAATAACCATGAATCACAAATTATATTCAACCATTTAGGGATAAGTTTCCCCTAAACTTATTCGAAAACATAACAATAAAAGAACTATTTTGGATTTTCTTTCTTTTTCTCCCCTTTTTTTTTGTTTCTTTTTTTTTTTTTTGATTTTTTTCCCACCTTCTTTGACTTTGGGTGGCTTTTTCTATGAAGTTGCAATTGCATTTATTCAAGAATATACACAAAATTTCCACTATACCACAAGAGTCTCATCATTTTCCTTTCCCCTTATTTGTTTTAAATATCACTCAAGACAATCGCTCTAACTTCACTATTCACTACAAGGGTGAAAAATAAAACAAGGAGGCAATTGGCTTGTATTGAGGTAATCAAAGAAAGGATAAGGCTCAAAGGGTTGAGAGGAAGGGCATATGCAAATAAAAACAAAACCAAGAAAAAGAGAAAAACAAGAATAAAAAGCCTAAAACTATAAAAGTAAAAATAGTCACCGAAATGAACGCCTTTATCTTTCCCTAGAGTGGCTCGGTCGCGATCTAAGATAGATTAGAGTCAAGTTCTCGATAAAAGTATGCGATGTCGAGGATCCATGCACTCAAAATAGATGTTGGGGCTTTTTTTAAAAGTCCTCACATGGGGTTATCAAGCAAATGCTACCTTTAAGGTTTCAAATCACTAGAGAGAGCAACACCATCATACCACAATCCATGAATTAAGGTTTTGTGCTCTCAAAAAGTTCTAACCGCTACCTTAACATAGAGTATCCTAAAATCAACCATAAACATCTCAAAGCATGCGGACTTCTAACATCTAGGAATAAAAGCATTCAAAAGAGTGGAGCTTCAATGATATTGTTCTCAACTCAAGAGCAAAAGAAATAATTAAAAGAAAATTTTGCCTTGATTCGTACGTTTTTTTTTTCTTTTTTTTTTATTTATTTTATAGCAAGAGATGAAAGCAAGTAGGTAATGGCACATAATCAACACAATCACAAAATTTAGCACTTAAACCCAGGTGGTGTTCATAACCATCAATGTAAAATTAAAGCCAAGCAACCTCGAACGATCAGCTTCTTTCCTAAACTATCCTAAAACTAAGCAAATAAGTAACTAAAAGGGAGTTGGAACGATCTCACCCATCATTGAAGCAATAAAGGCCAAATGCAATATCCGAAGCAATGCTCTTCACACCTTGACTTCATCTCCGGATGCTTGCTATGAAAGGTCATCAACTCAAAAGAAAGATTAGTTCCAACAAAAGTATATACAAAGGGCAAAGAAAAAAAAACAAATCTAGCTCAACACATAGCTCAACAACTCCTTAAGCTTGCAATGCCCAGAGCCATGACCCCTAAAATTGCGCCCCTACATCAAAAACAATGCAAAGTACACCCCCCCAACTTGAATGGAAAACCGACCTCGGTGAGACCAAGGAATAGAGAAAAAGAGGGGATGAGGGGCGATTCATGGGGCGATCTAAGATCCACTTGGCCCGCCCTCATCGGGGCGGCGCCAATCATAAGCAAGATCGATCGGGGTCCTATCCTCACGCAAGGGGGGACCATGGGGTTCCCAACCGCTGTAAAAGTTAGGAGGGAAACCCGAGTACCCCGTAAAGGATGGGTCATGGCTATATAGGCGGGGTCGCCGAAATAGTCACACCCCCCGGGCTGGGTATAGTCATATGGGGGAAAAGTGCGCCGCTCCCTAATTTGGGAGGATGGACCACCGCCAATAGGGGTAGGCGGCTCACGAGGAGTGCCATCAATGTGCTCCTCTCCCCAACTTGGCACTGGCCCTAGCTGTGGAGGTCAATAAGGATGGTTAACTGGCGGGGCGATTTGCCCTTGCTCCACAAAATGGTTGAAAAGCAAAGAATTTTGGAGCGCCATCCCCTGGTTGTTGGCCTCCAATTGGCCCACTTGCAAACTTAAGTTATGAAAAGCATGTTCGATGTTAAAACTAGAAGGGTAAGAGTGGCTCATACCTCCCTCCTCGAGGAGGGGGTGACGTTCGTGCTCCACTCGTTGCGGCCTTGGTTGGCGTTGTTGTTGTTGATGATGTTCTTCTGGCGATGTTGTTGCCTTGCTCGGTTTCTTCTTTCAATCTCATTCGGATCATGCTCCGAAGCATCAATCTCCTCAAATGGGACTCTCCATGGATTTGGGGTGTTTGCTGGGGGTTCGATCATGAATCTATTTGGGATCTTGCACCATATTGCACCCTTGATCAACCAAAAGGTAGCTCTAGATGTCTCTTTGGTGAATTTCATGTTCTTGAGGTGATCAAGGTTTAGAACCGACCCATAGCTCTCCGGCTCCATCTTGACAAGTTGCTCTTTGTACCCGAGCCTATAAGAAATCCATGTCACCATCCCTCCCAATTGGATGGGCCCTTTCATTCTTGTGTCTTGCTTGATGGTGAGCATCCTCTTGGCAAGCAAGAAACCCAAGTTAACTTTGTCGACCGGGTTATTTTGATCTAGCAACCTTCTTCCTTCACTTGCTCTCCATAGCAAATGAAGTTCTTGGTCGCTCATTTTTCCAAGATCTTGTCGGGAGAAGAAACAATACACCAACATCCTATGGAAATACCTCAATGCGCCATGATGAATTTCTGAGGCTTTGGATGAGTTAGAGAGGAAGTCCCTAGACTCATCAGTTATCCTCTTCAACCAGGCTTGCATGTCATAGCCTTCAATACCATCCCCAGAACAATCATACAACTCTGCTCTTGGATCCTAACATAAACACTCATTAAACTCTGCGAGGCTCATGGTGTGTTGGTGGTTGAACAACCTGAATTTAATCTCAAAGGCATCCCCTGTCTCCGTAGATGTTCTCTTGAATTCAAAGCTAGCTAAGAATTCTAGAGTTAGAGTGCGGTAGGTGAGGGGAGGTTGTGCGGGGTGGTTGTAGGTCTTATCTGTGGTAATCCAATCATTTGGGATTTGGTTTTTAAGGAACGGGGCAAAACCGAGTGTACGGGGCAAAACCGAGTGTACGGGTAAGGTCACACACTTTATCATCAATCCCGAGGTGGAAACAAGTTATATGATCATAGAAAAGGGTTTGTTTCACCTCCCTCTTCTCAAGCTCACGAAACTTGGCTTTATGTTCGGGTTTGGTAAGGTTCACACTGTAGGTAGGTGAGGTGCTAGTGCGAGGTCTTTTTGAACCCATTAGAACAGTATCAATGATCACGAACAACAACAATATCAACCAGCAAAAATGACCAACAATACCCAAGGGTTGTAGAATCCAAGGATTTTCTCAACAACCACAAAAACTCCACAGTGTCTCCAAAAATTAGCACAAATAATCAACAATAACACCACCACAATCACCAATTAATCAATTTCAAGCACAAACTCAAGCCAAAACACCTAATTTCATCTAAACACAAAAATTCCAATGGAAACCCTAACAAAATCAAGCACAAATACTCAAAAATAAGCAAAATGAACTTGATTAGGAGAGATTTTACCACAATTAGAACCAAATCCTTCTTCTTGTTGTGCAAAGGAGAGTAAACTCGAGTGAAATCCGAAGTGGCCCGAGCAAAAACCCGAATTGATGCTAAGAGTTGAATTTGTTGTGGGAAATTTGGAATAGAAGTGAGAATGTTGAGTTGTTGGGTGTTTTTGAGAGGGATTTGAGTAGTATTGATCAGTAAAAGTGGTAATTTTTGGAGGGTTTGTGTGGAATGTGGGTGGTTTGAGGAGAGAGAGAGGGGGTTTGAGGGTTTGAGTGAGAGAATGAGAGAAAGAGGAGGTTTTGAGCGTCCTTATTCACTTCAGAACAGGCGCTCGAAGCTCCCGCTCCAACCGCAAAGCGGGCGCTCTGACAGGCGCTGTGAAATTTTTTTTTCAAAAAAATCGCTCGAAGCTCCCGCTCCACCACTCAGAGCGGGCGCTCCAATTGTTTGGAGCGGGGGCTCTGAATCCAACACTTAGTAACTTTTTTTCCCTTTCCGATAGAGCGGGCGCTCCATGATGTTGGAGCGGGGGCTCTAAATTTTCGGCATTTGCTTGCAGCATCTGAGCGGGCGCTCCAATGTTTGGAGCTGGGGCTCTGAATCCAACATTTAATCACTTTTTTTCCTTTCCGATAGGACGGGCGCTCCATGTTGTTGGAGCGGGGGCTCCGAATTTTCGGCATTCTTCATAATAAGAGGCGGTATTTAGAGCGGGCGCTCCAAAATATTGGAGCGGGAGCTCTGATCCCAATACTTAGACGATTTCCTTTTTCTCTTTTCCTGCACACATACACAACAAACCATACCCTATGGGGGTTAAAATTAGCCCAAAGTGAGATGTAAGGCTTAGCTTGAAACTCGACTCAACTATTGGTTAGATGAGTCGAGAAGTCGTGCCTCGTATTTCTCAATCAAACTAATATCCACCTAAATCAAAGTTCGACAATAACAAAATATAAACAATATATACAATGGCGCTTGATTTATGGTCTTAAGCTAGACCCCTTCATCTTCCTCAAATGGCTTCGGGGGACGAGTCGGTTGGGACCGACTCGAGCATCAAACAACCAAGTTTTCCAATTTGTTCCTTATCAAAATACTTCTTGATTCTTTGGCCATTTACCATGAACCGAGCTCCATCTTCACCTTCCAATTCAAACGAGCCATAGGGAGTGACCTTGGTGATAGAGAATGGACCGGACCACTTAGACTTCAACTTTCCGGGGAAAAGACGGAGCCGTGAGTTGAATAGGAGAACTTTGTCACCGACCTTGAAGTCACGATCTTTGATTCTTTTGTCATGCCACTTCTTGGTTTGCTCTTTGTAAAGCCTAAAGCTCTCATATGCATCGAACCTTAGTTCTTCCAACTCATTGAGTTTGAGCAACCTCTTCTTTCCGGCCAAGTCGAGGTCCATATTGAGCATTTTCACCGCCCACCATGCTTTGTACTCAAGCTCAACCGGTAGATGACACCCCTTTCCATACACAAGCCGATAAGGAGTAGTGCCAATCGGGGTCTTGTAAGCGGTCCTTAGAGCCCAAAGAGTGTCATCCAAACGAAGAGACCAATCTTTCCTTGATTTATTTACCATCCTTTCGAGCAAATTCTTAATTTTGCGATTTGAGACTTCCACTTGCCCTTGAGTTTGAGGATGGTAGGGCAAACCGACCTTATGGTGCACATCATACTTTTTCAAGAGGGATTCAAATTGCTTCTTAGCGAAATGAGACCCTTCATCACTAATGAGACATTGTGGCACTCCAAATCGAGGGAAGATGATCTTTTTGAGCAACTTCATCACTATCTTATGGTCATTGGTAGGTGAAGGGATGGATTCTATCCACTTGGTCACATAGTCCACGGCCACCAAAATATATTGGTTTCCACAAGAAGAAACGAAAGGACCCATAAAGTCCACACCCCATACGTCAAAAGGCTCAACTTCAAGAATAAATTGTTGGGGCATTTCATTCCGTTTGGTTATTCCTCCCATTCTTTGGCATCGATCACAATGAAGGATGAATATGTGAGCGTCTTTATGCAATGTTGGCCACCAAAGGAGACAATCAAGGATCTTTGCCACTGTTTTACCAACACCACCATGGTCTCCACATGCAAGTGAGTGACAATGCTCCAAAACTCCTTCAATCTCGTGAGTAGGCACACATTTTCGAAATACACTATCACTACACCTCTTGTACAAATGCAGATCATCCCAAAAATACCTCTTGACCTCCTTGAAAAACCTTTTTCTTTGATGAGAATTGTAGTCATGAGGCACTACTTTGCTCGCTAAATAATTAGCAATATCGGCGTACTAAGGGATTGTGTTGGAAATGATTGCCATGAGAGTGTCATCACGAAGCTCATCATTGATTGGTTTCTCCGCCTCACCATAGGAAGGATGGTCTAATGGCAACCGAGAGAGGTGGTCCGCCACTAGATTTTCACTCCCCTTCTTATCAAAAATTTCCATGTCAAATTCTTGAAGGAGGAGAACCCATCGAATTAGTCTTGGCTTGGCATCTTTCTTGCTCATTAAGTACTTGACCGCGGCATGATCGATGTAGACGATGGCCTTGTTGCAAACGAGATAGGGCCGGAATTTGTCAAATGCAAACACCACCGCCAACATCTCCTTCTCCGTGGTCGAGTAATTCTTTTGTGCATCATCGAGAGTGCGGCTTGCATATGAGAGCACATTCAATTTTTAATCCTTCCTTTGTCCAAGCACAACACCAACTGCATAGTCACTCGCATCACACATTAGTTCAAATGGGAGCTCCTAATCCGGAGCTTGCACAATGGGTGCATTCACTAAAGCATTTTTCAAGGTCTCAAATGCCTTTGTGCAAGCTTCATCAAATCGGAACTCCACTTCTTTTTGAAGTAGCCTCGTCAAAGGTCTTGCAATTTGTGAAAAATCTTTGATGAAACGGCGATAAAAGCCGGCATGGCCCAAGAAGGCACGCACCCCGGTCACCGAAGTGGGTGGAGGTAGCTTTTCAATCACCGCGACCTTTGCCGGGTCAACTTCAATTCCATTCTTTGAAATCTTATGGCCAAGGACAATGCCCTCCTCGACCATAAAATGACACTTTTCCCAATTTAATACAAGGTTCGTCTCTTGCCATCTTTTTAAGACTTTCTCAAGATTTTTTAAGCACTTGTCAAAAGACGAACCGCAAACACTAAAATCATCCATGAAAACTTCTATGACATCTTTAAGCATGTCGGAAAAGGTGGAGGTCATGCACCTTTGGAAGGTAGATGGAGCATTGCATAAACCGAAGGGCATTCTTCGGTATGCAAATGTTCCATAAGGGCATGTAAAGGTTGTTTTATGTTGGTCATCCGGATGAATAGGAATTTGGAAGAATCCGGAGTAACCATCAAGAAAACAATAATGAGAATGCTTTACCAACCTCTCCAACATTTGGTCAATGAATGGCAAGGGGAAATGATCCTTCCTAGTGGCTTTGTTTAGCCGCCTATAGTCAATGCACATCCTCCACCCCGTCACGGTACGGGTGGAGATGTCATTTCCCTTGTCATCCTTAACAATAGTCATGCCACCTTTCTTAGGCACCACATGAACCGGACTCACCCATTTGCTATCCGAGATAGCATAGATGATGCCCGATTCACGGAGCTTAAGAACCTCTTGTTTCACAACTTCCTTCAAAGTCGGATTCAACCGCCTTTGAGGCTCAATAGAGGTGGCATGATCATCCTCAAGGTGGATGCGATGCATACACAAGCTAGGGCTAATACCCTTGATATCATCAATACTATATCCTATGACACCCTTATATTTTCTCAACAACTCAATCAATTTTAACAAGGAGATATCATCAAGGTTAGCATTGACAATAAAAGGATATTCGTTATCATTCTCAAGAAAAGCATATTTGAGAGAGGGGGGAAGGGGTTTCAAGTCTACCTTGGGAGGAGGCTTAGAACTCTCCCCCTTGGCCACGGTTTGGATCAATGGGAGCTCATCTTTGCTTTCTTGGGCATCCGTATGAGCTTCATTAAGTTGGGTCTCAATCTCCATGGCTTCTCTTGATTTTTCCATCCCCACATTATCTTGGAGGGCCTCATAAAGCGTATCATGTCTCATGCTTTGTACCCTCTCATAAATAGCTATCTCCGACTCCACCAAGTCTACTCGCCACACCTTCTCCACCATAGGTTGCTTCAAGGTTTTCGAAAACTCAAACACAACTCTTTCATCGGCCACCTCGCAAGTGATCGTGTTGTTCTTGCAATTAATCACGGCTCCCATTGTTATAAGAGAGCTTCTCTCTCCCTAGGATGAGAGGAGTATGAGGGTCCTCCTCCATATCCATTACAACAAAATCACAAGGTACAAAGATATTACCAACTCGAATTGGTATATCTTCGAGTTCTCCACAAGGTAGCTTAATCAAGCGGTCGGCTAATTGAATTGTCTTCCTTGAAGGCACCATCTCAAACTTAAGTAACTTTGCAATGGACAAGGGCATTAAGCTCACACTTGCTCCCAAATCGGCCAATGCTCCTTTGGTATGAAGATCTCCCAATTTCACCGGGAGAGTGAAACTACCCGGATCTCGTTGCTTGGGTGGCATTTGGCGTTGCACAAGCGCACTCACTTGATGTGGAAGAGTGATGCATTGTTCATTGAGCTTTTTCTTGTTGGAGAGAAGTTCTTTGAGGAACTTTGCATAGGATGGCATTTGTGACATGGCCTCAAGGAAGGGAATGTTGATTTCAAGACCTTTCAACATGCTCATGAACTTGTTGTACTTGTCATTCAACTTTCTCTCAACTATCCTTTCCGGAAATGGTGGGGGAGGATCGAATCTTGATGGTTGGACATTTGTTGATGTTTGCTTTTCTACCTCAACCTCTTTATCCTTCTCAACACCCTCTTCGGTTTCATTTTCTCCTTTTTCAACAACTTGTTCTTCTTTCTCCTTATCATCCTCTTGTTCCACCGCTTTAGGTACTTGGTATGATCTTCCGGATCTTAGGGAGATGGCCTTCACATGGTGGGAATTTACGGGGTTCGGAGTAGGTTGACCGGGAAACTTCTCATTTGAGAGTTGAGAAACTCTCTCGGCTAGTTGGGCAACTTGATTGTCAAGGATCTTTTGGTGAGAAGTGGTTTCTTGGAATTTTTAATCTACTTTTCGCTCAAGATTGCTCAACTTTTGTTCAAATTGTTGAGAAATATTTTTGATGTTGTCTAGGATAAGAAGGGTGTCCGGAGATGGGCCACCTTGGGGGTTTGAAGTGTTTGGGAAGGTGGTTGGGGGTTGGTTTGAGAATTGATTTTGTGGAAGGGGCTTGTTGAAGTTGTTTCTAGCATTTGGATGTAAATAGGGAGCTCCTTGGTTAATTCGCTTGATTTTGGAAATTGGTTGGTCCACCATAGTCATTGAACCTCGGATTAAGATTGGAGTTAGGGCCTCTCCAATTATCCCTTTGATCTCTTTGATTATTGAGATAACCCATAGCCGCTACATGCTCGGGGTCCTTACCACCACAATAAGAGGTGTCGTGGTTGGTACCCCCACAAATTTCATATGAGAATGAGTTTACTTGCCGAGATGAGGAAGAAGAAGCTTGTTCTTTCCCTAGCTTCTTGTCAAGAAGTTACTCCATGAAGGCTTTGAGTGACTCTTGGTCAAGCTCGAATTTCCCATTAGCTTTTCCTTGACTTCTTCTCTTACCACCCCATGAATAGTTGCGAACCACATCCTCAATTGTATCTTTAAGTTGAGCTTGGGGAACTTTCCTTAATTGGCCTCCGGCTCCCGCATCCAGATTGGCTCTACTAATGGGATCAAGAGCATCATAGAAGAATCTAATAAGTAGAGGCTCGCTATACTCATGATGGGGGCAAGCTCTAACGTACTCGTTGAATCGTTCCCAAGCTTCACCTAGAGACTCATCCGATTCTTGTTGGAAGTTGGAGATCTTCCTTCTCATTTCCGCGGTCTTCTCCTCCGATATAAACTTCTTTAGGAAGGCTTTGGCCACCGCTCTCCAAGTAGTCAAGGAGTTTAGTTTGAGATTCTTAAGCCACCTATAAGCTTTTCCCGCTAAGGATTGCCGGAAGAGATGCATGCGGATGTATTCTTGAGTGACTTGGTTCGTTTGGACCATGGCGCATAACTCAAGGAATCTATCAAGATGCTCAATGGGATTCTCATGCGCGGCTCCGGAAAATTGCTCCCTAAGCACCATTTGTGTATATTGTGGATGAATAAGTGAAGTTTGTAGTGGTAGTGGGGAGCAAAATGCCACCAGGTGAGCTCATAGTCCTCCGGATTACCAAAGTCTTGAAATAGAGGGTTGTCATCTTCGGCCATGGCTTCACTTGACTCACTTGAAGAGTCAAAAAATATTTCCTCCTCCTCGGTTTGATGTTCAAATAACCGCCGAACTTGCCTCAAAGTACGGTCGATTTCCGGGTCAAGAGGAGTGATAGGAATACCTTGAGATCTCCTTATCATTCAACAAAGCTAAGCACACGGTTAGTAATGACAACACAATAACAAAAATGAAAATAAAAAGCAATTGATGGGCAATAAACTAAGTTTAAACAACACGTTGCCTCCCGGCAACGGCGCTAAAACTTAATCGGTCCCCTAGGTGTCGTTACTTCCTATGGTTCCGGGTCAAGAATAAAATCTCCCTAGTCTAACTAACTAGCCTAATAAGGTAGTATAGCGTAGTAAGGGGTCGTATCCACTCCGAGAAGCAAGGGGTTTTACACTTAGTTCGAGATGCAATCAATTGACGGGAGTAAAAGAAAAGGGGTTTGAGTTATCAACTAGACTACCTAAGGAAGATAAAATAAGAGTGATTAACCAATAAGACAAACACTAGGGAGAGGGGGAATCGTGGAACTCACAACAACGATTTCGACAACATTTGGTGGGCAATGGATCAAATCTATTGAGGGTCTTGGTCCAACATCAAGAGGTCACTCTCGCACCCCTCAACACCGCCTACCCAACCCCGCCTTTGAGGTCGTGGTCTACCCATCATCAAGTCATCACTAATATCAAGCTTGCTCTCACATAACCCAACATTAGCACAAGATTTAAACATAAAGGTGATCAAGTTTCATGCTTTAACAATAAAATACCTTGATTCGAGCATCAAAAGAACGATCACCAAAGCCAACCAAACATCATTCAAAATCATCACAAAGTCCCATTATCCCCCTTCCTAGCTAGAAATCTAGCCTAGGAAGGAGGAGAACATAGTAAGACTAGTAAAAGCAACCATAAAAGGAGCAAACATACTAAAACTACTGAGCATGATTAGTTAAAACGAGAAAGATTGAACCTTTGAACAATAGACTACTAAGACTAGTCAAGGCAAGTATAAACTAATTTAAACAAGCATAAAACTAAACAAATAACCAAAAATAAGCTAGGAAATAAGGATTAGGGACTAGAAATTACCAAAAGATTGATGCTTTGATTGATAAAAATGAAGAACAAATGTTGAGTTACAACTTTCTCTCTCCTAAGAATGTGTTTTTCTCTCTCTAATTAACCTAGAATAGTTTGTTCTTCCTTTGAATCCTCTTTTCTGGAATTGAAAGCTTACCCTAAAATGTCTTAAGAGAGGGTATTTATACCCCTCACAAATACAACTTAAAGTAGGGGCAAACAGCGAAATAAATCGGGAGCTGAACCATTCAGAGCTCCCGCTCCATGCGTGGAGCGCGAGCTTTGAATCTTAATGAGAGAAATTTTCAAGACGGTGAAGCTCCCGCTCCATGCGTGGAGCGCGAGCTCTGAGCAGTCGAAGCTCCCGCTCCATGTTTGGAGCGCTAGCTCTGAGCATAATGGGAGATAATTCAGCAGCAGGTCGAAGCTCCCGCTCCATGAGGCTGGAGCGCCAGCTTCAAATCCTCGGCAGAATTGGTTGTTTGCAGGGGAACTCGGAGCTCCCGCTCCATGAGGTTGGAGCGCCCGGCTCTCGCTTCCACCCTCCTTTGCTATTTGAAGCTCTCTTTCTCCATCCAAAGGTTCCCTTTTGCCATTCCAAGCTTCGACAATCTCGATTAGGCCGCTACGGAACCTAAAAGAAGATAAGAACAAGTCATAGCATAGGGTGTTCACAACATTCAATCTTCGCATGAAGAGAAAACAACCTACAACTCCAAAAAAAAAAGACTCAAAGTGCATAAAGCTAATAGAATCACTAACATTGAACAAAGCTAAGCTAAATAAGCATAAAAATGGACTAAACAAGGGCTTAATTAGGGTGTAAAGAGGCCATAAAAGCGGCCTTAAAAGCCACTTATCACCTGTCTACTCCTAACGACAATCTTTATTGGCCTTTGACGAAATCAGGTGAGTACACTACTAAGACAGGGTATAATCTTGTCTTACACCATCAGCAAAATGAAATTTGTAGCATGAAATCTCTTTTTCCTTTGAGTTTCTTTCACATTATTTGGAGTTTGAACATCATGCTGAAGTGGAAATTGTTTCTTTGGAAACTATGGCATAATAGCCTCGCGACGACTGCAAATCTCTTTCGTCGCAGCATTAGGACAACCGAGTTGTGCCCAATCTGTTTAGGGGAAGCGGAAACGTGTCAACATTTATTTCGTGATTGTCCTCTTGCTTTAGAAGCATGGCATTCCTGGGACCTGGCTACCACTCTAGGCAACAACCAACCTTCGCTCTTCTCCGACTGGTTGGTTCACCATATTCTACTTGCCAAACAAAATGAGCATATTAATGGTGACAAGTTATCATCCTTTGTTGGTATCCTTTGGGCAATCTGGATGACCCGTAATGCTCAGGTGTTCAGACGTTCTAGAGCTTCCATCGAGGCTATACAACGCAACGTTGCAGATAGTCGACAACAACATCTCATATTCTCGCAAACTCAATGTTGGGTACCTTGTGCTATTTCAGACTCTGACCTCCCTCTGGAATTTGTAATTGCTGATTTTGGTTGTCCATCGCAGCGAGATCCACAAGTTCTTATTAGGATTGATGGTGCGTGGAACAAACGAACACAGAGAGCATGTGCAGCCTAGGTGGCCATTATTATAGGTTCCGCGTCTTCTGAGCACCATGAAGGCCAACTTATACGGGCTGCTTCAGCTCTTCAGGCCCAAGCTAGGGCTTGCTTGTTAGCTTTGATTTGGGCACAAGCTTCGGGGTTTGCACACATTATGGTCTATACAACTTCGCACCCCCTCATTCGTTCTATTGGTTCTACTCTAGCTCCGGAAGTGTCAATCAAGCACACTACTCTAGACATCCGCCACATTGCAGCTACGTTCCATGGGTGTTGCATCATGAACGTTAGTCGTCAACAGGTGGCTCCGACTTCTTCTTTAGCGCACCTATGTCAGATCACTAGTTTCCCTTTCATTACTCATTAGCTTGTTTTTGTTTGTTCTCGTTGTTTTATTTTCTCTTGTACGATTTCCCGTTGTCACAAAAAAAAATTGTAGTTTAGGAAAGGGGATTGTACTAACCTAGACTTGGGCTTACTTATGAGAAGCAAGGTTTGATTCGAAGGAAGTTTCCTTATTGTTTCCTTAAATATGATTTAGGTGTGTGTTTTAGGGTAGTTTTTAGAAAAGTGTTTTTTTGCTTTTTAAAAATCGGTTGTATGGTGCGTGGAGGGAAGGTTTTGCTTGCTCTAGGACTTATAAATATACACGACTAGCCTTCATTAAGGGAATTGAAGAAGAAAATTATATTAAAAGTTTTCAACATAGCTTTAATGATGATCGTAGATTGAAACTAAAGGATTATACTAAAGATTCATCAAGAAATTTCAAGAAAAAGAGTTAGAGGATCAATTAAATAGCGCCACATAGTTGTGGCAACCTCCCTTTTTTTTATTCGGTAATTGACTGGCCCAAGTAGGGCCAGTCCTTATGAGTTGGGGGTTAATAAGGGGGATCCCAACCCATAAAAGAAACTTCTAAAGACTGGAAACTGAAAATTTATCCCCATAAGCAAATATCCATACAAACTCCCCAAATTTAGGGCTGATGAGAGTCGCACTCCCGACTATGAGGTAGGAAGTGGGAGCTCCAACCATTAGGCTCCCACACGACCATGAGGTTATGACAACCTCTTTAAAAGGTTAATGTAGGTTATTGAAGCATTATTAGAAGACTTGTCCATTGGTTGGGGTAGACGATTATTGTAGAATAAGGCTCTGTTCTTTTGGACTGAATTATTGAAAATTTAGTTCAGTTCAGACAAATTCAGTTCAATTCAGTTCAGTTCAGTTAGTTTTCTCTCACATTTTTCATTCACTTCGATTGATTCGACCAAAAAAAACGCGACTCATAGTTGGGAACATTAAAACCGGATGACCAATAGTTAAGATTATTATTCGATTAGAGTTGGAAAAATGTCGTGTTCGTGTATATAAACGGGTTGGAAAACTCTCGACACTCGACACAACTTCATTTAATAAACGTGTCGTATTGACTCGTTTAACTGAAAGGATTGGAAATCCTCAAAACCAACTCATTTTTTTTTTCATATCCAACTCATGTGGTGTTAATTTTTGTTAGCTCTAATTCAATTTTTTTTTTTCCTTTTATAAAAATGATGGGAAAGATGAGCATTTTTCACCTTGTTTAAGCAACTTAGCATGAATATCATTATGACCCATTGACGAAGGAAACCAAAAGACCAACATTCGCCCCCATGCCACGTGTACGGCTTAAAAACAAGTCTAAACTAATGTTCTACTGAAGGGTAAGTCCGTCAATGACCCCTCAAAAAGTTACAAGTAGTGAACTGAAGTAGTAGATAGGATTTTGCATTTTTGGTAATCTTTTCTACTTCTAAAAGCTTTGTAAAAACCACTCTAAACAACAAATCACCCCAAACCCCCCATTTTCTCTCCTTCTCAAAACTTCACCACCGTACATGCCTTCCTAAACCCCTCACCGGAACCCCCACACATAATTCCAAAAACATGTCCGAAAACGGCGTCGTACGCTTCGCCGGTAATCTGGACCCTTCAGCCCAAGAGTTCCGGCCCACTTACCCACCCCAAGCCCACCACCACCACCCCCACCCCCACTACCCCTTTCTCTCTCCACCACCACCGCCGCCTTTCTTCCCTGACATAATCTACCCACCTTCCCCACTTACGTCATCCTACCACGTCACCCTCACTCCAACGACGTCGTTTCTCCCGCCGTCAATCCCTCCGGCGGCGTCTTCTCCGACGAGAGCTCTCCTCCTAACCGCCGCCCCCCTCTGACGTGAGCGAGTCACTAGTAAGAAGAGACCTTGAGATATTTGGCGACGTGAGAGCCGTTCAGATGGGGAGAGTCTCGGAAGGGATCTTGACCGTCCATTTTTATGATCTGAGAGCTGCGCATGCAGCCTTGGATGCCGTACGTGAGCAACACATGCAGCACCAGAATCGGCTTCGCATCTATTACTCTTCCATTTTGGCGCCAATGCCTAACCACAACACTACTTCTACTTCTGGCCCACCTCCCAACCCTCCTCCTGCTCCGGGCCTCATTGCGGGCCGTCCTCTTTGGGCCCAGTTCACTATCCCCTCTACTACCGCCTTCCCCGATGGTCAGAATCAGGGCACTCTCGTCATTTTCAATCTCAACCCCAACGTCTCTGCTCTCCATCTCAAGGACATCTTCCAAGTTTTTGGTATCTATTCTTTTTTTTTTTTTTTATTTCCTTTTATTTTAATTATGTGTATGAATGAATTAAATATATAATGTTTTCATGATAGGGGCAATAAAGGAATTACGAGAGACGCCTATGAAGAGACAGCAGAGATTCGTGGAGTTCTACGACGTTCGAGATGCATCTAGAGCATTAACCGAGATGAACGGCAAAGAAATCAATGGTCGGACTGTTATGATTGAGTATAGTAGACCAGGAGGTCATTCCAACAAGAACAAGAAATTCAACCATTCTCATCATTTTAATAGTAATAATAATCACTCCGTTACTTCTAATTTCCATCATAACCACCACCATCCATCTCCACCGCCACCTCCTCAGTTCTCGCTGCGACACTACAGGAGAACTTCTCCTCGACAGGGTAGTATTCGACGGAGGAGAAATTCTCCGTGTAGCGAGGAGTCGCTCGAGGCCGCAATGACTGCTCTAGCACTGCGCCCTTCTAATAATGAAAGGAAATTTGTTGCTAGGAAAAATGGGAATGATAATGCTACCAATGGGAATTGCTCGAGTTCGGGATCGAGTTCAAGCACGAGTGCCAAACAACAACAACAAACGATGACAACAACGACGAAGGTGAAGCCGTGGAGAGGGAAACACAAGAATTCTGATCCCAGGTTTCTGATTAAAGAAGATGCAATTGTAGAAGCTGGAAATGATAAAGATACTAGGTCTACTGTCATGATCAAGAACATACCCAATAAGTACAGGTAAAATTAATTAACTTAAGATCATTAGTAATTCAAATTACTTATTTAAGAAATTGGGAATATGAATAATATGATTGGTGGCAGTCAGAAGCTGCTGTTGAATATGTTGGACAACCACTGTATACACTGCAATGAACAGATTACAGCTGCTGGAGATGATCAGCCCTTGTCTTCCTACGATTTCGTTTACCTCCCAATCGATTTCAAGTATATATTTCTGCCCTTTTTTCTCTATTCTGCTTTTTTGTCAGTTTTTTATTTTTTTGAAATTAAATTTAAAATTAAATTTGCAGCAACAAATGCAATGTGGGATATGGGTTTGTGAATATGACTTCCCCAGAAGCTACATTGAGGTTATACAAGTCTTTTCATCATCAACATTGGGAAGTCTTCAATTCTCGCAAGATTTGTGAAGTCACTTATGCTAGAGTTCAGGTATTAAATTAATTAATTAATCTCTTTTTTTTTTCCTTTTATGGTGTAAATTCTAATGATATCTTTTTAACTTTTCTTGAAATATTTTACTTTTTTTTTTCCTTTTTGGTTTTTTGGGGTAGATACAAACAAATTTTGCTCACGTATTGGAGGCATAATTGCAATATTTGACTACCCATAATTGCTTAAAACAAAAAAAAGAAAAAGCTTCGCATATATTTTTATTGACATATTTAGTTCAATTATGGTTGGAGTGGGACTAAATTTCAATCTTATAATCTTTTTCACCTAAATCTTTCCCAAATTTTGTTTTGACTAAAATTGAATCATATTGTTATTTAAGGGAAAATCTCAAATAGGGAATATCAAGTACTATTAACCTAAGTTTTTATTTATTTATGAAAGCACTATAATTTTCCTCCTAATTTAGCTTAATAAGGAATAATTTCTTTAGTTGGTAGTATCAATGTAGTCAAGTTTGCTAAAGCTAATTTTGCAAGTACAATGGTGTTATTTTCTTGATTTCTTTCACTTGTACTTTGTTTCTTCTTTTTAAAATAGTATTTAATTTTGGGTTTTCGGACAATTAATTACTACTTCCTCCAACACCTCAACTCCCCTAGTGTTTCGTGAAGTTTTCACATAAAAATAAAAATAAAAATAAAATAAAGCCAGCAGAAAAACATCTTTTTCCACTGTCTTTTTGAAGAAAGTGAAATATGCACATATTATTAAAATAATTATAATATCATAGTTAGTAACACTAATTTTTTTTATTTGGATAAAAAAAAAGGGTTTGGAAGCATTGAAGGAGCATTTCAAGAACTCAAAATTCGCGTGCGAGAACGACGAGTATCTTCCCGTGGTATTCTCCCCGCCTCGAGACGGGCGGCACTTACCTGCTCCGCTCCCCATCGTCTTCTCCAACA
The DNA here is from genome assembly GCA_947648045.1 of Beta corolliflora. Lineage (NCBI taxonomy): Eukaryota > Viridiplantae > Streptophyta > Magnoliopsida > Caryophyllales > Amaranthaceae > Beta > Beta corolliflora. The sequence goes on from CANSZD010001250.1 coordinate 566,071, forward strand.
CCACCTCATCTCCCACCCTTCATCTTAATCACGACCCTACTGACGTGGACGGCTCAGATTTCACCTCCTCAACTTGTGCTAGTACTTCCACAACCACAACTACACTTGCACACTTAGATGATTTTGATCATAATCATATCAACGGTGGAGATCACATCTACTTAAACTCTACTATTCAAGAGGGAGATCTCGATGATGATGATGATGACGATGACGATGACGACAGCAGCTCATCGAACGGCGGCGGAGGTGTTGTCAGTGCTGAGTATGACGTCATATCAAATAGTAGTATGGGGTGTAGTAGTAGCTGATTAAATCCCTATTTTCTGTTTTCTCTCTCTAAAATCCCTGGTTTTTAGCTGTAAGCTGTCTAATCTAAAATCTCTCTCTTCTTTCTTCTTATTTTTCTTTCTGGTGAGTTGACTCGATAGAGAAATAGTTGCATGTAATGCAGCACACCGCCGCCTCCTATACTCCGCATGCACGCCACCTCCTATACTACTACTACTGTAGTTTTTTTTTTATTATTTGATGTTTTTATAAATTGTTGTGTCTTTTTAATGTTAATTTCTGATGTCGTGGGCTTAGTAAATCTTTGTCTTGTAATTGTGTCAGTTTAACTGTTTAAGGTAGCTATAATTTGTGCTAGGAAAAAGGAATTGATTTGTAACTGTTAGTACGTTTTAAAGGTTTTTTTTTTTGTTTAGCTCTTTTTACAAGTATATCACTATTAGTAATTGCTCTTAGTGATTAATTCATATTGCTCTCGTTTTGCCTTTAATTGTCTTCAATTAAGTCACATTGTATAATCATTAAGCTGTCAATTCGTTACTGTTATTATTGTTAACTTAGACACTAATAATGGAGATGATCCAAATTAGATAATGTGGTTAACGATCGGTATGATTTGGGTTGTGGAAGATGTATTGGATAGTTTGGGTGATGGGATATATACTTAGGGTTGGCATTGATAAAAACTCTCTTGATTTGATAATCTAACTGGAGATAAATATGAATATGAATATAAATAAATAGTGGAATTTAATTAAGAAAAATGTGATTTATGCTGCATATGTTGAAACTATTTGATTTTTTAAGAATATATTTTTTTAATTTCGTATCTGTAGAGGGTGAATTATCTACAAAAATATATGTACTTCGTGACAACCGTGTTGAGAAATTAAGATATATAGGGTAAATGTATAGTTTTCGGAAGAGAAAATGTCAAATTTTTGCATATAGTACTGTAATTTATCTTCATCTTTCTCATAGGCCATAAATTTGTCCACTTAAATTGCTTTGCTAAATCGGACTTTTTATTATTTTTTTTTTTTTTGAACAAAAAATTTTTTGTTAAAAAAAATTATTAACAAAAAAAAAAAAACAATAAATTAATTAATTAATTAAAAAAAATAAAAAAATTGTTAAACAACCCTAAATCCAAAATAGCCTGTTTTGTAGGTAGGAATTGAGATGGAGAAATGTGGGGGAAAGGAAATGGATCATCTCATTCCACTATTAACACCGGGGTTTATTATTTGGAGATGGAAATTGGAAACAAATAGATAATTATATTGCCATTAATGAAAATGAAGGTAAAAGAAGTGTTCGTAAGGAAATAACTAAGGATAGTTTTGTTAGTATCCTATTTATTCCTAACTTATACCCGTTATTAACCAAATAAGGATAAATTCGTATTTACCAATTTTCGGTTTCGATCATACTCTCTAAAACCCTCACCTTTCCATTTCCTCATACCAAATGTCCCATAAGATTATCTGTTGTGACATATGTAATTAACTAAACAAAGAATTAGCGAACAATTGACACAAGGATTTAACGTGGTTCACTAACAAGATGTTAGCTAAATTCACACGATAAGGAAAACTGATTTTATTAGCTTTTCTAAAGTACATATTACAGAATTGTGAATTAATCACCAGACAGACCCGCTAAGAATAACTAAAGAGGATTACCCTGCTAATTATCCTAAACAAAATGGGTCTAAGATTGACCCTATGCTTGGTTAATCTTAGCACCAGATAATTCAAGATATATTTCAACATTATCTATGGGAGAATAATAAACTGATTTGGATTAACTTTATTTTGACCCTTTACACCACCCAAACATTTTCCTTCTCCCATACATTAAGTACCCTCCTATTGATTATTTTGTGTAAACTTTTTATTGCGGTAAAATCATGAAATCTAAAGTCAAATGTAGAAGTTGGATATTTATGGAAATTGAGCAGTAGTATATTGATGAGTTTATTAATACATGAATGTAGGCCCATACTAAATGAAGAAAGGGGGTGTAGATACTTCTTGGAGGAGAAAATGAAGCAGATATCATAATTTGTCATCATCTTGAAGAGAAAGAAATTGGAATACCAAGCTGTTTGTCATTTTGTAAGTGTTTCCTATTAGTGTTAAAAAAAAGGGTTTCTTGTTCAGACCAATTTAGGGATAATCACTCGTGCTCGACTGTGGCTGCTAATTATAAAACAATGCAACTAATTATAAAACTCGGCATTGGTAGCTGCTCGACATGAAGCAGATATCATAATTTCAAGAAAAAGATTCATCAAGAAATTTCAAGTTCGAACCTAAACTCGGTAGCTGCTAATTACTCCCTCCGGTCTTTATTAGTTTACCCGTTTCTTTTGCACAGAGTTTTAGGAGAAATAATGTTGTGGGACATAGAAAGAAAGGGAAATTATTATTTTATATTAAAGTTGAATTTATGTGTGATGGAAAGTTAGTGGTCCAATTCCAAAAATAGAAACAAAAGAAATGGGTAAACTAATAAGGGACATCCCAAAAAGGAATACGGGTAAACTAATAAAGACCGGAGGGAGTATAAAACCATGCAAAACTTGACTTGGCTCAAACATCAACGACTAAAATTCGACATGATTTGACATAATATATTAGGGCTGCACATGAGTATATATTGTTAAATTGAGTTTGAGTTATGTTCTTGTTTGAGCTTGACTCGTGAAGGACTATAAAACAATACCAAAACTTGACTTTACTTGTTTATATATGTTCTAGCTTCTAAGCTTAGGTTGAGATTAAATCGAGTTACTTAAACTCCTAATTCTTTAAAGTACTAATTGGTTTTGATCACCACTTATTTGGGAAGCAAAATGTGTGATTTCTCGTTAAAACTGGCCAGGGTGCCAAATAGACTCAAACGAAACACTAATATGGCTTGATTTGGATTTGTTTAACTTAATGTTATTAAGTTCAAGCTCAAACTCGATTTTGCCACGAACGTAAAATGCTTCATCAACTTGGCTTGATACGTCAAGTTGAAGCTATTTAGCTCGATTAGCCACCTCCCAATTATAAGCATACTTATAATATGATGTTAGCACACAACTCCTCCATATATACAAGTATTTGACTTAGGCAACTTGTATTTTCAAATTTTTATTTTTATTTTTATTTTTTAAGGTAAGATGAATGGAACTCACTTGAGAGGGATAAAAGGAAATCCTCAAATGAGTCTCATGATGTTTGATCCCTAGACCACAGGGATATGAGGTGGGAAGCGATGCCACTACTCCACCACCTCAACCTCCACTTGTATTTTCAATTAACCTTACTGGAAATTGGGTCATGGGGGGAGTAGAGTATACAATTTTCTCGTAAATCTTTTAAGGAAATTAACTGTGTTTCTATATTAATGAGCTCAAGAGCCGACAAGACAAATACAATTGAGTTTAGATTTTACTTATCAAGTATATGAACTCTTTTTTTAAAAGTTTGATCAATTCGGGTCATTTGTAGACGAACCAAGCTCGAACTTAATTTTGACTAAGTGGATTCTGAATGGTTCACAAATTGTTTAGTTGGTGTTTACCCTTGTTCTTAGCAAAAAAAATTAAAGCAAAAGACATTAGTATGTGACTTACCACAAAATAAAAAAGGCACTAGTATGTGAATAATAGCTATAGGCATGTTTGATTACATTTTCACATTCAAAATTTCTTCTACTTTTTTCTGAAAGTTTTGATTTCCTATGAAAGACATCTAGTGATATTAAAGAAAATATCTAGAGATCATTTTTTAATTTTTTTTTGAAATACACATTAGTCACTCTATCCGTAAATAATTGCTACTATACTAATAATTGTAATTTAGCTAGTACATGAAGCAAAATATTAATGCGGACGCAAACATTACATGCAATCCAAAGCCTAAAAACCGCAAAGAAGAGGGGGCCAGGGGGTATATGAAATATGCGTTGGAAAGAGTAGAAGAATCTGCAATGAATAGTATATACGATATTGTTAGGATTTCTTGTATTTATATTATTCTAATGATTTATTGGACATTTTAATTGAACTTGAAACATTCGAAAAGACAGAAAGACAGTAGTAGTAGTAGTAGTAGTAGGTTAGTAGCAGAGAGATTATTAGAAGTTATACTCCATAGTAGGACTAGGAGTATAAATAGCCAACCTGATTTGGCCTTTCCCGGGTGGCCAAATGGCTTGCCTATCCATATTTCAAGCACTCTGCTTCCTCATCTTTTCCTTCTTCACCGCTTCGCCATTTCACCTTTTCTACTCTTATTAGTTTTCTTGTCTAGGGTTTTGTTACCTTTTTTTTGGTTTTTAAAATGTCTAGGGTTTTGTTACTTCTTTGCCACTTGCATTAGTTTCTTGTCACTCGTTTATTAATGGTTATTCCTTCTAATTTTAAAATCTAAGTGTTTTTGGAAAAAATTGGCTTGAATAATTTGTATTTCAATCTCTTTATTTTGAACATTACTTCGAATCATTCTTATGCTGGCCATAATCCATTTTAGGTCTATGGTGTATATCTGACAAGGATTATTTCAAAAAAGTCCCCTTAAGTTATAATTATTTCAAAATATTTTCAAACTAGATTTTTTCTTAATGCTTGGATGATTCAAAATGTTAAAAAGCTAAAATGAATAATTTCGAGAAATTTAAAGCTGATAACTATGGAACAAAATTTTATGTTATTATGTCATACTCCCTATATCCCATAATATAATGTTTATTTTTCATTTGTAAGTACTTAATTATATTGGAAAGCTAGTTGTCTTTTTAAATTTAATACTTCCTTCGTTCCGAATTAAATGTAACAAATCCACTTTTTCACTATTCACACTTTTCATTTTGACTAAGATTTGTGAGTTATACATAATGAAAAACATAGTCAAGTGGGATCTTGTTAGATTCGTCTCGTGACGTACTTTCATAAAATGTAATTTTTATAATTTTTACTTATATGTAATTATAGATATTTGTGGTCAAAATAATGCATCGGCATGCGTAAAAGTGGATTTGTTGCATTTAATTCGGAACGGAGGAAGTAATAAAGATGAGATCTATTGCAGAAAATAATAAAGATGAGTACAAAATTTATAGACTGGCTCTAATTTACTTGTTGTAAGCCTGGTCTTGTTGTGGTTGGTTTTGTTTTAGTTGAGTGGGTTGTTTCTCTCTTGGGGACAATTCTACTGCAACTACTCTTGTAAGAATGTCAACATTATTAATGAAAGTTCTAAAAACTTATCAAAAAAAAAAAATTGAGATCTATTGCAGAAAATAACCAAAATAATTACATTGAAACTAAAAAAAACATTAAATGTTTACTAATATAACATTAAACATAGAAAGGAACAAACATTTTCATCAATCCAAACAAACCAAATGTAACCGATAGGATTACAACAAACATTTCTATTAACCAATAGAAATGCACCTTAAAAAAAGAAATATTTAAAACATAAACAATTTTTTGAGACACCCAAAAAGAAAAATAAGCAATATATATATTTTGAGACGGAGGGAGTACAAATAGTAATGGTGATAGTAACGATACTATAAAGATTGTATCCAACTATTCCAAAGTGATAATTGAGGTTAGTTAATGATGAAAAATATCGTCTTCATTTAATACTCCCTTCGTTCCAAAATATAGTTCTTGAGTCTAATTTTTCAGGGGAATTAAGTTAAGTAGAATCTAAGAGGAAAGTAAATACTTTTTGTTTATTTAAATAAATGCTGTATTGGAAAAGATGATTTTAGGAGAGAGAATGGAGAATAAAAGAGCATTAAATGTAACCCTTGGATTGAGTAAACAAAGCAAAAAGCTAATTTCAAAAAAAAAAAAATGATGGTGACATGGTTTTTCTATGCAAATCACGGAAAAATGTGAAAATGTATAACCATGTAGTGTACAAAGTAGTAGAATTTATCCCCTCAAAAAAAAAAGTAGTAGAATTTATTATTAGCTCTTGTTACTGTTATCCCAAGCCTACAATAAAAAAATATGCTTAATTATGAATATAATAATTAGATCATATAATTAAAATAACTTATAAGAACTTATTATAACTTATTGAAACTTATCATTATAAACTTATTGGAACTTATTAGAATCTATTAGAACTTATTGCAGCTCATCTAAAGTTATTAAATCTAACATTTATTTATTTTTAGGTGAAGAAGATACATATAATTCTAATTTGTATGCTCTGCATATTAATAGATCATGTGTTTCGTTCTAAGACACCATTATCCCAAGGTTAATTGTCTATATGCTGGATATCATTTGAGAAATAAAGTTGTAAACATATATTAGTCCAATAAATATTGCAATCTATATATGATAGTAATTAATATCAAATGCATAGAGCCCTTATAACTATTACTATGATCAAGCAATATATTAATTGTGATATAATTATGCGTTATAGTATTATAGTATAAAATGTCTACCAATGATCCTGGGATAGCTCAGTTGGTTAGAGCTTCTCTCCCGGTTCCAGGTGATCCAGTGGTTGATTAGTTGGTAAAGTCTTAAAAGGTCGTATTCAAAACTTGAAATTAGAAAATTTTCTATTAATAGAAATCTAAATCATCATATGGGTATTTTAAATATTAATATTGTTGTATGTTGATCTATAAGTTTTGATGATGACTCGCACACAAACAAACTTGCCTAATAAAGCTTTGGGTTCCCATGAAGTTTTACAGGTTCTTTCAAAAGAGTTGTAATTTTCATAGTACAAGGGGAGTGAACTTGAGTGAGTTCAAATTGTGTGTGAGAGTGAAGATAAGAGAGAAGAGATAGGAGAGTTTTAGCAATTAGCTAGAGGGAATTGTTGATTGGGAGAGTCGAAGTTCCTAGTGGAATAAGAGAATTCGAGTAGAGAGTAGATTGTAACATATGTATTGGCCTATTATAAAAGTGGAGTTGTTCATCCTATTGGGCATAGGAAGTTTTTCTCATAAAGATTCTCTTGTGTCCTCGCGATTTTTAATTTAGTTCCTTTAAAATTCCGTAAAAAATACTAAGAGTTTCACATAACAATTCACTCCCCTCTTGTAGTGTTTTATTCGAGTCAACATAGTACAACTATATAAATACCTTGGCAATGATAAGTAACCTTTTTTATTTCATATTGTTTGGCTTCCATTTAGTACTTGATCTCAATCCCGATTTAATTTCAAAACACTGATTCGAAACTCAATCTAAAAACCAAAATAAACGACCTCTAGATAGGCTCTTCTCCTCTAAAGGTTATCTTCCCTCGCCTATTTCTTATTTCTGCCTCTCCTAATTCTTCAATTGCAGCTATGGGTTTTTGGGACGACTTATCTTGGACTTGGAGCCCTCCTTGGACCCGCAACCTTCGTTCTCGAGATATTGCTGATCTTGACCAACTTCTCTCTCTCCTTGGTCAAGTCTCTCTTGATAAGCATAGTCATGACACTTTCATATGGACTCCGGATAAAAACGGAGTATTCTCCGTTAAATCCTTTACAATGGAGCTCGGCAAATGTTATCCTGCCTTGCCAACTGTCAGCTTCAAGAAAGTGTGGCAAGGGCTAGTTTCGCATCGGATTGAACTATTCGTGTGGTTTGCACTTATGGGGAAACTAAACTCACGAGCGAAACTGTCCCGCATTGGGTATCATCCCACTACCGAATCTCTTTGCATCTTTTGCAATAATCATGCTGAAACTGAAGACCACCTCTTCCTCCACTGCACCTTTGCTTGGGAAATATGGCCTTGGTGGCTCTCTCTTTGGAACCTTTAATGGTGTATGCCAATGCTCTTGCGTGATTGCTTCTTTCAATGGGACTGCAGGGATACTAAACCTTTTTTCAAGAAGGTATGGATGGCTTCCTTCTTCATCATGATTTGGTCAATATGGAAGGAGCGTAACTCACGAATTTTTAATAATATCTCGAGCTCTCCCCATCAAGTTCATGAGCTAATACTTATGCGTCTAAGTTGGTGGATTAAGGGTTGGGGGGATTTTTTTCCCTACTCTTCGGAAGAAATTATTCGGCAGCCTCAATGTCTGAAATGGGTTCACTCTTCATGTTCACTCACCACTAGAACGACTTCAATAAATAATAGGCCTTGGAGCCCTCCCCTCCTATAACCTTGTCAAATGGAACGTTGATGCATCTTATGATCCAATTTGCCGTCTTAGTGCGATTGGTGGGGTGCTAAGGAATGATGAAGGCAATTTGTTGTGCCTCTTTTCAAGCCCCATTCCTCCAATAGAGATAAACTCAGCTGAGGTATTTGCCATCTATAGAGCAATAAAGATCTCTCTATCATGCTGTGCGATTAGAACAAAACCAATCATCATCGAATCTGATTCGGCTAATGCGGTCATGTGGTGTAAAAATAGTCATGGAGGGCCTTGGAACTTAAATTTCATGTTGAACTTCATTAGAGATGCCTCCAAATCTTTCTTGAATGTTCAATTCAAACACAAAGGGCGAAGCTCGAATATGGTTGCGGACTCACTAGCAAAGCAAGGATTGCGAAGAAAAAATGAATTTTTAGCTTGGTTGTAATGGTTATGCTTGCTCTCATAGAAATGATGCTAGAATTGTGTAGTGAATGTTCTACCAGCATGGATCAATGTAATGGCAGTCATTATGCCACATCCAAATGAATAATCAAATTCCCAATTTATCAAAAAAAAAAAAACCAAAAAAAAACGAACCTGAACTGGAACTTCTCTTAAATTAACCCAATATTGATATGAAGCTGGAAGTGACCCAAACCAATTTAATCAAAGTAGCTCGATACCATATTTAACCTGACTAAAAACAACCCGCATTTAATTTACCCAAATCAATGAATGGAAACATCATTGCCTGGAATGGTTTTCACAAAAATACATTAGGAATAAGTCAAGAGAATGTAGATTATTAACAGTTGAATACCCCCTCCTCCGTCTCTTAAAGATTACTCCATTTGACAGTCTTTTATTAAGAGAATTCATAGTCAAAAGCTTTAAAATTTGACCCAAAAATACAACGGGGCAATCTTTAAGGGACAAAGAGAGTATATATTAGTAATTATAGTAAATACTAATACGATAATATAGTACTTCCTTCGTCCAATTTTAATTGTCAAAATTTCCTATTTAGGAAGTACCAAAATAGTTGTCAAGTTTCCATTATTAGGGTGCGTTCTCTTCACCTTAAAAACCTTGAACTTATCTGAATTTATCTTAACTGAACTGAAATTATCTTAACTTATTGGACCGAATGATTCAACTTATTGGACCTGATTGGAAGTTATATATTAGACCTTATTGAACCTTATTGGAACTTATCAGACCTTATTGGACCTAATTGAAACTTATTTAACCTCATTTGACAAAATTTTTGATGAGCAATAACATAAATACTACCCCTCGAAATTATTATGACATAATAATTATTAAACTTTATCCCTAAAAAAAGTAATTATTAATCTCCGATGAAGAAAGGTACTTCGGCCAATGATGATATAAAGAAGCAATTAATTAATAATATTAATATCTTTCATTGTTATTAGTAACGAAAACATGTTATCTCTAGTTATTTAAATACGATTGCAAAATATTATAATTATGATGATTATTATTGTTAACCTTATTTGACCATGATTATAATATCTTTTAGTAATGACATAATCAACTAATAGTAATATAAACTAGTATTTTTTACCCGGACGATACCTCGAGTCAGTTACAATTATCAAATATATTATTATCCATAAATTTCATAATTAATTGTATTAACTTTTCTTAATTTTCTATCTAATACGAAATTGAAAAATGGACATTACGGCATGATAAGTTGTTTAAAAAACACTTCCAAGGAATTGGTGTTAAAAAACAAAATCAATGGAATTGGGGTAAGGGAATGTTTTTTTTTTGACAAGGGGGTAAGGGAATGTTATTACCTTAATAAAAGTGTTAGATATCAAAAGAGTTGTCTATCTCTTTATAGTTACATATAGTTATATGACTTTATTATGTTTTACTTTGAAACGTTAAACATTAAAATTGTAGTGCTTTGGTGGTTAAACTCTCACATTTTATTTCAAAGGTTATGTGTCCGATTCCTAGTAGCTACACAATGTTAATAAACATGTGTATTAAAAGTTTAAGAAGAGTGCCACGAGGCACATACATTGGAGAGTGTCATGTCACATGTGGCACCGTTCCTTTAATATATACGTCTTTTAATATATTTGTATAGATAATATAATAATAGACAATAATACGATTATATCTATATAATCATAGTGGTACTTTAAATAAAAATATAATTTTAATTTATTGATCATTGACTATTTGGACCTTATTGAACATAATTGGACCTGATTGAAACTTATTAGAACTTATTGGACGTGATTGGAACTTATTGGACCTGATCAGACCTTATGGGACCTTTATTGAAACTTATCTGAACTGATTGGACCTGAAACTTGTTTTTTTAAGGTGAAGAGAACGCACCCTTAAACAACAAAAATATCTAATATGCCACTAAATTTAATTCTTATTGGTCAAAAGTAATATAGAAAGTGAAAAATATAATAATAAATGATGTTCCCTTACTTTTTATATTCCCAAATTCTAAAGTATGACAACTAAAACGGGCGGAGAGATTAGTATTGTATGTACTACCGATGTACTTTCTTTTTATCTTTTTAAGTGCAACATTTTAACTTTTGCACTTTTCACACACCTCACTTTGACGGTACTTTTTTTACTAATTTATAAAAACATAAATGATCATATAAAATGTTGTTGGATTTATTTCAATGAATATTTTCATAATTTTAACTTTTTATAACTTTCAGAAATTCATAATTAGAGATATATTAATGGTCAAAGTTGTGCGTTGGCAAGCGTGAAAGTTAAACTGTTGCATTTATTTATAAAATAAGGCTAGTACTTCCTCCGTCCCATAATATAGTGCTCGCATTCCTTTTTGGGTGTTCCAAAATATTGTGCCTATTTTCATTTTTATCAATTTGTTTGGACTAAATTATCCTTCATTTCTACATAAACTTTTCAAAAATAGCCCAATATTTCTTTCAAAATATGTGCCCTATTTATTGTTTTACACAATTTCAAGGAATATTTATTGCTTTTTTATTTTTATTTTTTGTCATCTTCATTAGAACGGTGAGTCAATTTTTAATATGGCCCAACACCTTAATTAACTTGCTTATTGGTTAATAATGACCCATAAACTCTTATGTTAGTTTGAATAATTACAAAAAAAAAAATTTTTAAAAAGTGTCAAATGTCACAATTAACCGATTTAGTAGGTAAATTAATCTGAAAGATCATTTTGGGAAGAGACTTCCCAAACTTGGGACATTCAAAAGATAATCGAATGTAGTTGGAAGTTGGGACTAATAACGTCAAATTTCTTGAAGAATATTAAAGTTACTAGGACACATAGTTCAAGGAGATAAGTTGTTGTGTCATAATCAAATCTAATACTCCCTAAATTCTTTAATAAGTACTACAACGCTTACCATTTACAAAAGTCTCAAAACATATGGAACATTAATTTATTTGGCATTGAACACTTTGTATCTCTTTTTTCATCACATGAGTCACACTTTTTATTTCTTTCAATCTTTCTCCGATCCTCTCGTTGGTTGGTTCTTGTATTTTCCCCCACGTGGCACTTACTTTAGAGCGGAGGAAATATTTTTTGGTTAAAAAAGTTGATGTGATGGGAGGTAGATGTTTCAGACTTTTTTTGGGGATGGAAGAAGTCATAAATATTATAACAATAATAATTACATATATACTTCCTTCGTTCCACAATAAGTAAAACACTTACTATTTTAGAACGTTTCAAAATAAGTGAAACATACCTTAAATGGAAAAAGAAAGTGACAAAATGACAAAAAGCACTCCATCACAAATTTGTGTGGTTTGCTTTTCTCTCCTCCTTTTGATAATGTAAAGGGTATTTTTGGCGACTTTTGAAAGTGATGTTTATTAAATCTGCGCCCAATTCCTATGTTTCACTTATTATGGAACGGAGGAAGTATATAATAACCCCGTCTATCCTTTGTAAATGCAAACCTGAATATGTACGTGAAGAACAGGGGCGATTCTTGGCCACTTCAATAGCGGCGACGACATAGGGCCCCCAAAAATATGGGGCCCGAATTTAGATTATTAACTGGTTTTGCTGTAGAAAGACCAAAAAGTGTTTGTGGTTCAGTAGTTATGCCAAGTGGGTTTTTTTTTGCTAGATGCTAAGTTCGATTCTCACTACATTTATTTTATCCCTTACCAAAATAATTTTCAACGGGATCATTACTTGAATTTTCTTTGACCAGGAATCCAGTTCATCGTCACATTGACATACTTTCTTTATGTCCAAGACTCAGTTCACATGGCTTCTTCGCAATTAATATCATTAATTCCCAAATTTCCATTATCCTCCTCAATTCTACATTCCCATAACTATTTTATCTTGCCATCTTATGATTCTCTCTCTACTCTATACCCAACAGAAGTCCAAGAGATATTTTAGAATTATGTTAGAGATCTAATTTTATTTGGAGTATTCTAGATTAGATATGCAAATTTTACCAAGCAAAATACAAACTTTAGTATTCAATATTTTGGTTTTGGGTTGAGGGCTCAATAACAATCAGGTAAAATATAACGGCATGTCGCAACTTTAGAGCCTCATGGTAATTTTAAACTTTAATTTTTTTTAAGTTTTCCTTCAATTTATTCCCTTTGATATATGCTTATATTTATATAAAGTGCTATAGTTGTTTCTAAATAATTATGTAATTTGACAATACTGTTTTTTATGTATTGAAGTAAAAAAGGGGCTTCCTTAAAAAAAAAAAAGTAAAAAAGGGCCTAGTTTTATGTTAGATGCATAGTGTTGTAGTCTAACATCTACTCTTCTTTAAAAAGACTCGCTCATCAGAGCCGCACACGTGTCACCCGAAGTTAAAGAGAAGAAATGTCTTGCATCTTTGGGCTACCCTCGGGAGAGAGTTAAAAGGTCTAGATTCGGCCCAAGAATGAGCCCAACAACGTAAGGTGGTCAAGGAGATTGGTTAATAGATATCCACTAGTCATGATCCGCCACGTGTCATGTTTTGATTTCTCACCCAATCGAAGCCACTATTCTAGGGCAGGTATTAAGGATAGGTCACAACTTGCTATCACTATAAATACCCCTAAAATCGAGACACACAATTCAAGGCAAACAGTGTAAAGTTACTCAAAAACTATTTTCTCACTTTCTCTCTCTAGAATTACTTTTCTCTTACAAACACCGATATCCGACTTAAGCTTCGGAGGGAACCACCACCCAAACCTCCGGGGTGGGTCCCTTTTGCAGGTTCGGGAACGAAGCTCGAGCTTGGACTTGGTTGATTCGGACATTGTTGCACAAGTCTCCAAAGAAGAACATTTAAGGGATACTAGTTTACTTGCTCGACAAGAAAGCACCATCTACGCCTTACTTGTTGGACCGGCCGGACTAAACATTTGGCGCCGTCTCGTGGGGAGACGCAGCGATGACCGATTGTCAATCGTCCAACCTTGCCTAAAACCGAAGTCTTCGGTGTTAATGTCGAAGACACAAGAGAACACGAGAGACCACCTCGAGGAAGGGATGGACCCTCGTCCATCGTCCAGGTTCTCGGGACCAAGCCAAAGAACTCGTCATTCAAGAGAATCTTGAACGTCCGTGGATCGCGCCCATCTAGAGAACGCCTTGAATGATTTCCAGGCAAAGATGGCAGCAGTCGTCCAGGAACAGATCAAGAGCAATATGTTGTTTTTCCGGCTTAACCCCGAGCGCCCGTTAACAATCCACCTCCCCTAGGGGACGGTCCCAAGACGATCGTCCGGTGTCCTAGTCGACTTCGTCGAGAACCCTCTAGGAGAACAGCAGAGGAAAGCAACCAGAGGATAAGGGTCGGGCGAAGGAAGATGGACCGGAACCTGGTGGTAAGGACCCGGGACCATGTTCGTCCAAGCCGGGCACCGAATGGAAACAGATGCCGAGAATATCTAGAAGCAAAGAGAGAAAGCAGAAGAATACAACGATCAGCGACAGGTTCTACATCATACCTGAGAGACCCTCCTTTGAGGTTGTCGTCCAGAGGGGAGGGACGAAGTTTAAGTCACTCTCTTGTTCATCCACGACAAGAGAAGACAGTGGCTCAACCCATGGCCTATAGGCGTCCATTGCCTGCAAACACATCGTCTGACCCTGTGTTAAAGGAATATCGTAAGGAGTACATACCCATTGAGGGACAGATGGGAGCCCTCCAGATTAACTGGCCCACTCCATTCTCGGCCAGGATAATGGAGGCGCCCCCCTTCCCAAAGGTTAAACTCCCTACTATTGAACCTTTTGATGGAACAACGGATCCCGATGATCACTTGTTCGCTTACAAACATCGGATGTACGTCCAAGGAGTAGATGATGCTACCCGGTGTAAGAACTTCCCAAAGAACTCGGAAGGAGTAGCTCAAAAGTGGTTTAACAATCTTCCACCTAATTCAGTCAATAATTTCACGGAACTCAGTTTCTTATTCACTAGTCACTTTGTTGCCAACAAGCAAGAACAAAAACAAGCATGCACCTAGGCAAGGTCGGCCAAGGGACCTAAGGAGGCTCTTAGAAGTTTCGTTAAGAGATTCAACCTTGAAGCCCTTCAGATCCAAGATCTTAATGCTGGAGTGGCCTTTGACGCCTTCATAAGGGGTCTAAGGCCAGGAAGCTTTAAGTTTGATCTTGTTAAAAAGAAAATCTCCACTCTTGCCGAAGCCTATAGGAAACTGAAGCGTTTATTCACGCTACCGAAGTGTGTGCTGAGGCAAAGCATCCCGAGTCTAAGAAGCCTGAAGAGGTTGCTCAGCCAAAGAAGAGCAACCCCAAGAAGGCCGAGACTTGGGCTATAACCTCCACTACTTCATCTAGAAGGAGCAAGAGAAAAGAGGTCGAGCCATCCTCATCCAATCCTATTGAATTTAACAAGGACCAATACTCCATTCTCATGGAGATTAAGGATCAATATGAGTTGAAGGCCCCAGCTGAAATGAAAACCCCTTATAGAAATAGGGATAAGAGCAAGTATTGCCACTTCCACAAGGATTGCGGTCACGAAACTAATGAATGTAAGCACCTCAAGAAGGCTTTGGAGGAGCTAGCTCGAAAGGGAAAGATGAACTCCTATATGCCTCAAGGGGGAAGGAAGTTTCAAAGAAAAGACAATCGCAGACTAAGAAGAAGGAAAGTGAGAGCAACGGACGAGGATGTTGTTCTCGTGATTTCGGAGGGTTTCTTCGCTCGGAGGACCAACCAATAGAGGCCACAAAAACTACCTTAGGGAGCTTGGCCAAGTTTTGTTAGCCGATCAAACAAAGGCCGAGCCCTTCCCAAGGGTGGTAGTTAGTGAGCAAGATCGGGCAGGTCGAGGACTCCCCATGACGATCCATTGGTTGTAGAGATGAAAATAGCAAACTTGAGAGTAAGAAGAATTTCGATCGACACTTTGGAAGCTCGACGGACATCATCGGTCTTGATCGCTTGTCCGCATTAAAATTTGATGAGAAGAACTTGGTTCCCGTTCACCATCCCATCATGGGGTTTGGGGGAGGAGTCATCCACCCAATGGGAACTGTTACTTTGCCTGTTCGAGTGGGAGAAAAGGATGCCGCTAGAACTTTGTTTATCAAGTTCTTGGTAGTCCGAGATTTGACAGCCTACAATGTCATTCTCGGGCGACCAACTCTGAATCACGTCAAAGCCGTTATAGTTACCCACCTGATGTTGATGAAGTATGAGTGTGATGATGGCAAGATTGGCTCATTATATGGGGACCAGCAGGTGGCTAGGAGTGTTATCTCGACTACCCTCAAGCCGTCATCATGGAAGATGTGCAATGAAGATCGACGCGGGTTCTTTGGTGAAAGGAAAACGTCTGAAATAGAGAAGGATAAGACGAAGGTGGTTAGCGAGAGGAAAACGTCCGGAATAGTCAAGGACCACTTGGCCTCATTAAAGACGGCCATTGAGAGCCCTCAGGACGCCCCCCGCTCCCTCAAGGAAGGCGTCTGAGCATCTTCCGCCAAAAAGAGAAAATATGAAATCATCAAGGAAGAGCCTCCCTTGTCTCGAAGAAGTGATGGCCATCGTGGGACTAGCAATAGAGCGCCCGTAACCAGCCGAGGCCCCGAAGACGCCTCGTCCGGATGAGGCTCGCCCGGAGCGAACCTTGAAAATTGGTTCTTCACTCTCTTTGGGCTTAAAAAGCCTCTTAATCGCCCTACCGAAAGAATTTCGGGACGTGTTTGCCTATTGTGTTGAAGAAATGCCCTGGAATTGATCCGAAGTAGCCGTCCATCGGTTAAATGTTGATCCAAAAAACAAAATCATTTCGTCGGAAGAAGAGGCATTTGGGGACCAGGCTAGAAATCAAGGCGGTTGACCAAGAAGTTCGAAGTTGTTGGAATCCAAGTTCATCAAAGAAACCTATTACCCTGACTGGATAGCAAATGTGGTCATGGTGCCAAAGCCCAATGGCACCTGGAGGATGTGTGTGGACTACACTCGATCTCAACAAGGCTTGTCCTAAGGACGGTTTCCCCTTGCCTAAGTTGGATCGTGCCCGGTGGACTCTACAAACCGGGTCATGCTTTGCTGAGCTTCATGGACGCTTATTCGGCTTTCATCAAATCCCAATGTGGCTCGAGGATCGGGACAAGACGTCCTTCATTACGGTAAAAGGATTTGTATGGCTGGTTGAGAATGCCATTCGCCCGCGCAATGCCCCGGCCACTTTTCAAAGATTGATCAATCTTGTTTTTCACCACAATTGGGAAGAAATATGGAGGCATACATTGATGATATGATAGTCAAAAGCCGTCAAGAAGAAAATCATGTTGGTGATTTGAGAGAAACCTTTGAAACTCTCGAGAAATACAAGTTAAAGCCGAACCCCAAAGAAATGTGTGTTTGGAGTTTTGTCGGGGAAGTTTTTAGGCTTTTTGGTGGATCAAAGGGGAATTGAAGCAAATCCCGAAAAGATACAAGCTATTTTAGACATGAAGTCTCCGTCAAAGGTGAAGGAAGTTCGAGAGGCCGACGGGTTGCTTGGTCGCCCTTGGACGTTTCTTGTCTAAGTCGGGCGACAAGTGCCATCACTTCTTCGCCACAATTAAGAAGAAAGCAAAGTTTGAATGGACAAATGAGGCGGAGCAAGCACTACGAAGAGTCAAGGACCACCTTTGGCACTGCCTAGGTTGAGTCGGCCCCGAGGGGGAGAAGCAAGTTTTTGTATATTTGGCGGTGTCCGCTCAAGCCGTGAGTGCCGTTTCCCTGGTCGAAAGAGAATCCGTCCAAGTCCCAATATACTTCGTGAGTCACGTACTCAAAGACGCGGAAAATAGGTACACTCCCGTTGAGAAGTTTGGATTGGCACTCGTCATGGCCCAGTAAAGCTAAGGCCCTATTTCTTGGCGCACGGTAATGATAATCGTCTATACCGATCGGCCTTTGAAGCAAGTTCTACCGAAGATGGAAGTCGCCGGACGAATGTTAAAATGGGCGGTGGAGCTTAACATGTTTGATATATCCTTTGAACCAAGGACTGACCATTAAAGGGCAAGCCTTGGCGGATTTTATAGTCGAACTTACTCGGCCACCATAGAGCCGATATCCGATCCAAAGAAGAGGAAGAAGGCATTGGACGCTCATGGTTGATGGCTCGTCCACAATCAATGGATGTGGAGCAGAATCATTTGCCAATCTCCCGAAGGGGACAAGTTTGAATATGCATTAAGGTTCCGGGTTCGAGCATCCAATAACGAAGCTGAATATGAGGCACTCTTGGCAGGAATCAAAATGTGCAAAGCGGCCGGAGCTGTTGAGATCGAGGCCAAATCGGACTCCCTCTTAGTGGTCAGCCAGGTTAATGGAGATTTTGAATGCAAAGAAGCATCAATGAGCAAATACATGCAACTCATCAAAGATGAGATAGAGCCATTAAAACGATTTGTCCTCGACCAAGTACCAAGGTCAGAAAATCATCAAGCAGATGCACTCTCGAAGTTAGCTAGCTCGGCTGAAGGTGATGTGCCAAGAACAGTATTTTGGGAAGTCAAA
Organism: Beta corolliflora; assembly: GCA_947648045.1. Lineage (NCBI taxonomy): Eukaryota > Viridiplantae > Streptophyta > Magnoliopsida > Caryophyllales > Amaranthaceae > Beta > Beta corolliflora. Next base: position 584,540 of record CANSZD010001250.1, read on the forward strand.
CCCAAAAAGAGCATAGATCAAGAGCAGATTATGTTTCTCAGTCGCGGGACTGTCTGGATGGAGCCGATCATAGAATACAAGAAGACGGGACGATTGCCTTCAGATCCCGTAGAGGCCAAGTATGTGAAGGCTAGGGACAAGTGGTTTGAGCTATGGGACGAGACACTTTACAAGAAATCATTCAATCGGCCTCTGCTCAAGTGCGTCACCAGAGAAGATGGTCTGGAGGTCCTGAAAGAACTCCATGAAGGAGCTTGTGCTTCTCATATTGGGGGAAGAGCTTTAGGGGAGAAGGCTCTAAGGACGGGGTACTACTGGCCAACATTAAAGGAAGACGCTCTTGTCTATGCAAAGAAGTGTGACAGTTGCCAGAAGCATGGAAATGTGCATCAGAAGCCGTCCAACTACTTAACCCCCATCTTGTTCCCTTTGCCCTTTGCCAAATGGGGCATGGATATCCTAGGACCTTTCCCAGTGGCCGCCGGACAAAAGAAGTTTGTGATAGTGGCCGTTGATTACTTCACCAAATGGATAGAGGCGGAGGCCATGCGAGGAATAACAACGAACGACGTCAAGGGCTTCATCTGGAAAAGCATTATAACCCGTTTTGGCATACCACAGTCCATCGTTTTCGATAATGGCCCCCAATTTGAAACACCTAAACTGAAGGAGTGGTTGGCAGAAAGAGAAATAAAAGCACACTTCGCCGCCGTTGCTCACCCACAAGCAAATGGGCAGGTAGAGTCCTTCAACAAGATTCTATCAAATGGAATAAAAAAGAAGCTAGAAAACGCCAAGGGACAATGGGTTGAAGAGTGGCAGCCGGTTGGTGTTATGGTCCATCGTAACAACCGCCAAGAACTCTACCGGGGAGACGCCCTTCATGTTAGTCTACGGCACGTAGGCGTCTTGCCCATAGAGATTGAAGAACCCACCCCGCGAGTTATGCCGTACTCGGGAAGATGCCAACCGGGCCGCATTGCGCACCCGCTTTAGACCAAGTGCCGAAGTCCGGGGCAATGCCTTGCTAAGAATGCAATTGTACAAACTGCGTATGGCTCCGGGAGTTTAACAAAAGAGTTGTTAGACGACCGCTCAAAGTAGGGGATCTCGTCCTTAGAAAGATGGAAGCGGTTGGACGAGCAAAAGAGTTAGGGAAGCTAACACCTAATTGGGAAGGACCTTACATGATTATCCAAGAGCTGCGCAAGGGTACTTTTCGTCTTCAAGATATGGATGGACGACCAAGCACGCCGTACTTGGAATTCCGATAATTTGAAAAAGTATCACGTCTAATTCAATCCACCGTCGAATGTCTATGACGTAGTTTGTAGTTAATCCAAAGTGCCGCGGCACATGTTAGAAAAAAAGAATTGTATACATGCATCTTGGCATTCCGTCAAGCAAAATCCATATAATACAATTTCTACTTTCTTATTTCCTTGTTTATTGTCACCAAGTTAATTCACTCCGGGGCATTAAATCGCTTACTCGTCTAAAAGTGAAAGTAACTTGGATAAAAAAGAATAGCGTCACAATTACTCATTTTTAGGCCGAACATCACTCCATCGAAGAGACCGGCCAAAGTATTGCACATACAAGGCCGTCAAACTGACAAAACCTCTAGTAAGAGTAACGTCAAAGTCTCTGAGAGAAAGCTGGCCTGAAATAAGTCCTTAGTAAAGGATACTTATCTTCACAAGCACGGCCAGCTAAGTAGTCTAGACCCTAGTAAGGGATCGCTACTTAATGACGAGTGTTGCTCCCTCAAGGAAGCCTGGCTAAAACATGCGTTCAAAGATATATAACAAGCTCGTCCAATAGTTTCAAAGCGAGGCTCGGCCAATGATTGTCGCTTTCCTTCTTGGCCTTTGGCTCGTCCACCAGGTACGGTTGAACTAAGCCCAAGAAAGGGGGGGAATGGTAGAAGCCTAAAAGACGAGCTCAAAAGAAACTAACAAGGTCGTCCAAAACAAGTGTTTCAATCATATTATGCAGATCGTCTACGATGTTCAAGACGAGTCAACTTTTGTACTTGGAAACAATTCAAAGTTAATGTGATAGTCAAATGGGAATTGATGAAAATAAGAGGCAAGCAAGTGGCAAAAGTCTTTCATATATATCATGAGTAAATTTACAAAATATGATTCTCGAAGGCTACAACGGCAGATAACTAAAGAAACTAGAAAAATAAACCTAAAACTAGGCTTCGTCTTCGAGCATGAGTTTCTTGGTTGTCCTCGGGCTCCTCATCTTCTAGCTGAAGCCTCGTCGCCGACTCTATAAACTCCCGGAGGATCCTCAGCCTGACACCATGGCCCTATGGACACTCTGTTGGTATTCCGGGCGACGGACAAAACTCGGGACCTCCTCGGCTTCCGGCCAAAGATTTCGAAGGCCTTGACGGCCCAAACTTTGGACGTTTCTACAACATGTTCAAGCCCCTTTTTGGCATCGTCAAAGGTTTGGGAAACCGTCTTTTCCGGCACGAGCGTTTCTCGCCCTTAGAAGAATATTCTCCCTTCTCGGGCGACGGCGACAAGAAGGGCGGCGTCCTCTCGCCCTTAAGATCGGTAGAGAGAGTGTTGATGATCATCTTCGATGGTCTCTCTCCTTGTATTGATCATTGATGGTAACAAGATATTTCTTGTTCTTGGACTCAAGATCTCGCCGACCTTTTCTCCAATGCATCGAGTGACTCGACGATGGAGAGTATTCGCCATCTCAATGTCATGAATGGCCTTGTCGCCGCCGTTGTAGCAAGATGGACGAGGTGCTTGTTCTCCTTTTCGAGCTCCCTCGCCCATTCTTCGGTTAGCATGTCGCGAGCCGGAAAAATTTGGAACAATGAAAACAAATCAAGTTATTAGACGAGTAAAAGAATTAAAATTTGTATGAAGTATAAAATAAAGCAAAGCTAAAAGCAATACCTCGGCAAAGAAGTCGAGACATGTAGCCCACATGCCCAGGCAGACGCCCCCCCTTAATCCCTTTATGTAGGATTCAGGGGTAGCACTTGAAGAGCTCCCGCTTATGTCGCTCCTTCTCCGGCTTCGACATTTTGGCGAAAGCAGGAGAAGACTCCTCGTCCGAATCAGCGAGAGGAGGAGCAGGGGGAATAGCAGGGCCTTTGCCCTTATCTGAAAGAGGGGGAGAGTCAGTAATCTTGATAGGAATGACGATGGATTGTCTATCGGACGGACTCATGGACCGTCCACCGACCCGCACCGTCCTAACTATATTGGGGTAATACGACTCACCTGGACGAAATAGATGCCGTCCTAATGCTAAGGGCATTTGTGGCACCAGGCTTAGCTACCGAGCCGCCGAACCCCGGATAGTTCTCACCGCAGCCTCCGGATTCGGGTGCAACTATAGCCAAGGCGGACTCCGGTTCGACCTCGGTAGAGTCGGCCAAGCAACACGTTGAGCGGAACAGCCGCATGAGCACCCTCTCCCTCCTCAGCCGGGGCAACAGCCGAAGGCCCCTTTTTAGGAACCTTGGCTGATGGGGGAGGCATACTTCTCTCCCCAACCTCGCCAAGAGGAGTCGTCTTATCTGCCTTCTTCCTTGTGAAGCTCTTAGGCTTCTTCGCTGAAGGCTGGTCAGCGGCTGTAGTTGGCCTCTTTTTGGACGAGGGCGACTTCCCAGGTGGAAGTTTGTTTGTAGGAGCATTTTTCTGAAAAAAGTAAACAAGTCATCAAATTGATCGTCCTACGAACAAAAGTTATAACTGTTATTACAAAGACTTCGTCTGAAAGACGAAATAAAATTTGATGATTTGCAAATATGCAGACGAGAAGGGCGCCAAGAAGGTGCCCGTCCAAGTCTGGACGTTCACATACTTTCGGTGGCCCTCGTCCAAGAAATTGTGCAACTCCAGACGAGTAGGGCACCAAGAAGGTGCCCGTCCGAGTCTGGATGTTCTCATACTTTTGGTGGTCCTCTCTCTTTGGGCGACCCTCGTCCGAAATTTTGGATGCCAACTTCGGACGAGGATGATGCCAAGAAGGTGACCGTCCAAGCCTGGACGCTCTCCTTTTCTGGGCGACCCTCGTCCGAAATTTGGATGCCAATTTTTCGGACGAGTATGGCGCCAAGAAGGTGACCGTCCAAGTCTGGACGCTCTCCTTCTTTGGGCGACCCTCGTCCGAAAATTGTATGCCAATTTCGGACGAGTATGACGCCAAGAAGGAGACCGTCCAAGTCTGGACGCTCTCCTTCTTTGGGCGACTCTCGTCCGAAAATTGGATGCCAATTTCGGACGAGTATGGCGCCAAGAAGGTGACCGTCCAAGTCTGGACGCTCTCCTTCTTTGGGTGACCCTCGTCCGAGAATTGGATGCCAATTTCGGACGAGTATGGCGCCCTGAAGGTGACCGGCCCAAGTCCGGACGCTCTCCTTCTTTGGGTGACCCTCGTCCGAGAATTGGATGCCAATTTCGGACGAGTATGGCGCCTGTGAAGGTGACCGGTCCAAGTCCGGACGCTCTCCTTCTTTGGGTGACCCTCGTCCAAAAATTGGATGCCAATTTCGGATGATCTCATATGATCCTCAAAAAAAAAAAAAAAAAAAAAAAAAAAAAAAATATTTTCTTACCAATGTTTCTGCCCTCTTCTCGGCACTGCTCTTTGCAAACTCCTTCCAAAGGTTGGCGGTAAATTGGGACATGCTGATCTCCCCCGTCCAAGATGCTTCGAGGCGTTGTCTGGCCGAGTCTGCAAAAAACAAAAATGTGTTCGTCAAATGGACTATAGACGAAGAATTTTAGTTGGATGATTTTAAATGTACCTTTATCATCGGCCAACCTCAAGCCGGCAGCAACCAAGAAGTCGTCTTGGTAAAACATTTCCTTAAAAGGTATCCAGTTGGATGGCCCTTTAATAGAACGTCGGCCGGGCCTGGAGTACTCTTTTGTCCTAAAGTACTCCACAACTTCTTCATCGAAATTGTCCTCCAATTCCAGCCAGGACTGCTTCCGTCCCGTATTCGTGACGGACCGGTTATGGAATCTATAGCTCTCAGTAGCCGAATCATTGGCCGCTGTTAAAAAGATGAAGTCGGCTTTCCATTCATGCATTTTCGAAGGCTTCCCCCAAGCCGTCAGGAAGCCAGGACGGTTGCAGATACTGAGCCATGTTCCGTCCACGGCCCCGGGTACCTTGGCCGCATAGTGGATGTGGGTAAAGGCCTGAAGAGAAAGGGCTAGGCCACGTAGCTCGCAGACGGCGATAAACGTCAGGACGTTGTGCCAAGCGTTGGGAGCCAGCTGATTATGGCCGATGTGGTAGTGCTGTAGCACTTGTTCTATGAAATCATGAAGGGGAAACCTCAGTCCAGCGTCTAAGGCTAGTTTATAGACAGCGAAATGGTTCTTAGGAGCGCTCAAGATCGTCGCGTCCTTGTTAGGAATGACAAAGGAAAAGCCCGGCATGGGCATGAAAGACGATAAGTAATTAGGGTCTGGTCCAAGTTTCTCTAACCACTTACGGTTGACCAAAATGAAACCTGGATCAGAAAGGGGACCTAAACGTCTTCTAATCTCCGACGAAGTAGTAGAGACCTCGTCTGATTCTTCGGCAGCTTCAGAGTTGCTACCGTTATTGCCTTCGCTGATCTCTACCATTTCGGCGCCCTACCGGAAGTGCGGTTTCGGGATTTATTTCGGAGTCTTTCGCCTCATGGTCAAAGGGTGCCTCGTCCAAAGACTGAGCACTTTGGACCTCTCTTGCCTCCTCGGGCACCCGTCCAGTGGATTCCTCCATGTCCGAGCTATTTGACGGGATTATTGCTTTTCGTCTTAGACGGGCCGTTTGCTTGACGCGCGCCGCATTACCTCCGCAGGTAAAGACTGGGTCGCTCGACTTTCTCGGCCAAAACTATGAAAATATAAATACTCGGCCAGAAGAGGCCCAACTCTAGAATGTGCCGAAGAAGAAGTATCGGTTCTAGGGTCAAGACAAGCTCTTGGTTGGCTGAGATTATTTGACGAAGATGATTCCATTTATTGATTTTCTAAGAAAAAATAAAGAATAAAGAGTGAAGAGTTCAAAGAAACGATACCGCTAAGAACGTCTCGAGCGATTCGGTGAAAGATGCCGAAGCCGGACGATCTATCTCTCTCTCTCTCTAGAAAATTCTCGTAGTTTCTCTCTCTAGAAAAATTCGTTCGAAGTGCTAAATGATTCAATGTCTTGGCTCCAAGGGTATTTATAGAGGAATAAGAAACTTGTAGAACCTGGTCACGAATGACCAGAAAAAAATCATACAACGGTCGAATATGACCGGTAGAACCCTGAAGAAGGCGCACCACTTTACCCGGATTTGAACTACCTTGAGGGTAAAAGGGCCTTAACCGTCGGATGGACCTACGGTAAAAGCCCTTTTAGGGGCAAATGTTGTAGTCTAACATCTACTGACTCTTCTTGGGGCACTTGGGCTTATCGAGCCGTACACGTGTCACCCGAGTTAAAGAGAAGAAATGTCTTGCATCTTTGGGCTACCCTCGGGAGAGTTAAAAGGTCTAGATTCGGCCCAAGCGGTCGAGCCCAACAATGTAAGGTGGCTCAAGGAGATTGGTTAATAGATATCCACTAGTCATGATCCGCCACGTGTCATGTTTTGATTTCTCACCCAATCAGAAGCCACTATTCTAGGGCAGGTATTAAGGATAGCTGTCAACTTGCTATCACTATAAATACCCCTAAAATCAGGAGACACACAATTCAAGGCAAACAGTGTAAAGTTACTCTGAAAAACTATTTTCTCACTTTCTCTCTCTAGAATTACTTTTCTCTTACAAACACCTGATATCTGACTTAAGCTTCGGAGGGGGAACCACCACCCAAACCTCCAGGGTGGGTCCCTTTTGCGGTGTTCGGGAACGAAGCTCAGGCTTGGACTTGGTTGATTCAGACATTGTTGCACAAGTCTCCAAAGAAGAACATTTAAGGGATACTAGTTTACTTGCTCGACAAGAAAGCACCATCTACAGCTTACTTGTTGGACCAGCGGACTAAACACATAGGGCCCCTAATATCTTTTGCAATGTCCCTGGTGAAGGATGACCGGACCCAATATCCACCCAACGCGATTTTTCAGCCGGTGGAAGTGACATGAAGTTTTAACCCGATAATCAAACAACACGATCTAAAAAAGAACAAAATAAAAATCGAAATTGGAATCAACTCGAACCAACGTGATTGCGATCCAAATTTATAACAAGTACGAAATCATCTAACCCAATCCCGATCCAATCCAATCGATTGTCGGATCTACTCAATAGTCAGATCAATAGGCAATAGTAACAGACTCGAAATTCTCATAATTTAAAATAAAGCATACAAATTTCGACTAGTGCAATATTTGGCAAATCTTGGAATTTGATTACATTTATAACATGAACCAAACTCACCAAACATAATTAGTAGACAAGGAGTACGAATCACTTAAAAAGTCCACTCAAAATATATGATGCAGAAAGTGCAGCAGTAAAAAAAAAAAAAAAAAAAAAAAAAGAAGTTAAACTTGAGGGAGTGGAATGTAGGTCGAAAAAGGAAAGCCTAAAAGACAAGGCAGAAGCATAGCTGAAATGTCAAATTTGGTTTAATACTTCATAGGCATCCTCTTTTATAGAAATTTCCTTTTTAGCTGATACTGCCACTGCCACTGCCACTTTATATATGCATGCAATAATAATATTAATAATGAAACAGATACTATATAATAAAATAACTATAAAAAAAAGGTATTATTGTATTTGTGGATGAGCTGTGTGTGTTGATAACTTAGATCAGAGCTGCTGGTGTTCACATGTCTCCCTCTTCTCATTTAACGTCAAAAAAGGACTGTTTGGTGCATTGTTATTACTTGCCTCAGCAGCTGCAGTTTTTTGCAATTTGATACAACCCTTTTATCCCTTAGTCATTTTTATGCAGTACTGATACTGTTGTTTTGAATATAATTGCCTAGACAATATTTTTGTCTCATTGGAAGAAAATAATCATACTCCCATGCTATTATTAAGTAGAACAGGAAAATAGCCATGTAATTTTTCTTGTTCATTTGAATGTGTATTGTTCTTTTTCCCCATTATGTGTATGCCGTATGCGTGGTTCTCATTATTACAAAACATAACTATGCATGCCAAAATTTCTACTCAAATGATGTGTTACTGTGTTAGACCACTTGGTAACATAGGAGTCGTCGGGTCGGTGGTGGTTCGGAGTGCTTGGTGCCTGGTGGTGGTAATATTGTGACGGCAGACGGCAGACGGCAGACGGCAGTCCTAGTGGTATGGGGTTACTACAACTAATAAGGTTGTGGTGGTGGTGGTGTACGTGTATAATGGATTATTCATTGCAAGATACTTATGAAATTATCTTTAAGAAATTATTTTTAGGACGGGGTTGATTTAGGTGACTGTGAACAAGTCCACCACAAAAATTATGATTCAGGCCTAAAACTCATGATAATCACTAGATAGTAGTTCTTCTGATCAAGGAATCCAATATAATAATAAAATTGGAAAATAAGAAATCTATTAGAAACTCAATCAGATAAACTTTAAGAAACAATAATCAATCCCGCACCATTAGTTATACTGCTGAGTTGGACTCCATTAGTTATTAATGTCTATCTCTGGTGGGTAGTTTACTTAATGGGTAGACAAAGTTTTTTCCCTTCTGATGTGTTCCATTGCATCATTTTAAACAAAGCTTCATTTATGTATAGTTCTAATTAAAAGGTGATACAAATTATTGATCATCCAGATCAGCAAATTTGTAAGACGGATCTTTCAAACATGAAACCATATATCAACAAAAATGCAATTCAATCAATAAACATGCAAGTCGAATCTTCCAAATTTATACACCTATAAAAACAAACAAATAAAACTAAAAATTTCAACATGACTAACATGAGGCAATCGACTAAGTCCTACATGATTAACATGAGGGAATCAATAACTAATAAGCCCTATTTGATGAGCATGAGGGAACCGACTAACCCCAACTTGATGAACATAAGGGAACTGATTGTGATCACACCACTAATAGTCAATAGTCGTGACCTTTATTGATTAGAAAACATACAAAGAATAAACCAGTTAGGGCTTACCATCTATAAATTTATCGATGACAACCCCAATATTAACTATTGTAGTCGGGGTTTGCAAGAGAAAGTTTTGCCTAGGTTTTATTTACGAGTACGAATTTATACTCCCTCAAATTCCTTTTAAAGTTTTGATAGTATGACTTTAATACTTGCCAATGTAAAACTTTAACTATTAATGCATTTATTTAATTGTAACAATTATATCAAATTGATATTTTGAAAATATATATTGAAACGAATATAACAAGATCCAACCTGACTAAATTTTTCCTTATGTACAATTCACAAACAATGTACTATCCAATTCACGAGGAATGTGGACAAAGTATTAGATTGCTATGAAGTATAACTAATATAGACAATAAAAATTTGGATCGGATTAATGATTATATTATGAGCTAGTAATTTCAACTACTGATGAATGAAGAGAAACAAATATATAAGCATCTAAGGTTAAGTATATTGCTAACAATATATAAAGCAATAATAACTCCCTAATCCAATAAGGGTCTGTTCTCCCTAGCTTATTTTCAGTTCAGTTTCTAAATTATTATCATTACTATTAATTAGTTATAATTTAATTCAGTTCAGTTCAATTCAGTTCAGTTCAGTTGTTTTATGCCGAAGAGAACAGGCCCTAAGAGGATATAATTCTCGACAGGGAAAATATTCCTTTAAGCTAATTTACCCATGATTTCATTCCAATGGCTTTCTTGTCATCAAACTCTATTCCCTATTAGTTTCATTTGTTTACTTTTATACCTATCCCACCACTGTAGTTAGAATTAGCAACGGCTCGGATCGAAACGGATTCTACAAACTCCATATTCGATCCATCTTTATTCACATGTTATTTGGATTGGATTTATGTCGAATTATTTTGCCTCGGGTTAGATTGAGTAGAATTCAATCTATTATACCACTTAAGATCGGAAAAATCAGTCTTTTATAATATAACTATATTATATATAGATTTAGTTTATAGGTTGATAAGGTGGTACTTCCTCCGTTCCGAATTAAATGCAACAAATCCACTTTTTTACTATTCACACTTTTCATTTTGACTAAGATTTGTGAGTTATACATAATGAAAAACATAGTCAAGTGGGATCTTGTTAGATTCGTCTCGTGACGTACTTTCATAAAATGTAATTTTTATAATTTTTACTTATATGTAATTATAGATATTTGTGGTCAAAATAATGCATCGGCATGCGTAAAAGTGGATTTGTTGCATTTAATTCGGAACAGAGGAAGTATTTGTAATCGAATTCGGTTTGGCTTTGTCTAATTATATCTATGCTCCACAACCTGTAGGATTCAGATCGATTTTTCACATTTTCAAATTCAGATTGATTTTTTTTATCGGATCAAGTGTGACTCAAATCAAATTTGGAATGAATTGATATCCCTAACTGTACTAACTCATAAATCATTCTACAAAGATAAAAATCAGCTACTAAGTTATAAATAATTTTGCTAAGCTACCAAAACAATTTGTGAATCTAATCTTTGTTAGTCGAATAATCTACTATTGAGTCACTGTTAGCCAAGTAATGAGATTGTGCAAATCAATGGTGACCTTAACTTGGGTTATATACAATTTACTCATTAATAATTGTGTAAATTATGTGTTCTCCTACTAGTAGTAGCTAACTAGCTAGTAGATGCCAAATTAGGGTCATAAACCAACTATATAGTTTAATGAAAGTTAAAAAGGCTTCCATTATCACTATTTAGTAGACAACTAGACAAGCAAAGCATGCATGCGGCATGCCTTAAACAATGTTAAAGATCAAACAAATGCGTACAATACAGTCTATAAACTCCTGCAGCACATCAAAAAACACAAACACACACACAAAACTAAGCAAAGCCAAAGATATACATCCACAATGCATGATCAAAAAAGAAATATGCTACTTTCCAAATATAAGAAAAAAGAAAAATACTGCTGAAGTGGCACCATTTATGTGTGGTCCTGAGAACTTTGACTTTCTTCCGTACATGATACTATATCCTACAGACTCTTCTACCTTTTGCACTGCTAAAATAGCTTTCTCTCTCTAGATTAGTAGAAAAGATGCTCCTTTCTCTCTTCCTCATTTTGGCTGTTTCCTCATATATAGAGTTAGAGCTCCAATGAAATTGTAGAACCAATGACCCTTCTTTTCTTTCTCTCTCTGAGCCCTGGCCCCTGATGAACTTATATACAGGTCCAACATTACTGGCAAAACTGCTGCAATTTACACCCCCTATTTTCTCTCACTCACATTTTACTGTGATTATACTAGGGCTGTTAAATTAGTCATATCGTAGTAAATTTATGATCATGTCACATGATAAATGTGTCAATGTTCTTTAACAAACTCAGCCTATTTAATTAAATGGATCAGTTAGTATCAACTATTAGCTACTATATGTTCAATTTTATTACCATTCGGGTTTCCATCTGTTTATGTTGAGTTAAGTCAGCTAACCACTAACTTGTTAGAATATTAAAACTTTGAATTTTTTTCAAATTATGCTAACTTATATCTTGAAATTGTGCTAAAATGCTAATATATAGTACTTGGTCGAGTAAAGTCGTATTAGTTTCAAATTAAATATATTAATGCTAATTTGATCCATTTAATATACAGTTAAATTTGTATCTTAAATAAATAGATCAACAAGATCTAATACTAATCCATATAGTTTGTAGTACCTGGTTAATATCCTATTATCATGCTATATGTTCGATTTTATTACCATTCGGGTTTCTATCTGTTTATGTTGAGCTAAGTCAGCTAACCACTAACTTGTTAGAATATTACAATTTTGAATTTTTTTTCAAATTATTCTAACTTATATCTTGAAATTGTGCTAAAATGCTAATATAGTACTTGATCGAGTAAAGCCGTATCAGTTTCAAATTAAATATATTAATGCTAATCTGATCCATTTAATAAACAATTAAATTTGTATCTTAAATAAATAGATCAACAAGATCTAATACTAATCCATATAGTTTGCAGTACCTGGTTAATATCCTATTATCATGCCTAAGTCAACTTTTTCTAACCATACATAATGAAAATACTACTCCACTATCCAGTGAATGAGAAACTATGATATGATCTGATCTTCCCATCTTCATTTATTGCACTTATTGGCTTCTTTCTCACCACCTTTTTGTCAGCTCAGTTATCCTTTTCTGGGCCCCAATATTTCTTTTTACTTTTGGATCTTTGATCAATGTGAGTGGGGGAGGGGGTGTTGCCACGTGGAAGTTCTAAAGCCGTCCACATTTTACTGATCATCATCTTATCTAGGGATGCCCTTTGGTATCTCTCTCTTAGGGTATCCTTTTCATCCTCGTATTGTTAGTTTTCAAATTGGCATTTATACTTTGTCTTTGACCAAATATATTACATATGCCAAGACAAAAAAACAAAATATTTGGTGCCCCCATTTCCCTTTCTTATTGCTACAACTAGTTACCAACTTACCATCCAATTGAAAGTCATCAATGAGGTTTGGTGTAGGGTATGTCGTATATTACTGCCATATTTATTTTCAAAATCTCAATCTGTACCATATAGGCCTCCTCCACTTCACCTAAAACAATAAAAAGTTTAAGATTAGTACTCTGAATTGATTGGTTACCATCCTTCTACGAATAATTTGTATATGTATATACAAACATTGTCAAATTCATTTCATCGCAGAAATATAAGTGATTAGAGATTTCCATTCATATTAGTTTAAATAAGTTGAGAAAATGAAAATTGATGGGTTGAAAATTTAGAATCCTTAGTAAGTAAGTAGTCATGACATTAATCACAATTATATATCATTTTTTTTTTTGATAATTTGGTGGTTTCATTAATTTAAGGAAAACCTTTCACGGAAGGAATTACAACTCAAAGGCCCACATTTTCGATAGGGGCCCAACCTAACATGACATTCTTTAAAACACATCCAAGTCCATCAAAGGAACCTAAACTAAGCCTTAAGTCACCTAAGACTGAGAAGGCAGTAATACATCAAAAAATGGAATTCGAATCTGAGGGGCCATTCAGTCAAACCCACGCTAAGAACTCATCTCTTCTAGATAAACCTTGTTTAGCAAGCACGTTTGCCACTATGTTGGTGCCACGACTTTTATAAATGATAGATGCCCCGAGAGCTTGCTTTCTTGAGTTTCGAATAAAGTTGATGATGAAGTTTAAATTCCATGGTCCATCCGATTCCTTGTTGCACCGGATGATTGCGTTGGAGGAGTCCGATTCAATGATGAGAGGGAACTTCCTTGTGCGATTACGCTAGCGAGATCTTGGCGCTTTATGAATGACATGTACTTCTGCATTGTTGATTTCCATGAAAGGTACTGGGCTTGAGAACATACAAATGAAGGCACCATTGTGATCACGGAGGACTCCACCTATGGCAGATGAAGAATGAGTTATTTTTATGGATGCGTCGACGTTCCATTTCGTGGATCCCTGAGAGGAGGGGGTCCAAAATTCACGGCCAAGTGACGGGATGGGTTTCAATGCCGCCGAAGAGGCTTTCCATTGCAAACATGTAGGATTCCTGACTATCTCTTCAGCACTATATGGGAACGGATCACCCCATCCCTTAATCCACCACCCCATCCTAAGGAGGATTAACTCCTTTATTTGAGAAATGGATCTCGAATTTCCTTCAAATATTTTCGAATTTCTTTCTTTCCATATCGACCATAGGATGATGAAGAAGCTTGATAGCCAAACTTTTCTGAAAAAATCGCCTTTTGAAGGGGAGATCCACTGATCATATAAGTCCTTGATGGATGAGGGGAGAACCCATGATATGTTCCATGTTTGCAACCACCACTGCCATATGTCACGAGAAACGTGGCATTCCAAGAACAGATGATTAGTGTCTTCAACGCATTCTTGACAAAGGATACACATGGTCTCTGAGCTTGGGATTAGGCCCAATCTGCATAGCTTTGCTTTTGTGTTCAAGCGGCCCAATAAAACGAACCAGACAAATATTTCGATTCTAAAAGGAACAAGGCCTTTCCATAATCCTTTGAAGGCATCAAAAGACCTGCTGGAGCCCATTTGGGCCAGCTCCATGGTGAACGACTTAACGGAAAAGACTCCAGATTTTGTTGGGAGTCCAAGTGAGCTGGTCCACCCCATCTTTGTGCAGTACAACACGGTTTATAATGTTCAGGAGGGAAGTTTGTTCAATAAAATCACGGGGCCTCAAGCTACGGCTCCACAAGAGGCTCCAATGCCAAGAAAAGCCGTCCCAAAACCGCACGATGATACGTGAGCATCATGTTGCGTACTTAGCCTAAATAGGCGAGGACAAACTGATTTTAGTGGGAACTCCCCCATCCACAAATCATGCCAAAATAAAGTGTGAGAGCCATCTCCAATTTTCATCCTCACTTTGTGAAAAGCAAGTTCTTTCGCAGGGGGGAGTTTTAGAATTGATTTGCAGATTGCATTCCATGGCCCACCAAATAAAGAGGCAGATAAATCATGAGTGGTGAAAGTTGATTTGATCCCATATTTAATCTGTACCACTTGGCGCCAAAGAGAAAGAGGTTCACTTAGGAACCGCCATATCCATTTAAAAAGAAGGCCAACATTCTTTTGGTGCAAGTTGCCAATTCCTAGCCCACCAAGACTCTTGGGAAGCTCTATGATGTTCCAAGCAACTAACGGCATTGCCTTCTTTGATGAATTTCCACTCCAAAGAAATCTTCGTTGTATGGCAATGATTTTATCGATCACACCTTTGGGTATAGGAAACAACGACATATAGTAAAGTGGAAGGCTAGAAAGGCAAGCCTTTATGAGAATAATTCGACCTCCGATAGAGAGGAGATTGCTCTTCCAAGTTGAGAGCTTATTTTCTATTTTGGCAATGATGGGATCCCACATCTTCAATCGTGAAATATTTCCTCCAATGGGTAGACCAAGGTAGATGAAAGGAAATTCTCCAACCTTGCACAAGAGATGCGAAGCAAAGGCAGTCATTTGAGATTCATTCACATTCACTCCAATGAGAGAGCTTTTGTGAAAGTTGACTTGCAAACCCGATGTCAGTTGAAATAAGATTAGAGTCTTCTTGATGTTTGCTAAAAATTCCAGCTTTGGAGGACAAAAAATAATCGTGTCATCTCGCGTATTGTAGGTGGGTGAGCTTGAATCCGCCCCTACAAATCTCCACCCTCCCATAGACCCAAGGAGACCGCCTTGTTGATGAGAAGGTTGAGTGGCTCGGCAATTATATCAAAGAGAAAAGGGGACAGTGGGTCCCCTTGACGTAACCCTCGATGAAGTTTTATGGGTGCCGTTGGCGACCCGTTAATGAGAATCGAGGCAGTTGCTGACATAACACATGCTCTCATCCACTTGCACCATTGCTCGGGAAAATTCATTTGCACAAGAGTCCATTCAATGAAATCCCAAGAGACACTATCGAAGGCCTTGTGAAAGTCTAGCTTGAGTATCCTTTGCTTCGCTTTTATTTTTCTTGCAAGAGTCTATAACTTCACCCGCAATAAGAGCCCCATCTAGAATTTGCCTCCCTTTGATGAAAGAGGATTGGTGAGGCCCAACTAGGATACTCATGACTTTTTGGAGCCTTCGTGCTAGCAATTTCGAGATTATTTTATATACACAACCCACCATGCTTATGGGTCTAAAGTCTTTGAAGCTTTCCGGGATGCTGATTTTTGGGATAAAGGTTATAAAGGCAGTGTTGCATCCACGGGGGAGGCGCGAAGAGTGCCAAAAGTTGTTCACAATAGCATATACATCTTCTTTTATAACTTCCCAAGCGCTCTTGACGAATTTGAAGTTAAATCCGTCCGGGCCAGGAGCCTTGGTGCAGTCACAAGAGGCCACAGCCTCATCAATTTCGATGCAAGTAAATGGAGCCGTGAGTTCTAAACCTTGCTCAGAATTCAATTTTTTGAAATTGAGATCACCGAACACAGGTCTTGCTTTGTGATCCTCCTTGAAAAGGTTACTGAAAAAAAGAACTACCGCTTCTTTTAATTCTTCAGATCGTCAATCGTTTATTATCAATTGTGAGGGAGTTGATAGTATTTCGGCGCCTTCTCGGAGATGCGGATGCATGAAAGAAGCCGGTATTACGATCCCCTTCCCTTAACCACTTTGAGCGTGATTGTTGGGCCCGTAAGGACTCCTTGCGTTTGATCATCCATTGCCAAAGATCCATTTGGGCCGCCCTCCTTTCTTCAATTTCGTTGGGCTCAAGAAGTCGGTTATTTGCAATTGAGTCAATGTTTTGAATTTTATTTTCCAAATCCTGGATCTTTTCATCAATACACCCGAACTCGAAACATTCCAGGCGCTTGCATTTATTTTCACATTTTTCAGCTTTTTCCATAACAAGACAATTTTTCGTCTCGAGACCATGACTCGATTAGTTTCGACACCCGGGGTGGGTGAGCCAAGCATCAACAAATCTAAAAGGACGGGGGCCCCAATTCTTCATCTTCGACTGGACCAGTATAGGGCAGTGATCAGATAGTGAGCGCTTAAGATGTGATACTTGCAATGATGGAAATATAGCAAGCCACTGTGGATTGATGAACATACGATCAATGTTGCTTTTGGATTGACCTCGAAACCATGTGAATTTGCTATTCGAGGATGTAATTTCCATGAGTTCTAAGCCCTGCAAAAAAGACTTAAAAGCATTTATACCGTTAGTAGAGGCAATTTGACTCCCTCTTTCCGAAGCGTCTAGAACTTCGTTGAAGTCCCCAATGAGAAGACACGGTGATTCAGAGAGTTTACAAGTCTGGGATATTTCATTCCACACTATATTTCGGGCAGTCAGGTCGCATGGGTTGTATATGTTGACAAAGGAGCATTCAAAACCCGAGGGGATGATTTTGCCAGTGATCATTATCCAGTGCCTTTCTGAGCAAACATATTTCAGTTCGAAGTAGTTTTTTTTCCATATGATAAGAAGACCCCCCGAGTTTCCCATAGAGGGGCTAAAATGTGAGTCAAGGTCCCTATCATTCCATATGGATCTTAGAATCTTCAAGTTTATGGTCTCCAGTTTTGTTTCTTGAATGAATAACATGTGTGGGTCATGTTTGTTAATCAATTTCCTGAGTGAACTCCGTTTAATTCTAGCCCAAGGCCTCTTATATTCCAAGACAGAAGAATCATAATGATTTATCAAATATGATGGAAAGTCTCAAGATTAGCTAAACCTGGTTGGCTGCCCAATTGATGTGTTGTTGATGAAGAATTTGGTCAATTCTTGACTCTAATTGGCTGCTGGTTCCCTTGAACTGAAAATCAAGTTTTTTTGCAATCGCAAGGGTTGATGATGCTGTTATTTCGATGGAAACATTTGTGGGAGAGATGATTGGGGGAGGGTCAGATTTCTGACATTCATAGAGGGACTTTTTCTTCTTCTTTTTCAGGATTTTCTTTGCTCGTTTTCTTTCATGGATTTTCTTGATATTGTTGGGTATCATGTTTTCAAAACCTGGAGGATAAATTGGGCCTGACAGGGATGAAGATGGGGAGTTGATTGGGCTGGGCCTTAGCAGAGGCCGAAATTTGTTTAATAGGACTAGAGGGGGCTTAACTGGAGAGGAGGAATTGGCATTGCTCACATTGAAATTGGGCTTTGGAATGCTTGGGCTTAAAATAGGGGATGAGTGATGAGAGGGGGAAGGAGAGTTATTTTGTGGTTGGGCCGACTCGAGATTAAAGGTAACTGTCTTTTTTTTTCCTGGGCTTGGATGAGATAAATTATTTGGGTGAGAATCCAGATGGCAAGGCATTGTAGATGATAATGAAGTGGTTGGAGAGTTGATGGGTATGATAGGATCATTAAGGTTAGTCGCCTTTTGCAGAACTCGAGGTGGCGAATTTCTATAGACTTCCAAATTCCCAATGCCAACTGGAGACTCCTTGGAAGGCGAGACGCCATTCATCTTGATGGAAGAGTCTTCAGATTCCGACCCACCATTGACAGGGATGCTTCTGCAATCATCAGAATCTGACAGGGGAGGGGGTAAAGTTACCTTTTGCTGGACGTCCGGATTTGGCTGCATGTGAACACTGATTCTTTCTTCAGAGATAAAGACTTTTGAGTGTTTTTCATCTATTTCAATCATCATTTGACAATTGATATTAAAAAGGCAATCAGTGATGAGTAGTACACGTGCATACTCAAAGCTAGAGTATTCTACTGACTGAACTCTCCCAAATATGCAACCAATATTAAAAAAATTGTCATAGCCCCATCCACTTAATGGTACCCCATAGATCCTGATCCAGGTTTCTTTCCATCTTGAGCCACATTCTGAGTTGATATCTCTTACTTCCATGAACCATCTATCTAGCCATTTACTCTCCAGCATTGCTTTCTTGTCCTCCAAAGAGTCAAATGTTATCAAATGTAGAAGACCCCCCATTAGTTTAATGGTTAAACAGAAAACCCCTTCTCTGAGAATGTGTTCTAAAATTTGATTGGATGATTGTGATACATGCGCAATGGCTATCATGCTTCTGCTATATAATTCATCATTTTCTGTACTTCTGACCCCTTTGATTACAATCGCTTCTTCACCATTAATTTTCTTCACCAAAAGATCGTCTCTGATGTTTTCGACTTTATCGCCAAGGATTCTAGAGCTCATCCTTCTTACTGGGTCCGGAACAAAAGAAAAACATTCCGGTTATGGTTCTTTTTCTTGCGGCGGGATGATTTGATTTGTTTGATTGTAAGGCAAAGAGGTGTCTTGATTGGGGTTTTGGGTAGTTTTCAGTTGCGGGTTAGGGATTGAGTTGGGGTTTTGCATGTTGTGAGGATGAGATGGCTTTGTGTATGTGTTGGCAGAAACATCTCGGTATGATCTATGGTCTCGGAGTGATGGATTTTTGTTTGGTGGATTGTGGGATGGAGTTTGGAGATGGAGCGCATGGGATGGTGGTTTGGGTTGAATGGGTTTAAGGTATGTAGTGGGTTTAGGTCAATCTTTTTTTGCGGCGAATATTCTCAGATTAGCACCATCATACTTTCTCCCATTCTCTTCTTGAATTGCCAATTGCAAAGAATTGTAAGATTGGAATTGCACAAAAGCATAGTGTAATCTGTGTTTGGCTCTCAGGGAGTTAGGTATGAAGATATTGGTTATGGTTCCATATGGTGAGAAGAGTTTTTCTAGTTCGGTTATGGTGATGTCCCTGGGAAGACAATCAACAAAGCAGGTTCGTTTAGCTTGAGGGCTTCTGATACGCTCAAGTTATACGATGTTCTTGTGGTATTTTAGGTGCACATTGCTAAGGGATTTGTTCATAATTGTTAAGGTTTGCATATAAATCATCCTTAGCGGAAGTTCGGAGTTTTGCGATATAAGTTGTGTTAATGTCATGCATTCCGAGCTTCCAAGGTGAAATGCATTTGAGCCGAGCATCACAAGCCACAAGCTCGCCAAGCCAAGCTCGAAGCATCGCAAGCGAGCACGACCGCCCGCCGCCCATCGCCAAGCAGCCCCGCACACCCGCACGCTCGCAAGCCGAGCCGCCCGGCGCCGCCCATCGCCAAGCGGCCCGCACACCCGCACGCTCGCCCGGGCCGCTCACGCCCAAAGAAGCCGTTCGCGACTCGCGAGGATGTCGCGACTCGCGACCCCCGCGCCTCGCGACTCGCGATGTTTGTCGCGGCTCGCGACCTGCGTGCCAAGCCATTTTGTGCGGATTGGCAGAGTCTCCTTCGCGACTCGCGATCGGTTGCGCGACTCGCGACGCTTAAGCTCGGTTTGGGGCCACGATTTTGTGCGGGGTTTAAAAGCTCCTAAAACCTAACTTTTGAGGGGAGACGAAGAGGAGGACGAAGAGGAGAGCTGAAATGTAGACCTTGGAGTGGCAAGCTTGAGGGGAGAGAGAGGATACTCCTCTCCTCATCCTTCCTTCTTCATGATTCTCTTTTCATCTTTCCTTCTTCATTTCTCTTTGTTCTTCATTTCTTAGTTTTTGTTCTTTATTTCCTAGTTTTAGTTTTCATTTCTTAGTTTAGTTTTTAGGGATTTCAACTATGGATTTGGTTTTTGCTATCGGATTGTAGCTTGAACGTTTCTTGGATCAATTAACATGAAGCTTCAACCGTTATTGTGAGATCTTTCCTCTCTTTCTCTTTTCCTTGATTATGGTTCAATTTCTATGCTTGTGATTTATGATTGTTGCATAATTATGCTAGGAACGTTACTAGTTTGATTGTGTGATTAATCTAATGCTAGATTTAAGAATAGAATCGGATTGTTTTATTCTTTTATCAATTGGTAGCAAACTAGGGAGTAATTTAGATGCCGATCATCTTGGTTATTTCTTAGGGAAATTGAATCAACTCGTTGAATGTTTATCGCGTGTATGACGTTAGGGTGTCCGTTGGTTCTCTCGTGTTTATTGCTGCTATTGGATTGAACTTAGACGCAGATCGGACTAGGTTATCCTTTAGTTAGGGTTTTATAGTCACGCTGATCGTGCTATTCAACTAAGAATAAGGAGAACACGAGATTAATTCTCGACAATAGATAATTATGGAAATAATTAGAGTGGATGTTCAAGGATCGATAATGAATTGAAGTGGATGTTAATCGGATTCAAGATCTTTCCATAATTGATTTCTCGTTTTGTTTATATGTTAGTTAGTTGTAGTTTGTTTATAATCTACCCGAAACCCCCCTTTGTAATTAGGTTTCTCGGCCCTTAGCTTAATCTAGGTTTCGAATCACGCTAAGTACTAAACTCGTCCCTGTTTCCCTGTGGATACGACCCCTACTTCCACTATACTGCTTTAGTGTAAAAGAGAGTAGGAGAAATTTTATCTTTGGCCGGGTGCGGTGCACAACGACACATCCGCGCCCGCCCAGCTTCGATGGCTGTTGTTTCTCCTCTGAACCGTTGTCCATTGATGGGGGTTTCTCTCTCTTTCACTCTCTCTCATTTCTCTCTTAGTACCTGTGTCTTTCATTTTATTGAGCTTAATTATATATCATTTTGTCTTGCAATACTTTACCCATTTGTTTTTTACGGTCTTCAAGAAACATTTTTAGTTAACGAAATAGTAAACACATCTTTGACAAATTAGAGTCTCCAATACCGTTTCAATACACATTATAAAAAGTTCATAATTTAAAATCAAACGTTAAAGCAAATATATATAATAAGAACTTACATGATTCCGTCAAAATAAAACAAGTTCTTACATGATGATGTTTTTTTTTCCTTATATATTAGTGCAAGGATATATTCAATTGAACTTTAATTTTATACAAGCAAATGGACAAAGTATTACAAGACGGACGAAGTAATTAAAAGTATAATTTTATAAACAAATATTCATGTCAATATCTATATTAATGCAACTGTACATTAGACATACAGTTTCTTATATGAATTCCAATCATTACTTTACACCAGCTCTAAGTGGCATGGCAATGAGTGTGGTAAATGGTAACAAAATTTTTACGAAATATAGATATTTAAAGATGAAATTGTATTCCGGTGTACATTGGCATAAATTTTGATTCCAAGACTAGATACAAAGTTGTGTGTTTACACGGTTACACCTACGTATTGTTGAGTGTGTGCATGAGTATATATGGAGCCCTTACAGAGACCTAGTTGATCAAAATTTTCAGATTCACAAAAATAAAATAACCTCAAAATATCTAGATATTAAAATTTTACAAAGGAACGAAAGAAGAAAAACTAAAGGGGGGAATCCAGAACTTGCAATTCGAATAAAATTGAAACCCATAATTAGCGGGAGCCGACGAAATCATGAGAGAGAAATAAAATCGGGAATAAAGAAAGGCAAAACAAAATATATAGGGTTTGCGGGTAAATCATTCATAGAAATCGAAAATCAAGAATCAAATTTAACATGTGTACTTTTTATAATTTTTACAAATACAAAATTAGAGATATATATCCTCAAAGTTTTGCATTGGTATGCGTGAAAAGTGTAAATGTAGCATCTAATTTGAAATGGAGGTAGTATATATGCAACCTAAAGGCTGCATATAAGAAGGTAAAAATGAAAATATTAAGGAATAAATAAGTATTAATTATATCAATTTATGCGTGACTGTGTCATAAGTTACTCAAATAATACTATTTCAAGAAACGTATTTAATGCTTATTTGCAATCCTAAGGGTTGCATATATATCAAACCCCCCCCCCAAAAAAGAGATGCACATTATATCAATAATGTATGCACATATTTTTCTAGTTAAAAAAATTGTTCTTTCAAAGAAAAAAAATGCATATGCAATTCAAAAGACGTTCAAACAAATCTTTTGCATCATTTTCATTTTAGACACATTTTCAAAAAATAGTGTTCTTGCGATTGTCAGATTGTGATAAATCGTGTAACAATGTAACTCCCAAGGAATATACTATGGCTCTGTTTGGCAATACTACCTGAAATGTAGCTGAAACTGATAAGGTAGCTGAAACTGATAAGGTATGGCTGAAACTGATAAGGTGCTGAAACTGATAAGGTGCCTGATTAGTTTAACTGTTTGGCAGAGCTAGTTGCATAAGTTGATTAATTATTTTTAATTTTGTAATTTTTTTATTATATATATTTCAACAATAATTTATTTCAATGTATTTAAATAATAAAAGAACGATATAAATATTTGAAATTATAACTCACTTGAACAAAAATATTTTGCTACTTCTCCATAAGCAATTATGAAACGAATTTCTCTAAATTTATTCTTGATTGCTAAATACCGTCCTATTTTTTCTTACTAACGCCCTAAATACACTAAAATACATATATATCCCACCCCTTATGTATTTATACAATCAAGAAATTTCAGCCCAAAGCTTAAAAAGTTAAAAGCCAAGCCTTTCAAAAAAATTAAAATTAAAAATCAAGAAAAGAAGAAAAGGAAAAATAGAAAAAGAAGCAAATAACGAAGAAAAGAAAATGGAGGAGGAGAAAGAAAGAACAGAGTAATGTACACTTCTCTTCTCTCTCTCGTTCTTCCGTCCCTCGTGCCCCCTCTCTCTCGCCGCTCCTCCAAGTCCGCCTCGCTGATCGGCCGTCGGGCGTTGCACCGTGCCGCCGAGTCTAACCGGATCTCCGCCGTGGCCTTGCTCGACGCCCGTGCCCACTGGTCCTTCTCCTCTCGTCCGCCGTGTTGAACTCCCGAGCAGGAGGTATGAATTATACCTCCCTTCCCTCTCTTCTTTTATTTTGTAAAGTTTACCCAAGATTTTAGGTACCTGATTTTAGGTACCTGATTTTCAAACGTTATATTTTTTACCTTGTCAATATCAGTCATTTTAGGAACTGAAATTTTATTTTAGATAGTTCCCAAACACACCTAATTCATTTTAGCACCTAAAAGTTTTAGCAATTTATCATTTCAGGCACCTAAAATGCCTCCCTAAACAGAGCCTATATCCTTTTCACAATAGACGCACCATTTCTCATTTGGTACTATTCATCAACCAACTTTTACAATCTTTCTCTCATCGTCATGTAAGAAAAAACATAGTCAAATGAGATCCTGTTCAATTTGTCTTAATGCGAGGTTTCCAAATATCTTTTATAACTTTTTTTAGGATCAAGATGATTTAATTTTCAATTGGAATAGCTACCCACCTATCAGGAAATCAAAAGAGAGAGGGGATCCGATTAATAAGATAAAATTGGCCTCAACACCCCAAACTATGACTTGGGTGCAAGTAGCACCACAAACTTTGGCTAGTAGCCAAAATATCACGAACTATTGGACTTGGTGCCGCGCGTATCATTAATGATATCAGAGGTAAGTTTTTTAGCCGACAACGAAAAAGACATTTACCTATAGAAGATGAGACCTGCATATATAATATATCATGTTGTCATGCTACGTGCATAAGACATGTAACTGTCACCGGCCAAAAAACTTAACTCGGTATCATTAATGATATATACACGTTGCATCAAATCCAATAGTTCGTGATATTTTGGCTACTAGCAAAAGTTTGTGATGCTACGTGCACCCAAGTTATTTTTTTAGGATGTTGAGGTTAATTTTATCGATTAATTACATAACTGTTATATACTAACTTGAGGCTCCCTACTACTACATATACTACTACCCAAAAAAGTATGGTTACAAAAAGTTGGAATTGAGCTTCAAAGATCGTATCATGATCTTTTTCAAAGTTAGTGTACTCCTTCGATTAAGAAAACGACTTACAAAGACATTTTATTGAAGAGGAAAGTGGACCATTATCTTAATTACATAACCATTATATATGTTTAAAACGTCCGTGTTGCACAATCATTATTTACAACACTTTCATATATATTTAGATATATATAATCATTGCATGATTCTTAAGATTGTTGTAACTCAAAGAGACTTCATAATATGTGGATTGCAAGAATGCATGTTCCGATACTTGCACAGTGAGAGCTTCCTTAAAAAAGCTAAAAATATGATGTTAAAGAATTATAGCCCGCCAAGTGTCGTTCCCCTCACTCTTGAATGCTTATATGGTAACATAAAAATGTTTATAAGAGTTATCAAACTCTTAATTCTCACTTTATAAATCATTACCTAATCATCAAGTTATACCTTGTACGTGTGACAAAATATTAACCCCAAATATATTATTTTTAGATATATGATGTATTGCCTTATGCTAACAACTAGTTATAACTTCCTTCGTAAAACAACTAGTTATAACTTAAAAGGTAGTCATATTATTCAATTTTAATCAAAATGACCCTTACTTACATTTTGTGGGGTTTTTTTATACTATTTTTTTTTATCATGCTACTATGTTCTTCTATTATAATTGTATATTATTTTATAATTAAAGATGTAATATCTTGTTTCATTTAGAAATGTATATACTTTCTTACTTGGAGGAGTTGTTTGTGCTTTTAGTAGCATGATTCACTTTATATTCCTGATTCAGGATCTTATTTTCGCCTTTTCCATGTAAATTTCATTGCAATATATGGGTCATGAGTAGTGACTGAGTAGTGTGGAGTAATACTTTAGGACTAAGAAGTAAGATGATATACTAGTTGAGCAAGTTGGATAAATTAGTAGAAAATTAGTGAAACACAAAAGAAAAAGAAATGTTTACGAGTTCCAGTAAACTGGCAAAAGCTGTAGGAAAAAGGTGGTCAAAGATTTTGGGGTGAAGGGAGGGACCACGCCTCTCGGTCTCCATAAAATGGGATTGGAAACTCTGACGTGCGTGCCCCAACCATCTCTTCTAGACCGCACGGTTGGCCACTGCTTGCTGCTTTCCCCTTTCTCAAATCTCTCCCACTCACATTTTTTTCTTTTTGTGTGGCTTTGGCCTTATGTCTAGGCCCATACAATATGTAAAATGAGCGATATTTGGGTTTGATCCAATTGAAATGCTCACCTATGATATTATGATCAATATATAATTATATAAAGAGATGGGTGAGAACCGATCGATCAAATTCGACGAGCCTCCGCATGAAGTCACCTAATCCAATTTTGTCGGGTTAGATACTTAGGAAGTAAGGAGGGAATTGAAAAGGAGTTCCCTACTCCCAAACGTCTACAATTTGTGATATACAATCACCCATCTTACGACCTTTATGTTACAAGGTGCAATAATTTCTAATTTCATTACTTTATTATTATGTTTTTGGATTGAGAGAACCTTTTTTGAGGCATATATGTGATGTTTCACCTTTAATATACCTAAGAAATAGCAATGCTACCCACATAGTGATGACTGATGAATAATGGCATGTTGACATATGTCATTATAGCTAAAACACACTATTTGTTCACCATTGTAAATACACTTATACACATCAAAAGTTGTAACCTTGACACTAATATTGCATGAGGGATCACGACAAATTTTTGGTCAAAAGAGAAGTAGATAATATACAACACTAAATTAAGGGTAAATCCTAAAAGGAAAAGAGATAAATTTGATTTCCCACTAATTTCGTATACATGTAACCTTCTATATCATTCTTTTTCCCCAAATGTAACACTTTTTTGTTTACTTACATTGGAATTTCTCACTCAATGATAATTAGCCCGACTCTTTTTTATTTGATGGAGTAAAAAGAATCAATTTATTGTAAAGGAAGGAGGGACAAACTATTAAAACTCCAAAGAACAACGGGTGACCTTTCCACCTTACTCTTGATTCTTGAAGATGCAAAAAGTGTTCACTATAATGTTCTTTGAATATGCAATGAGTAGGTCTATCAGTAAATTTAACAAGTACTTTTACAAAGTTGTGTAGCACTTGAGTTGAAGTCTATATTTGTGGATTTTCATGGATAATCTGTAGTTTCAGCCCAGAAATTGCAAATGAGATGTTGGACCAAGATCTTAAAATTTAGCCCATTTAGCCGGCCACATTGAATGACTAATTTGCAACTATTCTGGATCAAATTATTTATTCTCTAATGATTTGATCTACTCAAAATGGGTAAAGAAGTTCACATACTAATAAATAAAAAGCTCAAGCTTCCATTTATTTCAAGCAAATTTTAACCAATTATTCAGCTTTAGCTTGGTAATACTGTAGGAAATGGATAAAAGAAACCCAACAACAATTTCAAAAAAGAAAAAGGCATGCCTAGTTTTGCAACAGAAAGAAACTCAATGATGCTGATAGATCTAGTTCAACAAATTGATATCCTTGTTCAACGCAAGTGTCCTAATGTTCAGAGTTCATCTTTGACAGACTCAGCAATATGAGGATTGTCAGAAGATAACTTGGTAGGGTAGCATGCATCCATTGCAATGCCACAAAGCCCCTCTTTGGCATTAACACCGCGTTGCATCCGAATGTAACCTTTCTCACCCCATCCAGGTCCCCACGAGTTCTTCACTATCCAATACTTGGTTCCGTCTTGCGTTGTTCCGTATCCTACAGCTGTTACTGCATGGTCCAAGTCTGTTCCACACTCTCCACTAAACACTCCCTGGATTCATCAAAATAAATTTACTTTAATATCTATGCTTGTTGAGTGCTTAAGATTCAGATTATAGAGAAATTTCATCATTATGAAGTCGTAAATAAGGTAATTAGAAAACTACAGGACATGTCTGACATGTTCTTTAATACATATTAGCTGATTAGAAAGTTAGAAGTCAAGACTTATGCTGATTGAAACTGACTTTCACTGTTAAAAATCAGTTTGTTGATTTTTTAGTTTTTATCTCATAAGCAGTTCACTTACTGAGTTTTACCAATTAAAACTGAGTTTTACTGGTTGAAAACTTGAAACTGATTTTGGCTGATTTTGAAGGAGTGTGTTTTCACAAAGAAGTTGAAGTAAAGAAATGGATTAATGTGAAAAAATTAACAAAAATTGGTTAGAAGAAATGTGTGTTACAGAATGCTTTACCTCAGAGTAGAACTGCAAATCAGAACCACTAGCATCAATAGCCACAGAAACAGGTTGATTTGCCACGGCTTTCAGTAAAGCATTCTCATCATTTTCAGGCACCACTTCATAACCATCGATCTTCACTACTGGCGCATTGGCCTGCAAAATGAAAAAGATTTAACCGATCAGAAGAGCAAATTATAGATTTTAGTCTATTTTTAGTAAAAGGGGCTTGATATAATGATAACCTTAGCTGAGTTGCATATATCATTTTTAGCCTCATATGGGTATGTAGTTTCAGCAACGACACCACCAGATTTCTTAATGTACGCAAAAGCATGCTCAACGAGTCCTCCATCGCAACCATAGTTGTCATGGTCACAATCTACCAGCTCCTGCTCAGAGAGCGAGAGTAATTGTTTGGTCTTGATCTGGTTGATTCCTTCTACTGAAGCTATAGTTGAGAATGCCCAACAACTACCTGTAATTAAAGAATGAAAATACATGATATATGTCAGCACATCAATCTCAAATTTACAGAAAATATACAATATCAGCAGTGGCAGAATTGTATACTTTGCCTGAAATCCCCACTTCCCTACATGTTTTGACCAATATGTGATTATTGTCCACAAGTATATACTGTTAAAGCTTGTTTATTTTGCAGTTCAAACATAATTTGGAAATGAACATGTAACAAGAGAGGAGAACAATCAAAGTGTACATTGTCCTTTACAAAGGTCTAAAGGGTACGTTCTCTTCACGTGAATTCCATATTATCCCAGAATTTAAACCTATTTGAAAAAAAGGTGAAGTTAATGTACTTGTGAACTAAACTTTGGCAGCCTTTATTGTCCTTGAACTTAGCCTTTCGAACTTATTGGCCAGGAACATATCTTATCTTATTGTGAGAATAACATAAGAAGAACAAAGCCTAAATGCAAAAGGGTAGAAGAAAAACTTAGCTATCTATAATTTGAGATTAATAGTATGATAAACGAACCGCAATTCCGTTGATTTTTAACAGGGGTAACAGCTCCCTTAGTTCTCCAATCAACCGAGGCAGGAATATCTTCAATCTTGCCATGCATGAACTCCGTCACTGGACGTGGGTGGAACATCCTGTGATGCGCGATTTTAGACCCATAAGAGGCTCTAAACTCGTGGTTAGTCATATCAGCATATGTGTTTAGCTTCAGCTTGTAAGGCTTATCCATCTTATTCACCTTGTGAACATGATGAACATTAGCCTTGAACACGTTGAACCGCCTTTCTTTCTCCACAAGGTCTCGAGAAATGGTGTGATGGGCTCTCCATCTCTCGTACAAATCCCAAAGGCTTTCTTCCGAAGCAAGGTCACTCTCGTGGAACTCAAAGCTTTGTACTAGCCCTAAAACTAAGGCTGCAGAGAGAAGCACTAAGACAAACTTAGTAGAATCCATTGGTAATCAAATGGGAATTAATATTAGGAATGATTGAAGTGGTGTAGTTGGTTTGATCTATATTCAGTTGACATGCAAGGCGTTACTTATATAGCATGAGTTCCATGCAACTCTTTACCTGAAAATGAGGAAAAGATAATTAGCTTTTGCTTTTCCATGGTTGGAATGTGTGCAACTCATAGAACATGCAAATGTTATTGATGAATCTTGGATTTTAACTCAAAAGCTGACGAATAAACTTATCATATGAACAGCTTCTGCTACACGATAGCTCTTAACTGCCTTGCGATGCAGAGTTTGCAACAGAAAGTTCTGCGCTCTGAAGCTGTACCTGAAACGACGACTGATCTCTTTCACACTGCAGTGAATATTTCAGTTTCGAGGAAAACTCACAATTAGCTGAAACACCAGTCTCCACTCTCCAGTGTAGCACAAGACAACCTGAAGTGTTGAACTAACCAGTCCGGCCCGGGACATTTCTTGGCAGTGTATCTTGGGCGGTAGGGGCCGATTTTGTTGGATCTGGCCCACTTTCTCAGCTCAAATTGTGCCGAGGCCAAAACAGACTGATTTTTTTTGCCGCGGTCCAATCTAGTCCATGATCAGTTTGTACTAAAACCCGTATCCACCAAGCTGGTGAGGGTTCTTGACTCTACTCTGGGCAAAATCTAACCTCCTTTTCAAGTCTTAAACATCCTTAACTTCTTCGGTTATGAAAAATTACGTAGTCTATAACAGAACTTGATTCCACAGAGTCTCCTTTTTCCATATTGTCAGTGATATATGTTGAAAAACTATGGTCCAACAGAGATATTGGATCTGATGTAGGTTGTTGAGACTTGAGACCCTTGACCCTAAGCTGAAAGATCTTGAGGAGAACGAGAGAGAAACAAGTTGAGAATGACAAAGAAAAGTGAAAATTGAGAAACAATAACCGAATGTCTCGATCCCCTATCAACCAAGTGGGGACATTACCATTAGAGAGTGCCAAAGTCTCGTTAGACAAGGATCTATCTCTGGTATTGCTGCTTCCATGCCAGGTGAAAAATTGTCACCCTAGGCAAGTATATGTATGTTATATTACTCGCACTCTTCAGTTTACCTCAAATACTCGCGTCAAGGACTCCAACATGGGTGTTGACTCTTCAATACTTCATTTAGGCCAAAATCATCATCTTTTCTTTTTTCCTAAAAATAGTCAAGTAGGACACTTAACATAGGATTAAGTCAGGAGCTGAAAGGATGCAAACTCGTCTTTCATTCAGCAAAAGGCATGATAACCTACTGCTTCAAGTTTTCTTCAACTCCCTACACTATTGAAGTGATGACTATCGACAAAGAAACTTCTGGTTTGGCCACATATGGCGAAGAGATAATTTTCTTGCCATAAAAAGAAGGTTAACTTCAAAAAAAAAAAAAAACAAGATGAGCAAATTGCAAGTCATCTTCCATAATCCATAACCCAGAACATAATTCAGAGTTTCACAGTGAACCCTTCCAAGAGCACATGTGAAATCCACATTCACTCTGCACGTACCTTTGTAGTCTTTAACCAACAAGAAATGAGGCAAGATTGAGCTACATGCCCATTCCTTCAATCCAGAAACTAAAAGCAAAGCACGTAAACTAATATCAATATCCATTTCTGCTGGATTCAAAGATTTAACTATAGAAGTATGATGGATTGAATTGAAATAGGAATAGCCGATTAAACTATATGCACTTCTTAGTTATTGTGAAGTAACAGTGGTATCCTTGTGTACAGGATCAAGCATCAATTCAAAACAGCCTTTCTGTTGTCTTAGGAGTAAAGACTCCCCCATGGGAACCCTCTCACTTGCGACGATCGTAAACCTTTTTTTTTTTTTTTGAGGAAGGTAATCGTAAACTTAAAATGGTAAGGAAGAAGAAAACTCTAATAGCCTATTTGGTAGGTATCAAAATTGGTGGGACTGGTAAATAAACTATATTGTGATTTGTGAAAAGAGGTAATATCAATGACCACTGTAATGGAATATCGTCCCTAGACATGTTTTTTTTCCTTCAAAATTTTCATTACTACTCAATAATTCGGTTTTTCTAACCTATGCACCTAGGTTTAGCTTTTTGTTTTTGGCTTTTATTCAACAAAATTGATAAATATGGCATAGTTAATTAAAGATATTATTCTCATATCATAATTACACCTATACTAAACAGACCTAAGGGATATTATAGAAATAGACGAAATGATTTAGGATTTGGAAATTGAACAAGAACATGGCAGAAAAGACATCAATCAAGAAGATACAAGTAAATCTGAAATATTTGCCAAAAATGCACAAGTCAATACTCCAGTAGATGCTACATCAAGCATTTTATAAGCTCAAGACAGAACTTTGTTCAACTACGGGAATCTTCCATCAATTCGACAGCTGAAGATTTATGAGAGGTTCATCAGAAGTCAGAACAAGAATACCCAAGAAAATAGAAATTACAGAGAGCTCCATGTTAGCTAGTACACAAAATCACGCAATAGAATCCCTTTGCTTTGCTTGCTGCATGAACTCTTCTCTCATTCTCCTGATCTCTCTTTCCTTCTCCTCCCGTTCTCTCTGCAAAATCAAACCAGAAGTATACAACATAAAATGTCAATACCTCAATATCTTTCAACTATTAAAAAAATGGCTCAGTTTAGATATGACCTATAACAATCGCTCTTAGAACTTAAACTGAACAGAAGGCCAGCAGGGTAGTTGTACATCAGCTAAAAGGCGTTTTGAACAATTTCATTGACCTATAATGAACATATAAGCCTTAGCTCACACATATTTTTTCAACTACCATTAACAAGAGAAGAGAGAGATTCGACACTCCACCCACTTTTTATATAATTCGATTATCCAAATGTAGATAATGAGTTCTTTGTCCTACATTCTCCCTGAATAATTCCTCCCAAGTTAAACCAAACATGGCTAATTTATAAGTGCTTTGGCTTAGCTACTCCCACAAAAAGGTTTACAGCTCAAACGTCACCAATTATAAGTAGAGAACAAACCCCATTTACGAGAGTTCACCTAAAGAAGCAAAATCTACACAACAAAAGCAGGAAAAAAGAATTCAGAAGAACATGCCCGTATTTGACTAACATTCAGCTATGCTTTCAAGAAGCTAGACTACATAGGCTGATGTGGAACCGGAACCCAGATAATTGAGTTCCAATCGCTAGCATTGCTTGTTGGTCTTACTACTATCATAATTGTTTTATTTAAGAACCAATGTAGTTCTTACCTTACTCTTTAAGTTGGAACATTTACATATTGGATTTATTTGAGGTGTTTTAGACCTTTAATTGGGTTCCAAAGCGTAAGGTTAATTGTTGGGCTAATTTAGTTCATTAAGTACTTCTTTAGGACTTTATTAAGAAGTGTACAATCCTAATTTAATTTTGTCCACGTTGAGTAGGGAGCAAGATGATTTTAGCTATAAATATAGACCTTTGGATGGACATTCATAAGATGGGATCTAATATATTTGAGTTAAACATTGCTAAATTTTTGTGTTGCAGATTCAGAATTGTGTAGTTGAGTTGTTTTATCATAATACGAGATTCAGAGTCGTGTTCATCTGAAAACCACTTAGAAATGTTCCGCGGCAAATCCAATTTCAGAGTTCTTCAATTTCAGAGCTCTAATCCATATCCTAATACGGAGGTCTTGATTTTGTTGTTTTTATAAGGAATTAAGATCATCTAGATTCGTATGAGACACACGTATTACTCAATAGTCAACATAGAGCTAGCAAGAAACACATAAAACCTAACTTTCAGATCATGGGATCAAACTCCACTAGGGACAGATTGGGGTGGGCATTTTCTTATCCTATCCTCCCTATTAGAAAACACAAAGAGTCTTGACGATTAAGCTTTACAAGGTGACGTGTGAAGGAAGCTTGTCCAATAAGATTTCTCCTAAAAATTGAACAAGATATCTAAAGCAACCCATGATACTTAAATAAAAAAACATATAACTCCTAAAATTTCATAAGACTAACCCACCAACATCAATAAGTAATACAGGTACCTGAAAATGCACAGCAAAAGGAGATCTAAAATGAGCTCAAATTTTCATCCCACCAACAAATCATGGAGAATCAACACCGAATTCCAAGAGTAATAACAAGGAATTTCTAGAAGAAACTTGAAGGGTAATTGGGGGGGGGTTTGGGGAAGAGTGTACGAGATGTAGAGTGTTTAGTGTTATAGAAGTAAGTTATAACAGTTAGAAATTTTGAGTTTCACCTCAAAGACAACATCAAATTTCCTCTTTCAAACTACTTAATAAACCTGATTTAACACAACATATCCCCAGAAAATTAACTTACAAACCAAGCACTAGTACTTTATTCAGAAAGCATCCATATCATAAACGATCTCCGGAAGATTGGAAATGTATGATTTAAACAAAAATCAGTACTAAATCCCTAATTGCATAACCCACATTCATAATTGCCCCCCAAAAAACAGGCAGTTTCCGAATCAAACTGTAATCTTGTTTGAATTCTACATTTTATCCTCTTGAAATGATTTCCAGCTATAATCAAGAGACACAGAAAACCCAACTTCTTATTTAAAAAAAAAACCTAATTCAACAGAAAATAAACTTGCACAAACAACAATACAAGCTAATAGTGAACAATAAGTATAACTTTAGGGTTTCCAGCAGAACAAGATCAAATTTAGAAGCAAAAAAAAGGGGGGTGAAAGAAAAAGATGACCTTTTCGTCTTGATGAAGAGCGATCCAAACATGAACTTTGTCCATTGATTGCCAGAAGACGAATGCACCCAAAGACATCGCGAAAAATGTTCCTACTTTCACCATTTTTTTTGTCTCTCTTTCTCTCTCCTCTTTCTTGAAACGTTTTTGATTCGGGGAAGATGAATAGAGGTTGGTCTTCTTTCTTCGGAGAACAAGGGGCAAATGGATCAAAGCCCCATAGGCCATATGGATTATTCACCTTGTTTTGATGGATTTATGTTTGGGCTTTTCTACTTCCAAGCCTCTTTATGCTTTGCCTTCTTGGCCAGGGGAATTTCAAATTTCCACAAACTAAACTTATTAAAACTAAACTTATTATATTTGATTGGACATGATTAAACTTGAGGTTAACTTATGTTTATATCTACTTCGACCTGATAAGACATGATCAGCTGTAAAACTAATTATTAAGGTGGAGAGAATCCCCAATAGAATTAAGACAAGCAACTGGTCAACTTGGGTTGAGTTCGAGTTGACTGTTTAGTTAAACAAGTTGAGATCTTCAACCCAACCTATTTAGTTAAACGGATTGGGATTCTCAACCCAACCCAACCCAACCTAATAATAAATGGGTCGACCTGAAATCGACCCACCCGTTTGATATCATTTTCTGATTTCCATTAACAACGACCTGATTAATAATTGCTTGCGTACCTCACATTCTAAGAATTTTGAAGTACAAAGAGTCCATACATTAACATAACAAGTAGACAAATCCAAATACAATACAACTCTATTTATTGTTCATTCAACTTGGAAATTTGGTTTTTTAGATGGATAGTAAACGGATTAGTGGGTCAACCCAACCCGTACCCGACCCAACTAAATAAACGGGTTAGATGGGTTGAGTTCAGGTTGGAAATTTTAACCTCACACAACCCATTTAATTAAACGGGTTAGTTGAGACCCATTTAATTAAATGGGTTGGAAATTTTAACCCAGCCCAGTCTTGTTGGGTTGGGTTCGGGGTTGAATTGGTGGGTTGGGTCACTTTTTGCCGACTCTAAATAGAATACCATAAAGCTAGGTTCATTATCGTATATGTATAATTGTATATTTTAACATATTTCTTCTCTTTAAGTTTAGTCTTTTGGATGTCTTTTACTTCCTCTGTTCTTTATTAATCACTACATGTAGGGAGGCACACATATTAAGTAATAGGAGAGGGATAAACATAGGTAAAAAGAGGAACCCATGTGATGAGGAGAGAGATAGAGATGACATATTACCAAAAATAGATATGTAGCAATTAATATGAAACTTCTAAATAAGGAAAATGTAGCAATTAACAAAGAACGAATGAAGTGTTATTTTTCATTTTTGTGAACGTTTATTTATTATTGATGTGTCCATTTGATATATGGTTTTTAGCCCTCGCTCCTTAGCAATTGGATAGTATTTTGAGTTCCTATTTGTGCAATTTGATATAGTTGGACTTGGTTCCACACTTTGGTGCTTTGTTGTGAAGGTTAGGCGTTAGTTGTCTTATCCAACCACGGAAGACAAGTCCAAGAACTACATATGGCCTATAGACGGTCCGGAAAGCAAGACAAGTGCTCCTGATAGAAGTTTGAAGTCAAAATAAGAGAAAAAATTATCAGATGGTGGATGCCCAAAATAAGCAAGACAGTCCAACGACTACATATGACCAATTCCATGGTTGGTCAAAATATGACTAAACGTATTTTGCAAGTTGTTCATAGTGGGATGAGGCTTTTTTTTTTTTGATCCCATGAACTAATTTCATGTCATGATGGTGGATGTTCTCAGAGAGAACGATTGTCATGGGGAGGGGTTGGTGGGCCAAGGACAAAAGCAAGCCCTTCACATTAGACGTCGCCAAACTCCCAAAAGGCCCACTAAAAGCCATGTTTTAATTCCGGTTCGTAAGTCCACCCAATTTCTTTTCTTTTACAAGGGTAGTAGAAACAAGAAACCCCGTTAGAAGACCATTAGGGGTCCAAAGTGCAGACACTATTGGTTGTAGAAAATAATATTCGTCTTTCCATACGAGGAAGAAACTTCCATTAGCTATCTAATTCATTTCTTGTATGGAAAGCGAATCTGCTTAGGAAGGGAAAATACTACTGGTAGTATCAATGGAGGAGCTAGAAACTTATATAAGTGGGTTCAAGTCAATCAAAACTAACTCTTACATAAACGTAGCCAAAATTATTTAAACAAGTTTATAGATACATTTTTAGCCATAAAAACATTAAGCTTGAAGTATAACACTACAAATTTATTTCATAAGTTTATAAATTAGCAATAGAAAATCTAAAATTTTAATTTTCGGCAAATATTAGATATTTAAGTTTATATTGCATATATATATATTACTATACATATATCATACATATATTGCACTATACATATATTGACAAATATGAGGTTGAGGTGGTGGAGTAGTGACATCGCTTCCCATCTCATATCCCTGAGGTCTAGGGATCAAACCTCATGAGACTCATTTGAGGATTTCTCCTTATCCCCCATCAAGTGAGTCCCCTTCATCTTACCTAAAAAAAAATAATAATATATTGACAAATATATTATACATATATTGTACATGTATTTTACATATATCATACATATATTGTAGTAGTCATCTCCAGTTAAAAGTTCCCTTTGACTCTCATGTTTCTTAAATGATCCTGTTTCACGAGCTTAGAGTTAGTTACTAACTTTTCTTTTTTTTGTGCTTACAGAAATACCGGACATGCTTGAATTTGGAAAGAATCAGCCTAGTGGCTAATCAGCAAGCTAAGATGGTTGCCGCATTAGGGGGCACCGTCGGCCTAGGGATGGCAATGGATCGGAGATGGGTCGGGTGGAGCTCCATCCGCCTCATCACCCGCGACCCCAAAAACTCCATCCACACCATTCATCACCCGCCAAAAATTTCACCCATATCCGCTCTACCCCGTCATCCGCGGGTGGGGGCGGGTGGAAAACGGGTGATAATAGGAACAAAAACTATTTTTTAGACTTAATAATTTTAAAGAAATTAATATATGAAAAATTAATCATAGTCTCATAGATTAACAATAAGTATTTTTTTTATCCCTTAAAAAAATTATTATTTTTAATTACCTTAAATAACACGTGGCAGTAAAAAATCAAATTGCTTGTGATGGATGGATATATATATGGATGGATGGAGCGGGTGATGGGTCCAAAAAATATCATCCATATCCGACCCGACCCACCACCCGATCCATCCATCACCCGCCTGTCATCCGCTCACCGCTGGTGATCACCCATTTATTTGGGTGGTGGATGGATAATCCACTCACCCATGGATAATTGCCATCTTTAGTCTGACCTCGGCCTTCAAGGACTCCCACTTCTTGGACTTCTGCAGTTGTGGTAAGCCCAAATGCAAACTTCTTCCATCAATTATTTGATGGATCATAGTTGATGTTATAACACTTGGCCCGCAGCTGTCCAATCGCAGACTACTTCTATGAACCCCATGGAGAATGGGGTGCATGATATTTGCTAAGATATTGATTAATGATGAATTTGTGTTGTGTTATCATTGATGTAAATCTGAATATATAGTATAAGAGTCCTAGGAATTAAAGAAATCCTAGTTCATGAAGGATAATAAAATCTAATCCAAAACAAATCATGTTTAGAGTCCTAAATATACAATACTTCCTAACACCCCCCCTCAAGTTGGGCATGAGAAGAATCAAGAATGCCCAACTTGGAAATAAGAAATTCAAACTGTTGTTTGCCAAGAGATTTAGTGAAGATGTCAGCTAACCGTGCCTTCGTGGAGACATAAGATGGAGCAATGAGACCAGTCAACAATAGCATCACGAACAAAAGTGACAATGACCTCAATGTGCTTTGTTCTTTCGTGGAAGACAGTGATTATGCGCAATATGTAGAGCCATTGACTATCACAAAATAATGGAATAGCCTTGGGATGATTGACCCCTAAGCTTAACGGTAAAGCTTTCAACCATTTTGATTCACAAGTGACGAAGCCATAGAACGATACTCATGCCACATACCGTGAAACCGAAAAAGCGCATGATTTTCTTATGGGTCTAAATTATGAATATTATTATTCCCTTCACACACAAATTTTATCAACCGACCCCTCTCCCATCATTGGATCGCGCCTATCAACTCCCGTCTCCCAAGACGAGCGTGTTTGCCTTGCAAATCCGAGCATCCCCGGTCGAAAGTGAGGTTCTCGGCTTCGTATCTTGCGCCGATCCATCTCGACGGCGTGGCTCACTAGATAGGGCCCACCTGCTCCTATTGTAACAGAACCGGGCCATGAGGCCTCGGCCTGCCGCTCCAAATTAGCTTTGCTCACCGCAATAAACAGACACGAGGTCCGGACTTGCTACGAGCTTGTGGGATACCCCGACAACGGGCCTAACTGGTCACACTCTCCCCGCCGGTGGGCGCGTATCTGCGAGGATTTGGCCGAGCCCACCAAAAGCCAATGTCGTGGCCTCTTCTCCCTTGCCCGCATCTTCGTTCGCATCATCCTCGAGCCATCCACTCTCTTCTTTGGCGATCAATGGAAGGTTCTTGCACGGACTTCGAGCAACGCTCATTGCCTCCCGAATCGGCTTAATGGTATGTTTGATTCAAATTCATGGATTATTGCCCGCAGGTGCTACTCATCATGTCACCAGTGACTCCTTCTTGGTTCTCCGATTTAGTTGATATTGATCCTTGTTCCGTTGGTCTTCCTAATGATGATTCAGGCATTGCCATTAAAAAGGGTTCCGTGTGCCTATCTCCCACTATAACTCTCTCTAATGTCTTATTGGTGCCTAAGTTTGGTTGCAATTTACTTTCTATTTCTCAACTCACTAATGATTTGCACTCGTATTGTCCAATTTTCTTCTTCTATGTGTGCTATACGAGACCAATCAAGGAGTTGATTGGAACGGGACGTAGAAAGGATGGACTTTACTACTTGACGGAAGCGGTCATGTGGCGCCTCCACTCTCTGCGTTCATCTTTGTTGTTTCGGGAGTTCGAGTTATGGCATCGTCGAATGGGTCACCCTTCTCGGGTAAAGTAGTAAAGTTGCTTCCC
Source organism: Beta corolliflora (assembly GCA_947648045.1). Taxonomy (NCBI): domain Eukaryota; kingdom Viridiplantae; phylum Streptophyta; class Magnoliopsida; order Caryophyllales; family Amaranthaceae; genus Beta; species Beta corolliflora. Next base: position 623,379 of record CANSZD010001250.1, read on the forward strand.
CCTTATGTGGTCATAAGGTAGTATAAATCATAATTGTGAAATTTGTTTTCGTGCTAAACATCCTAGAGATAAGTTTCCTATTAGTATTAATAAAAAGCTTCTCGCATCTTTGAGAAAATACATTGTGATTTATGGGGTCCTTATGCGCATCTATCCCCTTGTGGACCTCGTTAATTTTTAACTATTGTTGATGAGTTTCGATACCATGCTATGATATTGATTAATGATGAATTTGTGTTGTGTTATCATTGATGTAAATCTGAATATATAGTACAAGAGTCCTAGGAATTAAAGAAATCCTAGTTCATGAAGGATAATAAAATCTAATCCTAAACAAATAATGTTTAGAGTCCTAAATATACAATACTTCCTAACAATATTTCACCAAATATCTTGATCCCAAGTCAGATGCAAAACCCAAGCTTGATGAGTGAAAACATGATGCAGAACATGAGTTATGTGACACATCAAGCTGGGGATCTAGATTTCATGGTCAGTTCAGTGGCGAACACTCAAAGTGGATATGATCCAATGCAAGGTGCATGAGTTCAGTAGATACGGGTTTTAGTTCAATGGGACACCAAATATTTGATTCATCTTCAGTGGGCGAAACACATTTATTGAGTGAGGTGATAAGTTTTCGATCTAAATAATTATCAGGCTTAGGAAGGACAGATAAACTCAATTGATTTAAATAATCATCTAGGTTGTCCTTAAGTAATGCACTATGTCAAAGAGGGCGGACAGAGAGAGGTATGCATTGAGGAAGGAGTAGTTAGTGGCCGTCCTTAACTCTGCAGATTCACAAGTAGCTGGTATGTGCTTAACGATTGCGTGGGGCGGCTGGAACGCAAGTAGCAGTATGATGTTTGGTTCGACATGGTGTAGGCCAGGTACACCAGGGTTCAAAGCTCTGAATTTGGCTGCTGAGTAAAAATCAGAGCAGGAAATGGATATGCAGGCAGCAACTACAAGCAATAGAATAGACGAGCATAAAAAGTTTCAATTAAGTTTCAGGCTGTCAAGTTTATTACTTAATTGATGTACCTACAAAAGCTACTTGATTTACATGGAGGGCATTCTCAATGAACAAGTAGAGATAAAGTTAATTTCATAATGACTTTCCTATGCTTGAACTTAGAAATTTTTATTGAATCAGAATTTAAGAGGTAATAATTTTCATGATTGTAATCGCAACGACTATCGATATCCTAAAATAAA